>CM076682.1:156110662-156710662 GCA_038501925.1 Xenopus petersii | reverse complement strand
TCCATGTCTGTAACCTTGACTAATGTGGACTTTGGCCATATTGTATTCCGTGGCTTTCCTAGCTTTCTTTAGATCTTTGGAGGGAACAGTGGCACAGAGTGCAACTATACAGAAGTGCAAGGATCCCATGTTGATCATGAATGGGATTTTTCATGCAGAACACTACAGGAAAATGTGCATTTCCTCAACTGTGGTGCAATTAGTTATGGTCTGGCCAAACGGACAGATTCGGGGAGATTAGTTGGCAGACGACAAATCTCCTCTTCTTTGCGGTGACTGATCTCTCCGATCTGCCTTCCCCTGCCTTCTGCCGGCTAAAATGTAAATCGCCTGGGGGCAGACACACGGAACACTTTGTTTTCCAAAGTCGCCTGAAGTTTCCTTGTGAGGCAATTACAGGCGACTTTGGAAAATGAAAGGTCCCGTTAGCGATCATTATTCTACAATACCTACAGAATCCGACTAATGAAGTGAAAGATTATTTCCATCAAAAAGTTATGTTCTCAATGACTTTTATACGTGATTTGCATCTACTTTAGAAGAATATTGGCCATGGTGGCTCCTCAACACCAGCTTGAGTAGACCATTTTACGGTTCCAATTCCTGATCTTGACGTGGTATTTGTGACAATGAGGAGACCTCATGCATAGGAGAATTTGATCCTGGAGGCAGCTGTAACACTTCTATTTTTGCTTCTTTCTGGATTAACTGTTGCTGTGGTTGAGAAGCATTTAGGGAAGCTTCATTCTCAATTGCTCCTGCGTTCTTTTCCATACTTTGTTTGATACCGGCCTCCCCACTAGGAAGATTTTTGGGGATGGGTGTGTCCACAGCCATCGGTTCCTTGATGTTTTGTCTAATTTTTGGCAGCTGGATGGTCTCACTGTTGGCCCGAGCAACTGAAGATGCTTTAGATTTAAGAACATGTGAAGACTCAGTGCTATGTGTCCCATCTTTACTTTTGGGAGAAGACAAAATATCTCGGAAATTGGTTGTAATTAAGCGAGTGTTGGGCTGACCAGAAGAATTTATTGCTGGTTTGGTGCATGCAAGTTCGTATTTTTTTTGCAGTGATTCCATTTTGGAAGTTTTCATTCCTTTGGGTGAAGCAGCAGAAATATTGGTATTAGTCTTCAGAGTTTGGAAAAGTACAACCTTTTGCTTTATTTTGGGCTCAGAGATGACGTTGTTTTTTTGGAATCGTTTTCCATCTGGAGAAGGAACTTTAGGCAGGTTCATCTCTTGTGTTCCAGAGAATCTATATGTGACACCCCTGTTTGCACCCTTTTCCAGAGTGTCTGGAATGTTATTAGCTGATAATAAGTTTGGCCAACTCCATCGGGATATACCCTTGTTTCTAATATGAGCAATATGAAGCCATGAATCATTACTATAATGTGTCTGGTTAGTGTGATGGAGTTCTCCATGGCTGTGACCTTGGCTGATCTCGTCTCCAACATGGACTTCGGCCATATTGTATTCCTTGAAATTCTTGGCTTTCTTTAGATCTTTGGAGGGAACTGAACAAGTAACAGACTCCTCATGGCTAGATTCTGCTGTCCCTCCTTGAGTGATCTGGTCATGGTGTACTTTGCAGTACAGTCTCCCAAAGACAGAAAAACAGTTTTTGAAGCTAAAAGAAATGAAATCAACAGACATATTAGGTGATGTTTCCATTCATTAGTCTACAGTTAATGAATCTAGGAAATTAAATAGTGGAGATTATTTCTATTGCAGCTTTGTCTGATCTCTGCCATGTTTTGTCACCTTTGGCAGGTCCCGGTCAGAGCCACCAAGAGGAGTGGACTTGTTAAGGGCCCTGGAGTGCTGGGTAGGGGCAGGGTTGCTGAAAATGAGTGGGGTTTGGGCAGATTAGGAGCTTGTTTTGGCATAGTGGGATGTGACCAGAGCATGGTCATGTGGACATGTATGATGCTTCACGGTTCATATACACTACTTCTATTTAAATGCCACCATACTTTATGGCCTCTAGGATATCTCCATATATTCATGTAAATAGAATATAACAGGGAAAGCTTAGAAAGAAAGGATTTGGGGAACAAACAAAAAAAAAGCGTTAAATCTCCTCTTCATTACTATCTGCACAGTGGTTGCCTCCCCTCTCCCACCCGAATACTTACGTTAGCTTCTGTTTGCATTGGCTACAGCAAAAACACGACTGATGGAGGATCATCTTGCCAAATGCTGTACGCTCCATAGAATACACTGGTTTCAAGCAAGTAGAACAGACTTCCCTCTCTTTCTCCTCTTTCTAGAATCAAAGTAGAGCAGATAAGCTGTATAACCTCATTCCCCAAATTGTGGGGAACTCTATTTTCCCTGGTTGATATATACAAATAGTAGGTGTAGACAGACATGCCCATTAAACTGCCAAGCTTGTCCTTCTCTATACTGGTGCTGTACAGCAATTTGTTGTCTGTGCCTGTTTTGCTGCATGAGGTGCAAAAAGAACATGATCACCCAGGCAGTTAGTGCAGGACTCCCTTTGAGTGTCGGCCCTGTAGGTGCTTGATATTGTGCTAGCTGAGCTGCATGTATTCTAAGGACATCTCTTTGCCAGTTTCTGACACTTCTTACCTCAATTAGCAATGTACATCTGTTTGCTCCCAATTTACTCACATGCATAAATCTGTGCACCTCCACTCTGGCACACTTTTTTTGCTCTATTACAGTAATTGCCATTTAGCTGATATTCTATGCAGAATGTTTGTGGGTACACAATAATAGCTGTAATTTGTGCACAATATCACTTTTCAAATGTTGTTCCCCAGATTTCCAGCCGGTAGCATACCTAGAAATTACTGGGCCCCACAGCAAATTATTTTTCAGGTCCCAAAATGTCTAGAGTTTGACCTGTTTTACCAATATTTAAGGAAATTGAATATGAATTAGGGCCTCATGGGGCCCCTATACTTCCTGGGCCCCCCTGCTTCCTCTGTAGTTACACCACTATTTCCAGCATCACTGGTTCCTTGTGCAGAGGTGATGCACCAATATGTGTGCTAATCATCTTGTACAATAAGTTGTGCCAGGTGCAAATTCAATATGTGAGTCCTCTTAAGGGAGGAACTCCACGATGCGTTTGGTGCCGACACGTCGCCATGCGACAAAACGCATGCGACATGTCAGATGTTGTGAAGAAACAGGAGGTGAAGGAGAATCGCCTGTAAGAACTACATTTATCCGATAGTTGGATGAAAACGCAGCGCGTCGGCATCAAACGCATCACTGAGTTCCTCCCTAAATGGCATGATATTTAATTGGCAACTGTTATTAATACCATGAAATTACTGCCATGTCTAAGATGGTATTAATTGTAGGGTCCTCTGGAGTCAATGGGGCGCATTTAGCTTCATTTGAATCAGGTTGGACTGAGAGTCAAAATAGGCCCTGTCATTTCAGATACACAGAGGCCCAATCAGGCCACACAGAGGCCCAAACAGCTCCCACCAGCCCCCTAAATACTGACTTTCTATGGCACCTTATAGCAGCCCCTCTGGCATTTGCCAGAACCCATAGGTTGCCAGACAGGGCCTGATTTGAATTTTCACTTCGGAAGTCTCCGCCAGACCTCACACAACTACGTTATCAAAATGCTTAATTTCGTCTCGGCATAAGAACATTGGCATACTTTTGTCAACCATGATTCGTAGGAGCAAAAATGTTATAACAAATTTTCTTTAGCGTCTAGCGAAACTACGTTAACTTAGTTATACTTACATCTTTTCAAATTCAGTGGGTATATAAAAGTTATATGTATGTATTTATTAGTGATGTTGGTGAAATTGCTGGAAGTGGTCACTTTTTATTAAAAATGTCCAAGGAAGCAAAATGAAGAGAGAGATCCTCTATTGTCCTGGCCTGGGCCACGAGCCCACCCTAAAACAAACTTGGCACGAGCTTCAAATGTTAAATATTATATTTTTAACAGTAAAAATATGTAAACATAATGCCACTTTAAATAAAAAAAAAAACGCCAGCATTTTGACTCTCGCTTATGACTTTTTTGGAATACAGGATATGATGTCACTATGACATAATAGGGTTGAGGATGTAGCTTCATATTATTTCACCAGTCAGAACCTGGCGAAAGTTCCTTCTCATAAGAAACCCTCTTGACTATTGGGAACAGAGTAACTCTGGACTCAATGTGGGCAAATTGGGGAGAGATCCGCTCGTTTGGCAACATCGCCAAACGAGAGATCTCTATGTCTATGTCCGATGAGCAACCAAGTCTTTAGCCAGGGGTGAGAATGGTGGGTAAATTAAAAGTAAAAGACAGAAAGATAAGTAGTAGCGGCACTGGTTCTGAGGTTTGTGAGTATTGAGACACTGTGGATATACTTATATAATACACAAAAGCCATGAATATCTTATAATTATATCCTTATAAATGGTGAGTGCTGATGTCATCAGTTATAAACGGTGAGTAGTGATGTCATTTCTGTCACATGACTCACTGAAACGTTGGCCTCGTGTTTTTATATGGTCATGAAACTCCTCGGTAACATAATATCCTTATAATTTACAAGAGGGGGTACTTTATTCACTATATAATACAGAAAAAGCAACGAATATCTTGATTGATGAGTTCTGATGTCATTTATGTCACATGACTTACTGAACTTTGTGTATTATAAGAAATAAAGTACCCCTGTTGCAAAATATGAGGATATTAGAAGTTACCTCGTTGTTCCATGACCTTCGGCCTCATGTTTTTATATGGTCATGAAACTCCTCGGTAACTTATGATATCCTTATCATTTAGAAGAGGGGGTACTTTATTTACTATATAATACACAATATGTATTACACATTATGAATATCCTGTAAATTATATCCTTCTAAACTGTGCTTGGTAATGTAATGAGTTATAATCTGGGTTTATATATAAATACAATATATAGATAATCCTTATTTGAGTCAAAACCAGCCTATTGGGTTTATTTAATGTTTACATGATTTTTTAGCAGACTTAAGGTGCGAAGTTCCACATTACGGAAAGATACGTTATCAGGAAAACCCTAGGTTCCAAGCATTCTGGATACCCATGCATGGTCCTGGGACTCCTTGGTGGATTATAATAGTCTTCTATTTTACAATAGGGGATACATTATTCACTGTATAAAAGAACCAGTGGCACTCAACAGCCTTATGTAGAGGTAAGTAGTAATACACCCCCTTCAGTTCTATGAGGGCCCAGTAAAAGGTAATGGACGGTCTTCCTTTAAGCAGCTCATGTGCCATTTTAAGAGCAAAGTGTTATCTAATGAATTGTTATGAAATGTCATCAGACATTTAATCTCATAGGCATTATTTCATAAGTATTATAGTGTCTGAACAGCTGGGCAAGTTATCAGTCAGTGTCACTTTAATAAAAGGGTAAATGAGATATTTTCCAAGACTCACCAGGACAGGGGGTCGCCCACTGATGGTTTTACAGCTTTTGTTTTTTGCTCATCAGTGTAATACAGGTATGGGACCTGTTATCCAGAATGCTTGGGACCTAGGTGTTTTACAGATAATGGATCTTTCCATAATTTGAATCTTCCTACCTTAAGTCTACTAGAAAATCATTTAAACATTAAATCAATCCAATAGGCTGGTTTTGCCTCCAATAATAATTAATTATATCTTAGTTGGGATCAAGTACAAGCTACTGTTTTATTATTACACAGAAAAGGGAAATCATTTTAAAAATGTTGGATTATTTGGATAATAAGGAGTCTATGGGAGACAACCTTTCCGTAATTCAGAGCTTTCTGAATAACGGGTTTCCAGATAACATACCTGTAATTGAAAAGAAATGATAGAGTAGGGGCTGAAGTAAGGACTAAACCATATCTTTACTATCAAGAAGTAGTTCCACATCTGTCAAGAAGTGATTATTCATATCAGGTCAAGTAGAATGTATGTACTGATTGTGATGGATACAAGATTTATTAACGCCCATGGCCTCAGTTTTGTACATTGCCTTTCTGATCATTAGCACAAACAGTGAGACGGATGTTTAATGGAAATGTATATTTTTAATACACTACAGTACAAAGTAAGAGATGACTAAAGACATTTGTGCACAGTAGATAAAAAACAGTTTTCTTTTCATAAAAGATATTTCTATACAAAGATAAGAAAAAAAACTATCTAGAAATGTATCAAATGCAGAAAACTCAACAAACAAGATTCATAAATAAATTCTAATTTGGAATATTAGCACTTTCCCAATGTCTAAGGATACTGTATAATCCCTACAATTAAAAAAATCGTATTTTGTTGAAATGAAGAGCATATATATGAAATCATATAGATCTGTCAACTAGTGGTTCACCCTCTTGCTCACTTCTAACTTAAGGTGGCCAAACAAGGAGATCTTCCCCTGTAAGGTGGACAATATTAGGCTTTAATCCGATCGTTTACAACAGGGGATATATATCGGAGAGAGAGGACTGCGTCAGCTAGCTGATGTGGTCTCTGATCCAACAGGAGACTCAAACCTTCCCAATTCACATTGGGGCAATTTTTGGCCAGATATCAGTCGTGTGGGCCTATTGGGGTTACTCAAATATGGGCAGATAAACTACAGATTCAGTTTAATCGCCCAAAACGGCAGATTACTCCTGCCCATTTATGACCTTAACGTACATATGGCCATACAGGTCTAAAAAGAGACCCAAGAAAAATGGGTGGGTTATGGGTTTATCTGCAATAGCACATTAATAAGGTTTTGCGTGAAAAAGGTAATATATCTGTCACATAATGAAGACGGTGCTGTGTTTTCTCAGTGGGGACAATAATCTGCCCAAAAGATCCATTGAATGGATGTTTAATAAGTCCATTCTTAACCCTTTACATGTGAGTTCCTCAGTCAAACTTGCTTTTTCTAACTGCAAGCCACACATACATGCTGTGGGTCACTGACAGATTTCACCTTCTTTAATTGGTTGATTCCAGCAGGAGTCATCAATTTGCCAAGTAGTGCTAACATCTGGCATGGGTGAAATGTTTGCAGTAGGAAGAAAAAGTCAGGTTGAGGAAGCACAAGAACACACAATTTATAGACTATCCCCTGCATGTAATATAAGGCATTAAGTTTGCCCAGGAGAAGTAACCCATAGCAAACACTAAGATGTTTGCATTTAAACAGGTGACCTGTAAATTCTGCCCCCTGGGCAAACTTAGTGCCTTTTATTACATAACCCCTTTTATATATAAAAAAAAACCTATAAGAAAAAAAAGTATTGTGTCCACTGCAGTTTGGCTGCTTGTTTATGGCAACTACTAAACAAATAACAAATATGGCTGCCAAATGGTTTGCTAGCAGAGCACATGAAAAGTGCCTGCCATTTACAGTATAAGCAGCTGAAGCTTGTGATACAAAGATAAGAAACCTACAACTGCTTTATTACATCTTCACTGAAAATGGGATCGTTTCAAAACCATTGCAAGGCATCAAGGGTTCTATAAACAGGAGATTGTAGTTTTAAACCTGCCATGAACCCCCCCCCCCCGGGCTTGGTTTGGTTGACCTTAAAATGATACATGCTCTTTGTACAAAGGCATCTCTTTTATAACAGGTATAGCCGGGGCATTTCGAGGATTTCTATTTCAGTAACAGCTGTGAAGTTCAGGATTTACTGTCTATGTTTAACAGCAAGGTCATGTATAGTACAAATGGAATCACACAGGGTGCAGCAAGCCCGATCATTATATCAATTAAACATGATTTTCCTTCCATTTCTCAGATGCTAATGGCAGATGTTTCCAAGAGGAATAATTCATTAGGTACCTGGGTAATGTTTTGGCTTATGACTAAATTATTTATTTGCTGTTTTTGAATTGCCGAATGTCACAAATACGACTCCTGTTTCATTGCCTCGGACGTGGGAGTTTTCCATGTGTCTTTTGAGCCGGGGAGAAGCAGTGACTTCATAGCGAGGTGGGGCAGACACAACTTCGTACGTCGATGAACTCTGAGTGTCCGACTGCTTTGTGACGGTTGTTGATGTTTTTGAACGTATTAACTTGTTGCCGAACTGATCACATTCTTCATATTTTTCTGTCACTATGGTGGTACCAACGAGTTTAGGACCCTCTGGTCCTGTTTTTAACTCTAGGATACTCTTTTGTCGCTGGGGGTTGAGCTGGCTGATCTGGTTGGTAGGCTCTTGAAGGACATAGGACCTTTTGCTAAGCAAATCTTCAGGTGTTTGTCCATTGTTTAAAGCTTTTGAGTTCTGAGGGGAAGAGGCACAGCCTGTATTTTGTGGTGGCTTCCTGGCAGCAGACTCAATGGTGATAAATGAAGGGGAAGCAGGAGAGATGGCCCGATTGGGAACATTGTTTGTATCAAGTTCTTTCTTTTTTGTCTCGTCTTGACTAATGATGGATTCTGTGGGTTTCTGTACTGAGAGACGCACTGGCTTCTCTGGCTTTGCTTTACTCGAAACAATGCTGATTTTACGGATATTATTACTAGGGACCGGGCTCGGAGAACTTCCTAGTGATTCCCGGAACAGTCCAGAGAGACCAGCTATATCAGATTCAGACTTTAAACTTGAAACAGAGTAAAGTGCCTTCTTGATTGTTTCTTCGATGTCTAAAAGTCTTGCCAAGGTCTGCTCTTTCAGATATTTGATTTCGGTACTTGCCTTTTCCAGATCCTCAAATGCAAGCTCCATAGAGGAAACACTTTCTGTATCATCTTTCAAGAACTCTGAAATGACATCTTTCTCATCTTCTCTCTCCTTCAGTGTAGAATCTGGATCATTTTCATTGTCCACTATCCAGTCTGGAACACTCTCAAAGAAGCCCTTCACAGACCTGGCATCAACTGTGCTGGTTTCATCTTCCAGTTCCTTGACTTTGTTCAATATCCTCTGTAGCTCATCCTGTTTCCTCATATTTTCCAGAATGTCCATTGATGCCCTAACATTCCCCCGAAGTATCTCATCCATGTGGATGGATAACCTTTTGCGTTTCTCATCCTCTGTTTCCTTTTTATGTTTTACTCTCATGACAACTTGGTTTTCGCTGTGCTGTAGACTTGGAGTGGGTTCAATTAAAGTAACACTCCGGGTAACATCTTTTGTCTCACTGTTTTGGCAGTATGTGTTTTCAATTTTGACCCCTTGACTAATTGTATCAGTCAATGAATTCTCTAGTGGTTGTATTTGAGTATGGAAGTCATTGGGTTGACTGTGATTATTTTTACCTAATGATACCTCTGATTTTTCACAGTTGTTGTTCAAACACATTTCTTGTTTGTGTTGCTCATTAGCTTTATAAGCAAACACTTCACTCTCCTGTACCTTTTCCTGTACTTTCTTGTTTGCAGAAACACAGAAGCTCTCACTTGCACATTGTTGTTGCCACTGTTGATCAGTCATTTTCCTTACTGTGATTTTAGAGGAACAGTCATTTATGTTTATAGTATTTTGGGATGAAGTTGACTTCATCTGGCACTTTGCCTTAATATGTGGAGGAGGGCAGGCACCTGGGAGTAAATGCTTTGGCTTTGGTGGTGGGACTGGCTTTTTCCTCTGGGTCATTGATGGTTGAGGTGTTGATAAAGCATTTGCATTCTCATCCAGAATTGTATCACTTGCCTTATTAGCAGCAGAATCCATGAATATAGGAACAGGCTCTTGCATCTTCATAGTGTCATCTCTTTTGGCTTCTGTTGTACTCAGTTGGCAATGTTCATGTTCAATTACAGCAGCTGGAGGAGGAGGAAAGTCATTATCAGATGGTGATACTGGTTCCACAGTAGCCTGACACCTAATCTGCTGATCCTCGGTGTTGACTTTAGACACTTTATGGGATAGCCCTGCATTTCTGTAAACCATAGCTGTTTTAAAGTCACCTTTTGAAACATTAACGTTAGACCTTTCCAAAGACTGTAAAGCAGTTGCTAGATTACCTCTCACAACTTCCTCCTTTTCTATGTCTCTCTGTTCTGATGATGCATTCTGCAAAGCTTTGATAGCTGCCTTTACATCACCCCTGACAATATCCTGCTCTTGGTCTGCTTGGGCTGGTTCCATCATATAATCAGAATTGAGAAAAGGGTTTAAATAGTTTTTCACTTTCTTGGGAGAGTCAACACCATCCATAATGCTACTTTCTGTGCTAGTGATCACTTTCCTTTCCTGTCCCGGTAGAACCTGCTCTTCCTTCTCTTGAACACTGACCTTTTTGGTTGATGTGGTTGTTGCTTGAAAGCTTGCTTCTGATCTTCTTGCTTCATGAACCGAAGTACTGGTGCTAGATGAGTGCCTTGTGGTTGCACCCTCCTGACATCTCAACATGGATTGAACAGGTTGCACCACCTTCCCTTTGATTTGTTCACTGCAAGACTGAACTTCCTTGGTGCTTTTCTGAAACTTGCATTGCACTTGCTTTTGGATAGTTTTGGCCTCAGCTGCAGCTTGTCTAAGGTCCAAGAGAGCAGCCTGGAGATCATTGCTGCTTGCACACTCAGTTGGAAGTGTGCTAGATGTTGTCTGCATGGCACATTTATCTTCTTCGGAACAAGTTAAAATATGTTTTACTGCCTTTTCCTCCTTCATTGCAACTTTTGTCTCAAGGTTGCATTCATTTCTAGCCATTTCAGTAGGTTTCAATGGCTTACTATTAGCAGCGGCACAACATTTCATCCCTTTAGCTCCAGGGTCCATACAATGAATGGCAGAATTAGATGCGGTGTACATACTTTCTTTTCCTTTAATATGACTTTGTCCTTCTGCTACCTGTGTAGATTCATGTTGCTCACCAAACTTCTCAGCATGTTGAAATGATGATTTGTCATCCTCACTTTGAGAAATCATAAGAGCTTCTATTTCAGATTCATCCTGAAGGCTTCTTAAGTAACCAAGATCTCCCTTCTCTATACAGCTAGTGTACAGTTGGACATTGCCCCTTTCATGTTGCTCACGTGTCACTGAAACTTTGCGCTTGCTTTCTTGATTATGACTAAGTAGATTTCCAATAGTTGATTTTACATCCCCCTTGACAACACTTTCGGCAGTTGTATTACACTGACTGTATTTTAAAGTAGAGTATATAATAATTCTAACATAGCCTTTTTCAGTTTCTTCCATTATTATGCCAGTCTTAACAAGAACATTTTCATTCAACAAGATCTGAAGGGCCTTAGCTACATTGTCCTGCACATGTCTTTCTTCTTCTTCTCCTGGTTCTCCTGAATGTTTTAGTTGCAAATCTGTTTTATAAAGTTCTCCCATACTATTTTCTTCAACAAGTACGCAATTTGGTTCCAGATCTGTTCGGTGAAGTAGCTGCAATAGGATTCTTTGCAAGTTACCTCCAAGTGTCTCTTCCTTTTGGATTATTGTCCCTGTATTTGTGGGCTGATACTTGACCATTTTCACACTCCCCTCACCCACAGATTCTATAGCAATCCCTTTATGTTCAATTATTTTGTAGGACAGGCATTTTTCTAGAGTATCTTTCACATTAAATTCTTTCTGGTCCAAACTGGTTGCTCGTTCAAATTTATCAAGAGGTGTGCTTTCAAACAGCCATGTTGTGCTTTTAACATTGGCTTTAAGAATCTCTTCCTGACCTTGAGTAGTAGGGTTGTCTGTATCTTTCAGACTGTCTAAAGGCTGAGATTCAAATAACCAGGTGCACCTTTTTACATCTCCCCGTTGGTTATCTTCACGCTGTACTGTTACAATCCCTGGATGCTCATCAGAATCTCCTTTTAAAGAATCAAAAGGTTGGTTTTCAAACAGCCAAGTTGATGTCCTTACGTTTCCCTTTTGGACATCGCTAACGCTCACAAGCCTAACGTACTTCTTCTGGTTAAGCTGCTGAGATTCGAATAGCTGCTTATTTAACTGAACATCTCCTTTTTGTACATCTTCAAGTTCTTTTCCAATATATTTCTTTTCCTCAGCCATAGAATCAAGCGGTTCTGTTTCAAACCTCCACCTAGCAGCCTTGACAGAGCCTCTGTCGATATCTTCTTGGGTTACAGCTCTGATTACAAAAACCTCTTCATCTTTATTGATCTTATCAAGAGGTTTTGTTTCAAACAACCATTTGGCGCCTCTTACATCTGCTTTAAGAACCTCTTCCTTTTTTACTGACGTGACTTCATGATACTCTCCTCCTTTGTCTTGAATAGCATACAGCGGTTTTGTTTCAAATAACATAGTACAGGATTTAACATCCCCTCGGGTAACAGATTCTTGGACTTTCTTGATTTCAGTTTCATCTGCTTCTTGTTTGATTTGGTCCAAAGAGTATGTCTCAAAAACAAACTTTTTCCCCACAACATCTCCCCCTTGGACATCCTTCTCAGGGGGCACTTCTTGAAAACCATTTGTACTTGCTGACATTGAATCTAGAGGACGGTTTTCAAAAAGCCATGTAAATTTGTTCACAGAACCTTTCTGTATGTTTTCTTCTACGGGAATATCTGCCCTTTCCCCCCAAATACCTACATTAGGGGTAGTCTCAAAAATTTCCTTCACCCTGGAAACTTCACCTGATGGCATTTGAACTGTACTGGAGTATCTGATGACTTTTTTGAATTCACCTTTGGAGGAAATGTTTTCTAATGGTTCAGTTTCAAAAAGATGTTTTGTGGTTTTCACATCAACCCCCTTGCAAGCATCTTGTGAGGTCGTTTTGACATTGATATACTGTTCCTCAGAATCTTTTAATGAATCTAAAGGTTGGGTTTCAAACATCCATGTGTAGGACTTTACATCACCTTGGATTTGAGTTTCCATATCTTTAGCTTGCTCTGACTTATCATATAACTTATCGATGGGTTGAGTTTCAAATAGCCACTTGCATTTTTTAACATCTCCTTTTTGTAATACCTGCTTCTGGACCGATGAGTGAATTTCAGTGGCATCTGACTGTTGATGAACAATGTCCACTGGTTGAGTCTCAAACAACCACTTTGCGGTGCCCACATCACCAGATACAATTTCTTGTTTGGTAATTCCTCGAATGATATCAACTTTCTGCAGACTCTCATTAAACTGGTCTAATGGCTTTGTTTCAAACATCCATTTATAGTTTCTCACATCGGCAGTCACCACTTGCTCTCGGCTGATGGACATAACTTCGTGAAAATTTCCCAAACTATCTTCAATAGCGTAAAGTGGTACAGTCTCAAATAAAGTTTGGTTTGCTTTCACATTACCCACTTGTATGTGTTCTTGATCAGACACTATGGCATTTCCTGTTTTCTTAATACTTTCTAAGGGAAGAGTTTCAAATAGGTTCTTGAAAGTTGTCACATCTCCCTTTGAAATCTCTATTACGTTCTCAGGTGCTGTCTCATCCTTGTCTGAAATTCTATCCAGCGCAGATGCTTCAAAAAGGAGTTTCCTTTGTTTCACATCTCCTTTTTCTTCATTCAGCAGCTCAACTTTTTTTAATGGTCCTACTTCAAAATCACCTTTAAGGGTTTCCATGGGTTGGCTTTCAAATAGCCACAATGTAGACTTTACATCACCTGGAAGGACTTTATCTGTGGAAGAATCAGCAACTTCATGAGAATCTAAAGAGGCCTGAAACATTCCTTCGTCATTGTCTTCTTTAATTGTATCTAGAGGTTGAGTCTCAAATATCCACTTTTTGGCATCAACTCCTCCCTTTTCTAATTCTTCCAAGGAAATCCCTCGAATAATCTGAACTTTTGGGCTGTTCTTGTGAATACTGTCCAAGGGCTGAGTTTCAAATAACCACCTCGTTCTGTTGACATTGTCACCCTCAGTTTCTTCTCTGCATATAGATTTTATTTCATGAATATTTCCATTGTCATCTCTGATGGCACACAAAGGCTCTGTCTGAAACAACTTTACCGTTTTCTTGACATCGCCTTTGAGTTCCTGAATTTCAGACTTGAGCTGAAGGATGCTGTTTTCTTCTACTGAATTGCAGCGGCCCATTTCACCTAAGGGACATGTTTCAAACAAAAGTTTTGTGCCTTTAACATCTCCTCTTCCAACTGGCTCTTTCAGGATTGCTTCTTGGACTTCCATGTCCTCGGGATATATTTTATTCATGGAGTCAAGTGGCTGTGTTTCAAATAACCACAAAGCTGTCTTTACGTCACCTTTTGTCTGAACCATCCCAAGTGACGATGAAGGGATCCCGCTCTCACATAGGTGACCCTTAAAAAGCATTGATGTATCTTTCACATTGCCACCAAGGACAGCATCTTCATCTACAAGTTTCTTACCACCCTGATGCTCCCCTATAGCATCTAAGTTCCAGTTTTCAAAGATCCAACGCATAGATTGCACCTCACCAGTCAAAACCGTATCCAGATTCATAGCTGCCTGCTGGTTTGGCTCATCTGTCTTTAATAGCTTTGTCATATCGCAGGTAACAGTGTGTTCTAAGTTTTTCCTTAGCTCTGGGTGCATGTGACGGTAAAGCCTTTTCAATTCATTCACTTGACGCTGTTCGTAGAATTTTGAAAATGATTCTTTGGGTGGAGGCACAGGCATAAAACTCTGTTCTTGACTCCCAGGTTCCTCTGAGTGTTGGATTGAGTCAGGAGGTGGTGGAGGAGGCAGCACCACTTCTGTTTTCTTTTCAGCATCTTTAGGTGAGAATTTCATTGTGTTTTCTGCCATCTTGAAGAGGAAACACAAGTGGGTTTTAACACCACCTCCATTCTTCAAACAATCGTTAGTATGGAAACTCATTAATAAAGCACAGCAGCTGTTGTTGGACACACCTTAAAGTCAGTTAAAACAGCGGGAAACACCACTCCAAACCAACACGTCTTCTCACTCTGTGTTATTGGGTTAAATGTTTTCCAGAACAGGATTGTTATTAAAATCACTACAAACCCATGCATTATTAGGAAATGGTTTGTCATTTTACATCCTAGTTACTCACCTTTGTATTTAATTGACACATTTGTGAATTAAAGTTGATTTTATGGAGTAAAATACATTAACAGCGTTAGCCCTGATCTGTCCATATATGTGATAAACCTCACTTGTTTGTGTAGGTCTTGGTCCTTTGCTGGTCATGTATCAATATGGCATTAGCTGCTTTGGGCTTTGCTTACGATGTGTAAGCAAATATAACTGCCTATATGTGTTTTAATCTTGGCTTACTGTACTTATGCAATTTTCTTGGGCCCTGGAAAGATAGCCCAACAGGTAGAGAGGGTGGGAGCATGACTTGGATATGGTCTTCAGGAGACAGTTTGTAAGGAAGTTACCTGGTGGTCTAGTGGGCAGCGGGGTCCAGCGCCACGTCCCTGGCGTTGATGCCCGCTGCTCCCTACCTGGTTCCCCTATGGCGCGCGCGCGCGTCCGTTTCTTAAAGGCACTGCCGCGAAATTCAAACAGTTAAAAGGGGAATTCAGTCCTCAGCAAATTGCCCGTTGCTAGGTTCTATTAGCAAGTTCCTGGGTGTTATCGTTAGTGATTCCTGACTGTTTCTACTGTCTTTGACCCTTGTCTGCTTGCTTACTACTCTGACCTCTCCAATCCTGACCCTGCCTGTCTGTGACTACGCTGATCTCTCCAATCCTGAACCTTTGCCTGTCCTCCAACTATTCTACGATCTCTTATCCTGATTCTGGCCTGTCTGATTATTCTAACTGCTTGTGCTGGCCCGGGCTGCCTGTTCCTGGTGGTGTTCTTCCTTCTATCCTGGTGAGACGATCGTGCCCCTTTGCTAGTCCAGAACCGTTAGCTTTGCTCCTCTCTCTGTTAAGACCTGGCGGCATCCAATTAGCCGAGAGCTCCTCCCGAGGTGAAAGGTGGCGGTTAAAGGCAGAAGTGAGAGCCGAGACCAGGGTGCCGAATGTGACACAGTTGACTAGGTTTGACAATGGAATTTAAATAAATGGGATGGGTTAGGGAGGTGTGGCTACCAGAAATGGGTGATACCATTAATAAGGTGAATATGATGTGTTAGGGATAGGCCTGAGACTAGGTCTTTGGCAAGGAGTACTAGTATGCAAGTGTGCAATTGGGATTAGGAGGTGGAGGCTTCGCCCGGGTTTAGAATGGGGTGTACTCAAACTTTCAGTTAGTTGTCAACATGTTTAATGGCACCGCAAACCAAAATGCTGAAGGTTAAACTGATAAAATCCAAATAGCAAATGTTTAGAAAAGAAAGAAAAGCACCTTACCTTTTTTGGGGGAGAAGTATAGATGTCTGTTTTGTTTCCCAATTTCTAAAAGCAAGAAGGGTTGGCTTAAAATAATATAATTGTTGGACTGTCTGTACATTCCTAGTAACTTCCAACAAAATGCTGTGTGTATGAAAATAAACACCTGACTGTGATATAAGAGATGGAAGAAGACACTGGGGCTCAGTTAATACAGAGCTGTGGTTTGCTCAGTATCCTCACCCAGTGCACAGAAATCGGTTATGGTGTAATGATGGCCTTTGCCACCTCATACATACACATATGGGATCTGTTATCCAGAAACCCATTATCCAGGAATGGTCATCTCCCATAGACTTTTAGTCAAATAGTAAATCAATTTTTTCAAATTATTTATATTTCTAACAGTAGCTTCTACTTGATCCCAACTAAGATATAATTAATCCTCATTAAATGCAGATAACATTGGGTTTAATAAATGTTCTATGATTTTTTAGATTTTTCAGGGGGCACAACATTTACTAAGGGTCGAATTTCGAAGTGAAAAAACTTCAAAATTCGACCATCGAATTGCAGCATTTCGATATTCGAAGTTTTTTTTGATCGAATATGGCCATATTCAATCAAAGTAAAATCGTTCGATCAATCGATTAAATCCTTCGATTCAAACGTTTCGAACGATTTTCAAAAAAAAAACCTTTGACTTCTAAAAACTTATATAGATTCTAGGAGGTCCCAATAGGCTAACATAGCAATTTGGCAGGTTTAAGGTGGCGAAGTGTCGAAGTCGAAGTTTTTTAAAGTCGAATTTGGCCTATTCTATGGTCGAAGTACCCAAAAATTACTTTGAAATTCACTTACTTCTAAAATTCACTTTGAATTCACTTTCGACCCTTAGTAAATGTGCCCTTTAAGGTATGGAGATCCAAATTATCGAAAGAACCTTTATCTGGAAAACCCCAGGTCCCATATATACTGTATATATTCTTTTTCTTCTATATTTAAAAATATTAAAATAGTAATATTATAACACAAAATTATTTAGAGGCCATATACAAAAGATTTGGCTGAATCTCCAAATCTTAATTTGCAAATTCAAAGTTGAGATAAACAAAAAATAATGTATAAACTGTTGGAATAAAAATTGCCTTTTTGGTTGTCCAGAACTTTTGCAAAGAGCGAGCCCAAATTGGCATGGTTTTTGCACTTGCCCTCCACAGTTCAGTCTCAGAGAGGTCTGTGAGTGCCCAATGAATACTGTGCTGCCAGTGTTCAGCATTGCTGTATTCATGAGGGACAAAGTGGGGATGCTGGAAGGGGTTCCATCTGGCAGTTCTCTAACTTGGGTGTCAGTAAGTTTAGGAAAGGCAGAGCATGGATGCAAGTGCTTTTTAAATGAGCAATAAGGGGTGTGTTTTTAAGCCTGTTGGTGCCCTAGCAATTATGTCCTTAAGTGTTCTGTCAAACCTAATCCAAAGCCTAAGGATTCTGCCAAATTCATATATTGCTTTAACTGAATCCCAAACCAAATCCTGTATTTGGTGCATCCCTTTAAATTACTTTGAATGTTGCCAACACAAATATAGCATAGCACGGGTGCATACTGTATATTGTCTGGGTAACATTATAGTGAATTTCTGGTAAGCAACTAGGGATGCACCGAATCCAATATTTTGTATTCGGCCGAACCGCCGAATCCTTCGCAAAGGATTCGGCCGAATACCGAACCGAATCCAAACCCTAATTTGCATATGCAAATTAGGGGTGGGAAGGGGAATTTCTTTTTTACTTCCTTGTTTTGTGACAAAAGTCACGCGATTTCCCTCTCCACCCCTAATTTGCATATGCAAATTAGGATTCGGTTCGGCCAGGCACAAGGATTCGGCCGAATCCGAATCCTGCTGAAAAAGGCTGAATCCTGGCCGAATCCCGAACCGAATCCTGGATTCGGTGCATCCCTATAAGCAACACTGGGTTGTGTGGGAAAATATGTCACATTAAGCCAATTTGTCCCTTGAAGTATATCAGGTCCTCTATTTCTGCTCTATTGCCCTTCCCATTGCCCCTCTCAGCTACTTTGAATTGTGTCTGTTGTTCATCTTTATACGATATCTGAAATAAAAGGGCACACACATGCCTCTCCACTGACTACAAGGATAAGCTCTTGACAAAGAATTTGCACTATGAGAGACATACCAGTTTGGGATTTCTGGCTTTGGTTTCCGCAGCAGCTGCCTTGGAGAGAAATAGTTCCGATCTCTGCCTCACTGAGGGGATGAAGCTATTCTGTGCTCGATGAAATTCCCCCTTGATGCTGCTCCTTTGGTATGTGGGTGACAGCAATCCTTCATCTGCAGAAAGGACATGAAAACGGGTATTTATAGCACAGATACAGTGTTTGGATTTCCTCAAACTCATGAATTCCTTATGTCGGGTCTTGGGGAACATGTGGAAGATTCTATCACACAATATTTCAGATAAAACAGATGCAACATGTTATATAAAAATCTCTTATGCATTTTATAGTCTAATGATTCAATTCAGTTGTATATACAGGTATGGGATCTGCTTTTCGGAAACCCTTTATCTAGAAAGCTCCGAATTACAGGATGGCCATTTCCCATGGACTCCAATTTTATTAAATCTAATAATTCACGTTTTTAAAAATGATTTTCTTTTTCTCTGTAATAATAAAACAGTAGCTTGTACTTGATCCCAACTAAGATATCATTAATACTTATTGAATGCAAAACCAGCCTATTGGGTTTATTTAATGTTTAATGTTTTAGTAGACAAAGTATGGTGGTTCACCTTTAAATTATGGACCCCTTATCCAAAAACCCAGGACCCAAGCATTCTGGATAACAGGATCCATATGGGTGTATTTGTGTATAATGTTTTGTATTTCTTAATGTTCAGGTTTTTTCAGCAGGATTCGGATTTGGCCGAATCCAAGTGCTGGTCCAACCGAATCCTTAAAGTGGTTCACCCTTATATTAACTTTTATTATGTTATTGTATGTACTATACCTAGCAATATTTCATTTGGTCTTCATTATTTTTTTTTTATAGTTATTGAATTAGCTTTCAAATAGTGGGTCACTGACCCCTTCAGCCAAAACTCTCTGTGAGGCTACAATTTTATACTTATTCTTACTTTTTATCAATTAACTTCCTTTTGAGTACCTCACCCTTCCTGTCGAGTATCTCATTCCAGTCTCTCAATCAACACTGCCTGGTTGCTAGGGTAAATAAGATCCTAGCAACCAGAACACTGCTGAAAAACCAAACTGGAGAGCTGCTGAATAAAAAGCTAAATAACTGAAAATAAAATAAAAAATGAAAACCAGCAAATTGTCTCAGAATATCAATGTCTACATCATACTAAAAGATCATTTAAAGGTCAACCACCCTTTTCAAATCACATGACACACGAACATGGAAATTGCAACTTTTTTCTGCTCATGCAATGCATATATGCAAATTAGGGTTTTGGTTTGGTGCATCCCTAATTTAAAGGGAAAATAGCTTGCGCCTTACTCTTTACATGAGAACAATGAAGTAAGTAAAGAGTTGGACTTCATGGACATCTGGAAGCACATTTATCAAGGGTCGAATTTCGAATACATGTGAGTTTTTTAAACTCCCTTAAATCCGACCTAGCGAAATGTATTATTAAAATCAAATTATTAAAACTCAAACGAAAATTCAAATCAAATTAGTTTCGAATTCAATCGCAGTCAATTCGAGTGTCAGGAAGGCTACATACATCTCCATATTGATCCCTTGACCTCCCCCATTGACTTAAACAGTAATTCGGCAGGCTTTAGGTGGCGAATAGTCGAATTCTAATTCTTAAAGGGCCAGAGTATGATAAATCTCAAAAATCTAATTTGAATTATTTAAAACAGGGGTCCCCAACCGCTGGGCCGTGGACATATACTTGTACTGGGCTGCCAAGTCCGAATTTGATTTGGCGAGGCCAAATTTGAAGCTGAATACCTGAATTTGACGTGGCGTGCAAGAAATCTGATGCTGACATGTCCGAATTTGATGCGGCATGTGTAATATTTAACCAACACATGCAGTTCGCACCCAGCCTCGGTCTTTGAAAAAAATTAGGACTTTCCACTGGTCCCTGGGGCAAAAAAAGGTTGGGGACCGCTGATTTAAAAGACTCAAATCGAGTTTGGATAATTTCCTAGTCGATTTTAACAGTGGAAATACGAAAATTCAAATTTGAATTTTCAATTCGACCCTTAATACATGTGCCCCCTGGTATCTTAATAACGCTATCCCCACTTTGGGAGTAGATATAAAAGCATCATTATAATTCATTGGACTGGAGGTCATTCATATAACTATTCATATGACTAAAATACATTTATTTGGATAATGCAATGAATTGTACCCTGTGTGATTTCTATAAGGGGAGACTGGAAGTCTTGTGCTGAAACAGCTGATGGAACAGTTGGACAAAGAGGCAAAATGTTGGGACTGCAGATGAGCTTGTGTATCAGCTCCCGTTATAACCGGCCATTATCAGCATCAAAACAACGACCTTGAACTGAATAAACCCGGGACAGAGTGACAGCTGTATGTTAGATGGATTTCTGTCAAATCTTTGGTGTCTGTGTACAAGTGTCGCCTTAGGTGACTCTATTTAATCACCGTGGGAAGATCACCCAAAATGATCCTCACTGGGGACCGACATGAGTGGTTATCTGGAAAAAACTTAGGGTCAAATTTGAAATTAAAGGGTTTGTTCACCTTTGAGTTAGCTTTTAGCAGTGTCGGACTGGGATGCCAGGGGCCCACCAGAAAACCTTAGACCATGGGCCCACTTTCCAAACTATAATTCCTCCTCTACTCACTTAACCTCTTTATTCTCCTAGTCTATTATATCTACTTATGATACTCTATTGTTTCAATATTAAGCCTCTTTTTTCATAAAAAGAATTAGGCAATGACCATGAAATAGGCCAAATGGTTAGAAGCAAGAGGGACACTTTCTATTCTCCTGGTATCCCAGTGGGCATGTCCGACACTGACTTTTAGTATGATGTAGAGAGTGTATTCTGAAGCTATTTATGCCTTTGGTTTTCATTTTTTATTATTTGTGTTTTTTTTAGTTATTTAGCTTTTTATTCAACAGCTCTCCAGTTTGCAATTTGGGCCATCTGGTTGCTAGGGTGCAAATGACCCCAGCAACCATACATTGATTTGAATAAGAGAGGGGATCAATAAAAATAAAAAGTAGCAATAACTATAAATTTGAAGCTTTACAGAGCATTTGTTTTTTTTTTGATGGGGTCAGTGACCCCCTATGAAAGCTGGAAGGCAAACCCAAAAACTATAAAAAAGAAAAGTTGCTTAGAATCAGCAATTCTATAACATACTAAGGGCGGAGACATATGCTCAAATTCGGGGAGATTAGTCACCCATCCACAAATCTCCTCGTCTTCGGGGCAACTAATCTCCCCGAACTTTCTGAACTCCCTGAACTGGCTAGAATGTAAATCACTGGCAGGATGTCAATTGGTGCGCTTCATTTTCCGAAGTCGCCCGAAGTTGCCTCAAGAGGAAACTTCAGGTGAGTGACTTCAGAAAATGAAGCGCTCCAAGTGCCATCCCGCTGGCGATTTACATTCTAGCCAGCGGGAAGGCATTGCATTGAGCCCGAAGAAGAGGCGATTTGTGTGGGCAACTAATCTCCCCCAAATAGCATTGTGTGTATCTACCCGACAAAATAACTTAAAGGTGAACCACCCCTTCAAATCAAGGACCTACCTTCATTTAACCCTTCCTTGGCCTGTTTTTATGTGTGTTCTCCTAAATAAAAGCTACTTTTTATTGTTTAATGCCTGCCTGTTTTCTAGCCAACGTCCTCCTAGTTCTTTACCTGTTACCTTATGACTAGTGACCCTCTGTTGTAACAACAAAGCAGTAGCAATCCATTTACATATACAAAGCACTTTTCTGCTGTGTATTGATCTGCTACAGCAAAATAAAATAAAGATTTCTTTAAGGTCAGCTTCTGTTTTGGGGCATTTATAGAGTTCCTATTAGACCCCTGGAAATACAGCCAGAGGAAGGTTTACCTGCATACCTCCCAACTGTCCCTTTTTCGGAGGGACAGTCTCTCTTTTGACTGCTCAACCCGCAGTCCCTCATTTGTACTGGAAAGTCCCTCTTTTCTCTGCACTGAACAGCCAGAAAAAGAAACAAAGTTTCTCACTTAATTGGCTTTTAGCAGAGAGCCCAGAACAGGTAACAGGTGCAAATAAGATACTTTGTAACAATTTTGAGACACAGAAACACAGTTTAGATAAGGAGAAATATTTTCAAACTTTCATAACCTGCCAAATGGTAACCTGCCAAATATGGTAATTAGGGGGTGTGGACACAGAAAGGGGTGTGGTCAAAAAATTGCTGCGCTACGTGCGGGAAAAAATTTTTTGTCCCTCTTTTTACTTCCAAAATGTGGGGAGGTATGTACCTGGCCCATAAGGCCATCCTATGTATAGAGGTGCGTGTACAACTCCAGTGCCCCCTGCTGGCTGTATAATTCCACTAGTGACAACTGTGTTTGTTTTATCTCATCTTAAGTGTCAGTGTCACATTCCACCCATAGCTGGAGCGTGTTTGGAGACTAATCATTGCTTATCACTAGATAATGTCAGCTAAATATAGCAGCACTTGCTCTGCTCCAAATATTCAGCGGATAAATCACTGCTTAGACATTGTTGGGGACACACAAGGAGAGGGAACAGTATGGGTTTTTCACTATAAACAACATTATATTTTATGCTACGTTTATTTATTTTTACTGCACCCACAGGCTTTAAACTGTTCCCAGTTTATCCCCTTTATCTGTTATGCCTGCTTGGAGTTGATCTCTATTGCTATAAGCTTTCTGGCACAGGTAAAAATTGCGGGTATTTTGCCATGTTTTTTTCCATAATGCCTTGCATCAAAATGCCCACTACATAAAAATAAATGATCACATAGTTCTCGCTTAAGAACTGCTGGAATTTTCAGACGATTCCTGTGGGCACAGAAATGGGTGGCAGTTGGAGACAATTTTTTTATTGCAAAAGATGTTTTTTTCCAATAAATATGCTCAGGGAAATAGCAGTAGAGGACGCAGACACTGTGACTGGTGGATACTTGTGAAACAGACCCCCTTATAAAAGTTCTAGAATAATTTTGCTATGGGGCCTAGAAACCTGGGGGATATATATTGGGGGTGAAGTTAGAGATCACCACAGTCCACTATTTTGAAAAACCACCTTTGATTTTTAAAGGCATATTTATCAAATGGCGAACTTTCACTTTCAATCTTTCACTATTTTAAAAAACACCTTTAAGAAATGAATGGAGAGAGGTGGTATTTTACTCTAGCGGACTGTGGTGATCTCTAACTTCACTCTTTGATAAATATACCCTTTCAAGTTACTCCATTGCAAATAGGTACCGAATCTGATATAAATCAATATCTATTAAGGATGCACTGAATCCAGGATTTGCTTCAGGATTTGCTTCGGATTCAGCCGAATCCGAATCCAAAACATTATGTGAGTTTTCTTCACCTAAACAATTAATTAAAAAATGTTTTACTTTCTTTCCCTAATTTAGATATGCAAATTCGGGTTTGGATTCGCTTAGATAATTCTCCCTTCAATTACACTTTACTTTTAGAGGTATTAGGGATGCACCGAATCCACTATTTTAGGGTTTGGCCGAATCCTGAATACTTTCTGAAAGATTCATCCGAATCCTAAAATAGTGGATTCAGTGCAGCTCTAATATCTATCCTATAGTATAATTTAAGGGAGAATATCTTGATAGCAGCTGTGCATTCTTTCTAATTACTGGACTTCACATTTCCCATTGGATCTTTTTAGTTCTCCCGTGCCCCCTTAATTGTGCCAGAAATGAAGGGTCCTACCTGTTAGCATCCATCATGTCTCTGTGCTTTCGTAGAGTCTGCTAGTAGCATTAGGGATGTTCTGCCTGCCCATTAGAAAGAATTTGTCTTCTCAGCACCAGCCTGGCCAACCAGAGACCTGTCATCCAAAATCAGCCCCTCTAATCCTTATGTGGCTGGCCGGGCGCACAATGCAGCCCATTCAAGTAGAAAAACTGTGCATGATTCTTGCAAATGGCATGTCTGATAGTGTGAATGTAGGAACGAGACAGGGGCTTAACTTGCTGGACGTTATGGATGCAAACGGCTGAACTAACAATGCCAATGATATCATGTTAAACAAGAAAAAAGTGTCTCCCGCGGGGGCAGTCTGCCTGCTTATATGTACAAAATTATAACTATAGTACATCAAGGGTTAAGCAGAATGGTTTGATTTGTAAAAACAACGATAGGAATTTAGCCTTGTTTATTCCTTTATAGTTATTGCTTGTTTAAAGGGGAAGTCTATTGACTGGCAATCTGCTATTGAGATACATTTCTCTAATCCCCCTCACCCTTCCATTATTTTGCCCCAGGTGTTCTCCACTCATGGAGTATGATTATATTACCCTGCAAGTATGCTAATATACACAGCAAGAGATCAGCATATGAGCTGCTTTATTTACCTTCTCTTGCTTTATATGGGCGCAGGTTATTCAGCACAGAGTCTTGGGTACAACGGAGGGCTCATATTGAGGCAGTTTATTAAAAAAAAAATGCTTCTTTACTGCTACCTGGTTGCCAGTGTCTCCATCTCTCCTCTGATGAAGGGTGGCCAAACAGTTTTGGACTGGATATCCAGTGCCCACTGGGGTCACCACCTTAAGGGCCCACCACCTTCACCCCCTTCACAAACTCACCCCCCTCTCTCTTCTTGGGCCTGTTGATTTCAGTTAACAGTGGGGTTTGGAGGTCCCCAGATCAAGGCCCCTGGCCAGCAGAGAGGGAGGCAAACAGAGGCCATAGGTCAAGAAGGCCCATAAGGACTGGGGCCCACTGGATTACCTCCTTGTGCCCTACCAGCCCAAAGGTGCCTACTGATGCTGAGGAAACCTGGAGCTGCCACCACACTGAGTGAGCCATAGTTTTTGGCATGCATCAATAGTAGTACCAAATTTGTGCACAGTGAATCAAATGCAGACGCCATTTTTAAATGTGCTCCGGAAGCACCCCCAACTAGACAAAATGTGCATCAGCCCAAGTATAATTGTGGATATTGTGGCTAGGGTTGCCACCTTTTCTGGAAAAAAATACCGGCCTTCCTATATATTTAGCTTTTTTCCCTATTAATAACATTGGGATTAACCATCATTTTTACATACCGGCCAGGTGGCAACCGTAATTGTGGCTGATGCAACTCATAGCACAGCCAAAATCACACTGGGATTGTTGGAAATAATGCAGCGTTGAGCGTTAATATTAGTGGTACTGCTCATGTGGCTTGTGCCAGGGATTCTAACAGGCAGGTATATAATAGATGGATAAGGGGGCTGCCTGTTTTCTTCATTGCGTAATCAGGCCCAAAATATTCTTTTCATTAACAGAAGTCCCCCCCCCCATTGGAGAGTGTTTCTAGAACAACAACAGCTGTCATCACATGCACATCACTGGGCTGGAATCAGTAGCTGTGGGGTCAGAATGTGACCCCTGCAGGATGCCATTGTAGCTGTGTGAGGTCAAACGTCACATGAGGCTTGCACATGTACCTGCTTGATCTCTAGGTCTGCTTGTATAGGTGCTGCCATAATGCTGCACATTATTATTATCCTTTTTTATATAGCACTGACCTATTCTGCAAAGCTTATAAGTATTATAAATCATTCCCATCAGCCTTGCCCCAGGGCAGCTTACTTTCTAAGGTCCTTATTCCATTCACACTCACACTAGGGTCTGTTTTATCAGGATCCCATTAAACTGCCTGTATATTTTTGTAGTGTGGAAGGAAACTGAGGTACCTGGAGGAACATACAACCCCTTGCAGAATCGAACATAGCACCGCTGGAAGTCAGAACGTTAAATAATATAGCGAATAAAGGACGGGACGAGAGATGAGTTAATTTTGGTGACTATGAGCTCACAGGTGAGGAACTTGTAGTTATTCTGGCACAGAATGGAGGGAGGGCTCGCCACGTGCTCTGTAAGGACAACTGCTGTCTGAGGCAAATATAGGCAAAACAGATTACCCCCAGGGTATTTTAGTCCCTGGAAAACTCTGTTGTAGCCCAGGAATGCAGAGAGATTATTTCCAGAGCAATATATTGGTGAGATGGGGTGCAGCTGTCCCCTGGGCACTAGGGCTATAGGGCCAGACAGCTGTCCTTAACAGGTCCCGTCTTCTTTTTAGAAAAATCTAAAGCATTTTAAACAGCACTTCACATAAATACCCTGGGGGCTGTTATTATTAACTCTTCATGGGCTGCTTCTGCCCCTCATTGGTGTTTTAGGAAAAGAAGGAGAAAAACTGTGCTGTGTTCTTTATCTTCCTATAGCAAATCATAAGCTAAATCAGTGAAGCCTGGAATTGAGGCTTGAAAGACTGGGATTAATACTCTTCTCTTCCTATTGGCTGGCCAGGGATTTTGGGGGAAAAGTAAGAATTCCTCAGGAATATCTATTTCGGTCAAGAGAGAGGCTCATTTAGTAATGAGAGGGGGGATCTGACTACAGTGCCATCTGCTTGGGCCTAACGACACAGTCACTTGACCTGCTCCTGCACCAGACAGTGGCGTAACTACCGGGGGAGCAGGGGATGCGATTGGGCCAGGGCCCGCACCCCCTCAGGCCCCCCGGCAGCTCGTGTACCACTGTGTTTTTACCTAATGTGGCTGTAAATGCAGCCGTTTCCGGGTGTACGGAGGAGGGCGGGGCCCGGCTGCATGTCCCGCGCCAGGGCCCGCCCCCCTCTAGTTACGCTGCTGGCACCAGGACTTAGATTGTTAGCTCCTAGGACAGAGGTTTAAGGTGCCTCACACTCTTCTACACTCATTACTTACTAATGTGGATGATACACCTACAAGTGCAGTAACCCTCAGCAACCAATCAGATATTTACTTTCTTATTCTAACTCATAACGGCGGGATCAGAGCAAAACGGACGATTGGTTGCTATGGAGGTTACTGCAATAGAGCAATTTAGTAAGTTAGTAAATAAGACATGTTTTTGCCTTGCATCTGTCACTCCATGACTCTAGCAACATGCCAAAAATTCATGTACTGTTCTGCTCATTTCTTTTGCTATAATAGCACTGTTGGGGCCCTCATCCACTGATAGCCCTAGGCAGAAGCTGTTGAATAGCCTTCCTGCATTACCCTTTTGTTCCAGCCCAGTGTATTATTTCAGTACAGGTATGGGATTCATTATCCGGAAACACACTATCCAGAAAGCTCCGAATTACAGAAAGGCCATCTCCCATAGACTCCATTTATCCAAATCATCCAAATGTTTAAAAAGAATTTCCTTTTTCTCTGTAATGATCAAACAGTAACTTGTACTTGATCCCAACTAAGATATAATTAATCCTTGTTGGAAGCAAAACCAGCCTATTGGGTTTATTTCATTTTTACCTGATATTCTTAAAGGGGCGGTTCATCATTTCAGTTCATTTTTCTTATTTAATATTTAATTATTTATGTTATAGAATGGCCAATTCGATGCAACTTTTCAGTTGGTCTTCATTATTTATTTTGTATAATGTTTTAATTATTTGCCTTTTTCTTCTGACTCTTTCCAGCTTTCAAATGGGGGTCACTGACTCCATCTATGAAACAAATGCTCTGTAAAGCTGCAAATTGTTATTGCTACTTTTTATTACTCATCTGTCTATTCAGTCCCTCTCCCATTCATATTCCAGTCTCTTATCTAAATCAATGCATGGTTTCTAGGGTAATTTGCACATTAGCAGTGCCACATTTATGTGCAAAGCTATGTTGCACTGGCTAGCTAAGCATGCTGGGAGTTGAAGTCCCCTGACCATGACAGTATGCTTAGCATATGGCATCTTTGTGATCACAGCTATATGTTGCAGTGATTATTATTACAATCCATATTTATAAAGAGCCAATGCATTCAGAGGCACTGTACAATAAATGGGTATATGTACTGAACACAGTGATTTCATAAAAAAAAATACAACTGATGCTGAAGGTAAAGAGGGCCCTGCCCAAAACTAATGTTTGCCATGTTTGGGCTGGCATTAATGCAAAGCCATGGCATTCCATAATCACTGTTATCAAGACCTTGGCCTTAGGACTCATGTACAAAGGAAAATACTAATTTTCAGGAGTCAGAACCAGCAATACAGTGACACAGAGAGACCACTTTCAATAGCAATTACATTTACTGTGAATGTTATTAAACTCCAACTCTAGTTATAATTCAACAACATTCAGTAGGCATCAGTCTCTGGTGCAGACAACAGAAACAAAGTAAGAACTCAATTTTCACATCCAAACAAATTGAATATCTTAAAGGAGAACTAAACCCTAAAAATAAATATGGGTAAAAATGCCATATTTTATACACTGAACTTATTGCACCAGACTAAAGTTTCAGCTTGTCAATAGCAGCAATGATCCAGGACTTCAAACTTGTCAGAGGGGGTCACCATCTTGGAAAGTGTCTGTGACACTCACATGCTCAGTGGGCTCTGAGCAGCTGTTGAGAAGCTAAGCTTAGGGCTTGTCACTAATTATCCAGCAGAAAATGAGCTTCCCCTGTAATATAAGCTGATGCTACAGGTTTGCTGATTATTAAATTCTGATGCTAATTGCACTGGTTTCTGTGCTGCCATGTAGTAATTATCTGTATTAATTACTAATCAGCCTTATATTGTGACATTTCTATTCTATGTGTACTGTATATTGTGAGTGGGTCCCTAAGCTCAGTAAGTGACAGCAGCACAGAGCATGTGCAGTGAATCAGCAGAAAAGAAGATGGGGAGCTACTGGGGCATCTTTGGAGACACAGATCTTTACTGCTAAAGGGCTGTGGTTGCCTTGGGCTGGTACAGAAGCACAAAACATAATGTACTACATTTCTACCTACTTCTTTAGTTAAGCTTTAGTTCTCCTTTAATGAAGCTCCTTAGGGTATTAGATATAAAGAACACGGTGCTACTCACAGGTTAGGGCAGGTTCCAAATTACATAGATAATCCAAAGAGTCTTCCAGGCAGCAGGTCTGTAGTGTGTCCCCTGCTTCTCTCTGTGTGTCCTCTGTCTCTGTGTCTGAGTGTGGCTCTGGCAGTTGTCTTTATCAGGGAGAGCTGAGCTATGTTGGGAGCATGAAAGCACGGGGCTATTTTTAGGGTCCTCACAACAAGATACTATTCCCTCAGCTTGAGTCAGTGGTGAGATGTGGCAATGAGGGAAGGAAGAAGACCATTTCACAATGCCGGGAATGCTGAATGGGGCCCAACGTCATTAGCCATTTTTTACTGAGTCACTGATGGCTTCTTCTGGCATTTTAGCTCATAGCTTTGACTCGCATATAGAGAGTCATTATTCCAATCAGTTACGGCAGGGTTATTTTTGCTTATACAGTAAATATAATGCTGCTGCTGCCATGTTTGAAACAAATTTTGTCTTCCAACATTAGGAAAAAAAATGTATATAGAGGCACATCTATCAAGGGTTAAATTTCGAATTCATGTGAGTTTTTTAAAACTCCCGTGAACTTGAAATTCGACCAATCGAAATTTATTATAAAAATCAGATTTTTTTAAACTCGGGTGAATAGGATCGACCCGAAAACTCAAATTAGAATCTGATTTGATTAGAACTTTGAAAACTTGAATATCAGGAAGGCCTCAAACAACTCCAAGTTGATCCCTGGACTTCTCCCATTGACTTAAACAGCCATTCGGCAGGTTTTATGTGGTGAATAGTCCAATTCGAGTTCTTAAAGGACCGATGTATGATAAATCTCGAAAATCAAATTTGAATTTTTTTACTCTGATCAAATTTGAGTAATTAGTATTTAGTAATTATCTGTATTGATTACTAATCAGCTTTATATTGTGACATTTCTATTCTATGTGTACTGTATATTGTGAGTGGGTCCCTAAGCTCAGTAAGTGACAGCAGCACAGAGCATGTGCAGTGAATCAGCAGAAAAGAAGATGGGGAGCTACTGGGGCATCTTTGGAGACACCGATCTTTACTGCTAATGGGCTGTGGTTGCCTTGGGCTGGTACAGAAGCACAAAACATAATGTAAAGCATCTCTAGCTACTTCTTTAGTTAGGCTTTAGTTCTCCTTTAATGTCTTAGAAGGTGATTAACTTGTATAAACCCATTATGATAGATATATGTAGGGGCTTATACAATGGTCACATTCATTTTCATATGCCACAGGTGCAACAATGGGGAGCATTAAGACCTCTGGTAACTTTTTGAACTCCAGTCCTGTGCATCCATAGGTGTGGACAAGTAGTGGTGTAACTAGTAGTTAGTGCTGCCCCGCAAACATTTTTTTGCCAGAGGGGGCTAGGGAAGGGGGCTACAGACCCCCCTGTCCCCTCGGTCCCCCTGTGGCTGTGGGGTCTGCTGTATTGTAGCTACGCCACTGATGATGAGTGAGCAGGTGATAGGGGTAATAGCAGTGACTCAGTTAGCTTTTGTCCCAATTTTGCCTCCTTTGTATAAATAATGCACCAGTTTGGGAGAATCACCACCATCATGTTCCAGACTACCAGGTGTCCCTTGTGCCATTCTGAGAAGGTGCAAGGGCAGTACAGAATGTTTTTGCAAATTTCTGTATAGTGCATGTGCCCAGTTTGAATAAATGCAGGGGATACCTAGGAGCCAACATTTTATCCTGGACAGTGTGTTCTTTTTAAGGAGAGGATCTCTAAGTAGAGGTTAATAATCAGAGTCTCTGGGGAGTGCCTAACAAATGAACATCCCAATGATTTGATATTTCATTATCCTTACAGAGAAGCTTCCTGCAGGGGGCGCTGTAAATCATTGTGCTGAGCTCTGGGTGGCATGAGCAGCATCCCTGGGCCTGGTGCACTGCTGAGTCTGTTGACTTTTCCAAATTTTATCAGCTCAGCATATTTAACTATACCTTTCCTACCTTTGAAAATCAATCTAGCCACTGATTTGTGCACAATTAGAATGAAATGAGTGTTGTGTATAGTGACTTACACTGGTGCCTTTCTGCACTGGCCGTCAGCTTCATCCGTGCTGTTCCCTTGCAGAGATCCTCTGTCTGCCAATGTGCAACGAATACATTAATAAAATATATAACATTTTCAGAGGCAATACCTGTTTGTGTTTGTTATTATGTCTAAATGATTAATTTCATTACATCAGTTAATAACTAATAGGGAGATGGGATGAAATGGGTGGCAGAACCAGATGACAGTCAGTGTGTGGTTCTGCTGCCATGTTTTATACTGAATACATTTCCTGTTTGAAAATGAGGGCAGTTTAGGCCAGGACTGTTCCATTGTCGGTCTACTGGGAAAATATAGCAATCCAAAAGATTTTATGGTTCCCCTTCTGCTTATGGGCTCCATCAACCTCCCTGTATTGTATCTGCATTTAAATTTAATGTGGAAAAATAAGCATCCAACCCACTATACGTAAAAAGCTGCAAAGCCCTGGTTTAAGGTGGCCATAGACACACAAATCCGATCGTACGAATCGAGGATTTGTACGATTTTCGGATCGTGTGTGGCATGTGCCGACTTCTTTGGTCCGGCGGAGATCGGTCCTTTGGTCGATCGGTCAGGTTTGATTTTGACCCGACCGATCCCACCGGAGCTCATGGCACATCGTAATCTGATCGTTCGGCCGTACGGCCGAACAATCAGATTACCCCCGATATAGCCATGCCTGTTAATGGCATATCGGGGAAAGATCCGCTCGTTTGGCAACATCGCCAAACGAGCGGATCTTTGCATCTATGGCCACCTTTATTCCATTCCCCTAATATGCCCTGACCACAGTGTTGGGCTGGCCCACCGGGATACCAGGAAGACTCCCGCTAGGTCCAGGTGTCAGTGGGCCTCTTGCTTCTAATAATTTGGCCTATTTCATGGTCATTATCAATTTCTATGAGAACAAAGAAGCTAAATAGATGGATTAATAGATTATAGTATGTAAAGAAAAGCGACTAGGAGAATAGAGGTTGAGTAAGTAGAGGAAGAATAATAGTACTGAGAGTGGGCCCCTGGTCTAAGGTTTTTGGGTGGGCCCCTGGTGTCCCAGTCCGACTCTGCTTGACCACACACAGTTATACGGCCAGACAGCAGCTGGGGATTCTAAGAGTTGTAGTACAACAAGACCCTGTAATAATAAATAATAATAATAAATCATGTATGTAATGTAGGGAAGACTATCTGGAATCCCCCCACTAAACCAGGAATATAGGTTCGTTTAAAATGCAAATTTTATGGTTTTGCACAATAATATACGTTAGTGCAGGAGATTAAAGATGGCAATACAGGGGCAGTTAAAAAACATGCTGATTCAGCCCCTATAGACCGAGTTGGTAGCTTATCTGCCAGTGTATGGGGCCCTCCAACAGGCCTACTTAAACAAAATTCGGCCAGATATCAATCAGGGAGATCTAAAAAATCCCATCGAAGTGAGGACCGCATTGGCTCTTTGATGCAGCCCTCAGGCCAGCAGCCTGTATCCCCATCATTGTGGTCCAATCATTTGTCCATTGGGCTCAGCCCAATATCTCGTTCCTCATGGGGGAAATTTTCTTTCAATGAATGGTCAGTGTTAGGTGAGAGTGGGATTTGCAAACGATTCAAAGGCAGGTAAAAATAGTTTGCTAAATAATCAACACAGTTCTATCTTATAATATGAATATTTTGGGGGAAAGGCAATGGAATCTCCCTGTAAAAAAAACAGAGCATGCTGGGAGTAGGAAGCTTGATACAATTACCTAAAGAACTACATTTGCTGCTGATTTCTTTTTTCTTGCTTATGTTTCAAATCTGGTACCTGGCTGATGCCAACCATAATACCAACTGACCTGCCAGCTGCCAGATGTCTCTCTTCCTTTCCTCTTGTCTGTTTTTGGTTCAGTCTTGTATTTCTCTTTCTTGGCACCATTGTCATCAATTAAGAAACAGCTTTTTTGGAACAGCGCCCTCCTGAGCTTTTGAGGTTCCTCTGTGTGTTTTAACAGACTCGCTCTCTCTGGGAGACTCCTGCCCACAACCTGTGAAACAGAAAGCTGCAGTTTCAGCTGCAAGGAATTCTGGGAACTAGAACCCTGGCTTGAGGAGAGCTGAATTTTTGGAACTAAAGTCCTGGATGGAGGGGAGCTGACTACCGCTATATTGTTTGGATGATACACGCAGTCACTACCAGCAGTGCAGAGAAAAGGACTGTGTTCAATAGCAATTACATGTACTAGAAACTGTAAACCCATTCTGAATGTGGGATGAATGAATACTGAAAAGTTTTTTTATAATAGCATTTTGCAGTTACCATTTGCTCGCTGTTGTGCAGCTTCCTAAAGGATTTTTGGCGCACGTTTTCGTACCTGCAAAACAGAAAACACAAAAAAAGGGTTACATTTCTGATTAAAATAAGGGTTAATAAACTCCCAGAATGAAAGTAATTTTTTTTTAAATATAAACCTAGAGCCTAGAATGACCTGTGAAATATATGCCTCTAACATGTGCTTAATGATGTCATCAGTAACTTAGTGATGTCACTTGTGTCCCCTGACTCCTACAAATACTTATATTACTTGCACATATGAGGAAATGACAAGTAACCTCAGACCATACTGTGCATCTGCTTTAAACAAGAAATAAATCCAAGGTTCCTTTTGTGTGTCACCATCTCCAAACACATCAACATACACCCACAAGGGGCCCCTTCTGGCAACTCTTAGGGCCCTCAACCAATCAGTCTGCTAAAAGAACAAGTGAAACATGTAGCACAAGCCTTTAGCTAATTATAATCATATATTTACTCTATGCTGCATAGACCAAAATGACTCTGAGATGGTGACTTATTATTTTGGCCGATTGACTACAGTCAGGAAAAAAACATTAACTTTCTGTAATTAACTGTGTTGTGATGTTGCTCTGCTTAGAATATTATGTTAGAAGAGTCACCTGATGTTTCTCTAGTTAGTATTAACAGAGCAACGCCTTTATTTTCTCATTAAACGTTTTTCCACTGACTGTAGTGCACACATTCAGCTAAAATGACCAGCAGGTGGTGCTGTTGTTGTAAGATTCTTTATATTAGCAGTTTTTAATTGTGTAACGAGTGTAAATTGCACTCTGAGCAATTTTACATTGACTTGTTTTTAGGGTTTAAATTTCCTTTACAAAAAAGGGCTTCCTATCCTAATAGTAATACAGTCACAAATCTGTAATAAAATATGTGTTTTGCTTATATGATATTTACAATGGTGGAATATTGAACAAGAGTTTGCAGTGTTTAATTCCTATTTGTCATTATTATTGGAGGGAAAGAAACCCTTATTATTCTGGTTCATAAAGCCGAACTACAACCAGTGCTTTCCATATTTATCAATTTTTAATGGTGATCATGAACTTGTTCATTGCCTAGAGTCACATTTATTTGTACAATGTATAATATAGAGCCTGCCTGTAAGTCTGTGCAGCTGCAAATCAATCAGAGTGACAGGCCCATTGGTTTAATGCACACTGTATCACAGACACAGAAGCGGGAAATTTTATTGGCTTCTGAAATCCGGAGGCTGAATAAATTCTTCTGACTTGGGATAAAACAAATGCAACTGTTGCTGGTCATTATGTATGTAATTCTGTATGTTCTTTGTATAAACCCTTTAATTATACAGTGCTGCAGAACATGTTGGTGCTATAAAAATACATGTAAATAATAATAATAATAACAATAATACAATAGGATACGATACCCCCAAATTGGGTAAGTACCAGTGCTACAAGTCTTTACTTACCGTGCCACTAATTCAGACACTGAGTTGCTCCTTCTGTTGAGGGATTTGGCCTCTAAATAGTTCAGGCTCATTTTGTTCAAGGAATGGGATCTCTTTATCTTGACTTTAACTTCCATCTATTCAGCTGGAGAACATAGATGAAAAAATGCAGCATTGTGATTAATTTATCACTTACTCTTTGTGGTCTTTCCCATTTCATAGACTGGATCAGCTCATATGGGTTGCTTAATAAAACCAGTGTCACACTAGGGCCCCTTGGGCCCACCGGGGACCTGACCTAAAGGGCCCCCTCTACCACTGACCACAACCTGCCCTTCCACTGCTGATAAAAAGACTTTAATCATATACAGTATTTAGTAAAGTACAGTCAGACAGTCAGCTTTTCATTCTATGCTGCACTTTATCATAGCCTGGCATATCAGTAATCTGGTGCGGGCACAGGGGAAATACCCTTACCTATCTCCAGCCTTGGATAAAGTTACTGTGAATATCAAGAAACGTAGCAACTTACTTGTTGTGTATATGATACTGCTCTGGCAGCGTAGGACTGGGAATCACCTGATATGTGCAGGAGCAGCACAGGTTCCGTTAATCTTCAATGGACATTTAATAGGTTACAAGATCTCAGTTGGTCTCACTAATGTGTTTATATTTCCAAGGAGTAACCCTTTCCCTGGCTCTCTCAATATCAAGGAGTTGGCATTATTTGTTCTGAAAAATAAAGCAATTTATGATTTACCATTACATTGTGTGAAAAGCACCTCGAAAAACAGTGAATTCATTTTCTTTCAAAGTGCCATGAAGGGGTGGTTCACCTTTAAGTTAACTATGCTATCGAATGGCAAATTCTAAGCAACTTTTCAATTGGTCTTCATCTTTTTTTATTTTGTATGGTTTTTGAATAATTTGCCTCCTTCTTCTGCCTCTTTCCAACTTTCACATGGGGGTAACTGACCCCATCTAAAAAACAAATGCTCGGTAAGGCTACACAGTTATAAATATTGCTATTTTATATTACTTATCTTTCTATTCAGCCCCTCTCCTATTCATATTCTTGTCTCTTATTTAAATCAATGCATGGTTGGTAGGTTTATTTGAACCCTAGCAGCCAGACTGCTGAAATGGCAAACTGGAGAGCTGCTAAATAAAAAGCTAAATAAGCCAAAAACCACAAATATTAAAAAATAAAAAAATAATTGCAAATTGTCTCAGAATATCACTCTCATACATCATACTAGGGATGCACTGAATCCAGGATTCAGCAGGATTAAGGGTTTGTTTCTCCTTTAAAGGGTAACAAGTCCTTTAAGACTTTCATATATTTCCATGATATCTATCCAACCATATTCTGCACACCTTTCCCGGTCTCAGTGGCCCAGCCTTATCCTCAGCGCAGCCCAATCTCTGTCTAAGGAAGCACCTGCGATGCCAACCCCCAGCATTTACCTTTCCTGCACCAGAGGATGAGCCGAATTTCTGGAAATTCTGTCTCTTAAAGTTACCAGGAGCACCATTTTGCCAACAGCAGTGCCAGCACCTGAGTAGAGTTGCGCAACTGGCCCAGTGTCGGACTGGGATGCCTGGGGCCCACCAGAAAACCTTTGAATGTGGACCCACTCTCCAAATTATTTTTCCTTTTTTTCTTCATTCACTTTTCTTCTTTCTTTATTATTTTAATCACTTATCCTTACATATAATCATCCAGTCTTCCCTCCATTTCCTCTCTTCTCTCTTAGAAATGGGGGAATGGCTGAGGTATAGACATACAAGGCAAATAACTGGGTGAGCAGAAGGGCCCACTGATACCTGGGCCCACCGGGAGTTTTCCTGGTATCCCCGTGGGCCAGTCCTCTAATACTCGCCTCATTGTTACAGAGCCCCTGTGCCCTATTCAGACTTTCTCTCTCAATACCCTCCATTTTGTGTTGTTATTTGTTCTTTGACCCATTCACATAGAAACATTACCCTGTGTCACAATAAGCAATGACAAGTGTAGGGAGACTACATAGTGGTAATTGGGACAGTGCCCTATAAAGATTCATAGGTGTACATCAGTGACATAATTGTACCACATAATCTTTAAACGTTTTCACCTCAAGAGTTTATTTTCTACCTCTACAGCTCTTGCTCTGCCAGCTAATCAAAATGAGGTAAAGTGATTGATTAGCCAGGCATCCAATCAAGGAATAACTGGAACTTGCAGGCATCAGCCAATCAGAGCCCCATCATTTCCCTCCATGCAATGCCCGCCCCATCTAGCCCTTGTGGTGTTTGTACCAGTGGCCTGTAATGTCACAGAGTACAATACTTATGCCTTATTACATTACATAATACTTTCTATACTGCTAAGTGTTCTTCTGTGGTGTATTGACTGACTGAAGCTGTTAATAAAATACTGTTACACCGTACCCATTTCTGGGCTACAAAACATAACAGAATTCCTTGTATCCAAAGATAGCTGTCCCAAAGGCTTACTTTTCCATAAAAAGTTTCTTTATTTAAATTATCATTAAAAATTCAGTTACATACAATCCCCCCAGGCCCACCTAAAACATACAAAACATAACAGCCCTGTCCCATACAATCTCTTAGGGCAGTGGCACACGCAGCTACGGGGGGAGATTAGTCTCCCATCGACGGATCTCTTCTTCGGGCGACTAATCTCCCCAAACTGCCTTCCCATCGACTAGAATGTAAATCGCCGGTGGGATGGCACTCGGATTGATTCGGCTTTCCTAAGTCGCCCGAGATTTACATTCTAGCCGGCGGGACGGCATTTAGGGGAGATTAGTTTCCTGAAGAAGAGGCAATTTGTCGCTGGGCTACTAATCTCCCCCTTACAGTTGTTTCTTTGAGTGTTTGTAAGCAAGTTACACAAATAAACAAAAGATTTTATTTCAGTCATTCAAGCTAGGGATGCACCGAATCCACTATTTTGGATTCGGCCGAATCCAAAACCTAGTTTGGGATGGGAAGGAGAAAACATTTTTTACTTCCTTGTTTTGTGACAAAAAGTCACACGATTTCCCTCCCTGCCCCTAATTTAGATATGCAAATTATGATACGGATTCGGTTTGGCCGGGCAGAGTGATTCAACCGAATCCTACTGAAAAAGGCTAAATCCCGAACCTGGATTCGGTGTATCCCTAATTCAAGCACTTTAAAATGGCAGATTATTTATTTATGACATTGGAGTCTGATCTTTATGTGCTTCTATATGCTCAAATGGTGTGGAGTGATCCTAAATGGGGGGGGGGGCTAGGAAGTATAGGGGTCCCATGAAGCCCAAATAATGAGCAATTTCATATGATTATATCATTATATATAATATATATTATTATTATTATATTATTTTATTGGTGAAACAGGACAACCTCTGGATATGTTGGAGCCCTAAAATGAATTTGCTGTGGGACCCAGTAACATCTAGTTATGCCACTGCCTTAATGTATTTGCACTAATAAGTTGATGCATTTTTCATGTTTTTGTAAGTATTAGAGTGCCCCGGATCTAATGTTGGGGAGTTGCAATCGCCGGTGCTATTTGCTGCACTTTTTATAATTTTTTTCATTGCTGTTTTTAATAGATTAATAATAAATTATAAAGCATTTAATGATTGAGGTTGAGAGGGGGAGAAAAGTGTGCATGGCTCCTGATGAATCAATGGGCCATGCTCTGTCCCTATTCTAAGCCTCAGACCACCACCCAGACTGACTGTATGTTAATACATAGCAAAACTGTCACTACCAGATTGACCTCCCTAACACTGTCCCTGGCAATGTGTCAGTCTTCTCAAAGCAACTTTACACTGACTTTAGGTTTTTCCTTTTCAAGGGGGTGTTTACTTTTAGTCTGATGTAGCGAGTGATATTCTGAACCAATTTGCAACTGGTTTTAATTTTTAATTGTTTGTGTTTTTTTGAGTTATTCAGCTTTTTATTCAGCAGCTCTCCAGTTTGCAATTTCATTACTCTGGTCCAAATTCCCCTAGCAACCATACATTGATTTGAATAAGAGACTGGAATATAAATAGGAGAAGCCTGAATAGAAAGAGGGGTAATAACAAGTAGTAATAACAATACATGTGTAACTTTATAGGGCATCTGTTTTTAGATGGGGTCAGTGACCCCCATGTAAAAGCTGGAAAGAGTCAGAAGAAGAAGGCAAATATTCAAAATCTATTGATTATAAATAATGAAGACCAATTGAAAAGTTACTTCGAATTTGCCATTCTATAATATAGTAAAAGTTAACTTAAATTTCCTTGTATAAAGTAGTAACTGTGGCCTTTATGCCCCCTTTCCATGGCACATGGGAAGCCCTGTGAAACCCACACCATAAATTGTGTTATATGTTCATTACCTGTTGCATCATCTCCTCCACAATACATTGTGCCCTTATCATGCTCATAATCTCCTAGAATGTCCAAACATTGTTCTCTTCTACAATTACCAGAGAGTCACATCACCTCCCCAAAATCATTGGAATAACTTTGAATAACTTTGAATAACTTTGGAACCCTTACCAGTTTGTGCCACTTGCCTATATATATATATATATATATATATATATATATATATATATATATATATATATACACAGTATATATATATATATATATATATATATATATATATATATATATATATATATATATAGGCACTTGTGCATGCAGTTCTGTATCTTATTACAATACTCTAATGTGTTATGTTACACAGAAGTATTTTGGTAACCCAGCACCTTGGGTTAAAGGGATTCTTACCCCTGAAGTCCAACTAGACAATCTTTAATGGGACAGGTCACTGAATAACTTTAGGGTGTTGCTTCCAGCTATTAATGATTCATAACAGACATGCCATGCAAATTCATTCTGTGCTTGTGCTGTGCATGAGGCTTCTGGGTCCAGTATTCGATATTTGGGTCACTTGATCTCAGATTATTAATAAATGAGTCTCCAATCCACCTTGACCATACTGTTTTATAGTAGTAAATCATCTAGTTACTCACCCTGTCTGCCCCAAACCTTTACATCTGCATTAGGACAGTGAGCCCACCATCAGCCACATTAAAGGGGTGATTCACCTTTAAGTTTACTTTTAGTAAGTTGTAGGATGGCCAATTCTATGCAACTTTTCAATTGTTTTAGTATTACTTATACTAGAGATTTTCAATTGGTCTTCATTGTTTATTTTCTATAACTTTTTAATTATTTGCCTTTTTCTTCTGACTCTTTCCAGCTTTCAAATGCGGGGTCACTGACCCCATCTGAAAAACAAATGCATTGTATTCCAGTCTATTATTCAACTCAGTGCATGGTTGCTAGGGTTATTTGGACCCTAGAACTACCGGTAGATTGCTGAAATCCCAAATTGGAGAGTTGTTGAATAAAAAGCTAAATAATTCAAAAACCGCAAATAATAAAAAATGAAAACCAATTGCAAATTGTCTCAAAATGTCTACATCATTCTAAAAGTTAACTCAAAAGTGAACAACCCCTTTAAAGGACCTTTTATAAATGGTCAGACCTCTTCTTAATCCTAATCCTTATCCTAATCAGGCCTGGATTTGTGGAAAGGCCACCTAGGACCGGGCCTAGGATGGCAGGATTTTAGGGGGGCGGCATGCTGCCCAACCACACCCACAATCATTTTTTAAAATTTCCCATGAAATAAAATTTTAAATTTGCATGAATAAAGGGGAGGGGACAGGGGCGATGGACGGCAGTGGGCCTAGGGGCGCTCACTATGTAAATCCGGCCCTGATCCTAATTGTTTATATATTGTGTACACGCTTCTTAATTTCTAAGATTTCCCCAGGTGAATTCTGACGTCTTTATTATGGTGTGCTTAGGGGCAGGCACATCATTTCAGAGCAGTGAGCACCTCTGAGCCCAGGCTAAAAGATTTTTCAGTGGGCACTTCATTTCTGGTGTAAGTCTCTAATTAAATACAAGGGTTTAGAAACATCACACACACAATACACACACACATACACACACACACACACACACACACATATATATATATATATATATATATATATATATATACACACACTATATAGTGTATAATGTTCATATTGTAAATTAGAAGAATATTAGAAATCACAGAGGCTACATAAAGGCTGAGTACTTAGATTCATGTCACAGAACATGGTTATGGAATGTCTTCTATTTTTAATTATAAATATTTGTACACCTCTCAGTGAGTCGAGTGACATCACTCAGCGCTGTTTATAAGAATATGTTCAACAGGATATTCTTGGCTTTTTTTGTGGTATAAATATCTAAAGACACAGTGTTAATGATATGATTAAGTCACAACGTGCCATTGCTCAGGATGGTGTAAATAGTAAATGACAGCACCCAGCCCTATAGGAAGGTCTCCTTGGCACATCTGATCCCTGAGTCACTAAGGGGGTGACAGGACAAACTCACAAACTGTTTTGGGATTCAGTTTAGACTGGAACTGTCCCAGCAGAGGATCCAGAGAGAGACAGAGAGCAGTGATATTGAGTGGGGCTATAATTAGCTTGGGAACCTTGAACTTCATTAGTCCTATACAGGCTGGGTTGTATTACGTATATTCCTGAAACCCGTCTCACTGTCATAGACTGTGACTGATCATAAACACACAGAAGAGCAGAGGCAGAATGAGATTTGCACTTCAGTCTCGCTGCACGAATTGTGGTGTTTATACAAATGGCCTGTAGATGTCACTGTGCTCAGACATACTGTGCATACTTCCTGGTAGCTTAAAATTGAAAGCTTACTGTTGTGTAATGCCTGCATGACTCTGCTAATAAAGCACTGTTATACTCTACTCTACTCTTATCCTAGGCTACCCAAAACATAACAAATGGCGACAAGGATGGCTTTTTCTACCTCTGCAGCAGCCTGCACCTTTTCTTCCAAACCCTGGTGAGCCTACTATACCTTTTACTACAGGAGGGAATTTTTTATTAAGAAAATATTCATATTTACAATAAGTTCAGACTTCATACAGTACGACTGTCACAAGAATTTTGAAATCTGACATGGGGCTAGACATTATGCACTGATTTGAATAAGAAACTTTAATTGGAGAGGGCCTGAATAGAAAGATGAGTAAAAGTACCAATAACAAAAAATGTGCATTTCTTTTTAGATGGGGTCAGTGACCCCCATTTGAAAGCAGGAAAGAGTCAGAAGAAGCAGACAATTAATTTAAAAACTATTAGAAATAAAAAAAAATGAAGACCAATTGAAAAGTTGCATAGAATTGCCCATTCTATTACATACTAAAAGTTAACTTAAAGGCGAACCACCCCTTTAAAAGATCATCTTCGCTATTGGTCAGAGAAAGGCTTTACCCATGACTTTCCTTTATAATGTACATTCCATAATGCTGCAGTGTATTACAACATACAAACTGCAACAATCACCTGAAACTGCTGGTGCAACAGTCCCTTGGAAACACAGAAGACAAAGCCACTTAAATCACCCCACATTCCATTGATCCCAAGATTTACATCCCTGTGAACCAGTGTCCCAGGAATCTTGTATTCTAAAATTACTTATTTTTCATTCATATATCAATAATAGGGGGAAAAAAATCGTATTAATTTGCGCTGACCATTAATGCAATATATACAGTAAAAATACAATATTTTGTTTTAAAATTACGTATTTTCCTTATTATAGCAATAATAGGGGGAACAATCATGGAAGGCACTTTTTTATTATTTGTATTTATTTGCGCTGACCGTTAATACAATATATACAGTAGAAATGCAATATTTAAATGTTGAAAATGTTAACTTGGACAGATAAGGTCATAACAAGAAAGCCTTAGTTAAAGTTTAAACGAAAGAGCACAAAATGTAATGTAGGGACCCTAGATGGGGTTACAAAAACATTATATATTAGTATAGGTGTTATGGTCTATGGGGCTGCCATAGAGAACAAGTTCATCTTGCTTGTGGCCAGGTATGGAGTACAGAAGTATGACTGGCTATGAAAGGCTAATATGGCCCTCTGACATACAGCAGAATTCTATATCTTTCATGAAGGATTCAGCCGAATCCCAAACCAAACCTGAAGCTTAATTTGCATATGTAAATGAGGGTAAGGAACGGTTAAAAAGAACATGGACAAAAGTCACATCATTCAGATTCAGTTTAACCAAGCATTTAAATTTGGCTGAATCTAAATCCTGCGGGAAAAGGTTTGAATTCTGGCAACCCCCAATTACCTGAAAAAGAGATTGCAAGGGAGAGAAAAAAAGTATTATTGTTGTTATTTTCTATTACTTATTTGTCTAGTCAGGCACTCTCCTAATTAATTTCCAGCCTGCCATTCAAACCACTGTTTATATTTAGAATTACAGTAATCCTTTATGAGCTGCGCACATCATCAATGAATCTGCTGCTGGATTCATCACCCTGTAATAATCTCTTTCACCACAAGAGGGTGCACCCATATTTAGTGCACTGTAGGGTGGATCACCTTTAATTTCATTTTAGTATGTTGTAGTATGGCTACATCTAAGCAACTTTTCAGTTGGTCTTCATTTTTTTTTATACTTTTATAATTATTTGCCTTTTTTTCTGACTCTTTCCAGCTTTCAAATGGGGGTCACTGACCCATCTAAAAATCAAATTCTCTGTAAGGCTACCGATTTATTGCTATTACTACTTTTTATTACTCATCTTTCTATTCAGGCCTCTCCTGTTCATATTCCTGTCTCTTATTCAAGTCAATGCAATGGTTGGTATTACTTATCTTTAAATCTCAGTGTTGAAACAACACTGTATGATGACAGTTCCCAGAGTGGAATACAAGGTAAGTAAATAATTGCTGGAGCATGACATGTCGTGGGTGTGTAGCTGCTAATTTAAAGTACATAGGGGAACATTGAGGAGCACAGACCTTCCTCCATACTTCATATGGCCCATGAAAAAGCAACAAGGTTATGAAAGAGGAAAAACGTCATACTAAATATAGGGAAACGGTTTCAAATTGCTCAAAATCGGAATGAACAAGGTGATGAGATGAGGAAGAGGAGGTCTGTAGAGGGATATTACAAGTTTGGGAGACAGAGACTGTCATATATCTGTCATGGAGACGTCTGTCTGTTCAGTTCTCTGGATCGTGATTGCTCTGTATATATCCGGAATTTCAGGTGAGTCCAGTACAGACCGTGCTGGGCCCCCGTCGTCTGCTTTTGACTCTTTCCAGCTTTCAAATGGGGGTCACTGACCATAAATGTATTGTTATTGCTACTTCTTATTTCTCATCTTTCTATTCAGGCCTCTCCTATTCATATTCCAGTCACTTATTTAAAGCAATGCATGGTTGCTAGGGTAATTGGACCCCAGCAACCAGATTGCTGAACATGCAAACTGCAGAGCTGCTGAATAAAAAGCTAAATAACTCAAAAACCACAAATAATAAAAAATGAAAACCAATTGCAGAAAGAATCTCACTCTCTACATCAGACTAAAAGTTAATTCCGAGTTGAACAACCCCTTTAATATTCCAAGATGTGCTAATTATTGATGATTGCTTTATCCATTAACCCTTTGTGGATGAATTGATCCTTCATTATTAAGTAAGCAGGGTTCAACTCCAGAGTAAGGCACCGAGAGGCCTTCCAAAATTTCACAAGTTGTAGATAGCACTCTGGACGGAGAACTGATTTCTGTAGTCAGTAATTACTTTATTTGAAAATTGCACGACATGTTTCGGATTGGGTGATCCTTCCTCAGGTGCTCTTGTCTTATCAGGTGCTTTTGTCTTATCCTGCTACAGTAACTTATTAGCAAGTGCATTTTTTCTAATTCAATTGATGTTTTTTTCATTATATATTTACTGCTGTTATTACCCCTTAAATCTGTACCTAGATGCTGAGCTCACCCAGGTTAACCCTTGTACCGAACTGCTAAAGGGAGACGGAGGAATCCCAGGAGCACAAGGTCGGTGCCTTCCACATTAGGGATCAATGACAAGCAGTGCGGGTTGCTGGTAGGGGACCATTAATAGGGAAGAAAGATAAAATAATATAAAAAGGCTGGTAGGTGCTGACATTCCACAGTCCTAGCTGCACCCAACTGTTTCCCTATGGGGCAATGTCATGTTTTACCAATATACAATATATTAAAATTACTTATTAATTAGGGCCTCCTATACTTCCTGGGCCCCCCTGGCACAAATAACTGACTCTGTTGGGCTGTTATTGCAGGTGACCAAGTGAGGGGGGGATTAAAATTGGGATGACTGTCTATTACATTTTTTTTTCAAATTCTCTCTGATGCAACTTATTGTTGATGCGGAAAATAGCAAAAAAAAATATATAGTAACCCTGAGTGTTCTATTTATGTTTCAGGATCGACTGGGGGTCCTGGTGCTGATGGAGCCAATGGACAAAAAGGTTGTTAAATGTATAACATTTGTTTTTTTTTTGCAGAATGACAGGAAACCATAACACCCATTATCAACATACATCTGCTTTAAAAGCACCAATATTTATACATGTTTTGCTTCTGACTGACGCATCTGTCCAATACTATTCTCTGCACTGGTGGTTTTGACTATTGAAGCAATGTAGCAGAAGTCATCTGATAAAGGGACCTGTGAAGAAGCACGCAAGGCAATGTGGGAAATAGAGTTTTGGTTGCTGGAGAGCAGCCCAAACTACATTGTTTCTAGAGCAGGAACCAGCAGTACCAAAGAAGACCTACTATTGCTTCCATTAGGCCAGTTTATTTCTGGGTCTTGTAGGATCTAATTCACAGTGAAATAACATTATTACAATATATTTTTGTCCCAGAAGGCTTTATTACAATTAAGGCTATTTTAATGAGAGGGAACTAGTGATGGACGAATAAATTTGACATGCATGGATTCACGGGAAATTTTCGCGCTTCGCCGCCCGCGAATAAATTAGCAAAACTGCAGGGAAATTCACAGATGAAAAATTCGAAGCGTGTATAAAAATTGCCACGCATCAAAATTTTTTCGGACGCCCATTGACTTAAATGCATCTGGACAAAATAGTCGCGCATATAAAAATTGGCGCTCGCGTCAGAATTGTGCATGTCAGAATTATTTTGATGGCCATTGACTTCAATGTGTTTTGCAAATTTTTCACAGTTTCACAAATTTTTTCGCTGTTTTGCGTCGAAGCGACAGATTTGCCCATCACTAGAGGGAACCCTTGCATGCACGAGAAGCAATTACAAACTGAACCTGAACCAATATGGGCACAATGCTCACTTAACCATAAATAGCTAAATTGTAATCCAATGGTTTATCCACTCACACTGCCCTATAACTGACTACAGAAGCTTAATCTCTTTTCTCATATTTCTTGGAACAGGAGACACTGGTGACTTGGGCACTCAAGGACCAAAGGGTAAGGTCTAAATTCTTGTTGAAACAATTTTCAAAGCCAGTGGTGCTATTGGCATAGGCCTAGCTGCCCAGTAATATAGCAATCATAATGGCAATCATATAAAATTGGGGTACTCCCTCCCCCTCAGCTCTGCTATGGGATTTACCCATAAGCATCTGGTGGCAGGCCGGTAGAGTTTAAATAACGTTGTGATATTTTTTTGTATATAGGTACTGACCCCCAGAAGCTGCTACTCTGGGTGCCTATATAGAAAATATAGCCCTGTGCTTACCATTTAAAGTTTATTAATGCTTTTATTGTGTACTTTTGTTAATAGGAGAGCTGGGAGAAAAGGGACCTTCTGATTCATATGGTGAGTACAAGATTTTTAGATATATGAATATATGAAGGTTTTCATCCATCCAGGTCATGATATATTTAGTTGTCTTAACATAATCTCCCTGTGTGTAATAACTTATTAATTATGTAGGAGTGTAAGGTTTTCCTATGCCCCAGGTAGGGTTGCCACATGTTCAGTTTTGGCCTGAACATTTCGGATTTTTGTACGGCCTGTTCGGATCTCAACTTTCTGTCCGGTTTTCAGCCTTATGAATCCCGAACAATAATCTGGCTAAAACAAGAAACACATTTAAATACTAAGATACTCACCATGGCTTAGTTACTGTCAAGTGCAGTTTATTATTATTACAGATACAAAAAAAAGCAAATCAATCAAAAAATAAGATTTTTTTTTCTAAATTAGCATTGCTGTATTTCAGAGCTTTCTGGATAACTGGTTTCTGTATAATAGATCTCATACCAGAAGTTATAAAAAGGGATTTTCCCATGTGTTCTGCCTCTTTCTCAAACCTCCCAACTGTCCCTTTTTCGCAGGGACAGTCCCTCTTTTGACAGCTCAACCCGCAGTCCCTCATTTGTACTGGAAAATCCCTCTTTTCTCTGCACTGAACAGCCAGAAAAAGAAACAACGTTTCTCTCTTAATTGGCTTTTAGCAGAGAGCCCAGAACAGGTGCAAATAAGATACTTTGTAACAATTTTGAGACAAAAAAACAGTTTAGATAAGGAGAATTATTTTCAAACTTTCATAACCTGCCAAATTTTGTAAAATGAAAAAGGTAATTAGGGGGTGTGGCCACAGAAAGGGGCATGGTTAAAAATGTTGCTGCGCTATATGCGAAAAAATTCTTTGTCCCTCTTTTTACTTCCAAAATGTTGGGAGGTATGCTTTCTGGTGCACCCACTCACTGGAGGAGGTGGTGTGTGGCTGGGAGGGCCTGAGGTGGAGGTAGGCCTCAGTATAGGAGCAAGTGTGCAGAAACTGTAATAGGTCACTACAGAAGTGACAGATAGGCAGGGCAGAATTTAGTGGGCGGGCGGCCCTGACGTCCTATCACCCGCCCGTATACCCCCCCACATGCACGCCTGCACTGGAGCTGCGCTCCCGGGTAAGCAGCTGGGTGGCATGCCGCCCCTATTATTCTTCCGCTCTAGGCCCGAGCCTTTGTGGCCTCGTCACAACTCAGGTAAGTTAGTGAACAGCTAAGGCTCCAACGAGGAGTTTAGTGAAGGGTTAGGGCCCTGCGGTGACAAGGCCGACAGGTTAGAGACTCAAGTGGTCAGGCTCAGTGATAGAGAGATCCTTGGAGCTTGAGACCAGCTGTGAGATTCACCTTCAATGGGGATTGGGGACCAAAGGCAAGCCAGGTATCTCAATTGAAAAAGCTGACTAACAAAGGATCAGACAGTATCCATGAGTAACACATTTGTGTAAATGACCTGCTGCCACTACTTGTTTGTGGAGTGTAACATCTGAGCATGCACCTTGAATATGTGATTGACCATTGAGAAGTGGTAGTCCCTTCCTCCATCCCATAAATATATTGTGCCTACCGGGAGTTGCTGGGAGTTGGACCCCTTGCCCAGGTTCTGGAACCACAGTATAGTAACCCAAGGAAGGTTAAGGCAGAACCTGACCCATCCACCTGTTACTATTATTAATAATTTTTTGGTATATATATTTATATGGTGCTGACACATTTCTGGATTGCTTTACAGAGATTATCCATTAGTCCATGTTCTAGTGGATTTTATAATCTAAAGGCCCAATTATATGCCATTACCCTAAATTTGTATAGAGGGTCATTCTTCTGCTGTTTTTTAATTTCATTTTAGCTGCAAAGGACTGCTTGGAGCTGCTGAACCAGGAGGTGCTAGTGAGCGGGTGGTACAATATATACCCAGATGGAGCACTGCCTATGAAGGTGCTGTGTGACATGGATACTGACGGAGGAGGGTGGATAGTAAGTAATAAAAACCCATCATCACCAATCATAATTTTAAAATAGTATGGATAGGGTGCAGAGGAATGGGGTATGCTGGCAGTTCAGCAGGAACATTCCCTAAGATTGCTCCATGGTCTGTACAGAGAGATCCCATAAAACTATGGCAGCATAGGTATTCCCCTGTACTAAGCACAATTCAGCAGGAACAGCCCCTAAGTTTGCTCATAGTCTGTACAGAGACATCCCATACAACTATGGCAGCATAGGTATTCCCTGTACTAAGCACAATTCAGCAGGAACAGTCCCCTAAGTTTGCTCATAGTCTGTACAGAGAGATTCCATAAAACTATGGCAGCATAGGTATTCCCCTGTACTAAGCACAATTCAGCAGGAACAGCGCCCTAAGTTTGCTTATAGTCTGTACAGAGAGATCCCATAAAACTATGGCAGCATAGGTATTCCCCTGTACTAAGCACAATTCAGCAGGAACAGCCCCCTAAGTTTGCTTATAGTCTGTACAGAGAGATTCCATAAAACTATGGCAGCATAGGTATTCCTCTGTACTAAACACAATTCAGCAGGAACAGCCTCTAAGTTTGCTCATAGTCTGTACAGAGATATCCCATAAAATTATGGCAGCATAGATATTCCCTGTACTAAACACAATTCAGCAGGAACAGTCCCTAAGTTTGCTCATAGTCTGTACAGAGAGATACCATAAAACTATGGCAGCATAGGTATTCCCATGTACTAAGCACAATTCAACAGGAACAGCCATAAAACTGTACTAAGAACAAATTTGAGGGTACGTTAGACATCCCTATTATATCTTATGCAGGTTTTTCAGAGACGATATGACGGGTCAATAGATTTCTACCGCAACTGGGATTCCTACAAAAATGGATTTGGAAGCCAACTGACTGAATTCTGGCTGGGGAATGATAATCTACATAATTTAACATCAACAGGTACCCCCCCCCCCCACCCACAGTTATTGTTTTTATTTCCTTAAAAACTCTTTTTTTTGTTGGGTCACTGGTTTTATAGGTGTGAATTCTTTGTATTTAGTCATGCCTGGGGTCACAAGTACCAAAGGTCAAGGCTGGTGACCAGTGTGGCTGATCCTGCTGCACTCTCTAAAAAGACTTTAATGGCAAATTGGCTCCAACAACAACATCCAACTCTCCTCTCTGGGCTCTTCCACTATTGATATTCAATAAGTGGGTAACTAGGTACTTAAAGGGCATGTAAAGGCAAAAAAATAAAATCCTATTTTTACTTTCTTTAATGAAAAAGAAACCTATCTCCACTATACTTTAATTAAAAAATGTGTACCGTTTTTATAAGAAAACCTGACTGAATTCAGTGAAATTCTCCCTTCATTTACTGCTGTGGATAGGAATTGTCAGACAGTCCCTAACTGCTGAGCAGGGAAACAATCATACTTATGAACAGCGGGGGGAGCCCACGCCTTACTTTCCAGCTGTGCAAAACTCAAGCAGCTTTGTTTATGACGATCCCGAAGCAGCCCAGACCACACTGAGCATGTGCACAGTCTTAGTCTTGCAAAGATGTTTAACAAAGTTACAAGATGGTGACCCCCTGTGGCCAACTTTGAAAGCATAAATTATTTGTTTGATTAGGCTTGTGGTGCAGTAAGTTCATGTTTATATTTAGTATACAAAATACAGCATTTCTAGCTATTTCTATTTTAGACTTTAAATGCCCTTTAATGGCCCCTATTGGAATATTGAGTAACTTGATTTCCATAGACTGATGCTTCTTCTAACATAGTTTTACTTCTTTTATTTGTGGCCTGGGCTAAAGAACTGTTACAGTACCTTGTGGTCTAGAACATAGGTTCTGTCTTGTATATCTCCTGGGTGTTTCTGTATTTATTTCTGTGTATTGACCTGTGCCTGAACCTGACCCTGTTGCCTGTATATTGATTGATTTGGTACCTTGCTAATTTCTCAATTCTGACCCCAGCCTGACTATATTCTGCTTCTTCCCCGATCCTCCTGTTTACACTCTGGTTCCTTTGCCTGCCCAGAACTTGCGCCTTGATTCTCTCGCTTTAAAGGGGTAGTTCACCTTCAAAATAACTTTTAGTATATTATAGATAAGCCATTTCTTAGCAACTTTTCAATTGGTCTACATGTTTTATTTTTTGTATCTTTTACATTGTTTGCTTTCGTCTTCTAGCTCCTTCCAGCTTTCAAATGAGGGTCACTGACCCCAGTAGCCCATAAACTGTTGCTCTGTGAGGCTACAGTTATTTTGGTAACGTTATTTTTGTTACTATCTTTCAATTCAGATCCTCTCCTATTCATATTCCAGTTTCCCATTCACACCGCTACCTGGTTGCTAGGGTAATTTGGAAATCACAGTATTGTTTGTAGGGTAGGCACTCCATCAGCAAATCCTCCAATCAGTTGTCTATTGAAGTACAAGTATGGATAACAGCCTTATGCGTTTCGTGTTTTCACAACATCTAATCATTGAGACTATGATTAAGTGTTGTAAGGCTGTTATCCATACTTGTACTTCAATAAAGACCTTTTTACTACAACTGCCAGGAAGATTTGCTGATGGAGTGCCTACCCTACAAACAATACTGTGATGTCCGCTCCCTCTTGCTGAGCACCTGGGCCTCCTCATATACGTGGTCAGTCTCTTTAAAATGCTTTAGGGTAATTTGGACCCTAGCAACCAGCCACTGAAATTTCTAGCTAAAGAGCAACTGAACAAAGTGCAAAATAATTCTAAAACCACAAATAATAAAAAATGAAGACCAATTGCAAATTGTCTCAGAAAATCACTCTCTACATCATACTGAAATTGAATGTAAAGGTGAACAACCCCTTTAAGACCTGGCATCATCCAAGTAGCAGATGATTGTTAAAAGCAAAAGCGTGAGCCATGATCGGAACCTTGACCCTTGCTCTGTAAGAGCACAGGTATATAGGATCCATTCATTGTCACTAATAACACCTGCTAAAATCAAGAAACAAGAAATAAACAGGATACTTTTATTGATAGGCAATTGGGAACTGAGAGTGGACATGAGGGACTTCTCTAACACAGCCTATCATGCTACATACTTGTCCTTCAGGATTCTACCTGAGTCTGACAATTATACATTAATAGTGGGGAGCCTTATTGATTCAAACGCAGGTAAGTGATCATTTTACATTATGTATGAATTATGATAAGATTGATAGCTCAGTGATCATAGTAATACAGGGCTGCCACTTGTAAGGATTATTTCCATGTTTTAACCATCAAACAGGAGTCATGGACATTTTATTCAATCTATTCTCAGGCTTTCTGAAGACAACACAATTTCTTGCACCATTGATGGTTGTATGACAGTTGTTTGACGCAATAAACATACCAGGGGTAGGACCCCGGTTTAATCTGCTCCGTGTGCCAGGCCTTTTTTCCTCACATTGGTCCATTGGGTGTGCCGTCTCCCTTAGGTCTTGGGCACCAGCGTTAATTTACGAAGGGCCTGAGTGTGCGCGTGGTTTCTGTATACCATTGTATGACAGTTGCCCACAGTCCTGATTGGGTGGCAGTCACTGTGTTGTCACTTCAAACATTGCATTGTATTAATATTAAACCTTAATAAACGGCCTTACTTTTTACCATATAGTTAATGCCATTGAGTGACTTCTAGTTACCTGCTGACCCTAGGTGTATGTTAATGTAAGACTAACAAGGATTTGACCCGGACAGCCCGGTTTTCAGAAGAGCTGCCCAATTCAAGACAGTCTGCCCGGTTGGAGATACAATAATTTTTTGAATTTCCCATGCGCCAATCCTCATTGCTCCAGTCCAGGTGAAAATTTGAACGAATAAAGGGGAGGGGACAGGGGTGACGAACAGCAGTGGGCCTAGGGGCACCCATAATGTAAATCCAGCCCTGCACAAAGGTGGCAACCCTAAAAGACACACCCCTCTTTCATCATCATAACTCATCAGGACTTACATTGTTTAACAATTATGGCACATTATAATAAGCCTGTTGTACTTTTATCTACGTGATTCTTTATCCCAAGAGGCCCCTTTGGTACTGGGAGTCCAGGGCAAATGGACTGCCTTGCTCTAAAACAAAGCAAGGGCAAACAGTAGGATAAGAAAAAGACAGCAAAGATGACAACGGATCAGGCTTTCAGGGAAATAACTGTGGTAAGCCGGAAGCTTTGGAAGAAGTCAAAATACCAGGGAAATGTGTAATATAGCAGTATAACAAGCCAAAGTATTACTGGCAAGCAGCCTGCTGATTGGCTACTCTCAATTGCTCAACTTGTTTAACAGGTCTGGGGAATGACGACATGACGACTTTTTTTGTATATAGAAATGCTAAATTTCCTATGGAATAGAGACAGGTGGTAGGAGAACAAAACTAAAGACCAGCAGGTTGAGCAACACTGATCCACACTGACGCCATCTTGCTCTACTGCGGCAATCTTGCCTACCATTATTCCCACTGCTCCTACCTACAGTCGAAGGTCCACCAGGGTTCAGGACAGTCATTGTCGCTTTATGCACTGCCTAAAGAGCTTTATTCTTTAATGAAATGAATATTTGGTCAGCCTTAAGGTGGCCATAGACGTGGAGATCTGCTCGTTTGGCGATATTGGCCTGATCCGATCGTAGGCCCTAGGGCCCAACGATTGGATCATAATGCATCCGATATCGGCGGTTGGATTGTGGGACCGCATAAATGCACAGATGTGGCCGCAATCTGATGGAATTTTTTAACCTGGCCGGTCGAGATCTGCCCAACTTTCGGCCAGATATCGATCGGGGAAGCCCTTCGGATGGCCCCACACACGGGCCAATAAGCTGCAGATTTTATGGGGGTCTTAAGTGTCCAAATACTAGAGGTCATTGTATGTAAGGCTGATTAGTATAAGTGTGAGGAGGGTTGAATCCTTTTTAGTATGGGTGAAAATGCGGAATTGAGTACAAAATTAATGGAGGGGTGGGTCCCATTGGAATTTTTTTCCCCTCTGAGGCAAACTGGAGATGTTTCAGATAGGATATGGTATGTTTTTTTAGGATACTCATCTAAAGATTCCTCCTTCATCCCTCCCACAGGAGACTCCATTACTCCTCACAACAACGTTCAGTTCACCACCATGGACCGGGACAATGATTTGATGCCATATAACTGCGCCAGGGATCACAAAGGTGGCTGGTGGTACACCAACTGCTACAAGTCAAACCTCAATGGCTTGTTTTATCTGATACAGAGCTACAGCTGGGACGGCATCTGTTGGCTTGGACTGGACCACGGCTTTGAGTCCTTAAAATTCACTGAAATGAAAATTAGGCCTTTATAATACAGTACAGGGAAGCACAATACTCCATGGTATAACCATGTTCTATGTGTCTATATCAGTGACATCCTGCTGTTCACATATGGTGGGCACTTATTCACTATACTGCATGTATGAGGGCCAGATTATACATGAATTATGATGTCATCCAATGAGTCCAACATCCAGCACATGGGCCACCAGATAGATAGCCCTGGTCTATAAAATCCCTTCGATGGATATATGTTATTTTATAATAGAGCTATGCACATATTCCAATAAGGCATGTTATTTTATGTCATTGGACTCTTACAAAGGAACATTGATAATATTAATTTTAGGGATATATGTTCTTTTAAAATGATGTGGATGACTTAGTAATACAAAGGAAATTCTTCCTTTCTAGGTGATTTGTCCTTAAATTATTGTTCCAGAAAGCCAAGGCAATATTCCATCATAATCCAAAATAAATGGTCTGCTGTGGGGTAATGTTTTATTGAGGTTTGCACGCAGCTCCCACCAGTATTAATAAATACAAATCCAGAAATGAATTATTGTATCACTTATTTGTTTCTTTGTGAATTGCTTCTCTTGGTCATCTGAGGGCCACTATCACTAGTGCTTGACAAAAGCAGATTTAGATGCAGTGGGGGAAAAATACTTTATGAGGCCCCACTAATTGTGTTAAGTCTGCTGCTTGACACATACCACCCAATTGTCATGTTATTTGCGGGACAGTCCTGATTTTGGCAGCTCAGCCTGCAGTTCCGGATTGTTACTGAAATGTCCCACGTTTCTGTTTTATCTACTGCACTGACGCCAGAAAAAGGTACAAAGTTTCTAAAACAAGAGGCAGAGAGGCCGGAATACACTGCACCAGCACCTACATACATTTGTAACAATTTAAGAAAAGCACAGAATAGAATTGTAACTATATAAAGGAGTGGTTCACGTTTAAATTATCTTTCAGTATGATGTAGAGAGTGATATTCTGAGACAATTTCCAATTGTTTTTTTATTTTTTATTATTTGTGGTTTTTCAGTTATTTAGCTTTTTATTCAGCAGCTCTCCAGTTTGCAATTTCAGAAATCCAGTTGCTAGGGTCCAACCATGCATTGAATTTGAATTAGCGACTAACATATAATTAGGGGAGGGTCTGCATAGTAATATAAGTAATAAAAAGTTACAATAACAATAAAAATGTAGCCTTACAGAGCATTTGTTTTTTTAGATGGGGTCAGTGCCCCCATTTGAAAGCTGGAAAGAGTCAGAAGAAGAAGGCAAATAATTAAATATACAAAATAAATAATAAAGACCAATTGAAAAGTTGCTTGGAAGTGGCCATTCTATAACTGAAAGTGAACTTAAAGGTGAACCACCCCTTTAAGATAAACAGGTCTCTTGGGAGAACTGAGACTTACAGCTTAAAGGGCAACTCAACTTCATTAGCAAAATGTTTAAATTTTTTTGTCCCTCATTCTGATTTTCAAATGTTGGGAGGTATGTTGATAGTCTGTAGAACTGGGGTTAGGCAGCAGAAGCAAATTGCATGGGTGCAATCAGATTTTTTACACTTGTATATGGTTGGGATTCGCTTCAGCCAGGCTCATGGATTCGGCTGAATCCAAATTCGAACTGAATCGAAGATTGGGTGCATCCCTAGCTCTAGTACTTGTGCCTCTGCCATTAGCAAATGAACCTTAGTTAATTCAGTCTTATTTTATATAATGAAACATTTTCATAATATAGATGTGTATGGAGTCATCAATATGTCACCACTTAAAGGGAAAGATGATTCAGATTCTTAGCAAGTTTTAGTTGGATTTATATTTTCTTTGTCTTTTTTCATTATTCACTTTCCTATTCTCCCCCCATTCACAGCCTTTTCCTACGAAACGGTGTCTAATCTATGGGGTCCCTAATTCTTATATTACTTATCCATTCAAGTCCCTTTTTTTCATCTTTCATTTTGACTTCTCAGCTGCTATCTGGTTTCTGGGGTAATTAAACCGTAGCAATCAGACAGGAGCTTTCATGCCAGAGAGATGCAGAACTAAAAACATAAAACATTTAAAAGTCACAGAAAGTAGCTTCATATTGCCTTAGAATAGTACATTCTATACTCTAATATGGACAATGGTGCCCTTAACAATACTGTTTTGTAATAATAATGTTTTGTTGTTCTATGGCTTTGTCCAAAGAGCAGCTTTAAAGGGAACTATTCTTATAGTATCAATACCTTTGTGCTTTATCTTAAAATATATCTTAAAGGAAACAAATTGTGTGAAAAACAAGAATGTGCCAGTAGGACAGGAACCAATCAGCACCTAGGCTGACCTGATAGGAAACTGAAACCTGTCTTTGCTTGTGTGACTGCAGGGCTGTGATTGGCTGTTCCCCTCCTACTGTGCTTCTGGCAGGGACATTAGGACGCACCCACCCCTCATTTGATCTATAGTAAGCTCCAATAAACTGGACTTTTTTTTTAGATATCATAACATTTTTAGCCCAAACTAAAACTAGCACCATGTACTATTCATTATTGCCTACCAGACTTGGGGGATTTTTAGTTATGCAATGTATCTCCTTTAAGTATGTGTCGCCCTTAACTAGCTATGCACAATGGGTGCTATAGCCCAGGTGCTGCTGAAAGCTTAGTAGTTTACTATATATATATAAGTAGTCCAAAAGCCGGCACAACACGTCAATCGGTCATCGTTGCCTGGGTGCAAAAAGCCCAAAAATTAAGTAGAGGAATGAGAGTGCGAGCTTCTTCATTCCTCTATATATATATATATATATATATATATATATATATATATATATTTTTTTTTTCTTTTTTTTAAACAAACAAGCTGAAATGCCGCTCCTCACCTTTCTTATTGGGTGCACGTGGGCAAGGCTTAATTTACAAACTAAACAAGGTAGCCCCAGCACTTTCAATATATAAAACCCTGAAAAAATATTCTTGCACAACTGAACTTTCTAAGTTACAGCTCAGTTGTGCAAAAATATTTTTTTTTAGGGGTTTTTTTTGGGGCTACCTTGTTTAGTGTGTATATAATAAAATAAAGGCTGCACACAGCCTGTTTTGCATACTTCTGGTGTGCTTTTACTCTTCCGCATGACTGGCTGTCAATCGCCTGCATTAATGGAATATTTCTGTATCTGTATTTTCCTTAAAATGACAAGGGCTCTGGCATCTCTGGCTCAGGTTACTGCAGAACACGTCCAGTTAGAATGCCACCGAGGGTGGGGACTTGGGCTGAACTGAGCTACAGGTGAAGCTGTTGGAGATTTTAGAGCTGCTTCCTGTACAGCATGTCCAGTGCCAGTCTATACAATCGCGAATGAAGGAAGGCACGGAACTGGGAATATAGATCTATATCATGCTGGTGGCACTTGTTACAGGATTTTGCCTGCTGAACATTCTCAGTTATGCCACCGTGGCAGGTATGCTTTATTATTATATTGGTAATAGGGGCTAAAACATGGGAACAGAGATTTGATTTTGTCTTGAAAATACAGGTATAGGATCCATTATCCGGAAACCCATTATCCAGAAAGCTCTGAATTACGGAATAGCCATCTCCCATAGATTTCCTTTTAATCATATAATTCACATTTCCATAATTCCTTTTTTCTCTGTAATAATAAAACAGGATCTGGTACTTGATCCAAACTAAGATATAATTAATCCTTTTTGGAGCCACAACAATCCTACTGAGTTTAAATAAATGTTTAAATTAAATTTTAATAGTCCTACGGTATGGAGATCCAAATTACAGAAAGACCCCTTATCCGGAAAACGCCAGTCCCCAGCATTCTGGATAAGAGATCCCTTACCCGTATAGCCTTTATATAAACATGGCTTACTTTAGCAGGACGTTACTCCTTAGGGCTCATATATCTGTAATACTTGTACAGGCAGGGCTGTATTTAACATATAGGCTTGGCAGCAGCGCAACTTGGGGGGGGGGACCCCTTTGTATCAATTTTTTTCCAGGTACATACACAGTACAGGATCTGTACACAGGCTGATTGGGAAGGCTACTAATACAGCCTGGGGTACAGGTGCTGGAGCAGTAGGAGCACCCCTTAAAGTGATACTGACGCTAAAAATTTTCTTTTCAAAATATTAATCTACATTAAAAGTTACATGTATGTCACATTGATCGTTTTTTGCTGATTGGTCTGCTTTTGTAATAAGTAATTATTACTTGAAGTTCCTGAACCTGACTGTTTTGCCAACCTGACTGTCCCATCTCAGTCTGTCAAAGTTTCTAATGCTAACGGACTCCCGCTGCACAAATATGGCAGCCCCCCTCGTAGACGAGCACGGGGAGTCAGATGGGTAATGTAAAAGCATTGGGCAAATACTTTATGGCAAAATTACAAGTAGCATGCAAAACCAATATTATGATAGATGTAAAAAAGGCATCATTTCTGGTGTTAGGCACATCCATTGGCAGTAAAAGCTGTACTCTCAGGCCCGGATTTGCAGCATGGCCGCATAGGCCCGGGCCTAGGGCGGCAAAAAATAGGGGCGCCCAGCCCCATTATGGGGATCTTTGCTTCCCCGTTGAACTACACCAGCGGCGCCGGCGTTTTTCCGCCGGCGCGCTGGGAACGCGGGCGCTAGGACCACGCAGTCGCCTTGTTGGACCGCGCGGCCTAGGGGCGGCCGGAGAAGAAATCCGGCGCTGTGTACTCTGTACTGTGAGACAAATACTGGGATGCAATAGGTTATTCTTATAATAACAATACACTGAGGCTTTTTGCATTTTGCCCCATGTTGCTGAAAAAATTATTTGTGTTGGAACTTGGAAGGAAACTAGAGGGTCAGTGCAAGTGGGACACAGTAAAAGTGTTTAGTGCAGTGCCTGCAGCCCACCTCACTGAAACATATCCCCCACGAGCAGAATCATCCTCTTCTCACCGGATAAAAGTCATTTGATCATCATTTTCCCCCAGTTGCTAAGGACAGTGGCCTAGGAACAACAAAGCAGACTTATTTTGAGAGTAGATTCCTGCAGCAGGGTAGGTTACTAGCAAAAAAGTATGTAAGAATGTGAGTTGTGGTTCTGGGTCAATCTGGGCTTTAAAAATGGGTTCAACTCACGGATCTATTGGAAGATTATCGGTAATGAACATTTTTATTGTTTATGTTTATATAACCATCCTTAAAGGAGAACTAAAGCCTAACTAAAGTAGTAGCTAGAAATGTTGTACATTATGTTTTGTGCTTCAGTACCAGCCCAAGGCAACCACAGCCCTTTAGCAGTAAAGATCTGTGTCTCCAAAGATGCCCCAGTAGCTCCCCATCTTCTTTTCTGCTGAGTCACTGCACATGCTCTGTGCTGCTGTCACTTACTGAGCTTAGGGACCCACTCACAATATACAGTACACATAGAATAGAAATGTCACGATATAAGGCTGATTAGTAATTAATACACATAATTACTACATGGCAGCACAGAAACCAGTGCAATTAGCATCAGAATTTAATAATCAGCAAACCTGTAGCATCAGCTTATATTACAGGGATTCTGCTGGATAATTAGTGACGACCCCTAAGCTTAGCTTCTCAACAGCCAATCAGAGCCCACTGAGCATGTGAGTGTCACAGACACTTTCCAAGATGGTGACCCCCTGTGACAAGTTTGAAGTCCTGGATCATTGCTGCTATTGACAAGCTGAAACTTTAGCCTCGTGCAATAAGTTCAGTATATGATACAGTATAGTATATATAGCATTTTTAGCTATATTGGTTTTTAGGGTTTAGTTCTCTTTTAATTCTGTCAGTCAAAATAAAATGCCCAGTTGCTGGTGTCACTGAACCTAAAAACCAGGAAGCCAGTAAAACTTCATGTAGATCTGCTGCAGAAAAAATGAGGTAAAGACCAAAGCAAAATTTATGTAGAACAAAATGCAAAACATTTTTTAACATCTCAGAAAAAAATTGTTTTAACTGAAGATAGTCAGGGAAATAAACAAATTCAAAAATCACAATCCATATCATCAACAGCAAATTGCATGGATTATGTTGTCATCCCTAAAGTTAATTGAGAGGTTCATTTCTCCTTAAAGTATATTTTCTATAAATGATCATTAAAATGTCATTATGATAAAAAAACCCTGCGCAAAAATGCCCCTGCCAGAAAGCAGTAGCGGCTTCTAACTTGCATTTGCTTTCGTAGGACAAATGGAGGACCCCAATTCTATGTACTGGTATGGGATCCGTTATCCGGAAAACTGTTATCTAGAAAGCTCCGAATTACACAAAAGCCGTCTCCTATAAACTCCATTTTATCCAAATAATCCAAATTTTTAAAAATGATTTCCTTTTTCTGTGTAATAATAAAACAGTCGCTTGTACTTGATCCCAATTAAGATATAATTAATCCTTATTGGAAGCAAAACCAGCCTATTGGGTTTATTTAATGTTTACATGACTTTGTAGTAGACTTAAGGTATGAAGATCCAAAAAAATACAGAAAGATCTGTTATCTGGAACTGGAAAACGCCTGGGTGTCGAACATTCTGATAATAGGTCCCATACCTGTACATATCTTAAGGGGAAAAATTACGATTTTTCTTGTACAAAGATAAATGTAAAAAAGTCACGTTGTTCCCAGACTGGTTGGGTTACTCACTGGTTCTTGCCTCTGGCTTCAATCACAAGTGTCATTTACTGTGTCATGTCTGATTCTTTGTACTTTGTTCATTGCCCCTTGCAATGGCTTGTGGATGTTCCTTATGGGTCACAATTACCACTCTAGAACTAAAGCAGGACTAAAGGTGGCCATAGACGCACAGATCCTATCTTACGAATCGAGGATTCGTACGATTTTCGGATCGTGTGTGGTGAGTGTCGACTTCTTTCGTCCGGGGGAGATCGGTCGTTTGGCCGACAGGTTTGATTTTGACCCGACCAATCCCGCTGGAGCCCATAGCGCATCGTAATCAGATCGTTCGGCCGAACGTTCAGATTACCACCGATATAGCCATGCACGTTAATGGCATATCGGGGAAAGATCCTCTCGTTTGGCGATGTCGCCAACGTGTATGGACACCTTTAATGAGCACTATTGTAATGTTTTACAGTGCAAAACTGGTGCCACTCCAGTGAGCGTCTGCATTTTGCAGGTGAATATATTTATGCATTTTATTGTCCACCTTTGGGTGCAGTTTGCACCAGCACAGAAATGACAGCAGGACAGGGGCACTCAAATGCCCTTCATCTGGGAGTGATTTTAATAGTGCAGAATTTGAAATAAATGTTGTGCTGGAGTGATCAATGCCATATTCTCATGCATTAGAGCCAACCAAACTCTCTTATATATACTGGTTATTATTTGGCACAATTATGCCCCTATTTTTGGATCTGTAATGTTGTGCCATCCATTCCTGCGAGACTGTTAAATTTTCATGTTAATATGCATTAGCAGCTTAGTAATGAGTGGAGTAATGATTATCACAGGAGCCAGCACTCCACCAAAAGCAATGTAATGCAATCCTAGCATTTCTAGTTCCCCTCTAACTCCAATTTGATTATGACATTTGATTTGTCAGATAAAATACATCATGGAAATGCTGCTCTATAGAACAATAATAATATTATGTCCTAGAGACTTTATTTAGAGGGTTTGCACTTGTGGTATGTGTGCTTGAAACAGTTGATGACGCAACAATAGTATGAACTATTGGGTAATGCAGTTGCAGTCTGCAGCCTTGTGCCTTTATATGGTCACAGAACCACTTTGTGACTTCTAATATCCTTATCATGTACAAAAGGGGGTACATTATCCCTTATAATATATGAGTGATACTCAGAGTTCCCTGTATAACTCAGCCTGCAGCCTTGTGTCTTTATATGGTCACAGAACAACCCCTCAGTGACTTCTAATATCCTTATCATTTACAGTAGGGGGCACATTATCCCTTATAATACATGAGTGATACTCAGATCTCCCTGTATAACTCAGCCTGCAGCCTTGTGCCTTTATATGGTCACAGAACCCCTCATTGACTTCTAATATCCTTATCATTTACAGTAGGGGGTACATTATCCCTTATAATACATGAGTGATACTCAGAGTTCCCTGTATAACTCAGCCTGCAGCCTTGTGCCTTTATATAGTCACATAACCCCTCTGTGACTTTAAGGGGCCGATTCACTAACTTCGAGTGAAGGATTCGAAGTAAAAAAACTTCGAATTTCAAAGTGTTTTTTGGGCTACTTCGACCATCGAATGGGCTACTACGACCTTCGACTACGATTTTGAATCGAACTATTCAAACTAAAAATCGTTCGACCATTCGATAGTCGAAGTACTGTCTCTTTAAGAAAAAACTTCGACCCCCTAGTTCGCCATCTAAAAGCTACCGAACTCAATGTTAGCCTATGGGGAAGGTCCCCATAGGCTTGGCTAACTTTTTTTGATCGAAGGATATTCCTTCGATCGTTAGATTTAAATCCTTCAAATCGTTCTGTTCGATCGAAGGATTATTCCTTCGATCGTTCGATCGCGCTAAAATCCTTAGACTTTGATATTCGAAGTCGAAGGATTTTAATTCCCAGTCGAATATCGAGGGTTAATTAACCCTCGATATTCGACCCTTTGTGAATCGGCCCCTTAATATCCTTATTATATACAATAGGGGGTACATTATCTCTTATAATATATGAGTGATACTTAGGGTTCCCTGTATAACAGAACCCCAGACTTGTGCCTTATATGGTCACAGAACCCCTCTATGACTTATAATATCCTTATCATTTACATTAGTGGGTACACTATTCCCTATAATAAAAAAATAATTTTTTCCCCAACTTACTTTACTTGGTCATCTTGCAGGACAAAAATACATGTACAGGAGAGAAAGGTTAATTTAGGTATTGGATATATTATCCATAACTCTTAGGACCTGTGGTTTTCTGAATAACGGACCTTTGCGTAATTTGGCTCTCCAAGCCATAAATCAGCTAAAAATCACTAAAACACTAAATAAACCAAGTAGGACTACCACCTATGTGCATATATGCAGTTTAGTTTGGATCAAGTTCAAGTTACTGTTTTATTAAAGAGTCTATCGGAGAGCTCTATGGGGTCTTGAATAAAGTATATGATACCTGTACCAGATTGAGGTGTCCCTTTACTAATCCCTTTGATTAAGGCCTTTACATTACATCAGTATTTGTTTTAGTTTCTTTTTTTTATATCTTCTTATTTGCAAAGAGCATTTGTACATTGTAATGTTCTCCTTGGTGTTTTAGTTTCACAGCTTGAACCTGCCGGGACGGGCTTCCCTTTTACTGTATGTGCAGGACTGAATACAGTGGGGCAAAAAGGCGACCCCGGTCCCATGGGGCCAACTGGTGAGTAAGGAATCTGGTCCCAATGCAAAAGAGCTCTGGGTTGTGCAGGGAGAGCCACATGGAGCAAGCTGATATTGCACTAAAGGGGAAATGTAACATTTTTAGATCCTGCTCTTTGTCTTAATGATTTTAGCTTTAAAAGTGACTCCTGCGTAGATCTGTTCAACCCAGTGCCCTAATGTTTATTGCCCAGACAGGGGGGCAACAAACTCAAGAATGTGAATTCCTCCAAAGCAGTAAGTAAAAAAGCACAAAAAGTTTATTAGGACATATTAGGACATTACCTAACGCGTTTCATGCCTGTTGGGGCACTTCCTCATAGGCTAAATGGCCCTGTACAATGTTTATATAGGGGTTGTGACCAATCAAAAAACACCACATATATCAACCAATCACATTCAGTAAAGACAAATTGCCTTATTAGAAGACTAATTTACTTACAAGCTTCAACTGATGGGTTTGCAGTATATTCACACACAAATCACAAGGAAACAACAATTAAAAAAAAAAATGAAATAAACCTAAACCAAAATCAACAAAAGATTATATAGAAGATCAAACCAGAAATAATTATAATAAAGTGATAGAATAATATGTATAATACAAAGAAAGTAAAAAGGCAGTATTAGAAAAGTGCGTTGTATACTTCCTGTGCCTGAACTCTAACGCTGCTATTAGTTAATATGGTCGTATGATCCTTGTACCTTCACAATGGAGGAACGTTGTGATTTTCACTCAGTATTTTCAAATAACAATATGTATTTTTTGTCTTGTTCTTAGGGCCTTCTGGGACCCCAGGAATAAATGGAACAAAGGGTGAAAAAGGTAGGTTCCAAATTACCTGTACATATTTATAAATTACAGGCAGAGGCAGAGTATTTTATATTCTGAATATTCTGTACCAGTCTAGAGCAGGGATCCCCAACCTTCAGAAGTAACAGGAGCTGGGGAGCAACATAAGCATGAAAACTGTTCCTGGTGTGCCAAATAAGGGCTGTGATTGGCCATTTAGTAGCCCCAATGTAAATTGGCTACCTACATTAAGACTCTGTTTGGCAGTACATCTGGTTTTTATACAACCAAAACTTGCCTCCAAGCCTGGAATTCAAAAATAATCACCTGCTTTGAGGCCACTGGGAGCAACATTCAAAGGGTTGGAGAGCAACATGTTACTCAAGAGCTACTGGTTGGGGATCACTGGTCTAGAGGTTCAGCAGCCCTAAAACTGCAATGAACCAACCCTTCAAAATTGTCCACAGTAGGTCGCCATCTTGGATCTTGTCGTGGCACTGAACATGCTCAGTGGGCCTTGGACTGCTGTTTAGGAATTATTATAATTATTAGGTCTCTTATTCAAATCAGTGCATGGCTGCCAGGGTAATTTGGACCCTAGCGACCAGATGGCTGAAATTGCAAACTGGAGAGCTGCTGAATAAAAAGCTAAATAACTCAACAAACACAAATAATAAAAAAGGAAAACCAATTGCAAATTGTCTCAGAATATCACTCTCTACATCATACTAAAAGTTAACTTAAAGGTGAACGACCCCTTTAAGTCAGAGGAGTCAGGTGCCAGGCTGCCAGCAGAACTAAATCATCATGAAAATGAAAAAGGCCGGTCCAGATTATCCAACCAATTTTTTTGTATTAGATGGAGGCGGAGCTGTAAAACAGTACAAACATCCCAAATCCAGTTCCTATGACTCCATTAACCCATTCCCCTTTCTGGAGTCACTTAGATATGTAACTTGTCAGTTCTGATTATGGGACATATTCAGTTGAATGAGGAAAAATCTCCCATGGATGGTTAATCTGAAAAAAAAAAATCTCACTTCGGGTCTGATATTCACCCTGTATAATAGGTTCAAGGGGTGGGAAAGAATTTTGGGAAACTTCCTGGAGGTGGGACGTTGGACTGGCCAGTATGTAAATTGCTTGCAACTGTCATCATTAATTAAGTAGTAGCGCTGGAAGTCGAGTGTAAACAACACTGAGGAGTTCCAGAATTCATTTGATTTATAAATCACCAAAACACAATTGGAATATGTTTGCTATTAAAAGTTGTAGCAGTTTTCATATAAATATTTCTTATTTATTTACAGGAGACACTGGCCCAATGGGTTTACAAGGGGAAAAAGGTGAGTCCTTCTGAGTCACATGCACAGTTTTTATAGCAGCGTATGAGCCAACGTAGGAGGCTGTTCCTGCTGAATTCTGCGTAGTACAGAGGAATACCTATGCTGCCATAGTTTTATAGGATCTCTCTGTACAGACTATGAGCAAACTTAGGGGCTGTTCCTGCTGAATTGTGCTTAGTACAGGGGAATACCTATGCTGCCATAGTTTTATGGGATCTCTCTGTACAGACTATGAGCAAACTTAGGGGCTGTTCCTGCTGAATTGTGCTTAGTACAGAGGAATACCTATGCTGCCATAGTTTTATGGGATCTCTCTGTACAGACTATGAGCAAACTTAGGGGCTGTTCCTGCTGAATTGTGCTTAGTACAGAGGAATACCTATGCTGCCATAGTTTTATGGGATCTCTCTGTACAGACTATGAGCAAACTTAGAGACTGTTCCTGCTGAATTGTGCTTAGTACAGGGAATACCTATGCTGCCATAGTTTTATGGGATCTCTCTGTACAGACTATGAGCAAACTTAGGGGCTGTTCCTGCTGAATTGTGCTTAGTACAGGGAATACCTATGCTGCCATAGTTTTATGGGATCTCTCTGTACAGACTATGAGCAAACTTAGAGACTGTTCCTGCTGAATTGTGCTTAGTACAGGGGAATACCTATGCTGCCATAGTTTTATGGGATCTCTCTGTACAGACTATGAGCAAACTTAGGGACTGTTCCTGCTGAATTGTGCTTAGTACAGGGAATACCTATGCTGCCATAGTTTTATGGGATCTCTCTGTACAGACTATGAGCAAACTTAGGGGACTGTTCCTGCTGAATTGTGCTTAGTACAGGGGAATACCTATGCTGCCATAGTTTTATGGGATCTCTCTGTACAGACTATGAGCAAACTTAGGGAACTGTTCCTGCTGAATTGTGCTTAGTACAGGGAATACCTATGCTGCCATAGTTTTATGGGATCTCTCTGTACAGACTATAAGCAAACTTTTGGTTGTTCCAGGATTGCAGGCCCAAGACCTATTCTTAAAATAAGCCCTAATAGTATGAATGATTCATTCTCCTTTGTATTCCAAGAGGCTTATTTATTACGCTGTGTAAGAAACAGCAGGATACTACACCACACAACACCAAGCTTCGCAAGTAGATTTTTTTTTTAAATCTTTACACTTTACACTTCAGAAGCAAAGTTTAATAACGGCGGCAAATCTGGCATTCGCATGATGTAAAATTACACACACCTTGATAAATTCGCCATTTATTTTGCACATCTTTTTACACAGTTTTTTTTGGAAGATTTTGTTTTACACAGCATAATAAATCTGCCCCCAAGTGTTCTACTGCACCGCCTGCATGTACAGAAAATAGGTACAGACCTATTCAGTTCAGTTCAGTTGGGCTCAGTAGAGAGATAGATATGAAGGTGGCCATATACTGGTATCTGACCCATCAGTGCGGATACATTGATGATTTCATGCAGGGATTCATGAATTATATTATATAGTGTCTTTTCTTTCTAGCACTGTAAAGAGATTATTAAATATTATTGGTTCCACGCAGAATATAAACAGTTGCTGGTAAATCAGCCCCAAAGTGTCTTGTATAGTACATGAGTGAATATTGGAGCACTAATTCTCTCTGCTTTTTCTACAGGAGATCAAGGAGCAGCTGGGATATATTCATTATACAGTGAGTGTATAATATGAATGGAATACTGCTGGCTGGGACAACAGGCACAAGCTAAAAGAGATGCCTGAACAGTATTTTTTAGAGACACTGGCAATAATTAGTGATGGGCGAATAAATACGTCTGGCACGAATTTGTAGCAAATTTCCGCGGTGAAAATTCACCGGTGTCAATTTCCAGTTTTTTGGTGAAAATTGCTAGATTTTTTAGTGTAAAAACAGTCGACTTGCTCGATTTTTTTCAAGAAAACGTTCGAATTGCTAGATTTTGTAGTGAAAACATTCAAATTGCTTGATTTTTTGTGAAAACGTTCGAATTGCTCGATTTTAGTGAAAACGTTTGAATTGCTCGATTTTTCTGTGAAAATGTTCGAATTGCTCGATTTTATAGTGTGAACATTAGAATTGCTCGATTTTTCCGGGAAACCATTCAAATGGCTTGATTTTTTCGTGACAACATTCGAATTTTACACATTTTTTCGTGAACTTTCAAATTTCATGATTTTTTGCAAATTTTGCTGGAAATTTGCAAAATTTTCGGCAAAGCTAAATGGGAGAAATTTGCCCGTCGCTATAATCCAGCTGAATTCCAACTTTCATATCTGTTTTAAGTAACAGGTAGAATTTCATTCCAAAGTCGCTATATCAGGATGTTTAGTTGGGCCTAGTGACAATCATCACCTGAAAATTGTGTCTCTAAAACAAATATGAACTTTAGCTTTTGATGATTTTGTACTTGTAAGATAAAAAGGGTAATAATGAACCCTTTGCAAAGTGCAATTTATAGGCTCAGGTGCACTTGCTCACTCTTCTTCATAAAAAGGCCTCTCAGCTACAGGGAGGGGTGTTAGGACTGGGTTTTGGATGTGAATATGCGCACATTTATTTTGGCTTGACAGCACTTGCACTTCTGCTAACCTAGAAACTCTAGTCCAAGGATAAGATTGATGTAAAGTAAATCTCAAATCTTAGAGGGAGTTCTTTTGGCCAGGTTTTATACAGGGAAACAGAATACCTGTGGCATAATTAGACTTTAATGACCCCATAGAAAATACATTTTAAGGCCCCCCAACATATCCAGAGGTTGACCTGTTTTACCAACATATGTTAAAATTGCTCATTAATTAGGGCCTCATTTAGCCCCCTGCAGCTGCAGGGTCTGCTTTCTCTGTATTCACGTCCTTGCAGAAGACATTTAGGCAAAATATAAACTGGAACCAATGGCAAATAAAGGGGCATATATACAAGCCTGGGGAAGCAAGTGCAGGAGCACTAAGGGGCACACGAGTGGACCTCTTAATGCTTATTTAGCAGCACTTGCACCCCCTGAGCTTGCTGTTTTTTGTGCAGAATGCAGGATCAAAAATCTGGCGTTCAATGGAAATAGCAAGAGGCGCAGTTCAGCCCTGGCCTTAGTGTGCGCTTTAGAGCAGGCAGTAACATAGTACGTTAGGTGGAAAAAAAGACACACATCCATCAAGTTCAAACTTTCAAGTCTGTATATAACCTGCTTAACTGCTAATTGATCCAGAGGAAGGCAAAAAAAAACATATGAAGCCTCTCCAAAGGGGAAAAAATTTCTTCCTGACTCCAAAATAGGACCAGTCCCTCAATCAACTTGTACCATGAGCTATCTTCCATAATCTTCCAAGAACAGGGCCCCAATGGCCCTTCTGTTCCATACATTGCAGATCTGAAGGACCTGTAAGGAACAGAGTGGGATGGGGAGGCACTGAGGCATCCTCCCTTCCACCTATACCAGTCAGGCAGCGTTTGATTTATAGGGCAGTTGGCAGGTCTCAGAGGCCTGCTGCTATTTGCAGCTTGTTTGTATTTTTGCACCTTGCACACTACTTTGGGCATACATACCAAAGTCACATTTTATATAGCTTTTGTTCGGTTAGGAAATCAAAGAGTTTTGTATATGGAGGTGCTGGGTACTGAAATGGTATTTATATTGGAGTCACTGGGACCGAAGGAAGATTAGTTCAAATAGAGCAAAGAACATAGATGGGTTGTAACACTATGAAACAGTTCATCGAGGGCAGAAGTGAGATCGTGGAATAAATAACTTTGCCAATGAGGTTAACTTGTCTATGTCTGTGTTGTAGCTGGAAGCTTCTTGGTTCCATTGTAACAGATGGACATTATACCCCCATGCCATGACCATTTGGCAGTACCTTCATCACTAAAATTATATTTGATTTTTTAGATGGAACGTCCTGTAAGGATCTGCTGAATCAAGGGGAATTTCTAAGTGGCTGGAATATCATAAACCCAGTAGGAATGTCACCCTTGAGAGTGTTGTGTGACATGCATTCAGATGGAGGAGGGTGGCTGGTAAGAAGACATAATCTTTGCTCAAGGGTGGGCAACTTATGGCTGAAAATAAAAAAGAAAAGATTGCAAATTGATGAGACTGATGGTTATGAACTGAGCACAGTGACCCCAAATCTGAGTTGTGACTAGACCAGGCATATCCTTGAGCAACAGAATGTAAATCATTGGCAAACAACTTTGGTGTGAAAGAATAACCTAGTTCTGAATTTTTAGTCCCTGGGATGTCCATGCAGTTCTTCGTAACATCTGTCAGGGCCCTAAATGGGCTCAATGTACTATGGTCCCCTTCATCAGCCTCTGGGTCATCTCTCTCTGTTGCTATGCTTCATAACAGAAATGTGGGCATCTCTATGAATTAATCAATATAAAACATACAACATGCAGGGGAATTAAATAATCATCATGGCATTGCCCAACTGAGAAATTCCTTCGTGTTGGACATGTCCTGTGAGGCTGGGAGAAGCTCCTGTTCTGGGTGGAATTCCTAAAAAATGGGACTACCAATTCTAGACCTCCTTGGCCTCCGCTCAATGGAGGAGGTTGGATAGTACTGGGAAGCCTGTGAGGCAGAAGGGCTAGTAAAGTTAAAGAGCCAGGAAAACACCTCAGTAGGAGTCATGGACAATGAGGACCTTAGAGTTGGCGCTAGGAATGAGATGGCAGTCCTAAGAAAAGTGGTGTAGGATAAGTTCCCAAGGCTGCCAGAATAGGTGCTTCAGGGGGTAGAGGTGTGGTAGAAGGTTTTGTTGGGGCTGGAAATCTTGAAACTCCCTGCTTATGTTACCTTTTCATTCCTATGAACGAATCCTAGGGGGTCTATTTATCATGTTGTGTAAAAAGTGAAGTGAAGCATTACTGGTGATGTCGCTCATTGCAATCAATCAGATCTTTGCTTTTGTTTTCTAATTGTTGAAATTGAATTGCTTATTGGTTGCCTTGGGCAAGATCACCGGCAATTCTTCACTCCAATTTTACACAGCATGATAAATAGCCCCCCTAATTTTAATTGCAATGTCATCTATTAATTGCAATATCATCTATTCCCTGTAGGTTTTCCAAAGACGTTGGGATGGCATGGTGTCTTTCAATGTTGGCTGGAATTCCTACAAGAGGGGGTTTGGGAGCGAAATGAATGAGTTCTGGCTGGGGAATCATATTCTTCATAATTTAACATCATCAGGTAACGGTGGGAGAGGAGTGGGTTGGTACTGGGCTGCAGGTCCGGACTGAGAATTAAAATGGGCCCTGGCATTTCACGTACACAGAGGCCCAATCAGGCCACACAGAGGCCCAAACAGCCCCCACCAGCCCACTAAATAGTGACTTTCTATGGCACCTTATAGCAGCCCCTCTGGCATTTGCCAGAACCCACAGATTGCCAGTCCGGGCCTGCTGGGCTGGAGCATGATTCCTTTTCTGTATGTTTTACCATGTTCTCCAAAAAGAGACTTTTGGAAATTATTATTTTTTTTATTATTATTGTAAATTTGTATTTATAAAACACAATACATTCCTCAACGTGGTACAACAGGAGAGTGTATACAGCACAATTACACATGGCATTCCAATACTAATCGATACAGAAGGTAAAGTGGAGCTTCAATGGAGCTTCCAAGCTAAAATCTGTACAGTGTATTACTATTCTTTGCCACAATGAGAAGCATTGCTTAGAAGAGAGGTGGGAGAGAAGTTATATGATAAAAAGAATTCTAACATATCTTGAGAATTCAGCATGCATTCATATAAATTGGCTAAAATTGGGAATTCTGATACAAGTGTATTTTTTTCTTTAGGCACGTGGGAACTGCGCATTGATCTCAGAGACTTTGACAACAACATGTATTATGCCAAATATTCCTCCTTCCGAGTTCTGGGAGAGGAAAATAAATATGCATTATTGGTGAGCAACTTCAGCGCAGGAAATATAGGTAAGAGACAGAGGTACAATGACATACTACAGCTGGTCAGTTGAATTTAAAGGGCTAGTAACAACAAAAATAATGGGAATGTTGGTTACAATGGGAAGGAAAAGAAGAAGAGGCAAACAGCAAACACCATTACTACTAAAACACCCTTTTATAATACTAGCCCCAAAAACTTAACTAAAAAACTGACATGCCCAGTTTAAAATCCTAAAATCCATGTTGGCTAGCATGCATTTCATAATGGCTACCATTGTATCCCATTATCAAGTATAAAATGCAAGTTTTATCCAGAAAGTGGTTCCCTACAATATCTACTCATTAATACACAGCAGTCACACACTGTAGTCCTGTGGCTGGACCAACTAGAGACAACAAAGATTAAAGCTTGGTATTGCATTGACGTGACACTTGATAAAAATCATCAGCATTTTGTCTCTCCACCTCTGTACTCAGTGCCCACCATTAGATTTTCTTGCATGAAGATGTAGGGACCCATAGGGTTAACGATCCCCTATAGCTTTATCATACCTCCCAACATTTTGGAAATAAAAAGAGGGACAAAAACATTTGGCGCACATAGCGAAGTGAATTTTTTGACCATGCCAGTTTTGTGGCCACACCCCCTAATTACCATGTTCATTTTACAAAATTTGGCAGGTTATGAAATTTGAACATATTTCTGTGTTTTTTTCCGGTTATTACAATTTTGCTAATGAAGGTGAATTGCCCTTTAAGCTGCGAGTCTAACTTTTCCCAAGGGACCTCCTTATCTAAATTGTTACAGTTACTTATTTGCTTATCTCAAGTTATTAAAAATTAATCAAGTTATTAGAAAGTATCTTAGTTGCACCAGGTGGCTGTTTTGGGCTCTCTGCCAAAAGGCAATTAAGTTAGAAACTTTGTTTCTTTTTCTGGCTCTTCAGTGCAGAGAAAGTTGGGACTTTTCAGTACAAATTCGGGACTGCGGGTTGAGCTGTAAAAAGCGGGACTGTCCCGCTGAAAACAGGACAGTTAGGAGGTAGTGATGTGCGGACCGACCTGATCACTGCAGGTTCGGGTCGACCTTGCACTGCTCTTCGCGGATGATGGGCAGGTGAGGTTTGAGCTCTTCTGCTGCTCACCCCGCCCACCATCTTCAAATGCCGGCTTTCGACTTCCGGCTTTATAGCCACGCGTATGCTCGCCCTGCCCCTTATGTGACATCATTGGCGTGCCGAGTCGGAGCTGGTCTATCAAAAGAACCCGGAAGTGCAGGCAGGCGATGGTTTAGGGTCGGGTGCGGGTCTGGAAAACCCTAGTTCTAGGAATGTGAGAACTAGTTTAGCAAGAGCAGCCTGGTTTCCAACTATAAGGTATAGCAAGGGGGTAGCTCTCCTCTTAGGCCTGTAGTATAGGGGCACAGACTAATAGGGATTTATGTTTAGTGTGTTGCCTGATCCCCTGTGTGAGGATTCAGGTCACGTTACAGAGATCCCGAGGGTGCATCTATCCAGTGTGGAACACTATCTCATCAAGGGTGTCACTAGGTGCTGCCTCTGAAATGCTGTGATGTACCTGACAAGTATGTGATAATACCCGTACCGTTATAATAAAGAAGGGGAGGAGGGAAAAATTGGATATCCAGTATTGATTTTGTGGATAGAAAGGTTCACTTACCAATACTAACAGAGGGTCCAGGTGCTCAAGCCCCAGACCTTCAGCTCGGGGAGGCAACCTTGCATATTTATGTTCAGTTGTAGGCTGGCACAAACCGGATTTCACTCCAAAATTTGATGCAGATAAAAAAAAGTAGTTTATTTAACAAAAAAAAAAACATCTCAAAAAGTAGCCTTATGCGTTTCGTGCCTTGTGGGCACTTAATCATAGGCGATGATTAAGTGCCACGGTACAAAACGCATAAGGCTACTTTTTGACATGTTCTATTTTGTTCTGCTGGGTCAAAAGCCACAAATAATAAAAAGGGAAAAGCAATTGCAGAATATCACACTCTACATCATACTAAAATTTAATTTAAAGGGGAAAAACCCCTCTAATTGGGGAACTTTGGATGCCCTTGTATACAAGGTATAAATTCTTCTGTATATCTGCCCAGTCCCTAGGAAAAGTGAAAGTAGGGGGCACATAAAAAGTGATAAGGATGGTTGTATTGACAGCTGCAGTACAATTGCCTGGGAAATACATACCCATTATCATTTTGATCATTTTGGTTTTTTTTTTAGGAGATTCCCTGACGTCTCACAGGAACATATCGTTTAGCACCTATGACCAGGACAATGACAGATCAGGGGGCAACTGCGCTCTTACAAACCAGGCAGGTTGGTGGTTTACCAGCTGTTTCCAGTCCAACTTGAACGGGTTGTACCATCTGGTGCAGAACAGCAGTCAGACTGGCATCAACTGGCTGAGCGATGGCAAGAGCTACTACTCTTACAAATCCAGTGAAATGAAGATACGGCAACTGTAATCAGCAAGAGATACAGAGAAGACATAGAACAAGAAAATACAATTTTGTTCAAGAAAGAAATATATAAAGGGAGATATATAGAGAGATGTACATTGTATGCCCATTCCTTGTATCAAAAATGTGTGCCAAATGTAATGGACTAGGGAAAAAGAACCCTCAGTCCCTCTAACTTTATCAATAAATGATATTATATATATTCAGAGATTAACCTGGTTCATTTATACAGGGCATTTGTTATAAACAGGGTCTCCTATAAGGGGCTTTTTATTCAGCAATCTCTGGGCTGTGGGCAGAGGCTTATTCCATGGCAGCAATGGCCCTTTGGGTAATCAAGCCCCCGGCAGTAATGGAAATATTTTGAGGGATCACTGTGCTGTTCACAGAGAGTGTGGGGTTCTACTCCATGGGGCCCAGTAAGTTCTAGGTACACCATTGCCAGTGTATATCTGTGAAGTGGGGGTCACTGAGCAGAGATTTGGAAGCAGTAACATAAATGTAGGCTGAGAGACTGCAGATTCAAATATAAGCAAATGCTCTTGGTACCATAAAACAGCAGCTGTTAGTGGGACGAGTGTAGGTTTAGCAAGGCAAGATGGAGACAGAAAGGCAAGATGGTGAATGTAATTATAGACAGTGAGAGATCTATTCTTCCATGGATCATCGGACCAGAGGCCTCCCCTTCAGACTAGAATAAAAGAACTTTCATTGGAAGCAACGTAGGGGGTTCTTTACAGTGAGGACTGTGAGGTTGTGGAATGCACTGCCGGGTGATGTTGTGATGCTGATTTATGCCTTTAATTAAGAGTGTGTGTAGATATGTGCGCTGGGGATCATTTGGAGGGGTTGAACTTGATGGACTTTTTTCAACCCAACTAAACTATGGAACTATGGAAGGAAAAGGAAAAACAAGGAAAGATGGCGAAAATGATGGAGAGAGCAGGGCAAGATGGGATAAGTAGGGCAAGATGGAAACAGGGCAAGGTGACATTAAGGCACACTGACAACAGTAGGGCAGGTGGTAACATGAGGTACAGATGGCAAGATGGAGACATAAAGGTAAGCGGGTGAGAGTAACACAAGATGGTGACATTGATGGAGACAGCAGGACAAGATGGACACAGCAGGTGACACTACGGCATAATGACAACAGTAGGGCACATGGCAACATGACGTCAAGATGGCAAGTGGTGGAAACAATAGATAAGTATGGTGGCAGTAGGAAGGTCAAAATGACAACAGCAGGGCAAGATGTTGACAATAGGGCAAGAATATTGCCACTACAGGAGAAGGTAAGGCAAGAATAAAAGAGTATAGCATGATGGGAGGGATAGATGGCAAAAGGAGGTCAAGATGGGGACAGGAGGGAAAGATGGTGAGAGGAAGGCAAGATGGTAGTGATATTACTATTTTATACATTAGTTGCCCAGATTGTGGCACTGGAAAATTGACAAACCAAATAACCTGGTGACAGTTTCCTGGGGCCGAAATAAAAACATCTATGTGTATACAGAGGCCTCCCCTTTAGACTAGAAGAAAAGAACTTTCATTTGAAGCAACGTAGGGGGTTCTTCACAGTCAGGACAGTGAGGTTGTGGAATGCACTGCCGGGTGATGTTGTGATGCTGATTCAGTTAATGACTATAAGAATGGCTTGGATGATTTTTTGGACAGACATAATATCAAAGGCTATTGTGATACTAAACTCTATAGTTAGTATAGGTATGGGTATATAGAATTTATGTGAAAGTAGAGAGGGGTGCGTGTATGGATGCTGGGTTTTCATTTGGAGGGGTTCATGGACTTTGTCTTTTTTCAACCCAATTTAACTATGTAACTATATATCTAAAGTATTATGGGATATTTCCTGCCCCTTGAGAATTTTCTGGCGAAAAAATACTTTTACGCCACTACATAGGTGGCGGTAAAATTTTGGGAATATTCTTGTATAAATTTAGTCTTTTGCACATTTCGCTGTTTAGTAAACCAGGCGTTAATGTGTACGTAGCGTTATTTTCAAGCGAATGCAATAACTGGCGAACACATATCCTTGCGCAAGAAAATTCGCAAATTTATTTTTACCGTAGGTTAGTAAACTGGCGAAAACATATTTGGCGACAAATTTGTCTATATTTTGTGCGCATATTTTAACCGCGCTTTAGTAAACGGACCCCTAAGAATTGGCTATTCTGTAACATACTAAAAATGAAGTTAAAAATGAACCCCCCTTTAAATCAATTTTACCCATCAACATGGTTGAAATGTAGATCAAATATCTGTATGTTGACAAAGTTCAAAATTGGCGCTGTACTTACTTTTTCACAGGAATGTTTACTTTATGCCACGTCCCCGGGGCAAATATGTAAATTATACTGTAGATGAATAAAAATTGTAAAAGTTGTTAGAGACAAAAGATAATCCGGCCTTGAATCTAGAACTAGAGATATGCTGTAGTTGGTCACAAAATAAAAAAAAAAACAAACATTTTGTTTAGATTTTGTTGAAACAGTAGGACTGATACCTCTAACAAACATCCAGAAGAAGTGGGAGAAGCGCTCACAGGATGAAATGACCTATCTACAACTCTAAAAACTTTATGAAACAAGACTCTGCCATGGCCAGAAACCTCTGTACAGAGCACTCATATAAAGGGACCACAAATTTTCATTGAAACCAGATATAAGCAGTTTTACACTACTGACACAATGGGGCAAATTCACTAAGATGCGAAGTTGCGCCAGGCGCAACTTCGCCGCACTTCGCCGCACTTCGCCAGGCGTATTTTCGCCAGCGCTCCACAAATTCACTAAAATCCGAAGTTGCGCACAGGGGTAGCGTAAGTTTGTGAAGTTGCGCTAGCATTAATTCGCCAAGTGAAGCGAAGTTTCGCTAGCGATGGTTCATTTGCATACGGCGCGAAATTCAAATTTCAATGGAGGAACACGTATCTGCACTACAAATGCCTAGAAAACCTTCAAATCAGCAAATAAAAATGTTATTTTGCCCTACACATGTGCCCACTGTCTAGGTAAGTTGCCATGAGTCAGGAAATGTAGGGGGGAAGGAGGGGAGCCCCAAAAAATTTTCAATCTTTTTCAGCCTATCACCCATCATGTAGAAAACACGCCAGCGTTTTTTGGGACTTAGAAAAAAATGTGACTTTTTTGGAAACAATCCCTATCTACTCTATTGCGCTTCGCCAGGTCTGAGGTGGCGAAGGAAGTCTAGCGTAAAAGGTAGCGTTCAGTACACTGCGCAAGTTAGTGAATTTGCGTAGTTACGTCGCTAGCGAAAATTCGCCTGGCGTAAGGGTGCGAAGTAACACTAGCGAATTTACGCCAGCGTTCGTTAGTGAATTTGCGAAGTACCGAAAATGCCAAACGCTAGCGAATTGACGCTAGCGTTCGGCGCTTCGGCGCTTAGTGAATTTGCGTCAGACTTGGAAACAAGAGCATTGCCTACTGTTGATTTTGGCCAAATGAACACTGCCAGTAGAAATCATGGTTAGTGAGATGAGGAAAAGTCTTGTGATGTTGTTCTTTTTAGAACTGACCAGAGAAAAGTAGGATAATGCTTCTCGGCTCACTAACTTTATTCTGTGGTGGAGCGAAATGTATTAAATTCCACACCCACTGAGATTTACAGACACCTATTTATTTCCTCTTCTGCTTAAAAAAAATGGCATTTGATTTGTGTATTATTCCCCAGAGAGGCTGCAATGTCATGTCATTTTATGTCTGTAACACAATAGAAACAGTAACACAATACATTACACAACGCTGCCAAGGTTTGTTGCATGGTAATCTTTCCTGTATATATGTAGGGACCAATAGGGTTAATGTCCTCCTATGGCTTTAATTCCCTACACTTCCTGATCTCCCTAGTTGCTGGGCAGATGCCCATGTAGCTAGTTGAAATTTACATATCCCAGTTATTGGCCAAGAGATGTTGTGACCACTTCCTGTCACACTTTGGTATAGTGAGTGAGAAGGGGTGGATCTTCCTGTTTGGCTCCTGTTTGCTGATACGGCTAGATGTTTCCAGGGAGCCTGGGTACAACAAGACCCAGTAAAACCACGACGCAGGGCCCCCGTGAATGAGGCCAGCTAGAGATAGGATACTACCTGTAATAAGAGTCTCTAGGGGGCAAATTCACTAAGATGCGAAGTTGCGCCAGGCGCAAGTTTGCCGCACTTCGCCACACTTCGCCAGGCGTATTTTCGCCAGCGCTCCCCAAATTCACTAAAATCCGAAGTTGCGCACAGGGGTAGCGTTAGTTTGCGAAGTTGCGCTAGCGTTAATTCGCCATGCGAAGCGAAGTTTCGCTAGCGATGGTTCATTTGCATACGGCGCAAATTCAAATTTCAATGGAGGAATGCGTATCTGCACTACAAATGCCTAGAAAACCTTCAAATCAGCAAATATAAATTTTATTTTGCCCTACACATGTGCCCACTGTCTAGGTAAGTTGCCATGAGTCAGTAAATGTAGGGGGGAAGGAGGGGAGCCCCAAAAATATTTTCGATCTTTTTCAGCCTATCACCCATCATGTAGAAAACACGCCAGCGTTTTTTGGGACTTAGAAAAAAATGTGACTTTTTTTTAAACAATCCCTATCTACTCTATTGCACTTCGCCAGGTCTGAGGTGGCGAAGGAAGTCTAGCGTAAAAGGTAGCGTTCAGTACACTGCGCAAGTTAGTGAATTTGCGTAGTTACGTCGCTAGCAAAAATTCGCCTGGCGTAAGGGTGCGAAGTAACACTACCGAATTTACGCCAGCGTTCGTTAGTGAATTTGCGAAGTACCGAAAATGCCAAACGCTAGCGAATTGACGCTAGCGTTCGGCGCTTCGGCGCTTAGTGAATTTGCGCCAGACTTGGAAACAAGAGCATTGCCTACTGTTGATTTTGGCCAAATGAACACTGCCAGTAGAAATCATGGTTAGTGAGATGAGGAAAAGTCTTGTGATGTTGTTCTTTTTAGAACTGACCAGAGGAAAGTAGGATAATGCTTCTCGGCTCACTAACTTTATTCTGTGGTGGAGCGAAATGTATTAAATTCCACACCCACTGAGATTTACAGACACCTATTTATTTCCTCTTCTGCTTAAAAAAAATGGCATTTGATTTGTGTATTATTCCCCAGAGAGGCTGCAATGTCATGTCATTTAATGTCTGTAACACAATAGAAACAGTAACGCAATACATTACACAACGCTGCCAAGGTTTGTTGCATGGTAATCTTTCCTGTATATATGTAGGGACCAATAGGGTTAATGTCCTCCTATGGCTTTAATACCCTACACTTCCTGATCTCCCTAGTTGCTGGGCAGATGCCCATGTAGCTAGTTGAAATTTACATATCCCAGTTATTGGCCAAGAGATGTTGTGACCACTTCCTGTCACACTTTGGTATAGTGAGTGAGAAGGGGTGGATCTTCCTGTTTGGCTCCTGTTTGCTGATACGGCTAGATGTTTCCAGGGAGCCTGGGTACAACAAGACCCAGTAAAACCACGACGCAGGGCCCCCGTGAATGAGGCCAGCTAGAGATAGGATACTACCTGTAATAAGAGTCTCTAGGGGGCAAATTCACTAAGATGCGAAGTTGCGCCAGGCGCAACTTTGCCGCACTTCGCCACACTTCGCCAGGCGTATTTTCGCCAGCGCTCCCCAAATTCACTAAAATCCGAAGTTGCGCACAGGGGTAGCGTTAGTTTGCGAAGTTGCACTAGCGTTAATTCGCCAAGCGAAGCAAAGTTTCGCTAGCGATGGTTAATTTGCATACGGTGCGAAATTCAAATTTCAATGGAGGAATACGTATCTGCACTACAAATGCCTAGAAAACCTTCAAATCAGCAAATATAAATTTTATTTTGCTCTACACATGTACAAGAGGAGACTCTATTTTAATCAAATAATTCACATTTTTTAAACTATCCTTTTTCTCTGTAATAATAAAAAAGTCCCTTGTACTTGATTCCAAGTTTCCAACTAAGATATAATTAATCCTTATTGGAGGCAAAACCAGCCTATTGGGTTTGATTAATATTTGAAAGATTTTTCAGTAGACTGAAAGGGGTTGTTCACCTATATGATGTAGAGAGGGGTATTCTGAGATAATTTGGTTTTCATTTTTTATTATTTGTGGTTTTTGACTTATTTGGCTTTTTATTCAGCAGCTCTCCAGTTTGCAATTTCAACAGTTTGGTTGCTAGGGTCCAAATTACCCTAGCAACCATGCATTGATATGAATAAGAGACTGGAACGTAAATCGGAGAAACCTGAATAGAAAGAGGAGTAATAAAAAGTAGCAAAAACAATACATTGTAGCCTTACAGAGCAATTGTTTTTAGATGGAGCCAGAAAGCTGGAAAGAATCAGAAGAAGGCAAATAATACAAAAAATAAAAAATGAATAAAAAAGACCAATTGAAAAGTTGCTTAGAACTGGTCATTCTATAACATACTAAAAGTTATCTGAAAGGTGAACCATCCCTTTAAGGTATGGAGATCCAAATTACGGAAAGACCATTATCTGTAAAACCCCAGATCCTGAGCATTCTGGATAACAGGTCCCTTACCTGGACTGCTTGTAGGGTTTGAAATATTATGGTTCAGTGTCCTTTTATAAGTTTGCCATTAGAGGAGGCTGCAAGCTCCAAGCATTTGTTTTATTGAACATCCTGTAGTTTCAAGCAAAGGGCAAGACCCTGAGAGATGCAGAATATAAAGGGGGACTGTGAGAAACTTGATAAAAAACAAGAAGGTTCATGAGGCTTTACGCTTGCCTCCGCAGAGCTCAGTTGGTGGAGGCTGGGCATCTTATCTAAGTAAAATTAGCAAGAACCCGCAATAACTCTTGTAGGCCACATATGCAAACATTTTCTTTTGTGTGTACTTTTTTGCCTGTATAAAGATGCTGAGTTTGCCAGCATTACCCCCTGTGCTGATGTTCTTAGGGCAGAGACACGCTCAGATTCGGGGAGATTAGTCGCCCAGCGACAAATCTCCTCTTCTTCGGGCGACCCAGGGGTTGAGTGCAGAGGAATCTTGTATTTGTCTATATATATATATATATATATATATATATATATATATATATATATGTATATATATATATATATATATATGTGTGTGTAAAACCTACAAACTAGAATGTGTCTTCTTGTTTTCAACAGAGGCACCTGCTCTTAATTTCAGCCGACTGAACACGTTAGAAATTAAGTTTGCAAGAAAAGGGACGTCTTTTGATGTTGCTCTGCTTAGAACTAGTCATAGAAAAACGTCAGATGCCTCTTCTCTTCTCACTAACTTCATTTTCTGAGCAACATCACAAGGCTTTGCTCTTCACACTAACTACGTTTTCAGCCGACTGAGTCCAATTGGCTGAAATGACCAGCAGGAGGCTTTGTATACATATTAGCAGGGTAAAAACTGCCAATATCTTAAAAACCAGAAAATAAAAAGTATGTTCAGAAGGCTGATATTTCCTTTTAAAAAAGAGCTCAGTTCTATGTTGACCTTTTTCTAAACAGGCCGTAATCATTATCAGCTTTCACCAAACTCCTAGGGGGTTATTTATCAAAGTCCAAATTTATCTCAACATATTCTCCCAAAAACTCAGATTACATCCGAATGGGTTTTTTCCACTTATTTATTATTCAATTTTCTCGAATATGTGGTTTTCGGGAAAAAATATGAATTTCGAATTTTTTTCGGATTTTTCACTTGAAAACTTTGATTTTGTATGCTTATTTTCCCGAAATCTTCAGGATATTGCACAAAAGACAGCGCACATCATTGGGACTTCTCCTATTGACTTATATGCAACCTCTACAGGTCTGAGATGCTGGATTTTCTGACTTTTTGACTTTTTCTGACTTTTCCATCCTCGGGGTATAATAAATTCTGAAATATTTGTGATTTTTTTTAAAAGTCAGATTTTATACTACAAAATCAAAATTCTTTTGGGGATTTTTGCATTTGGAGTTTAGTAAATAACCCCCCTAGTGTCTTTATAAGAGATGTCCATAATCCAATGTGCTTCAAATTAATAATGCCGACCAACTGAAAAGTGGTGAGTAAGAGACTTTAGCTACTGTCCCAGTCAGCTGCTCCTGTGCTGTGCCAGTCCCTTTCTCATTTGTCTGAAAATTATTTGTAGGAGCAATTATCAGGCAAATGAATATAAACTATAGATGCACTTTTTTTGATTTGTATCACTCGCATTGAGATGCATCTCAGGGTCACTTAAAGCAAATGGCCTCACCCCAAAACATTCCAGGCCTTCTAGTTCTAATTTTTTTCTTTTGTTATTTTTTTCTGTAAAAATCATTAAATCCGTGGAAAACACTTTAGAGTAGATATTTCTGTGACAGCAGAAGAATTTCACTATCTGGGCAGGGCTGCAGTGTTTTACCCACAGAGCAACATATTGTCTCTGAATTCCAGAATAATAGCAGGCACCCAGAATATATCACATGGCCACTAAATGTGCAACGTTGGGCACAACCAGTGTCAGACTGGGCATCCTAGAACCTTGCACAGAACCTGAAATTTAGAGTGAAGTCTAATACCAGTTATATAGAGACAAATGGTTATGGAGCCATCTGAAGCTCCTCTGGTACTATGGTTGGACTCTGGCCACAACATGGTAAGGAAACCCTGGAAGTATCAACACGGTGCCATTGGTGCAGATCTTTAATGTGTTGTCCTTATACAGATAAAACTTGCCCCAGATTTTATGTAGGGAATAGGGACCGTGATCCAGCCAAACTGCATTCCCATTCAGTTGCAGAACTTGTTACACCTTGAACAATGGTAAAAATGCACATTACCTAAAGGCAAAGCAGATAATTGATAGGGCTGGGATTTTTTTTACTAGTTGAAGCTCCTTGCAGGGACCCCTTTAGTTTAACTAATTTGATCTTCAAGTTGGACTCTCTGGAGGATCTGGAAAAGAAAAAAGGGATATTTTATTTTATATTCTCTGAAGCTGGGCTTTTATGGTCACCTATCCCAAGCTGTGCTTTTAAACCCAGTGGGTATCGGCTTGGTTCGCAGCTTTTTGGGGTCCATAATGTGGTCAGGGCCTCCATAACCCCCTAACAAGATTATGCATGGTAAAACCAGTCTCACCATTCCCTAAAGCAGGAGTCACCAACCTTTTTTACCGTGAGCCACATTCAAAAGTAAAAAGAGTTGGGAAGCAACACAAACATGAAGAATGTTCCTGGATTGCTAAATAAGGGCTGTGATTGGCTATTAGGTAACCCCTATGTGGACTGGCAGCCTACAGAAGACTCTGTTTGGCAGTACAACTTTTTTTTATACAACCAAAACTTGCCCCCAAGCCTGGAATTCAAAAATAAGCACCTGCTCAACTTCACACTGTCCTTTAGCATTCTCATTGAGAGCAAATAGGCAACTGAAATATCACTCTTGACCTTAAGGTTGGTCTCGAGGGGCATATCCCTGGTCTACTGTAATGAACATCTGGCAATAGAGGGGAGGGTGACATGGCTAGAGGGGTGGCAGTTTCCCCTATGTGTTACATGTACAGATCTTGTGGGAAGTGGGTTACACGTGATAAATCTTTCCTCTGTATCAATTTTTTAGGGCCAGCAGGAGACCTTGGCTTGGATGGAGCAAAAGGGTAAAAAGGTTGGTGAGCCATGCAAACTTTTACATTCAAACTAATAATAAATCAAACCCATTTGTGTAAAGTTGAATAGTTTATAATGCATTGATTGTTTATTTTTGTCATTTCTATAAGGATGCTTCCTGCTGACTGCACTAATTAAAATCATAACAGGGTGTCAAAGATTTGACTGTGATACTGGATTTCATCAGGTGCCAGGGCACTATTGCACTATCCCATATAAATAATTAGCAATTAGTAGCTCATATTTAAGACAATAAACGCAGCCCAATAGGATATGTTTTTTGTGCCCTGGGAGAGGACAATACAATCAAGTCCAGTTTTGAATCAATACAGGTATTGCTGGATCTAATGCTTTAGACCTTGGTTTCATTTAAGCTATAAATATATTGCTATTATGGATAGGGCAGTCACTACTAAAGGTTATAACCTTATATCTTGCTTTTGTTATACTTATCTGAACAGGGGACTCGGGTGCTGTGGGCGAACAAGGACCAAAAGGTAAGTTCTCAATAACGATTACAATAAAGTCATTTTATTTTCAAGTTGTTATCATGTATACATATTGCCTTCAGCAACACCAGCCATTGGTTGGGGATCACTGCCATAAGGAGCATCTATGGTAAGAAATAAGTGTTCATCCCAAACCTCATAACTCAACTTCACACTGGCCTTTAGCAATATCAAATACAAATAGTCCGCTAAAATCTCACTCTTGTTGACCATTAGGTTGGTCTCGAGGGGATATCCCTGGTCTACTGTAATGAACTTGGTTCAATCTGGCAGTAGAGGGGAGGGTAACATAGCTAGAAGCATGGCAGTTACCCCTATCTATAATAATAACATTATTACTAGGTCAGCAAACATTCTTCATTATGAAACAGTTAGGGACCCCCTCTGTCTTTGGACATGTGACGGCTCTCCTTTGAATAAAATAGGCGCTCGTATAAAAATTGTTGCGGGGATCAAAATTGAAATTTATCAAAATAATTTTGACACCCATTGACTTCAATGCGTTTCGCTATTTTTTCACCGTTTCGCGGTTAATTCGTAAATTGTTTTGGTGAAATGGGACAAATTGCCCATCACTAGCCACAAGTGCAGGAGAACATTGTGTGCAAATGATACACCAACAAAATGAAGACGTTTGGTGGGTGGAACTGCTTGACTGTGCAAGATGGAAGGAGGAGATTACGAAAATGGTAGAACAAAATTCATCTGATATTGTCACTTTTCATTGAATTTTACTTGCAAAGAAGCTGCTGAATCAGGGGACAACAATAAGTGGCTGGTACACAATATACCCAGACGGAATTAGGCCCCTGAGAGTGTTGTGTGACATGGATACAGATGGAGGAGGATGGGTAGTAAGTGAGTTGTACAGATAGATTAGGGTGGATAATATTGAAGGGTTACTTTTCTTGTCTCTTGTTCTATCCTGTGTTATGGCCTGCAACTGTTCTTAGTTTCTGCTGACCCAGACATCTTGGGGCAAATTCACTAAGATGCGAAGTTGCGCCAGGCGCAACTTCGCCGCACTTCGCCACACTTCGCCAGGCGTATTTTCGCCAGCGCTCCGCAAATTCACTAAAATCCGAAGTTGCGCACAGGGGTAGCGTAAGTTTTCGAAGTTGCGCTAGCGTTAATTCGCCAAGCGAAGCCAAGTTTCACTAGCGATGGTTCATTTACATACGGCGCGAAATTCAAATTTCAATGGTGGAACACGTATTAGCACTACAAATGCCTAGAAAACCTTCAAATCAGCAAATATAAATTTTATTTTGCCCTACACATGTGCCCACTGTCTAGGTAAGTTGCCATGAGTCAGGAAATGTAGGGGGGAAGGAGGGGAGCCCCAAAAATATTTTCGATCTTTTTCAGCCTATCACCCATCATGTAGAAAACACGCCAGCGTTTTTTGGGACTTAGAAAAATTTTTGACTTTTTTTGAAACAATCCCTATCTACTCTATTGCGCTTCGCCAGGTCTGAGGTGGCGAAGGAAGTCTAGCGTAAAAGGTAGCGTTCAGTACACTGCGCAAGTTAGTGAATTTGCGTAGTTACGTCGCTAGCGCTAGTTACGTCGAAAATGCCAAACGCTAGCGAATTAACGCTAGTGTTCGGCGCTTCGTCTCTTAGTGAATTTGCGCCCTTGTCTTTCTGTTACGCTATATTCTTGCACAATATGAGTACGTGCAGTACTTAGCATAAACATGTTTTTCGCTGCTGATATCCAAAGTTATATTACACGCATGTAACACATCAATATTTTGGAATATTCTTTGTTCTTGAGTTTCATATAAGTTGTTGTAATACTAACAATAAACTGAACTTGTTATGAGTCTCACTGCCTACTAGTGTCTCTCTGTACAAGCTCCCAGATCCGAGGACGTACGGACGCGCTGTGAAGGTGACCCCGGGCGTCAGTAGCCGGTTACCCCAACAATCTGGTGTCAGAAGTGGGATTACAGCAGGCGGCACGGACGGTAAGTAGGAATCTGTCTTATTGACGATCTTTTCCTTGCCGTCCGTATATTCTTAATGCTGTATTTCTAAGTCTAGTGTTGGGGTACTAATAGCTCTGGTGGCTATTAGATAAAGAGGATCCCTGACGAGGGACCTAAAAGGAATTTGAGGTTAAATTCCAAAGAGTCGTGGTGGACTCACAAAGAGTTTTTGGTAAAGCTCAAGAGTTTGTAGTAAACTCAGGTTTTGCTACTTGAGACGGGTGATCCTGTAAGGTTGCAGCGCTTCCGTACTGTTCTTTACATGTTGTGCATGTCAGAATTGTCTTGTTATACCGGTATGTTTTTTTGTCATTAATTGCATCCTAAATATTTTACAAGATTAAGGATTACCGCTGAACTAAGGTGTCAGGTTTTGTCAGGATCTCATCCCAAAACAGCCTACCCTTACTAAGCTTTCTTGCACTATATTTACCAATTATCTAAATTTGTTGCAATATTAAGACTTATCTCGGAAATAGATAAAAGTTTTGTCGGGACCCCTGATCTCAAGACAGCTTTATCTAGTTCCTGATTCATTGCAACCTATTTATACTGTAATTCTGTAAAAATTTTCCCATCATGGGAAGTAAAGGTTCTAAAGGTCTACGGAGAAATGCGTAAACAATATGTGTATAGGTGTAGCCCCACAGGGGGATTTTATGTAGACCCATAGGTAGATAAAATAGCAGGATGGGGTCTTGTGTCAGTGTGGTTCTTCTGGTGTACACCCATAATCTAATTAGGACGGGAATAGATATCCTCAGGATTGTTTGTGTCCTTATCAATTTTGATGCCCAAAGTGAGGCTGCAGGTTCTGACTGCTCATCAGCCGACACAAAGGACACAGGTCGACCAATAGAGGACGGGACGGAGACTGGACGGGACACGGGAAGACCTATTTTTTTAGTTTCTTACTCGTGTCAAACCTGCTACCTATTATTGTTCATACCTGTTGTCTAAATCGACTCCTGGCAGCCAGCAAAAACAGGTATTTTCTTGCCTGCAGCTCTTTATTGAACCCGTATAGAGCTATCTTTTACCCGGCTTGTGTTTTATGCTTTGTGTTTTGTGATATTCTCTTTCCAGGTGAAGTAGAATTAGATGATTAATGAATGTGGTATCCGGATGTCGATAGGACGCTGATACAACTCTGTCTCTGTACATCATAATTATAAGGGTCTAGTAGAGACCGCTGAAGCATGGTTCAAAGTTGCTACATGCTTACACAAAGAATTTTGGTCCAAACAAAGAATAATCGAAACAAATGGGAAAGTTAAAGTGATGTATTAGAAGCTCTAGCCCCACAAGAGTTGAGTGGTTGTAACTCATATGGCATACATAGAGCCATCAACTCCCTATACTAGGAATGTTTCCCGTAATCAGAGTAGGGGAGAGCAAGAATCAGAAAGTGCAGGAGAAGAAGGTCAGGTAAGTGACAGAAGAAATTCAGGAAAGTGACATAGAAGAAGGTTAGGTAAGTCACATAGAAGAAGGTCAGGAAAGTGCCGTAGAATCCGAGGAACAAGAAAAGCTGCTGGAAGAAGGGTTAAGTTAGAGAATAGTGAGAAGAGACAATTCATCTTTCAGTGCTGATACAGGCAGTTCTCAGCCCCACAGCCAAGTTCTACCCCTGCAGCACTTCTCATTAACACAGACAGAAAGCTCATTCCATGGACAGCACCAAATCTTAGAAGGATTTGTCAAGACGTTCCACAGCCCCGTACTAATCCACACAAATTTGGACAGGAGCTCTTGTTTATCCATAGTGCCCATAACCCTAATTGGAATGATATGTTAGTTGTAATCATACATGTGTGTGGTCCAGCGGATTACCAACATCTGCTAGCTAAAATGAATTGGGACACTAACCCTGCTAACCCAGCCCAAGTAGGGGTCCCGTATCTAGACAAGCTGCCTTTCTTATCAGCGCCCCCATCCCTGACAGTTTCATAGGTAGGGACATCCTTTGTAGACTAGGGTGCACCATATACTGCATTCCGGATTGAGTGTGTGTGTTTCTGTCCCACCTCAGTAAGTGTCTGAGATGACTAATACCCCACATACAGTTTATCTTTTGTCACTCAAAGAAATGTCTAAAAAGGAACCTTCCGTACATTCTTTGTATTTCAAGGTTTTATCTGAGTTTCACAATTATACACTAATAATTGCCAAATATGTTGCTGGAGATGCGGGTGAGAAAGGTCGTTTGCATGACCCTTTAAACACTGAAAGATCCACACTTCAATTACTTTTCTTCTCCACTTATCTTGTTTTTTATTTTAGTCTTCTCTCTTCCTGGTGCCTGGGGCACACTTCACATTGATGTATGTAGCTGTTTGAACTCAGTGATTTAAGCTCATGCTTTTGGCAGATTTTGGCCAGAAAATGAGCTTGCAGTGAAATAAAATGCACATTCTGTTTTCTGACTGACAACTACTTTAAGCTCAACATTCCTTGTAACTGTTATTGGTGGAGCCCATTAAACTAAATGACAGGCCAGACGTCTATGATCAGGTGCTTCTGTGCTGGCTGAAAACAACTCATTGAAATTAAACAGTGGCCATTATCCCTTATAATACATGAGTGATACTGAGTTCCCTGTATAACTCAGCCTGCAGCCTTGTGCCTTTATATGGTCACAGAACCCTCAGTGACTTCTAATATCCTTATCATTTACAGTAGGGGGTACATTATCCCTTATAATACATGAGTGATACTCAGAGTTCCCTGTATAACTCAGCCTGCAGCCTTGTGTCTTTATATGGTCACAGAACAACCCCTCAGTGACTTCTAATATCCTTATCATTTACAGTAGGGGGTACATTATCCCTTATAATACATGAGTGATACTCAGAGTTCCCTGTATAACTCAGCCTGCAGCCTTGTGTCTTTATATGGTCACAGAACAACCCCTCAGTGACTTCTAATATCCTTATCATTTACAGTAGGGGGTACATTATCCCTTATAATACATGAGTGATACTCAGAGTTCCCTGTATAACTCAGCCTGCAGCCTTGTGCCTTTATATGGTCACCGAACAACCCCTCAGTGGCTTCTAATATCCTTATCATTTACAGTAGGGGGTACATTATCCCTTATAATACATGAGTGATACTCAGAGTTCCCTGTATAACTCAGCCTGCAGCCTTGAGCCTTTGTATGGTCACAGAACCCCTCAGTGACTTCTAATATCCTTATCATTTACAGTAGGGGGTACATTATCCCTTATAATACATGAGTGATACTCAGAGTTCCCTGTATAACTCAGCCTGCAGCCTATAAAAACCCTATACAGCTGAATAGAAAGTTGTGAAAGCTCTATTCTCACGCTTTGATTAGTATGAGCCAAGTCTAGTAATCTATGGCAAGGAAACAGATGTGTATGTTGAAGCAGGTGACCAATAAATGATTGGTTTGTGATTGATTGCTATGGGTTACTAAACATGGTACAATCTTATTATGTTATTGAGAAGGCTTCAGTAACTTTCATTATCTTATCATGTACAGGTACATTATATGCTGGTTAGGGGATTGGGAAAACTCACTTAGTTACATTTGTCACTTAAGCATCTGGCTAAAGTTTTCTCCATTTTTCCCCTATAAGGAGAATCCATGATTTATTCTAACAACTCACACAAAGGACAATTTCACCACAAAGGACTGGGGCAATGATGTGTATGAACCTTACAATTTCGCTAACATCAACCATGGAGCCTGGTGATAAAAGGGTTGCTATTATGCAAATCGGAATGGATTGTACTACCTTGTGCAGAACTATAATATAGAAAGAATCTGCTGGCTCACCTCTAAAAGTTATTATTCCTTCAAACTCGCTGAGATGAAAATAAGGCCTGTTTAAAGGCTTCTGATTCACATCTGATTTGGCGCTATGTGGGAAATTGTGCAATTTGGACATACACGTAGATGATACATTTTACTGTAGACAGTTTGTATATCATAATCCTGGTTGGTCATTGATCCATATACTGTACATAGTGACCGGTCATCAACCAATCAGAATATATGTATTGGGTTAGTCCATTCTAGGGCAATAACTGAGTTGCCAATGGCAATCAAGGGAAAGTTGTGCTCACCACTAATTTTTAAAACCATTAGGTGGGGGTGCAATGAGGCTGTGACCATAAAATACATATAGACAAATACAAGAGTCCTCTGCACTCAACCCATTATCAATATATTTAAGACAGAGACATTTTGTGCTACTGCTACTGAAAAATGCCTTACCCTTTAAACAAAACAGGGATTGTTTGTCCATATATTGCAATATATTTAAGCTGGCCAACTACGTCAAAGTCATCCCATATCTGCCCAGTCCTATGATCAATGAGTTGCCAATGAGCTAACTGGCTGATCTGGTGGCTGTGTGTGTGTCCAGCTTAATGCAACTCGGTAACATCTTCATAATCAACTTTAAAATTCATAGCACAGAGCCATCTTCCAAACTTGCTGAGTCCTACCTGATCACGTGAGGCACAACACATTCATAGTTTAGGAATGTTAAACATGTGTCTCTGCCTCTCTTGTAAATTACTATTGGAGCTGGGAATGGGTGCTGTGAGCTGTTCCAATAAAATACCAATTAAACGGTATAACATGAAAACACATCTAAAGGGAGTGATGCTTCTGAGCAAGGTTGACTTGTTTCCCATATTCCAGAGGAATGATAGATTGTCTCTATGAATATCTGAAGAGGTGTTGATTGTCCCCAAAAACTGTGCAGAAGGGTGGCTTCTCTCCTAAATTCTAGAGGAAAGGTGACCTCCAAAACAATGATGAAGAGTGACTTCCACCATGAATTCTTGAAGAAGAGGGACTTTCCATTGACTTGGAGAAGGGTGACTTTTTTTGGAAATTTATGACAAAGGGTGGGTTGTCTCATATAAGAGTTAATTTGGTGTTTATAAGCAGAACCCTTCACACTTGTTTTCCATGTCACCCTAATTCCTTTGTATTCATTCTATTTTATTTTGGTAAGTTTATTCCCATTAGTGGGTATAGCAAGCGTCATGGAAATTCAGTTACCGGAGGAGAAATACAAAGTTTATTTGACATGAGCTCCGTGGAGTCTCAACTGAGAAAGAGTCAAAACCCTGAACAAAGGAATTACAGAATAGAACAGAATTTATAGATTTTTGACAGTATGACATGAGAACATAATCATTTGGGACTGAGAGGGAGTTACCAGTAGGAGAGTATAATACAACTCTGGTATAGCAGGTACCGGGGCCACAACCACCGCCTCTGGGTCTTATCAGATCCAGGAAAGCCCACAATACAAAAATGGAAAAGCGGAGGCCAAAAGAATAACAGGTAGCCATGGCCCTGTTCTTGCACAAACAAGGCCCTGCTGAGAGATACGCCAAGACCCACGATGGCTCTGATGTTGAGGATGCGACTGAAGAACCGTCTCCACACTCTTCACCAGTAGTGTCACAGCAGTAGTGTCCCTTGCTATATTTAAACCATAGTAGCCATGCACAGACCTCGCTCTCTTCTTTAGTCTCGGGCCCCACAACAACTCATCCACCAATACACACGTTTTAACTTAAAAAACAGGAAATGTAACAAAAAGTTCCACAAAGAAGTCAAAGTTATTTGTGCAGTAATGTCCAGTTATTGAGGGCATGCCTTCAAAGAGGAATGACAGGTGAATTGACATTCCTTGTAGTGCACAAAAACCGGAATTTTACAGACTGGTCTCACAAATCATCTGTGTGAAAGGAGAGAGCACGTCTACCATGAAGTCTTTGTACAGCTCTCATGCTACTGATCCCATTATACATAGCCCGGGTCTCAGGTAAGATGTATGTGCCTTTCTTGTGCTATTAGCGCTTTGTTGTTCATGAATGGAATAACTATATGCTAAATATATGTTGCTACATGCCATCATTTGGATAACCAACCTACTTCTTACAATGGATAATTCCTTCAAAATCGAAATTTGGCACATACTGTAGATTTCAATTTCGTTTTATTTTGGTTTTCATTTTATTTTGTTCTTTTGTCCTAAGGCCATCAGCCTAAAACAGTGTAGGGGGCTGTTCTCCAGGACCTGGGGCTTTTTTCAACTAAGAGATCTATCTGTAATTTGTATCTCCATACCATAAATCTACTAAAAAATGTATTGAATTGTTTTGCCTCCACTAAGGATTAATTATATCTCAGTTGTACAAGGTACTGTTTTATTATTACAGAGACAAAAAGAAATCATTTGAAAAACTTAGACTTATTTTATTATGATTTGACTGTGATTTTATTTGATTTGTATGGGGGATGGTCTTTCCGTAATTTGGAGAATTCTGGAAAAAAAAATTTCAGTCTTCTGCGTTGTACTTGATTAAAGGGCTTATTTATTAAGGATCTAGTTGTGTTTTCCAAAATTCGAGTTTTAAAGGTTATTTTTTTGGTCAAAAATTGCATTTTTTGGTTACAAAACTCTAATTTTTAAAAAATGTATTATACCCCGACTCTTGGGGGCCGATTCACTCAGCTCGAGTGAAGGGTTCGAATGAAAAATACTTCGAATTTCGAAGTATTTTTTGGGTACTTCGACCATCGAATTGGTTAAATTCGTTCGAATTCGATCGAAGTCGAACGAAATCGAACGATTCGAAGTAAAAATCGTTCGACTATTCGACCATTCGATAGTCGAAGTACTTGCCCTTTAAAAAAAACTTCGACCCCCTACTTCGGCAGATAAAAGCTACCGAAGTCAATGTTAGCCTATGGGGAAGGTCCCCATAGGCTTGCTAACCTTTTTTTGATCGAAGGATTTTCCTTCGATCGTTTGATTAAAATCCTTCGAATCGTTCGATTCGAAGGATTTAATCGTTCGATCGAACGAAAAATCCTTCGATCGTTCGATCGCAGGATTTGCGCTAAATCCTTCGACTTCGATATTCGAAGTCGAAGGATTTCAATTCGAGGGTCGAATTTCGAAGTATTTTTAACTTCGAAATTCGACCCTAAGTGAATCGGCCCCTTGAAGTAGCTTGAATTTGAAAATACACCATCTAAAACCTGTCGAGATCATGTAGGAGTCAATGATAGATGCCCCTTGAACCATTTGAAGATGTTACTAGCCTTCATGATGTTTGAGTTTTTTTCTGATGGTTTTGCTAGAAAATTTGAACAGTTGCAGTGGCGTAACTAAGGGGGAGCAGGGGGTGCGGTTTTGCCAGGGTTTACACCCCCTCAGAGCCCCCCGGCAGCTCTTGCACCACTGAATCTGGCGTAAAAGTCACATACAGAGGGGGGTTATGTAAGTTACTGTTCAAGCAATTCAAGGTTGTTTTCTCTGAAAACTCGATTCATTTGAGTTTTCGTGGCTTTGCAACTCAAACTCACTGCATTTCATTTTTTCTATTTGAGCATTTTCTTAAATAAGAAACCATTCAAATTGTTCATTCAAGTTTATTCAGCTATAAAACTCGACTTTTGATAAATACCCGCATATATGTTTTTGCCTCATTCGGCAGTGAGGCCAGTGGATTAGAGGAGTCTGATCACAGATCTGCCTACTGTATGTTAGATTTTAGGGATTTTATTGCTTTTTCAGGGCTGCACTCTTGTTGCTTATTCTAGTGAGACAGTTAGTGAGACCCCTTATCATTTTGTGTGCTGCTCACTGATCACTTTTGTTTAATAGATTGAGTCGTTATTTGGCATTTAATTGCCATATATTCATTTTAACCAATCTTTTGACATGTATATGTAAATGTATACTGTAGGTCTTACATACTGAGTTTTTAAAAAGGCCCAGAGACTTAAAGAGTTTAGGAGAGCTCAAGAGGAGCTGGTTGTGTACAATGATCCCTGTAAGCTGTGCGCTCCTGCATGCACACACAGGCTTTCAGGTCACCACACAACTAATTGTGTTGGAATTTGTCTATAAACTCGAAACTTTATAGTTATTCTGACCCACCCACTTCTTCCCAGGGCCGCTTCTGCCATGAGGCAAGGTGAAAACCTTGCCTCAGGCGGCAGCGAGCGGCCAGTTACAAGGGGCGGCAAAAAGCCGCCTCTTGTAACTTTAAGAGCCGAACTTCCGGGTTTTAACCTGGAAATTCGGCTCCGCTAGTGCAAAGAGCACTCTAGCGCTCAATGCACTAGCGATACTGCGCCCTGAAACCCGCTCCGACGCAAATTTTTAAGCGCAGAGCGGGAGAGGAGGGGGGCGGCATCTGGGCTGCTGCCTCAGGCGGCAGCAGCCCCAGAATCGGCGCTGCTTCTTACATGTACAGTTGTTTCAAGTGCACACACACACAGGTTGGTCGTGTATGGTTTTCATATGTTGTTGTGGGATTTTCATGAGAAATCAGATATCTGTGTATTATAAACTGTATACTTTGTTATTGCTAGTTCTTGAAACGGCGTGTCTATAGCCTAAAACTGGCAAGTTGTGCACCTACAGTGAACCCCCACATTTGCCTGTTTAATTGTCCTTATACATTGTCCCAGTTTTAGGGAGCTCTAGTGGAAGTCTCTTCCCCCATACATGTTGGTGTAGTGTCCTAAATTACACTCGCCTCAGCCACCCGCCTCTCCCCTTGCTCACCACTGCAGGCCATGGATTGGTTTTGTTTCAAGACCTTAAAGCAAGGCAGGGTGGGTGTGGAGTCTATTATAGTGCAATTTTGGGGGTGGTCTTGTGCCCCCTGGAAGCTGTGCCAGAGGCAGCTGCTTTTCTTGTCTACCCCTAGCCCAGCCCTGGGTTTTATGGCTTAATGTTTTTGAGCATCAAAATATGGGGGTATCATTAAGTTAAAAATGCATATTTGGTATGGTTTTGTTGCTTATTGTATTAATTTAAAAAAAAATCTAAACTGAATGTTTCCTTTTTTTCTTGAAATTGTCAAAAACATATATATATATATATATATATTTATATATATATATATATATATATATATATATATATATATATATATACTTTATGTGAGAAATCTAACAGGTAATGGGGTGCACTTAAATGAGAACCAAACCCTTAATTAAAAAAACCCTACCCCCCTACCCCACATAGACCCTCCCCCCCTGCTCCCCCCCAGCCTAGCTGTTACCCTTGGTAAATGCCACTAACTCTTTACTTAAGCCTCATTGCAGATTCAGGGCATCTGAGTTCACGGGCGCCATCTACTTCTCTTCGGTAATCTTTGGGTGCTCTTCCTTCACTTCGTCAATTTCCGTGATTTTCGGCACACGGGCAATTGTTTCGAACTGGAAGATTGCTCCAATTTGGCATGCGCCGATACGCTGCTCTCTTCCCGAAGATTACCGGAGAGAAGAAGATGGCGCCCGTGAACTCAGATGCCCTGAATCTACACTGAGGAGTAAGTAAAGAGTTAGGGGCATTTACCATGGGTAATAGCTAGGCTGGGCGGGAGCAGGGAGGGGGTCTATGTAGGGTAGGGTTTTTTTAAAAAATTAAGGGTTTGGTTCTCCTTTAAGAGTTGCAGGCCACACATTTCAGCTTTAGTTGGGTTTGTGCAATGCCAGTTTTCTGGTGTTTGGTGGCTTAGCCTTCATGTGCACCCTACATCTAGGATATACTCTTAACATGCTTGTGGGAGCAGGTGGAAATTTATATTTGGCATGTTTTTGTAACGTCTGTGAAAAAAATCCGACTTTGAATCTTTTTTTTCCCTTTTTAAATTTACCAAAACGATCATCTATGAAGAATTGTGTCCAGAAGTTGCCCAGGAAAACAATGACAGTACAGATATGGGACCTGTTATACACAATGCTCGGGCCTGGGTTTTTCCAGATACCGGATTTTTCTGTAATTTGGATAGCTCAATAAAAGCAGCCGCACTCTGGTATTGTTGAAAAAAGTGAAAAACGTTACTTAAAGTGCCTTAAGGCAACATTTCGGGCTACTATAGCCCTTTGTCAAAGGCTTGAAAAAGGCCATAGTAGCCTGAAACATTGCCTTAAAGGAGTTGTTTACATTTGAGATAACTTTTAGTATGATGTAGAGACTGATATTCTGACTAGGGATGCACCGAATCCACTATTTTGGATTCGGCCGAACCCCTGAATACTTCAAGAAAGATTCAGCCGAATACCGAACCAAATTCGAATTTGTATATGCAAATTAGGTGTGGGAAGGGGAAACATTTTTTACTTCATTGTTTTTTGACAAAAACTCATGAGATTTCCATCCCTGCCCCTAATTTGCATATGCAAATTAGTATTCAGTTTGGCCGGGCAGAAGGATTCGGCCGAATCTGAATCCTGCTGAAAAAGGCCAAATCCTGGCTGAATCACGAATTGAATCCTGGATTTGGTGCTTCCCTAATTCTGACATAATTTGCAATTGGTTTTCATTTTTTATTATTTAAGGTTTTTGAGTTATTTAGCTTTTTATTCAGCAGCTCTTCAATTTGCCTTTTAAGCAATCTGGTAGCTAGGGTCCAAATTACCCTAGCAACCATGCACTGATTTGAATAAGAGACTGGAATATGAACAGGAGATGCCTGAATAGAAAAATGAGTAATAAAAAGTAACAATAACAATAAATGTGTAGCCTTACAGAGCATTTGCTTTTTAGAAGGGGTCAGCGACGCCCATTTTAAAGCTGCAAAGAGTCAGAGGAAAAAGGCAAATAACTATAAAAATTTAAATAATGAAGACCAATTCATTTGCAATTCTATAACATCAAACGTTACCTTAAAGGTGAACCACCCTTTTAGGGCACTTTAAAGGAGAAATCAACCTGTTCTGAAAAAAAACAGTACCCCCCACCCCAGGTAGACCCCCCTCCCACATCCCCCCAGGCTAACTACCCCCCCTGGGAAGATGCCCCATACTCCATACTTACCCCTCGCCGCAGATTCTTCCAGCGAAGTTCCAAGCGTCCATCTTCCGGCTCCTCTGTAAGCTGACTGAGAGATCTGCAGTTTTCGTGTAATTCTGTGCATGTGCAGTTGTCACAAACCTGCGAACTGCTCATGCGCAGAAATACCAATCTCGCAGTCAGCTTACAGAGGACGCAGAAGATGGATGCGTGGAACTTCGCTGGAAGAATCTACGGTGAGGGGTAAGTATGGCGTATGGGGCATCTCCCCGGGGGGCGGTTAGCCTGGGGGATGTTGGAGGGGGGTCTACCTGGGGTGGGGGGTACGGGTTTTTTTCAGAACAGGTTGATTTCTTCTTTAAGTAAAGTTTTTCACTTTTTTCAATAATACTGGAGTGCTGCTGCTTTTATTGATCTATACCATTTTGCACTGGCTGAGGCTACAGCTGGCACCTGGGGCTGAAAAAAAGACGGTTTTCTGCTTTTGAAACACACATGAACTGAATTCATTGGAATTTCTGTAATATGGATCTCCATACCTGAATACATCCATCCGTGAATTAAACCCAATAGGCTGGTTTTGCTTCCAATAAGGATTAATTATATCTTAGTTGGGATCAAGTACAAGCGACTGTTTTCTGGATAACAGGTGTGCCGACCATTGGGCTTATATAGCTCTTTACATATACCATTGATAGCTCAAATATATTCTGTTTAGTTTACTTCATTCGGAGCCGTGTCGTTTTAACTTGCTACTGTCGCTTCACCCAACTCATGTCACTAATTCAAGTGAGTCATGTGATCATAGTATGAGCAGCTGTTACTTCCCTTCAGAGTGGCAGCCATTTTATACCTTGTTCAGCCTAGGGTGTGAGGCCATTCTGTTTTTACCTCAAGGAAACATCTTGTGGGTTACAATTTCTTGGATCAATTCTTCAATAAAGGTCAAGGAATTAAAGCTCATGTAAAAGCTGTGTTCTAATGAGTAAGCTACTGCTAAATGTAAGTTCAATCCAAATTCTACCACGACTTACTGGAGGCAGAATAACAGGTTTACGGATAACAAATCCCATATCTGTATCTAAAAATAGAGGAGGGTATTTATTTTGAAGAAATATGAACTTTGTTTTTGTTTTTTTTTACAGGTCAGGTGTTTGACTGAAGTGCACTTTGAGCGCAGCCCCAAAATCTCCAGTTGTAATTGACTGTATCCATCATCCCAGTTCCAGTTTTGTAGTGTTTTATTTTATTTATGTTTGAATTATTTCTCATTTTTCATGAAAAGTTGGGTGAGAGGTTTAATCTGAATCTGCTTTTCTTTCTCTTTTCTCATCCATCAGGATGTCTTCATTCAGAAGAATTGTATAAAGAATTCTGCATGAAGGAAAACAAGGACGACATATATACAGTATATATATTTCTCTCTGATACCAGCACTCTCGATAAAAATCTTCAAATGTGCCTGGGTGCAGAAACATCAAATAATCTCAATACCTCCAGAATGATCCGCATTCATAGGACTTAAAAGTAAATAATATATATTTATTTCCGAGTTACAGACTGACGTTTCGGCCCAACCTAAAGCCTTTCTCAAAGTGTAGGTTGGGCTGAAACGTCAGTCTATAACTCAGAAATAAAGAAATATTATTTACTTTTAAGTCTTGTGAGTATGAATACTTCTGGAGCTTGTATATATATATATATATATATATATATATATATATATATATATATATATACTGTCTGTATTTCAGGAGCAAAGGGCTGTTTATCGTGAGAAACCTCAAGGTGTGCACTAACATCTCAGCTCCCCAAATCTTCCGCCGTGCTTTCTATTGGGCATCGCCCCAGTTTTGGGGCTGCATTTTTACATTCGCCCATACATTGTTATTGAATATTGATTCATTACAAGTTCTGGAAGCTTTTTTTGTATAAGTTATGTTTGACAATGTTTGTATTTATGTTCCCAAAATAATAATAAAAAAGGGAGAAAAAAACATTCTGTGAATTGTGTTTTATGATTTCAAAAGCATAGGCGTCAAAACCAGAAGCGCCATGTCCAAATTTGTTTGTTTAAACAGTTCCCTGTCTCCAGGTCCCGTCAGCTCAGCAGCTACTCCCCTGGGAAATATCTTCCATGGCCGCTGATTAAAAAGTTTTACATTTAGGTGATACAGTAGCTACACCACACTACCTGGGTGGGATGTGCTTATTCATCTAGTTTTGGTCTAAAATAGTTTAAAGGGGTTGTTCACCTTTGATTTAACTTTTAGTATGATGTAGAGAGTGATATTCTGAGACAATTTACAATTGAGTTTCATTTTTTATTATTTGTGGTTTCTGAGTAATTTAACTTTTTATTCAGCAGCTCTCCAGTTTGTAACTTCAGCAATCCGGTTGCTAGGGTTCAAATTATCATAGCAACCATGCATTGACTTGAATAAGAGACTGGAATATGAATAGGAGAGGGGCTGAAAAGAAAGAGGAGTAATAAAAAGTTGCAATAAAAATAAATGTTTAGCTTTACAGAGCATTTGTTTTTAGATGGGGTCAGTGACCCCCCCCCATTTGAAAGCTGGAAAGAGTTAGAAGAAAAAGGCAGATAATAAAAAAAAGCCCAATTGAAAAATTGCTTCAAATTGACCATTCTATAACATACTAAATGTTAACTTAAAGGTTGAACCACCCCTTTAAGCAAGGTTTTATTATTTGGGTATCTCTGGAAAAGAAAGGTAAGTTACAGATACATATTGAGTATTGTTGGCTTTGCTGTTTGTGTGATTGTGTGTTAGTGCATGTGTGTGTTTATGAGTGTGTGTGTTTACGATACTTTAACATCATACCTGTTGCTGGGATCATTTTCTACATTAAAGCACTCATTTAAGGAGTTTAACTTCACCATAGGGGGTCTCAGTCCACCACAGTGCCTTGCAGTCCCCTGTATTACTTTTCCCTATATAATGCAATATATATGGCCTTTATTATATATGGTTTTAATTTCATTCCTGATTTGACCATTCATTCATTCATTTACTGTATAAAAAACAGGTTTTTGGAACAGCCATTTCACCTGCCAGGATATTTTGCTAGTGCTACATCATATCTGGCTCCTTCCCTTTATACCCACTTATGAACCCAACATGACCAGAAAAATAATTATTTAGCTATCACTTGCCAAATTGTGAAATTTATTAATTCAAATTTTTATCTTGTTGCTTAAATTTGTGCACAGATCCAACCCCAGATCCCTATTACCAGATACGTCCATGTACTCAGCTACTAAAGGGAGATATTGGAATCCCCGGGCCACAAGGTGAGTGCCTCATATAAAATGTCTTAAAATATCCCCAGAACCATATTTTCAGAATTACCACCCCAGTAGTACCGATGAAATAATTAGTGGCTCAGTCATTATGATAAATCCAGCGTTGCTCCTGTTTTATCAAACCAGAACACTTGGTGCTACATTGCACAAGTGAAGTACCCCATAACAACCAATCAGGTGCTACATTGCACAAGTGAAGTAACCCATAACAACCAATCAGCAAGTAGTCTTCCAATTAGCCCCTATGTTAATAAATCAGCTCTGTTGTGTGCAGTGCTGATTGTACCCAGCTAGTTATCGTCAAATACATGTTACTGGCTTATTATTACTAACAAAGCAAATGGGACAAAATTGTCTTTATTGGAAATAGAATTTATTTCTGCTCGTGGGTTTCTGAATATACCAACAAAAAGGAACTTTTATTTGGGGCAGATTTATTAAGGTTTGAATGGTAAATTTGAAATTCAAATTTTCGAGTTGAATTTGAGATTTATTATACCTGGAAGTAACTCGAATTCAGTAGGTCACCTCCCTAAACCTGTCAAGTTCATGTAGAAGTCAATGGCAGAGGTCCGTTGACCCATTTGAAGATGTTAATAGCCTTCCTGACAACATTTTATTTGGAGAAAAAAAACTCGACTAGAGATCTGTTCAAATTCTATTCAAGTTTTCGGGTAATATTCGTTCTTATTTTAGATGTTCGAGTTTTTTCTTAAACCATTCCATCTGAGTTTCGAGGTCATTCAAGTTCACTCAACCTTTGATAAATCTGCTCCCCAGTGCATGTGCATATCCAGGGAATAAAGAATCTTTGTCATGTGACAGTTCAGCAAATTATTGCTACTTAATCTTTATTCCGTTTCTTGTCAGGGCTGAAAGGAGATCCTGGAATCAATGGAGCAAAGGGGGAAAAAGGTTTGTACAAGAAATTCAATTAGATCTAAAAGTGCTGGGTTAATGTCCCTATGGCTTTAAATTCCTACACTTCCTGATCTCCCTAGTTGCTGGGCAGATGCCCATGTAGCTAGATGTAATTTGCATAGTTATATTATTGGCCAAGGGGTGTGTGACCACATCCTGTCACACTTTGGTATAGTGAGTGAGAAGGGGTGGATCTTCCTCACGGTTGCCAGGTTGGTGCTACTAATTTAAAGCCCAGGCTGGTTTTGAAAGTACAACCTGCATCTCCCAATTATTATAGTTATGACACTTGTACTCCCCCTCCTCAAGTCACTGATTGGTTACTGCCTGGTAACCAATCAGTGGAAAGCAAGAGAGCTGAAAAGCAGGAAGTAGTGTTCTGGCTATTATGTTACACATCCAATCACTCCAGTCTTTATACATTACATTTTTGGCTAACTAACTATATTAGATACATTTTTTATTTTGCACAGCCTTTCTTTTTACCCAGTTTTTATTTTTGTACTGAACTGTTCCTTTAAAAAAAGATGTCATTTTAACAAATGTAAATGAACCTGCGCACTAAAATGGCTTGAGGTCTCAGGTTTATTCCTGTGCAAGATATCAGTGATGCCTGCAGGAACCCGTAACCCTAATATTTAGTTCCGTGGCTATTTATCCAATGGGTAAGGCACGGGTATTGCTAAAACTGCGATACCTGTAAAGAGATGCTTAATATAATTATATTTATGCTAACATGCATTTATATGTAATTTTCCTCTTTAATCCATTCTCCAAAAGGTGATCCTGGTGAAAGAGGAGCACAAAGTCCAAAAGGTGATTTTTTTTTTGTTATTTTTAAAACCTTTTTAAAGCCAAACTCTTGATTTTGAAGTTGTTAATTTTTTTTGGGGGGGGGAGGTTGGCTACAAACTACTTTTGGCTTTAGGCTAAAGCCTGATTAATTGTGTCCAAATTCAGGAAATACGTGCTATTTTGCACCAAATTCAGGAAATACGTGCTATTTTGCACCAAATTCAGGAAATACGTGCTATTTTGCACCACAACTTGCAGAGATGTGTAAACAGTAGTCCTTGGCAGAAGATTACAAGTTTTCAGTTAAATAAAAACTTGAATTTTTAGGGGTCTTTTAAAAAACCTAGAATTATTGCAGGTTTTTGTAAGAAATTTGAGTTTTTGGATATTTATTATACCCGAAGCTAGAAATAGCTTGAATCCGAAAACACAAAGCAGAGGTCCAGTGAGCCATTTGAAGATGTTAATAGCCTTTATGATGTTGAGGTTTTTTTTTCTGTGGGGTTTGCTCAAAAACGCAATTCATTTGAGTTTTTTTCCTGCAGAAAACTTGATAAATTTGAGTTTTTTTGTTCACCCGGAATTCACAGATTCAAGTTTTTCCCATTCGAGTTTTTTCTTCAATTAGAAAACATTTGAGTTGTGAGTTCATTGGAGTTCAGATTAGCTGTCTGGGCCTAAAACATAGCTGTCTGTACATTACTTTTGGGCACCATTTATTCCAAAATATGCTGAAATTGGATCCCCTGAGCTACTTGTAAAGCAGCTCCACTCTTACTGAGGAACTTGGTTCAAATGAGAAGTTCCTTTTGACTCGGCCGATGAGTGCAGCTTTCTTTTGCTACACAGTTAGGTTTATTAAGCAGGCCAAGGAATTATCAGAATAATTTTCCCTGTGCAAATGCTAAATTGCCTGCTTAACTCTATTTAGCTCTATTTAATAATAGCACCCTACTTATTTCAGGAGCGACTATCACAGTGTCTACTGAAAGCAATTGGATGGGTGATGGAACTGGGAGGGGTCAACATAATGGAGAAAACAGGGTCGGACTGGACCATTGGGGACCCACCGGGTTCCAAACTTCTGGGACCCCACGCATGCGCGAATATCGCTGAGCGGGGCCGCATTTTATTTTTTTTATGGGGCCAGCTGGCCCACTCCGACCCTGGGAGGAAATGTAGAGTGGCTTAGTCACTTTAAAAAAATGACCAACTGTTATTGGTTGGAGAGTGTACCAACAAAAGGCTCTCAGGGAACTATATTTATGAGATCGCTTCATCAGTTGAGCTCTGCTTTGGTAATAGGATTTCATTTTTAAAACTCCATTCCAATATTTGCCATACGTGTTCAACTAGGATGAGATCTGATGAGGGAGGTGATCATGTTCCTTAAAAACCACCAGCAAGTGAACCCCGTCTTTATTGCTGTGACTCAAAAAAACACCAAGGTGTCTTGATGAAGCAATAGAAGCAAAATAGTGGGTCCTGTGTATAATAAATGTAATTAATTGCCTGTCCAGGATTATCTGTTTCAGTGTATTTGGTACCCCCTTATTTATTCCATTATATAACTTGCATATTTTGAGATAGGGGTTCTATCTGACGTTTCATTGTTATATTGTTTTAGCTGCACGGAGCTGCAAGGAGCTGCTGGATCAGGGGGTGATAATGAGCGGTTGGTACACGATTTACCCGGATGGAATGGCGCCCCTGCATGTGCTGTGTGATATGGACACTGATGGGGGAGGGTGGATGGTAAGTACCAACAATTTGCCTAATTGTTTTTCTTAAATAACCTTGTTTCGTTCAGCAGGTACCATATATTTCACTAGAAATGTTTTATATTTCCCACCAGACATTACATTATTTTTCATTGTATATCAAATATAAAACCAATCCGTTAAAAATGTGAACTTTATTAGATGAAATAACAAGACCTTTTAGCCAGAAACCAGAGCCCAGGACCAGATTACATATAACTTTCCTTATCTTGCATAGGTTTTCCAAAGACGCTACGATGGCTCAGTAGACTTCTACCTTGGCTGGGATTCCTACAAGAAGGGGTTTGGCAGCCGCCTGTCTGAGTTCTGGTTGGGGAACGATAATCTCAGCAATTTTACATCAGCAGGTACAGTTTTCATTTGTTGGAGCACAGAATCAATCGTTATTTGGTTGATATAGATTGAAGAAACACATTCATTTTTTTAAAAATCATTTAAAAATCAAAGCAACCCTATAGGCTGGTTTTGCTTCCAATAAGGATTAATTATATATTAGTTTGGATCAAGTACAAGCTACTGTTTTATTATTACAGAGAGAAAGGAAATCATCTTTGAAATTTTGGATTATTTGGATATAATGGAGTCCATGGGAGACAGGCTTTGCGTAATTTGGAGCTTTCTGGATAACTGGTTGTTAGACTTATTAGATATTTGAGTATTTACACCAGAGATGCAACCATATTGAACAGCAACTCTGAGCATTATGATTCTCGTCCACACAGTTCAAAGACCAATCATTGATTATTGCATCCCCTTCTGTGATTGGGTGATACATTTTTGTACTTGGAACCAATAAGATGGCTGTACATGGACAGTGTGGTTATAATCAACCCAATTGCTCACCTCCTACACATATAAAGGGTCGGACTGGGCCAGCGAGCCTTATGCAGTAGGAGCCAGTGCCGGATTAATCTGAGCCAGTCTGCCTGGGGGAGGCAAAATTTAATGGAAAATGCAAATGAATATAAGAACATTAATTTGCATTACTGGGCATTCACCTCAATAATCAGTCTTTTTCTTTTCATAGGAACGTGGGAAATGAGAGTTGATCTAAGAGACTTTGATAACGTACACCTTTATGCTAAATACTCATCTTTCAGGGTTTTACCAGAATCTGACAATTACACACTAATAATTGGTAAATATGTTGCTGGTGACGCAGGTAAGAAGAGTCACTTGCATTATTTCATAACCTTGTAACACCCATGCTTTAAAAGTTCACACCTAACACTTTATTTATTCTAGCCTGAGCTACAATTTGCACAGATGTTCTTTCGCTCACAAATTCACGGAAAAGGGCATCAATCCTTATCCAGGGAACCATTACCCCTTAAGTTATATCTCAAATCCAGTAATTAAGGAGAGCACTCCAAGCAATAATGCTGTGATTCGATTTTAATTGTGGACTACAGTTCACACAACATGTTTCGGGCCCAAAACATGTTGTGTGAACTATAGTCCACAATTAAAATCGAATCACAGCATTATTGCTTGGAGTGCTCTCCTTAATTCCTGGATTTGAGTTTGCACAGATTTTTTTTAGTGGTTTGTGCTTACTGACTAACACTTGTTGGGGCAAATTAATAAGGGCGAATTTTCAGCATCAACCTCTTTGCCACACTTCGCCAGCTGCAAATTCATTATCGATATGCTAATTCACTAAGTTGCAAAGTTCGGCTGCCGAATGCTGGGACTTTTCGCTAGCGCTACTTTGGCTATGCGAGCATTCTATAGCGAATTTTCACTAGGGATGTAGCGAACTGTTCGCGTCCGCCGAATGTTCGCGAACGTCGCGCCACGTTCGCCAATTTGAGTTCGCGTTCGATTCGAAGAAAAATCGTTCGACCATTCGATTCCTTCGACCGCTAAAATCGAGCGATTTTCGTTCGAACCGAACGATCGAAGCCATTCGATCGAATGAAAGCATTCGATCGAATGGCTTCGATCGTTCGATTCGAACGAAAATCCTTCGATCGAACGATTAAAATCCTTCGATCGTTCGAATCGAACGATTAAAATCCTTCGATCGTTCGAATCGAACGATTTTGCGGGTGTTCGAAGTTCGCGAACTGTACGCATTTTTGCCGGTGTTCGCGAACGGCATTCGCGAACACCAAAACGGCAGTTCGCTACATCCCTAATTTTCACTAGCGCTCATTTCTGCCTAGTGAAACTTACATTTAGGTCAATTTGAATAGGGCGGGTACATTAAAGTCATAGGGACGTCTTTATTAGAGATGTTGGTGCAAATGCTCGAAGTGGCCACTTTTTATTACAAATGTCCAAGGAAACAAAATAAAGACATGCCCCTCAAATGTCTGGAAAAAAACTACAGGAATTCAGGATATGATGTCACTGACATAAGACTGAGGAAGATGTAGCTTTGTTTAATCAGTTCACCAGGTCTGAGGTGGTGAAGTAAAATTTGCATCTTTGTTTCGACGACCCTATAGGGTGAGAATGAACGCTAGGGACGGTCTCTTTTGATAGTGAATTGTCCTCTACGCCTGTTAGTGAAATGGCGATGTCCTTGCGGATTGAATTTCTGGCAAATTGTCGCTAGCGACAGCCACTTCATCCTTGAGTGAATTCGCCCCATTGTCTTTAAGCCAGACGAAGACAATTATGCTTTGTGCCTTTTGCCGCATATGAATTTATTGACAGGACTGGATTCCACTTGTACCTGCACTGCCTGATCCTGACACGTGGATTCCAGTTGTCTCAATTTGCATACATACGTGGCAGAGAAGGGAATACAGTGTTGTTAAGCCCCCAGTAAAAATGTGATATGAACTATATGGTTAACAGTCTAACAGAAAATCCCAAGTTGCTCAGAAAGTGAGAATACATCTGTAAAAAAAAACGTTTTAGCTCAAATAAGTAAATCATTAAGCCGCATTGTTCAGTGATTTAGCATGTATTAACTAGATTGCAATCTGATCAAACAGAAAAAAACTCTGCCTTCTGATCAAACAGAAGAGACCTCTGCCTTATAGAATCCCCATTTTTATATTAAACCAGATGCTAAATAACCTGTAAGGATCATGGCACACGGGCACATTCTCAGCCAAGAGAGAAACACCTGATCATGGCCTGTGACTGGTGGACTTTTGCCAGAAACATGCTTTGGGGTATTTTGTTTTTCTGGCGGAAGACTAGATTAATAGCCATATCACCTGTCATTACTACTGGCCAAATGTCCAAGATCAGGTGCTTTCCTGCTGGCTGAAAACTGCAGATGGTAATTGAGCCTATGACCATAGATGTCTTTATAAAACTGCTTAGTAACTTCTTATCATCTGAACTTATTGAAGTGACTTGTATCACATGATGCATTTAAATTTGTGTATTATTAAAAACAATTGTGTTCATCTCCAATGAATATTAAAATATCAGGATATAAGGCTCTTAGAAGGACAATTGGACCTGTATAAAGCACCTTGTGCTGGCAGTAGGGGGTACATTATCCCTTATAATACATGAGTGATACAGGGAGTGATACTCCCTGTATAACTCAGCCTGCAGCCTTGTGCCTTAATATGGTCACAGAACCCCTCAGTGACTTCTAATATCCTTATCATTTACAGTAGGGGGTACATTATCCCTTATAATACATGAGTGATACTCAGAGTTCCCTGTATAACTCAGCCTGCAGCCTTGTGTCTTTATATGGTCACAGAACAACCCCTCAGTGACTTTTAATATCCTTATCATTTACAGTAGGGGGTACATTATCCCTTATAATACATGAGTGATACTCAGAGTTCCCTGTATAACTCAGCCTGCAGCCTTGTGCCTTTATATGGTCACAGAACAACCCCTCAGTGACTTCTAATATCCTTATCATTTACAGTAACTGTCTAATGTGCAAATGATTCATGTTTCTTCATTATTCCCCTGTCAGGAGACTCCATGATTTATTCCAACAACTCAAAATTCTCCACAAAGGACCGGGATAATGATGTGTATGAGTTTAGCTGCGCTGACATCGACCATGGAGCCTGGTGGTACAAGATATGCTATAATGCAAACTTGAATGGATTTTACCATCTCGTACAGGACTATAATATAGATACCATCTGCTGGCTCACCAATAAAGCCTATTATTCCTTTAAATTCACTGAGATGAAAATGAGGCCTGTTTAAGGCTTCCCATTCACAGCTGATTTGGTGCCATGTGGGATATTGTGCAATTTGGCCACACACCTAGATAATACATTTTATGAACAACAGCTTGTACCGTATATCATAATCCTGCTACTATTTGTACATTTCTACTGGTGTTGACTATGGGTGCTTTTAGGCTGAATATTTGAAGCCTTTGCACTGGTTTTTATGAGCAGGGAACAAATACACTGGATACAAAGACAGCACAACACAAAGCCACAGGCAATAACTGTGATAACTTTAAACAAGGTTGACTTGTATCCCATATCTCTGAGGAATCATCGTTTGTCTTCTGCAGTTTTAAAAGAGTTGTCATTTGTCCCCAAACACTGACAATGGGTGGCTTCTCAACTGAATTCCAGAGGAAGGTTGGAATTAAAGGAACCTATATGGTTCCATTATACATTTCCTCTCTATAGTTCTCCAGTAAAATTGATAGCTTCTGTATAAATAAGCCCCTACCTTTCCTCAGCTACAACCCAGCATCATTTCAGAAACAGAGTAGTTTATTATACAGAGGCTTCCCTGATTTGAAGCATAAAAAAAAATAAATTATATTTCTTAAATAAAAGAACAGGCAAACGGTATATATACGTATATATATATATTGTACCAAATTACCTGTTAATTTCTGGGTAGCCTGGCAAGGTATGGGTTCCTTTAACAGCCTGATACAAAGTAAACATGACACACTTGCTGTATTTATAATAAGAGTGAATATGGAACTCTCTGTTTTACTAGAACATGTAAATCAGAACTATGAACAAACAAATACAAAGAATATCAGTAAAGAACAAAGTAATACAGTTATTAACCATTCTTAACCCCTGCTTGTTGTGTACACTTTATGTTGGTGCGCATTTATCTGTTATCCCTGGTGTTGCATCCATGAATCCCAGTACATTTGTAATCCATTCATGTGTATCCATATGGTTTTTCCAGTGAGTGCAGTTTTTCCAGGGTGTCCAGTAGTCAGTCCTGGCTCTCCTTTGGATATAACTGGGCCAGTAACTAAGCAGGGGTGACTAACCCTAACAGGCGCTGGACCTTTGCACCATCCTCGTTTGTCTGCCAAATACAATATATTGATTAAATTATATATAACCCCAAATTATAAAATATACCCCCAGATGAGTTAGTCCATTTTTCTCAAGGGTGGGATTCGCTAAGCATGGTTGACTTATAAAAACCAGGGATTATGCTTTCAAGAACAAGTGGTGTGATTTACAAGGCCGGAAATAGGATGAGGCAGCTTCCTAGGGCGCTGGTGGTACAGAGGGTGCAGTTTTGTGGTTTAGCCCTGGCCCCTTTCTTCCCCAAACAGGGCTTTCCTGCTCTAATATATATGGGGATAAAGGATCTGAAGCAAATGTGCTCCAGACAGAAACGGAAAAGTAGTAGAGTGAAAGGACAAGGGGAAAAACATCAAAATGTGATTGGGGAAGGTGGGACAATTGCATATAAGGGAGAGAATGGCACATGGGGATATAGGGGAGGAAAGGAGAACTTGGCAGATGGAGAGCAGATATGATTAGGACCAGTGAGCAGGGCTGGACTATATAATACATGCAAGTAAGTGAAAAACTAGGTTGACTTTGAAAGTGTTGCCAGGAAAAGTAAAGGCACACAGCACCCATGACTAATTTGCCCTCTACTCATTTATGAGAGATTCGGTGCACTGGTTATGGGTCCGGGTGGCCCTTGCCCTTAGCTACAGAGCTGTGAACCCCCCTCCCCCATTTTTTGTGAGATACCAGTTTTTGAGCTCTATTCCCCGGTCTCTGGTCACTCTGAAGAATTCATCCGATTTCTGCAGATTTTCCCTGATTTTTGGGCAAAAATCAGATTTTCGCATGCACGCAAATTAATCTGTGTATTGTGGGCGGGGCAGTGATGTAGGAACAGGCATGATGCCATCAGAGGTGGGCACAATGATGTCGGTGGAGTTATGACATCGGGGCGAGGCTATTGCATCACTTAGATGCAACTGGTTGGATTTCTATCCTGTTTTCACAATGTTTTAAAGGAGAATTCAACCTTTTTAAAAACAAAAACCCTACCCCTCCACATAGACCCTCCCCCCCAGCATAGCTGCCCCCTGGGGAAATGCCCCTAACTTTAAACTTACCCCTCGGTTCAAATTCAGGCATATGAACATATATTACAAAAGTAACTGTAACAGTGAATAGTTTGATTATCTTACAAGACATTCCCTGTTCAAGACATGAAACCTGCCATTACCGCACCCCTAACAAACCATTCCAAGTAGGGATGCACCGAATCAACTATTTTGGATCCTTCAGGAAAGATTTGGCTGAATACCGAATCCTAATTTGCATATGCAAATTAGGGATGGGAAGGGGGGAAATTTTTTGTACTTCCTTGTTTTGTGACAAAAAGTCAAGCGATTTCTTGCCTCAAACCTTATTTGCATATGCAAATTAGGATTCAGATTAGGTTCAGCTGGCAAGAAGGATACGGCCGAATCTGAACACTGCTGAAAAAGGCCGAATCCTGGCCAGATCCCAAACTGATTCCAAGCCTATCTGCCCTCTCAGTGAAGAATCATTTCAGTTACTTCAGGTGAAAATTCTGGTTTGACACAAGCTCTGTTGCAATTTCCAACCTAAAACCCTCTCACCAAAGGCAAAATGCAAGTCAACATTGGCACAAAGGCACCAATTTCTGGTTGTTTGTTTAGCTGAATCTCCCTTAAAAGGTCACTATCACTTCCCTTGATTTGGTCCTGCTATTTAGAGTTCATGTATATATCTATATAATCTTTCATTTAATCCACAACAAAACTGCTGTGTTTCAGTCAAAAGCGTCCGCATTCTCAAAATAAAGTGTGCTGGAGTTTATATAACATGTCCATGTTGTGCTAGTTCTCCTTTATTTATGTTTTTACTTCATGTATATTGTTGTGTTGCTAGTGACTGAAGGTGTACAGTGCTGTACAAGATGTCATTTCCTCCCCTCGTCACTTCCTGTTCCTGCTTTGACTGTGTGATTTGCTGACAAAAGTGTGAGAATCATCAAAAATAAATGTAGTAATGAATCAGTTTAAAAATACAAATTCACTTATTAGGACAAAGAGACCTGACTTATGTGGGTCTATTTATGGCAAAGCTCTGTCATTAGGACCTGCTAGTTCCACAACATTATCTGAATTATTATTGTTATACAGTCAGAGAAAATGTAACTGAATTATCAGGGCTGGATTTGAGGAAGCGGTGCCATGAGTGGTCGCATGGTCCTAGCGACAGCCCCTTAAATGTGAAAATGTCAATGTCTGAGGAAGTTCAGTGCTGTCGTATATTCTCCAGGCCTCATTTCAAAAACCAGAGGCAAAGCACAGAAACAGAACAGAGAATGAAGATCAGCACAATTGGACAGAAGAACATGCATCTATAATGTATATGATCGAGGGTCATTGCCCTGTTGGCTATACAGCAATGATAGAACTATATGTTTTAAAATTTATCATTTATGTGTTTCCCAGTAATTACTACTCTCAGTATATAATGTATATGGTTAGTCTGAAGTAAAGTGGGTTGATACCAATTACACCATTACCTGCCTGTGCCACTGCTTCTGTCCCGATTAGAAGCCAAATATCTGTAGTTTCTGTGAGAGTTGTGGACAAATCAGGCTCAAAACCGCAGATGCTTTGCTGCAAGGTTTATTAAACACATTAAATAGTGTTTAATAAACCTTGCAGCAAAGCATCTGCGGTTTTGAGCCTGATTTGTCCACAACTCTCACAGAAACTACAGATAATGTATATGGTTATACAGTGCCTTTATATGGTCACAGAACCCCTCAGTGACTTCTAATATCCTTATCATTTACATTAGGGGGTAAATTATCCCTTATAATACATAAGTGATACTCAGAGTTCCCTGTATAACTCAGCCTGCAGCCTTGTGCCTTTATATGGTCACAGAACCCCTCAGTGATTTCTGATATCCTTATCATTTACAGTAGGGGGTACATCATCCCTTATAATACATGAGTGATACTCAGAGTTCCCTGTATAACTCAGCCTGCAGCCTTGTGTCTTTATATGGTCACAGAACAACCCCTCAGTGACTTCTAATATCCTTATAATTTACAGTAGGGGGTACATTATCCCTTATAATACATGAGTGATACTCAGAGTTCCCTGTATAACTCAGCCTGCAGCCTTGTGCCTTTATATGGTCACAGAACAACCCCTCAGTGACTTCTAATATCCTTATCATTTACAGTCGGGGGTACATTATCCCTTATAATACATGAGTGATACTCAGAGTTCCCTGTATAACTCAGCCTGCAGCCTTGTGCCTTTATATGGTCACAGAACAACCCCTCAGTGACTTCTAATATCCTTATCATTTACAGTAGGGGGTACATTATCCCTTATAATACATGAGTGATACTCAGAGTTCCCTGTATAATTCATCCTGCAGATTTGTATTTTTATATGGACATAGAACCACAAAAAAAACACAAATGCCATAGACTTCTGCATTAACTTAATAGCTTTTAGACGCCAAAGTTTTACATTCAAACTCTGTAAATGTTTCATACTTAATATATATATCATACAAACTAATTTTTAAAAGGATAATTCAAACTGATAAATCACCCCCTTAGTATATAAGCAAATAGGAGAGGATTTTTTTAAAACCAGGTGCCAGTACAAAGATATTTGAATGTCATGAGCAAAGGTTCAAATTTTTATTTTGTTTTGTTGATTTATACATTCAAAAAAAATGCATAAAATCTTAACTGTAAAATAAATTATTAAAAATGAAGAAAATGCAGGAGGAAGACTTTAGTGTGTCACTCAGTTCTTATCAACTGTTGACTCGTAATAGTCCTATTTCTTGTCATTCTCATCAGTTTTATTGTTTTCTTCATCTCCGTCTCCTTTAATAGATCACGGAGGTTTATCAGATATTTTCTGTTTCTTCTTCCTCTGTCTCTTCTTCTTCACTCTCCTCTTCCTCAATCTCTTCTTCTTCTTCACACTCCTCATTATTAGTTTCTTCTTCTTCTTCTTCACACTCCTCATCATTAGTTTCTTCTTCTTCACACTCCTCTTCATCAGTCTCCTTTTCACCATCAGATTGAGTTTTATTCTCAATTTGAACAGTGCATGTACTACATAAACAAAATAACAACATTATTTTATTATCTATTCTAATTTTCTATTTATGAAAGATATAAAAGCATAATAAATGTGTCCAGCCCTGCCTTTGGCTATATAATCATTTATAGGCTCTATGTTTTATTCATGTCTTACGTGTCTTATCGGTGCAGTGTTAAACATTAGATGCCATGATTCCATATACATATTATTGTTAATACGAATCTGTTGTCAACAATCTCTTATCACTTATGTTTATTATTGAACTTTACTGGCCATTTTGGATTAAGCTGATGCACTAAATACCCTTTGTTTGTATCCAAGTTAAACGGAAATCTACACAAAGTCATGGATTTAGGAAACTAAGAGGAAATAAAACATTTCTGGTTTACATACCTGGCGGGCTGTGCTGCTGGTGTGCTCACTTCTGGGTTCTCTACATCTCTAGATGAACGTTTCTTCCTCAGTGTCACATACATATAACTGTAAAAAGACAAAAAAAAGTGTACAGCTCATGGAGGCCTTCTTATAGGTGATGCCAAATTTTTTTAGATGTATTAAAGTAATTAAAATATAATGTACTGTGCACTAGAACAACTGGTGTGTTTGCTTCAATAACACTATTCTAGTTTATATAATTCACACTTTTTTTTGGTGATACTGTTCCTTTAGTATAATATTTTTGTATCTATGTCCTTTAAATAATTAATTCTTTGGAAAACTGAATCATTGATCCATCTGAATTTTAAAAATATCTACAGGTACTTACATTCCAACTCCTGATATGATTGAGGTTATCAAAAGAATCGGTCCAATCACCATCACCGATATAACTAACGCCCTCTCGACAGCATCACTGTTTGCAACTGCCGGCTCTGTACTAGTCATTATACTGGTTGTAGTAGTAGTAGTCGGCGCTTTTATAGTAGCTCTAGTAGGTGTTGGAGTAGTTCTAGAAGTTGGAGTAGTTGGAGTTTGTGAAGTTGTTTTTGTAGTAGTTGTAGTAATTGGAGTATCTGTAGTAATTGGAGTATTTGTAGTCGTTTCTGCTTCTCCCTTCAAATTATCTTTCAGTGTTTTAATTATGTCGGACAAAAATGCCCGAGCTGTAAAAAAAAAACAAAGATGGGTGAGTGAGGAGTGGAAATGTCATGAAATGACAGATATAACCAGCAAGTAGTATGTGCCAGTCATTTTAATGCCAGTGCAAGAGAAGGTCCCACACATTCAACACTAAAATTGCACATTTAAATGAGATCACTTTAAGCCCCACATTAAAAACAGCAGCAATTTCCCCATTTCTTCATTTTAAAATATGACGTTTGAAAGACTCACAAGAAGGTTTCTTGTCATCCAAAATGTTAATTTTGATCTTGGAAGCGGGCTTATACACAACATTATTCACCGACATCCACAATTCATAAGTTCCACCGTCCGACGTTTCAGTGTCATCGATGATCAATGTACAGTTCCCACTCGGCACCAGAGAAACAAAAAGCTGGTACTTCCTACTGTTGTCATGGAAGGTTTGTACTCTGCCTTTGGAAAGGTGGATTAAAGGGGTGTACTCCCCCCCACCTACGGGAATTTTACCCCATTCTAATCGAAGAACAGCTGGATCGATGGCATGGTCTGGGTAGAACATACATGGGATCAGATTCCGACTGTCCGCCTTAAGTGTCATTTTGTGTCGGAATAATGTGATCCGTTTCACAGCTGAAAGAAATAAAATGAAAAACTCTTAAAGTACAGTCCATATGGTCACAGGGTAATTAGATATAGAGAGGTAAGAAAAGAGGGGAATTCATTTATACTGACAGAGCAAAATAATAGAATTGTATAATTACCTGATGCAGGCTGGCAAGAAGGTAGTAGTGCAATAACCATCAGCATCATGAATACAAAAGGCTTGGGACACATCACTGATACACAGGAAGGTCTCACTAAACTCTTATGGTTCTTCTGCTGCACAAAGATACAGAAAAGAATTAACGATTGAACCTTTCTAATATTATTATATTTTTCATATATGTTAATAATTTGCTGCAATGTAACAATGTCAATTATTTTATCATAACCCACCCCATTTACTAATCCCACAAGGCGATATAATCGACATAATACCTTATAGGAGAGTTGCTCAAACAGCTTCTCTAACAACACAATATTGTAACCTTGTAACATCATTAACAAACGTATTTATTTAAATGGTTATTTTTATTGAACTTGTGTTCATGCTTGTTCCATTTAAAAGCAATTGCGGCCCGATCCTATTAGTGACAATAGTGAGCGATGTCTTCTTGTGCAATGAGAAAGTTCTAATATTATAAAACCATTGGGACAACTGAAGTCTCAGGACCTGTATCATTAACAGTTTTTACCGGCCTTCTACTTAGACTGTTACTGCTGTGATATAAGTCAATTTCTTTTTGGTAAAACCCTACAGGATATTATATATGGTATAATAGTAGGGTCATGTCCTTCTCCTGTTCTGACTATACTGCATTATAAGGGTTCTCTGCTTATGGGCTTATTTAAGAAAAATCTAATTTGTGAAATTTTAGAGGATTTTTCTATTTCTAGTAAACTCACCAACTAAATGTTTGCTTATTTATGAATAAATCTGCAGATAAAAACGCAATTGAATACAGTCACGGAACAAAAACACGAAATTTGCGAGTTTACAAGCTCAAAAACTAGAATTTGTGAGTTAACCAGCTCAAAAAATCTAGTTAAAAAATGGCTTAAATTTTGACTCCTATTGACTTCTAATTGAACTCATAAGCTTTTAGATGCCAAAGTTTTACTTAATAGTTTTTCAAGTTTTTTGTACTTAATAAATACCAAACATTTGAGTTTTTGAAAATATAATTAGAATTTTGGGGCAAAGAAATTTGAATCGTGGCAGAAATGTAAATGTTGATAAATCACCCCCTTAATCTATAGAATCCCGTATCCCCTGCCCCGTAGATAATTGCATTTTTTCTATACTCACAGTTCTTTTCTCTATGTTGTTTTTCATATTTTCAGCAATATCAAGAATATTATTAAAGAATATAAGTCTTTTTAAAATAGATAGATAGAATAAGATAATCAGATGTAACATGTAAGCTTCTAAAAGCAAACTGAGCTGTGAATGTGAAACTCACTCTACATATAAACTCTGTTGATGATGTCATAATGCCATTGTCAGTTACTGTAGCAACCGCTTTGTGACATAATTTTGAGCATGGAAGTCACACCTGGTGTGTGGATGATGTCATAATGGCCATATTGGTTACTATAGAAACAAGCTAGGAAGTTAAATGAGAACCGGTAGAGCTAAAGAAGAAAATAAAAACAGGATTAGTTTCAGTTACACTTCACTTTTTAAATTATTATCCTTTATTTTTACAGCGCTAATGTTACACAACAATTTACAGAGATTACACATGATTGCAATCAGTCCCTGCTCCAGTGGAATTTACAATATAAGGTCCCTCCATGCAAACCCCCACTATTTGCTAAATTAGGGGCATGTTTTAAAGGGGTTGTTCACCTTCCAAAAACTTTTTTCAATTCAGCTGTTTTTAGATTATTCCCCAGAAATAAAGAAAAGTTTATAGTTGAATGTTCATGTCTCTTGAGTCTGGCAGTTCAGTAATTCAGATTCTGTTACAATTTTACAACATTTAGTTGATCCATTTCTCAGCAGCATCTCTGGAGTATCAGTAACTATTGTATCAAGTCTAACAGCTGCCTGTAATGAAACCTAGAGATTCTGCTCAGCAGGTGAAGAAATGGATCAACTAAATGTATCAATTTAGAACAGTTTACAGGGTCGGCGACCCCCCCTCCCAGAGCTGCTTTAGAAGGAGAAAAATGACACTTTACACTTCAATATTAGAAAAACGGTCACAAATAGAAAGTCATTGGAAAACATCTTTATTTCTGTTGATCTATCTGAAAAAACAAGTAAGAGCTTGACCAGTAATTAATATGCTCCTTATAAATTCTATAAAAACCCTACACAACTCAATTGAATGTTGTGAAATCTCCCTCTAATAATTTACAGTAAGCTCTATTCTCACTCTTTATTAAGTAAGAGCCAAGTCTATCCCTTATAATAGATGAGTGATACTCAGAGTTCCCTGTATAACTCAGCCTGCAGCCTTGTGCCTTTATATGGTCTCAGAACAACCCCTAAGTGACTTCTAATATCCTTATCATTTACAGTAGGGGGTACATTATCCCTTATAATACATGAGTGATACTCAGAGTTCCCTGTATAACTCAGCCTGCAGCCTTGTGCCTTTATATGGTCACAGAACAACCCCTCAGTGACTTCTAATATCCTTATCATTTACAGTAGGGGGTACATTATCCCTTATAATACATGAGTGATACTCAGAGTTCCCTGTATAACTCAGCCTGCAGCCTTGTGCCTTTATATGGTCACAGAACAACCCCTCAGTGACTTCTAATATCCTTATCATTTACAGTAGGGGGTACATTATCCCTTATAATACATGAGTGATACTCAGAGTTCCCTATATAACTCAGCCTGCAGCCTTGTGTCTTTATATGGTCACAGAACAACCCCTCAGTGACTTCTAATATCCTTATCATTTACAGTAGGGGGTACATTATCCCTTATAATACATGAGTGATACTCAGAGTTCCCTGTATAACTCAGCCTGCAGCCTTGTGCCTTTATATGGTAACAGAACAACCCCTCAGTGACTTCTAATATCCTTATCATTTACAGTAGGGGGTACATTATCCCTTATAATACATGAGTGATACTCAGAGTTCCCTGTATAACTCAGCCTGCAGCCTTGTGCCTTTATATGGTCTCAGAACAACCCCTCAGTGACTTCTAATATCCTTATCATTTACAGTAGGGGGTACATTATCCCTTATAATACATGAGTGATACTCAGAGTTCCCTGTATAACTCAGCCTGCAGCCTTGTGTCTTTATATGGTCACAGAACAACCCCTCAGTGACTTCTAATATCCTTATCATTTACAGTAGGGGGTACATTATCCCTTATAATACATGAGTGATACTCAGAGTTCCCTGTATAACTCAGCCTGCAGCCTTGTGTCTTTATATGGTCACAGAACAACCCCTCAGTGACTTCTAATATCCTTATCATTTACAGTAGGGGGTACATTATCCCTTATAATACATGAGTGATACTCAGAGTTCCCTGTATAACTCAGCCTGCAGCCTTGTGCCTTTATATGGTCACAGAACAACCCCTCAGTGACTTCTAATATCCTTATCATTTACAGTAGGGGGTACATTATCCCTTATAATACATGAGTGATACTCAGAGTTCCCTGTATAACTCAGCCTGCAGTCTTGTGCCTTTATATGGTCACAGAACAACCCCTCAGTGACTTCTAATATCCTTATCATTTACAGTAGGGGTTACATTATCCCTTATAATACATGAGTGATACTCAGAGTTCCCTGTATAATTCATCTTGCAGATTTGTATTTTTATATAGTCACAGAACCACAAAAAAAACACAAATGCCATAGACTTCTGCATTAACTTAATAGCTTTTAGATGCCAAAGTTTTACATTCAAACTCTGTAAATTTTTCATACTTAATATATATATCATACAAACTAATTTTTAAAAGGATAATTCAAACTGATAAATCACCCCCTAAGTATATAAGCAAATAGGAGAGGATTTTTTTAAAACCAGGTGCCAGTACAAAGATATTTGAATGTCATGAGCAACGGTTCAAATTTTTATTTTGTTTTGTTGATTTATACATTCAAAAAAAATGCATAAAATCTTAACAGTAAAATAAATTATTAAAAATGAAGAAAATGCAGGAGGAAGACTTTAGTGTGTCACTCAGTTCTTATCAACTGTTGACTCGTAATAGTCCTATTTCTTGTCATTCTCATCAGTTTTATTGTTTTCTTCATCTCCGTCTCCTTTAATAGATCACGGAGGTTTATCAGATATTTTCTGTTTCTTCTTCCTCTGTCTCTTCTTCTTCACACTCCTCTTCCTCAATCTCTTCTTCTTCTTCACACTCCTCATTATTAGTTTCTTCTTCTTCTTCTTCACACTCCTCATCATTAGTTTCTTCTTCTTCACACTCCTCTTCATCAGTCTCCTTTTCACCATCAGATTGAGTTTCATTCTCAATTTGAACAGTGCATGTACTACATAAACAAAATAACAACATTGTTTTATTATCCATTCTAATTTTCTATTTATGAAAGATATAAAAGCATAATAAATGTGTCCAGCCCTGCCTTTGGCTATATATTCATTTATAGCCTCTATGTTTTATTCATGTCTTATGTGTCTTGTTGGTGCCGTGTTAAACATTAGATGCCATGATTCCATATACATATTTTTGAAAATAAGAATCTGTTGTCAACAATCTTTTATTACTTATGTTTATTATTGAACTTTACTGGCCATTTTGGATTAAGCTGATGCACTAAATACCCTTTGTTTGTATCCAAGTTAAACGGAAATCTACACAAAGTCATGGATTAAGGAAACTAAGAGGAAATAAAACATTTCTGGTTTACATACCTGGGGGGCTGTGCTGCTGGTGTGCTCACTTCTGGGTTCTCTACATCTCTAGATGAACGTTTCTTCCTCAGTGTCACATACATATAACTGTAAAAAGACAAAAAAAAGTGTACAGCTCATGGAGGCCTTCTTATAGGTGATGCCAAAAAATTTAATATGTATTAAAGTAATTAAAATATAATATACTGTGCACTAGAACAACTGGTGTGTTTGCTTCAATAACACTATTCTAGTTTATATAATTCACACTTTTTTTTGGTGTTACTGTTCCTTTAATGGGGTGTTATTAGTATAATATTTTTGTATCTATGTCCTTTAAATAATTAATTCTTTGGAAAACTGAATCATTGATCCATCTGAATTTTAAAAATATCTACAGGTACTTACATTCCAACTCCTGATATGATTGAGGTTATCACAAGAATCGGTCCAATCACCATCACCGATATAACTAACGCCCTCTCGACAGCATCACTGTTTGCAACTGCCGGCTCTGTACTAGTCATTATACTGGTTGTAGTAGTAGTAGTCGGCGCTTTTATAGTAGCTCTAGTAGGTGTTGGAGTAGTTCTAGAAGTTGGAGTAGTTGGAGTTTGTGAAGTTGTTTTTGTAGTAGTTGTAGTAATTGGAGTATCTGTAGTAATTGGAGTATTTGTAGTCGTTTCTGCTTCTCCCTTCAAATTATCTTTCAGTGTTTTAATTATGTCGGACCAAATTGCCCGAGCTGTAAAAAAAAAAAAACAAAGATGGGCGAGTGAGGAGTGGAAATGTCATGAAATGACAGATATAACCAGCAAGTAGTATGTGCCAGTCATTTTAATGCCAGTGCAAGAGAAGGTCCCACACATTCAACACTAAAATTGCACATTTAAATGAGATCACTTTAAGCCCCACATTAAAAACAGCAGCAATTTCCCCAGCAATTTAAAAAATGTTGACGTTTGAAAGACTCACAAGAAGGTTTCTTGTCATCCAAAATGTTGATTTTGATCTTGGAAGCGGGCTTATACACAACCTTATTCACCGACATCCACAATTCATAAGTTCCACCGTCCGACGTTTCAGTGTCATCGATGATCAATGTACAGTTCCCACTCGGCACCAGAGAAACAAAAAGCTGGTACTTCCTACTGTTGTCATGGAAGGTTTGTACTCTGCCGTTGGAAAGGTGGATTAAAGGGGTGTACTCCCCCCCACCTACGGGAATTTTACCCCATTCTAACTGAAGAACAGCTGGATCGATGGCATGGTCTGGGTAGAACATACATGGGATCAGATTCCGACTGTCCGCCTTAAGTGTCATTTTGTGTCGGAATAATGTGATCCGTTTCACAGCTGAAAGAAATAAAGCGAAAAACTCTTAAAGTACAGTCCATATGGTCACAGGGTAATTAGATATAGAGAGGTAAGAAAAGAGGGGAATTCATTTATACTGACAGAGCAAAATAATAGAATTGTATAATTACCTGATGCAGGCTGGCAAGAAGGTAGTAGTGCAATAACCATCAGCATCATGAATACAAAAGGCTTGGGACACATCACTGATACACAGGAAGGTCTCACTAAACTCTTATGGTTCTTCTGCTGCACAAAGATACAGAAAAGAATTAATGATTGAACCTTTCTAATATTATTACATTTTTCATATATGTTAATAATTGGCTGCAATGTAACATTGTCAATTATTTTATCATAACCCACCTCATTTACTAATCCCACAAGGCGATATAATCGACATAATACCTTATAGGAGAGTTGCTCAAACAGCTTCTCTAACAACACAATATTGTAACCTTGTAACATCATTAACAAACGTATTTATTTAATTGGTTATTTTTATTGAACTTGTGTTCATGCTTGTTCCATTTAAAAGCAATTGCGGCCCGATCCTATTAGTGACAATAGTGAGCGATGTCTTCTTGTGCAATGAGAAAGTTCTAATATTATAAAACCATTGGGACAACTGAAGTCTCAGGACCTGTATAATTAACAGTTTTTACCGGCCTTCTACTTAGACTGTTACTGCTGTGATATAAGTCAATTTCTTTTTGGTAAAACCCTACAGGATATTATATATGGTATAATAGTAGGGTCATGTCCTTCTCCTGTTCTGACTATACTGCATTATAAGGGTTCTCTGCTTATGGGCTTATTTACGAAAAATCTAATTTGTGAAATTTTAGAGGATTTTTCTATTTCTAGTAAACTCACCAACTAAATGTTTGCTTATTTATGAATAAATCTGCAGATAAAAACTCAATTGAATACAGTCACAGAAAAAAAACACGAAATTTGCGAGTTTACAAGCTCAAAAACTAGAATTTGTGAGTTTACCAGCTCAGAAAATCTAGTTTAAAAATGGCTTAAATTTTGCCTAGAACAACTCCTATTGACTTCTAATTGAACTCGTAAGCTTTTAGATGCCAAAGTTTTACTTAATAGTTTTTCAAGTTTTTTGTACTTAATAAATACCAAATATTTGAGTTTTTAAAAATATAATTAGAATTTTGGGGCAAAGAAATTTGAATCGTGGCAAAAATGTGAATGTTGATAAATCACCCCCTTAATCTATAGAATCCCGTATCCCCTGCCCCGTAGATAATTGCATTTTTTTCTATACTCACAGTTCTTTTCTCTATGTTGTTTTTCATATTTTCAGCAATATCAAGAATATTATTAAAGAATATAAGTCTTTTTAAAATAGATAGATAGAATAAGATAATCAGATGTAACATGTAAGCTTCTAAAAGCAAACTGAGCTGTGAATGTGAAACTCACTCTACATATAAACTCTGTTGATGATGTCATAATGCCATTGTCAGTTACTGTAGCAACCGCTTTGTGACATAATTTTGAGTAGGAAAGTCACACCTGGTGTGTGGATGATGTCATAATGGCCATATTGGTTACTATAGAAACAAGCTAGGTTAAAGCTAGAGTTAAAAAAAACAGAATAAGTTTAATTTGCAGTTGAAACGTTTAATTATTATCCTTTATTGTTACAGTGCTGATGTTATACAACACTTTACAGACATTACACATCATTGACATTACACATCTTTACAGTCCCTGTTTCAGTGGAATTTACAATATAAGGTCCCTCCATTCACACACCCACTGCTTGCTAAATTAGGGGCATGTTTTTAAGGGGTAAAATAAGAGCTTTACCAGTAATTAATATGCTCCTTATAAATCCTTTAAAAACACTACACAACTTAATTGAATGTTGTGAAATCTCCCTCTGATAATTTGCAGTAAGCTCTATTCTCACTCTTTATTAAGTAAGAGCCAAGTCTAGTAATCTATGTAGTATCTATGGCAAGGAAACAGATGTTCATATTCAAGCAGGTGACCAATAAATCATTGGTTTGTGATTGGTTGCTATCGGTTACTACACATGGTACAAACTTTTATTTTATTGAGAAAGTTTTATTTTATTGTAGGGGTACATTATCCCTTATAATACATGAGTGATACTCAGAGTTCCCTGTATAACTCAGCCTGCAGCCTTGTGCCTTTATATGGTCACAGAACAACCCCTCAGTGACTTCTAATATCCTTATCATTTACAGTAGGGGGTACATTATCCCTTATAATACATGAGTGATACTCAGAGTTCCCTGTATAACTCAGCCTGCAGCCTTGTGCCTTTATATGGTCGCAGAACCCCTCAGTGACTTCTAATATCCTTATCATTTACAGTAGGGGGTACATTATCCCTTTTAATATATGAGTGTTAACGTGGCCATACACGGGCAGATGAAAGCTGCCGACAGACCGAATCGGCAGCTTATTGGCCCGTGTATGGGGCAAACCCGACGGGCTTGCTCGATCGAGATCTGGCCGAAAGATCGGATGGGACAAAAAATCCCGTCGGATTGCAGGCCACATCTGTTTGTTGATGTGGTCCCGCAATCCGACCACCCCGTTCCCATTCGTTAGGATCCGATCGTTGGGCCCTAGGGCCCACGATCGGATCAGCCCGATATTGCCCACCTCAAGGTGGGCATATCGGAGAGAGATCCGCTCGTTTGGCGACATCGCCAAATGAGGGTATCTCTCCGTGAATGGCCACCTTTACTCAGAGTTCCCTGTATAACTCAACCTGCAGCCTTGTGCCTTTATATGGTCACAGAACCCCTCAGTGACTTCTAATATCCTTATAATTTACAGTAGGGGGTACATTATCCCTTATAATACATGAGTGATACTCAGAGTTCCCTGTATAACTCAGTCTGCAGCCTTGTGCCTTTATATGGTCACAGAACCTCTCAGTGACTTCTAATATCCTTATCATTTACAGTAGGGGGTACATTATCCCTTATAATACATGAGTGATACTCAGAGTTCCCTGTATAACTCAGCCTGAAGTTTCTTTCATTACATGGCCATGGAACTCTTCACTGACTAATATCTATATTTTCACCTTTAAGGGTGCCTTTTTCCACATATCTATTTTGCAATTGTTTGATCTCTTTTCTTCCAGTGTTTAACCTAGCAACGATATAATGGAGCACAATCTTATAATTTGTTAGATAACACCATCAAAATGCCTACCTGAACAAAATCATAGTTCATCAAGTATGTTAAACATGTGCTCCTGCTACTCTTATAAATTTCTATTGGAGCTAAATATGGGGGCTGGGAGCTGTTGCCGAATTTACTTTTTGGGCTGCAAGTGGGATATTGTTGCATTGGTGTATAAGTGGGGAACAAATAAACAACAAATACAAATGGATAAAAACAAAACTACATGTAAATTGACTTGTTTCCCAAATCCCTTAGGAGCTATATATTGTCTCTTGAATTTTTGCTTTTTATTGTTTGTCCTCAAACACTTTGATTAAAGGTGTGTCCTCACCTATATTAGAAGAAGTGGGTTAGCCCATAAATTCCTACAAAGTTGCTGAGAAAGGATGGCTTACCCCCGAACATCCTAGGGGAGGGCGACTTGTGCTACAAATCTACGAGGAAGGGGTGCTTTTTCCTGAAATTTCAAGAGAAAGGGTGGTTTGGCCTCCAAATTCCCAAGGAAAGTGACGTCCTCTCTTTCAGATATATATAACATTTATTAATCTATGAAGTGTATAATTTTGATGCAGTTTGATAACTATGGAATTAAAGCCACATTCTGCTTTTTGAGAAGCCTCTCTATAAAAGGAATTACTCTACATTTTTAAATTTTATTCTGTTTAATGCAAGAAGTAACAAAAACCATAGGTATTTCCTAATTAAAAGAATAGATAAAAAAGTATGTTCAGCCCACGCCCTTTGAATTACACTGTCCCTTTAAGTACAATAAATATATAGTGTGCTCCATGCCAACATTTGCATTTCCGACACTGAGATGTTGGGTCCAGGGCCAAAGGTTGACCATTGCTGCTGTAAACTCTCCGTACTGGAATCATACTTTTCTACTCCTACAATGTTATTTCATAGTACAGGAGATCCATTATCTGGAAACTTATCTAGAAGGCTCCAGATTACGTAAAGGCTGTCTCCCATAGACTCCATTTTTTCCAAATAATCCAAAGTTTTAAAAACGATTTCCTTTTTCTCTGTAATAATAAAACAGTAGCTTGTACTTGATCCCAAAAATATATAATTAATCCTTAAATCCCCCAAAAAATAGTGCATACAAATATTCTCGACTGCCGACTCGCCTTCTGCGAACAAAAGGCCCCTGACTGCGTATTACGTGTTGCAAGACCGCTCAAACCCACATATTTAGTACACGTTCTAACAAATACAATATTGCTAAATGATCAAAGTGGCAACGACAAAAAAACCCCTGTAAGGAACAACAATGCAAGCATAAAACAATAAATGATGATGATGATGATGAACAAAATCACAAAAATTAAATACAATTAGGCAAATCAATGAAATAACAAAATAAGGGATCCAACAGAAAATTACCATTCCTAAGGGAAGGGGTCCTAAGCAGTGCTGGAGGGTCCAGGATCGTAGAGCCTGTGCAGCAGAAAGTGATTGGGCAGCGCTAGATCACATTAGATTGGGTCCTGAGCGACGAGTAGGTACAGTGCGAGGAGGGACAAAGTTGGATCCTGCAACGATCACATTGCAGGACTCGTGTGGCAGCCCCCTTGGCTAGTTGCCTAGGGGGTTGGGGGCACATAGAACTCGCCGCACAGCGGCAAACACTAGTGAAGCGAGGAAAGGAAGCCCTTTACTACTGAACACGTAGGTACTTGGCAGTCAGAGCATTTACCTGCCAGCACTTAGTACCAACATGCTTGGCAGTTAAAAGGTTAATTAAAGGTGAACTACCCCTTTCATTAAATTATATGTATGTTTTAGCATGAGTTTCAGATTTACAAAGTAATGAAAATAAACCACAAATTTATTCTACAGTTAACTTATATCTCTCTATTTATGGACCTGGAAACTTGTCTTCCTAAACACACACTTGAATCCTCCGCAGTTGCTACTCAATGATTGGTTCAAAGCACATACTGTACCAGTATATTTGTAGGACCTCCTGTCCTGACTCCACGCTGCTTTCTCCTTGCATTCTGCCCAGTCAGAGACATTTCTGCCAAAGCTTTAGCTTGGTGCATATGAAAAATAAAACCAGTGTGGTAAAAAAGCAGAAGTTTGCCTGTCCAAATGCAACCGACATATTGGTCCCTTTTACATTTTGTCATGTTTAGTATGTTCTATTTATAAAGCTTATGATTTTTCAGGAGGGCAATCCATGTTTTTTTTACTGCATTACCTTCTTGTTTGATATTATTAAAATAACTCCAGATATCTTAGCCATATGATGTAATCGGTCAGGCCACAAACCTAATAATTACTTGAAGCTTTCATTCTCCCGTGTGCCTCTGCCCAAACTGTTTTCAACTCCAGCTGCAGGGACAAAGATCATGGAGCCAGATTTAAACAGATAAACTGGGATTCTATTTGGAGGATTATTTTGCTGCAGCCACTGGTTCTGCAGAGTTGGAGAAAGTTTGTATTAAACAATATAAAAACTATAAAATCCACATTAGATTACATGACAACACAGGACCCAGTGCAGTCTGCGTATTCTGATCATTAACAGTGGCGTAACTAGATGTTGCTGGGCCCCACAGCAAATTAATTTTAGGGCCCCAAACATATCCAGTGTTTGTCCTGTTTTACCAATATATGTTCAAATTGCTCATCAATGAGAGCCTCATGGGGCCCCCTGTACCTCCTGGGCCCCCTGCAGCCGCAGGGTCTGCTTCCTCTGTAGTTATGCCCCTGATCATTAATCAGTCTTGCTGTATCGGCTTCTGGCAGATATTATTTGACTTGTGCTGTTTTGATAATTTATGACGATCCCTAAGCAGCCCAGACCACACTGAGCATGTGCACAGTCTTGGTCTTGCAAAGATGTATAACAAAGTTACAAGATGGTGACCACCTGTGGCCAACTTTGAAAGCATAAATCATTTGCTTGATTAGGCTTGTGGTGCAGTAAGTTTATGTTTAGTATACAACAGACAGCATTTCTACCCTTATTCTATTTTAGAATAGGGGAGAGGGGTTGGGGAATGTATCTGCATGGGTGCATTTCAGGCTTACCAAAGAAAGTGCCCAAACAGTACTTTGTTCCTCATCGTGACCAGTAGAAAGCTTCCTGGGCTTCGTATAGCTGTTGTCATATCAAATGTGTGTCAGGGAGCTGCGATTGCAGGTAATTAGGGCCTTTTTAATAGTTTTTGCAGCAATTATAGACTGCAGCTGGGAGCAGAGGCGGCCCAGTTTGACACAGTCCGCGGCCGGGTGGTTGGGGACTCCTGTCCTAGTGCACAGATACAAATCATTCAGCTGTGCGATCTCCCCCGGCATTTACAGCAGAAGAAAGTACCCTGCATAGATTCCTGTGTACCCAAGTCATTGCACGAAAACTGCACAGTCAATAAAGTAAATGGCTCCAAACTCACCCATCGTGCTGTATTCCTCCCTGTAGCTCCACTTCCATCCCGGGGGCTCAGCCACCAGCATTCTGATTGTAAATTCACCCACTCAAAGCATAAAGCAGGTGGCACTCCAGATAAAAAAAGGGTGGTTTATTGCAACATGGCACAGACAAACACCGCCTGACGCGTTTTGGGAGGAACTTCCTTAATCATAGACTCACCAATAGCACAAAAACTACTCACACTTACTTCTCCCTCACTCACTCCCACCACATGTCAGCATCTCAGCAGACAATGACATCCTTAGGTCTGAATTGCATAACATGTGAGGAAAGTTAACTGGTCATAAATTATATACATATATATATATATATATATATATATATATATATATATATATATATATTACTTGAAAAAAGGACCGCACTCACAGGACTTTTGCAAGAGAATGAGCCCCCATGGGCTGTGACATTTATTCCTGAGGAATAAATGTCACAGCCCATGGGGGCTCATTCTCTTGCGAAAGTCCTGTGAGTGCGGTCCTTTTTTCAAGTACTGTATGCAATTCCGTTACCAGCACCTAGGCGAGTACCTACTTTATTGTGGAGTGCACCACTGCGGATCTGTATATATATATATATATATATATATATATATATATATATATATATATATATATATATATATTAAATTCTGTGGACACTGGAGTGTGTGCTTTAAGTGCTTGAAGCAGTCTTAGCCCACAATGTGCATGACATAATGGAGGACTGTAGAGTGCTGTTGCCAATCCCTAGTGAAAGAGACTGAGGAGATTTTAATGCATCCGAGCCACGTTTTTTTGTGGTTAGTTAACCCTGAAACTGCTTGTTTTTGCTAATGAATATATATTAGAGAAATGCTTAAAGGAGAACTCAACCTCCTATCTACTAATTTAGACAGCCCCCCTCCCTGCTCCTCCTCACAGTTGAGGTTTACACATTCATCACTTGGCAAAACAATTTTTAAAAAAAATGTAATGCAGAAGTGTGAGGACAGAGACAAATGCTCCATATTTGTCACTTGATTTTGTATTCACAACTTCTCTAATACAGCTATATCAGTTATCTGTCTATATGCACAGAATCCAGGATTTGGTTTGGTATTCGGCCTTTTTCAGCAGGATTCGGCATATGCAAATTAGGGGTGGGGAGAGAAATCGCGCAGCAACTTTTTGTCACAAAACAAGGAAGTAAAAAATGTTTTCCCCCTTCCCACCCCTAATTTGCATATGCAAATTAGGGTTCGGTATTCGGCCGAATCCAAAATAGTGGATTCGGTGCATCCCTATTTTTTACTTTACAATCCAAATTTTTAGTGGAAAGAAAAAAAACTTTTTTTAGTATTTATTATAGCCCGAGGATGGAAAAAGTCCAAACCCGAAAATCTGGCATCTCAGACCTAACGAGGTTGTAAATAAGTCAATGGAAAAGTCCCGAAGATATCTTGTTCTGCGATGGGTTTTGTTCAAAAATCCAAATTTTTTCACGATTTTTTCGAGTTTTTTTCTTGCGGATTTGGTCGGATTATATTCTAGAAAATAATGAGATCAATTTGGATTTTGATAAATAACCCCCTAAAGCTTCTGATTTGCTGCTCTACCTCATGCAGACATTAACCTTGCTCCCTATTAGAAGTTTGCGTATTAATGTCAAAATAAACATGAGTGTCAAAGAAATCTACCCATAATAGTTGAATTTTATTCTAGGACGTGTACAAGATATGGTACGTGTGCTCTAAAAAAAAGCTTTAAAATGTGAGATGAAACATTGAAAATTGTATTTTATAATAACTACTCCCGCATGACTTACCCTTTATGTACATAGTCCACATTCTTCGATGGAAGCATCCTTACAATCTGGTTCGGCAACTGCTCGGGATTCATATTATTTGTGGCGGTCACATTGTAATGGGCCTGAAAACCAAACACGGAATATCAGATCATTTACACACCTCAGCAAATCAAAAACATTCCCATAACAGCAACGAAAAAATGGCACTTTCATATAAATTTAAAAAGATTCTTATGCATGATCAGCCTTTATGTATGCATGGATACTTAGCTCACGCAGATGCCAGATATGACTGCCACATGAATAAGCAGAAATCTGGATTTACACACCAACACACTGTACAGGTATGGGATACGTTATCCGGAAACCCATTATCCAGAAAGCTCCGAATTACGGAAAGGCTGTCTCCCATAGACTCAATTTTATCCAAATAATCCAGGTTTTTAAAAATAATTTCCTTTTTTTCTGTGTAATAATAAAACAGTCGCTTGTACTTGATCCCAACTAAGATATAATTAATCCTTATTGGAGGCAAAACCAGCTTATTGGGTTTATTTCATGATTTTCTAGTAGACTTAAAGTATGAAGATTCAAATTACGGAAAGACCTGTTATCTGGAAAACCCAGGTCCCGAGCATTCTGGATAACAGGTCCAGTACCTGTATAGGTTTTGCCTCTATTTGATATACAATGGATGGACATAGGGGGTAATTTTATTACACTGAAATTATTCCATCCCTAATAGATTAGGAAAGCTTTTTTATTTAGCATGAAGGGCTTGACCATGTTCACTATGCAATTGTGCTTCAGTGATGATGCCGATGACTAGGGAGGAACAAGTGATGTGAGAGATGGGGGATATAGAGGTTGGATGCTCCTGTACCAAGATGGCATCTACAAGCAACAAATTAAGCTGGACACAAACATGGACAAAACTCTTGTTGACAGTATTTTAGCAAAGTTATCTGATTGGGTCAGGTGCTTCGACAACCTTGTGTGTAGGTACAGCAGCGTAGTAACTATAAATATTTTATATATCTCCCTGTGAATATTTCTACTTCATGTTATCCCTGGCCAAGTTGTAAATCATGTTAAAGTGGTTGTTCACCTTTAAAATTTAGCTTAAAGGTGAACCACCCCTTTAAGCAAAAAGCATACTCTCAATTTTCTTGGTCCTTTCGTGTGTAGCCTTTCCTTATGTGAGGTGTAAGCATTGTGATCATTTTATCAAGGCCTCTATCAAGGCTTCCACAAACCTTTGCTCTTTTTGTCTTCTGAGCACTATCAATATGTTCTTGGTTTAAATCCATCTCCGCAGAGCAGCACCTGGTCAGATCAGACAAACACAGAAGGGTGGGGGGAAAACATCCATTAGAAACTGAAGTGGTGCTCAAGTATTGTTATATAGCAGCACCATCGTGGAACGACTTTTTCAAACATTTAGAACTTTTATACAGGTATGGGACCTGTTATCCAGAATGCTGGGGACCTGGATAACAGATCTTTCCATAATTTGGATCTACCAGTCTACCAGAAATTCATGTAAACAAAGGCTGGTTTTGCCTCCAACAAGGATTAATTATATCTTAGTTGGGATCAAGTACAAGCTACTGTTTTATTATTACTCAAAAAAAGGAAATCAGTTTTAAACATTTGGATTATTTGGATAAAATGGAGTCTATGGCCTTTCCGTAATTTGGAGCTTTCTGGATAACAGGTTTCCAGATAACAGACCCCATACCTGTACAGACATTTTGATGTATAATCTCATGGGGCTGCTGTTACTCAGGGCATGTACAAGAGCCCCATATTTGCTTAATAAAACCAGGAAATTTAACATAATAATACAAGTTAAACAGGGAAGCCAAAGTGATTGGTGCAGCGAAGTAGATATGCCAATGGCAAAGAGGACTTACAGGTAAAGTCACATTCCTTGCATTGCAGATAAACCTGCATTTTACTGGTGAAGTTTCGCACAACACGTCTGTTGGGGTGGAAGGAACATACAGTATCATCATGGACTTCTTTGATCTGCTCTCTGGCTACTGATTTCCTTATACCGTACATATCCCTGGTCTCGGGTAAGGTGTATGCACCTTTGTTGTACTATAATACATTGACTTTTCTGATAGATTATCTATATTCTGTTGCTGGGATCTGAATGCCAATATGCCTAACAGAGTGAGCACTGCGTGGTTACTTTTCTTAAAAATATACGAGTAACTGTTGCAAATTTAGTCATTTTACTGTATTGTCAGCAGGATTGCACCAAATCCACTATTTTTGGCTGAATCTGAATCCTGCTGTTAATGGCCGAATCTGAATACTGCTGTTAATGGCAGAATCCGAATCCTGCTGTTAATGGGCAAATCCTGCTGTTAATGGGCAATATGAATCCTGCTGTTAATGGCCGAATCCTGCTTTTAATGGCAGAATCCTGCTGTTAATGGCCGAATCTGAATCCTGCTGTTAATGGTTAAATCTGAATCCTGCTGTTGATGGCTGAATCTGAACCCTGCTGTTAATGGCTGAATCTGAATCCTGCTGTTAATGGCCGAATCTGAATCCTGCTGTTAATGGCTGAATCTCAAAGAGAATCCTGGATTGGGTTCATCCCTAATTTTCAGATTGTTCATCCTGTAAATTGCACAGGGAGACTAGTGGATCAGGGATTTTGACCATCACATTCACTTTGAGACAAGTTTTATTATAGTTTAATGTGATTTGTATTGGGTTCAGTTTTGCCTTGTACATTGTTACTTTATTTCCCCTTTAAGTCATTCATTGAGGTTCAGTGAGGTTAGTGGATAAGAGGAGCCTGACTACCAGTTTCACTGTGTAATACATATTCTTTAATTGTTTTGAGTAATTTTGTTGAATTTTATTTGAACTTTGGTAAGTGGAATGTGGATATTCAGTTTACCAATGGGATAGTGTTCCTCTACTGCTGCTCTAAAGGCTATCTATAGTTGAAAAAAACATAAATAAACTCATCAACAATTTGCTTGTACAGGTATGGGACCTGTTATCCAGACCTGGGGTTTTCCGGATAAGGGGTCTTTCTGTCATTTGGATCTCCATAATTTAAGTCTACTAATATATAATTTAAACATTAACCCCAATAGGATTGTTTTGCCTGAAATAAGGATTAATTATATCTTAGCTGGGATGAAGTACAAGAATTAGAATTATTTGCTTTATTGGAGTCTATGGGAGACAGCTGTTATGTAAGTACGAGATTTCTGGATAACGAATCCCATACCTGTATTAAAATGTTGCGGTGTTTAAGAAGGCAGAAGCTAATGACAAACTCATAGGCAAAGCGAATCTTATGAGATTGGCTAATCATTATTTGTTTATTAATAAATATAAAAAGAGGGGTCTCCCCCATTATGTAAAATGATTCCAGGGAATACATCGACTTCTGATTTATATTGAATAAAGGTGCAGGTACAATTATACAGGATGAGAGTGCTGTAAGATTATTTGTAGATCTTTGCCTGCTTAGGACCAACAGAATAAGGCGACTGCATCCCACGAACATTTATCGGAGCTTTTGAATCATTTGTACCTATTCCTTCGACTATTGGGACATTTTTTCCCCCAGGACTTTGTCATTTACGTATAGGTATGGCATTCGTTATCTGGAAACCCATTATCTAAAAAGCTCCGAATTACAAGAAAGCCATCTCCCATGATTTTGTGATTGAAATTACAGAAAGATCGCTTATCTGGAAAACCCCAGATCCCAAGCATTCTGGATAACAGGTCCCATAACTGTACTTTTTATTTCTGCATATGATTACCGTATATACTCGAGTATAAGCCGTCCCGAGTATAAGCCGAGGTACCTAATTTTACCTCCAAAAACTGGGAAAGCTTATTGACTTGAGTATAAGCCTAGGGTGAGAAATGCAGCAGCCTCTGGTAAGTTTCAATCAAAAAATTGAGGATTTATGCTCCCATTAGAGGTGCCGGCGTCTCGTTTTTGGATGCCGGCGACCATTCTTGGATGCCGGCGAATATTCTTGGAGACTATTCTTGGAAGCCGGCGACTATTCTTGGACGCCTGCGACCATTTTTGCGCTTGACACGAGTGTAAGCCAAGGTAGAGTTTTTCAGCATATTTTGGGGGCTGAAAAACTCGGCTTATACTCGAGTATATACAGTACTTAAAATACCAGTAAGCATATATATATATATATATATATATATATATATATATATACACTCCACAAAGAAAGGTGCACACCAGGAATTTTCAGTTAAAAAAGGAACCGGGCCAACGTTTCGGTCTATCTCTAAGACCTTTATCAAGACCTTCGGATAGGCCGAAATGTTGCCCGGTTCCTTTTTTAATCTATTTAATAAACATGAAGTTTTAACTAAATAATCCTGGTGTGCACCTTTCTTTGTGGTATTTTATCATATTAGTCAAGCAAAATGAACCTTAATTACACTGTAAAATTTATTTGAATCTTGTTTCCTTCAGTCTGGGAATTCAAAATGATAGCAAGCAGGCAGCAGCCATTTTGTGGACACTGTTATTAAGACAAGCATCATCTCAAAATCTTGTTTGTGCACCAGAATAAGGGACCTGATGTCCATTTCTATGCACTGGCTACACAATTAAACGGTGAAGAGAACAGGGGAATGAGGGGAGAGCAGTGACATGTAGGAAGTGCTGAATGGAAAGTGAAAGTAATTGCCTGCCCCGCCTCTATGCCCATGGCATAGAGGAGGGGCAGACAATATTTGATTGACAGCTGAGATTTTTAAATGAGCTTACAACGGCCATGAATGCTTTAATGAAAAATAGAAATTGTATTTCATATTTAATTTGAAAAGGACTTTTATTATACAGATTTTTGTGTCTGGGTGACAGGTCCACTTTAAGGTAGCACCCAGGTACTTGATTTAGTTTTGAAATTACTAATGGATGGTGTGCGTTAGGACTTTGAATTTATATATATATATATATCACACACACACACAGGTATATCTTATCGTTACTAATTGAGTGTTTTTTGGTGAAATAAATCAAACATTTTTTCTTATTCTTTTCTCTTGCAAAATATCCAAAAATGTGCATGCATTCCAAAATCTTGTCCCTATTTAGGGGTGTTACAAATTTAAAACTACAAGGGGTGCCCCTAGAATACAGCCCTGAAACCTTCAGCTCTCATGCAGTTTTGGGGAAATTGTTTGCTTTGTCTTAATGGCACTCTTCTTCTTTTGCAGATACAGATTTCACTTGTTTTTGTTACTTTTTATAGGATTTTGGGGGGACGTCTAAACTTGAATTTGTGTTTTTTTTGTAGGCTGTCTACAAAAATTGGTAGACATCTCAGAAGATCCATGTCCATGCATGTAGGAACACAAGGACACAGCAAATTAGCTGAAGATGTACTTTTAAATATATATATATATATATATATATATATATATATATATATATATATCTGTATTTCACAGGTTCACTTTTGAAGTTGTTAATTTATATATACCGTGCTTTAATTAATAATCAAAAACACACATACGTCTCTGTCTAGTATTCCCAATTTTACAAAAGCAGTGAGAGTTTGGTCAGAATTCTAACCTTTTATCTATTTTCCCCCATTTCTTAGGATGTCTGCAAATTTGTGGACATCTTTGAAGAACTTTGTATGGAACACTGCGTGTGGGAATGCAAGGACAATGCGTTTAATTGAATGCATTTCAAATTTCTAGAGACTTTCTTGTGTGTAAAATTCCCCTTTGTAAATGTTTGTATTTTTGTTTCATAAAAAATAATAAAAAAATGCAGAAAAAAATCCTGAATTTTGTTTATTTATATCAGAGTGTTTGCATTTTGAAGAACAATGAATATGTTATATGGTATCTAACCTACCTAACTTGCAGGGTTTGTCTGTGTGTGTGTTAGGGTTGCAATCCCTCCCCGATCCCAGCTCCAAGGTCAAGCATCTATTCTTCTTCCTCCCCATCCAGCTTTGTCCCTTCTACATCATAACTACACCCCTTTGCATCATAACTTCCCCCCTTTGCATCATAACTACACCCTTTGCATCATAACTTCCCCCCTTTGCATCATAACTACACCCTTTGCATCATAACCCTCCCCTTTTTGCCTCATAACTGCATCTATCATTGTCCCGCCCCATTTCTTGCCAGTATGAAAGGTGGCAACCCTAGTATGTGTGTGTGTATATATGTATTTACCCCCCTCAACCCCCCCAGTCCCTACCCGCCTCCCCACATGGCCTTGCCGGACCCAGCCTGCCTAATATTGTAATGAACTTCAAGACACTTTTTGTTGTAAACACTGATGGCTCTTCCCACTCTCTCTCTCTCTCTATATATATTTTTTCTTCTGTATAATACAAAAGGGGCAGCATGCTTTAACAAAGTAATATACAACCCCCCTGCCCAAATCATAGCCCCTCCATTTGTCATTTCTGGGCATGTTACTTGGCCCAACAGTGCACTTTATGCCCACTAGTCCCTGACCTCAAATATTATTTCCTCTTGATCATTCAATGATTCTAATTTTCACCTTACTGTTCCATAAATTTGTACACAGATTCCCCCCTGCCAATTCCCAAGATTCTTCCATGTACTCAGCTTCTAAAGGGAGACACTGGAATCCCCGGGTTGCAAGGTGAGTGACTCTCCTAAACCAGTCCATGTTCTGTCTTTAAACCGCTCTTTTTTCAGGATTCCCACCCCGGAAGTACAGAATCAGAACATTCTCCCTATACTGACACTATATTGTGTTTCTTTCAGGACTGAAAGGAGATCCTGGTATCAATGGGACAAATGGAGAAAAAGGTTTGTACAAGGGATTAAATTTAAACTTAAAGTGTTTTATTTGCCCTTTGTATATGTGTAGTGGGCGTTTATAAGTAACTCTTCTTGCTTCATTTTCCCTAGCTTTTGTAAAAGTGTCTGTAACCCTTTCAACACCCCTTTGTCGGTGTTACACTCCACGTGTGGCGATTACCTGATGGCACAGGACAAACCTGAGCCACTCTGCAATGGTATGGCGAGAGATTGGTTACCTGGTACTACGGGTGGCCCCACTATGAATACAGTAATAACACACACAGTATTGGTTAAACTGAATAATGGTTTATCTAAAATAAATGTACATACAGCACTCCTAACCGGTGGCAATAGGGCCTCACTAATTAACTTGCTAGCGCAATCTGTCTAACTAATTAAAAAGGCAAAGTCCTTTAATGTTCTTTAATAAACAGTCTGTTTATCTTGAGCGCTCTTTAGGGTACTGTCCCTTTAAACAGGATACTCACACAAATCCTCTTTGGATACTTTAGAGTTCTCTCCAGCACATTCAGTCATACAGTGCGACTAGCAGCCCCTTTGGATGCTCAGATAGGAATCTCCTGCTGGTTGTTCCTCCAGTCTGGATTCCTTTAACACTCTCTGTCTCTCCAGGCACAGTATGTGGCTTCCCTGTGCCAGCCTGATCCAAATGAATACTTGTGGTGCAGCCTCTCAGCTCTCTGGGCCCACCAGCAGCTCTCTGGGCCCACCAGCAGCTCTCTGGCCTCTTTCTTTGTCCACCATGCGGCTCTCTATGCCAGGCTCTCTTCTTTTGCCAGTATCTGTGACTTCCTTTTCCTGCCAGCCACTCACTAGCTGTGTCACTTCCTGTTGCACTGAACAGCTGGTTGCTAGGTAACAGCTTACAGCACACAGACACAGGCTCTGTTCTTCTGCCCTTAAAGGGATAAGAGCAAGGAGTTTGAATTCCCTACATGTCTCTAATTCTAACTCTGTTTCCAGTAGGGATGCACCGAATCCACTTTTTTTGGATTCTGCTGAACCCCCAAATCCTTCACGAACGATTCAGCCGAATACCTAACCGAATCCGAATTTGCATATGCAAATTAGGGATGGGAAGGAGAAAACATGTTTTACTTCCTTGTTTTGTAACAAAAAGTCATGTGATTTCCATCCCGCCCCCTAATTTGCATATGCAAATTAGAATTCGTGTCAGCCAGGCAGAAGGATTCAGCCGCATACAAATCCTGAAAAAGGCAGAATCCCGAACGGAATCCTGGATTGGGTACATCCCTAGTTTCCATGCAAATTCGGATTTGGTTCGGGCAGGCAGAGGGATTCTGCCTTTTTTCAGGATTTGAATTCGGCCGAATCCTTCTGCCTGGCCGAACCCAATCCGAATTTGCATGGAAACTAGGAATGCACTGAATCCTGGTTTTGGTGCATCCCTAGTTTCCATGCAAATTAGGATTCGGTTCGGCCAGGCAGAAGGATTCAGCTGAATCCAAATCCTGAAAAAGACGGAATCCCAAACCGAATCCTGGATTCGGTGCATCCCTAGTTTTCAGTTTAAATAACCAGCATATTTACAGTTGCATTTGATAAGAAAACTTTTCTGTTGAAGTTAGTTTGTATTCAAAAAATTTTTATAACACATGAAAACTTAAATTTTGCTAGTATGATGCTTTATAAATATGGCCCATAATCAAGTCTAGAATTAAATATTTTTTTTTCAATCTTTTGTAAAGAAAGAATTTAAGAGAAAAGAGGAAAGAACTGAGACGGCAGAAGAACAGAGGAGAAGAATAGACTGTGGTGCATATTTATTATGCTGAGTTAAACAAAATTCACTGACAAAACAGTGTAAAATAAATGGTGAATTTGCATTGCTTCTGGCTGAATGTGTAAAAATTTTACGCTGTTTTTTACACAACAAAGCCTGGCAATGTGTGGTGTATTATCCCGCTGTTTTTTGCACAACATAAAAAATAAGAGAATAAGATAGTTACAGAATAGGAGAGGATAATGAAGAAACAAAGAGGAAACAAACAAGAGTAGAGTAGAAAATACAGATGGGGAAGAAGAAAAATGCAGTGGAGAAATAGAGAGAAAACAGATAGAATTGTAAAAAATGTGAGCAGAAAAATGATAAAAGGAATGAAAACATTTGAAGGGGACAAGGAAGAAATTAATTCAGATATGGGAAATAAAAAAAGGCATATCAAAAAGAGACGATGACAGCTCCAAATAATCTTATGTGTGTTTCAGTCATTTACATAGAAAACAGGACGTCCAAAAACTACTTTCAAAATCATCAGTGTAAATGAATCCTTGGGGTCTGTGCAAAATATCAGTGACGCATGTAGACATCAATAACCCTAGTTGTTAGTTCAGTAGAGATTTATCCAGTGGCTGCAAAGGTAAGACGGTGATACCCGTCATAAAAAAATGAATTTGATTCAAAGCCAAGAAACAGATTTAAGAGATGCTTAAATTATATTTGTGGATTTAAACTAAAACTTCCTCTTTAATCCATTTTTCAAAATTTGTTCAAACAGGTGATCCTGGGCAAATGGGAGCACAAGGTCCAAAAGGTAATACTTTTTTGAGGTCTTATTACAATAAAAAACCTTGATTCTTTTTTAGTGGCTTTTGGGGGGTTCTCCATAATCCTTATACTCTGAGATATTATGGCTGGAGTAAAGCCCAGAGTTTAGGAGGAGGCAGGGCCAGATTTATAAACTGTGCACCCGTAGGCCACTCAGAACCCCCAGCACCCCTCGCACCAGACCCTCTCCTCTCCCCCTGCGCTCGACCTGCTCCGTTCGCACAGCTTCAAAGCTCTCCTCCCTAGCCAGGCCAGAGCTGCACCCCAAATGTGACGCACATTAAACCCTGTAATGATGTGAATGCTAGATATTAACCTTACTAACCTTGCTGATTTTTTTTGGTATGGGATCCGTTATCCGGAAACCAATTATGCAGAAATCTCCATATTATGTCTCTCATAGACTCCATTTTATCCAAATATTCCACATTTTTAAAAAGTAATTTCCCTTTTCTCTGTAATAATAAAACAGTAGCTTATACTTAATCCCAACTAAGATATAAGTAATCCTTATTAGAAGCAAAACCAGCCTATTGGGTTTAAATTATTTTTTAGAAGACTTAAGGTATGAAGATTCAAATTTGGAAAGATCCGTTATCCGGAAATCCTTCGGTTTAAAGCTAACCTGGATAACAGGTCCCATACCTGTATCATCTTTCCAGTTTTAACATGCCATTTTGTTCAGTTGCTTGTTTCATATGATGAAATGTATAATTTTCTAAAAGAACCAACACCACCCTCTCCTTATACAGGTATGGGACCTGTTATCCAGAATGCGTGGGACCTAAAGTTTTCCGGATAATTGATCTTTCTGTAATTTGGATCTTCATACATTAAGTCTACTAGAAAATCATATAAACATGAAATAAACCCAATAGACTGGTTTTGCTTCCAAAAACCTAGATCCCAAGCATTCTGGATAACAGGTCCCATACCTGTACAGGTATAGGACCTGTTGTCCAGAATGCTCAGGACCTGGGGATTTCCAGATAACGGATCTTTCCTTAATTTGGATCTTCATACCTTAATTCTACTAGAAAATCATGTAAACATTAAATAAACCCAATAGGCTGGTTTTGCTTCCAATAAGGATTAATTATATCTTAGTTGGGATCAAGTACAAGCTACTGTTTTATTATTACAGAGAAAAATGAAATCATTTTTAAAAATTTGAATTATTTGGATAAAATGGAGTCTATGGGAGACGACCTTTCCATAATTCAAAGCTTTTTGGATAACAGGTTTCCGGATAATGGATCCCATACCTGTATTTTACATATTATTGGTTTCCATGACACACTCAGTTTCCGTCTTGCTACCACAAAATATTGAGACAATCTTCCTCTGGGTGTCCTGCTGTCCCTAATGTTCTTTATCATGTTCTTTTGTCAACAGGTGAAGTTGGTGACGTATTGTACGGTGAGGAACAATTTTACAGCTAGAAATAATGGGAAACCTTTTTTACCAAAAATATTAGTAATAAAAAAATAAAATTGTCAAGAATGTTCTAACTAGCTGTTCAAAAAAATGAATCCAGGGCCATAGTTACAGATAAGAAATATAATACTTAAAAATTATAATATTTCAATTCCCCACCGGTAGATTATAAAGTGCCTTTAGGTCAGTTATCTACAGTATTCTACTCCATTGCCCTCAGCTCCATACCTCCCAACATTTTGGAAGTAAAAAGAGGGACACAAATTTTTTTTAGCTCGTAGCGCAGCAATTTTTTTGACCACACCCCTTTCTGTGGCCACACCCCCTAATTACCATGTTCGTTTTACAAAATTTGGCAGGTTATGAAAGTTTGAAAATATTTCTCCTTATCTAAACTGTGTTTTTGTGTCTCAAAATTGTTACAAAGTATCTTATTTGCACCTGTTAGGTGTTCTGGGCTCTCTGCTAAAAGCCAATTAAGTGAGAAACTTTGTTTCTTTTTCTGGCTGTTCAGTGCAGAGAAAAGAGGGACTTTCCAGTACAAATGAGGGACTGCGGGTTGAGCTGTCAAAAGAGGGACTGTCCCTCCGAAAAAGGGACAGTTGGGAGATATGCAGCTCCACAAAATACTTGGTTCTACCTGTACATTTCATGTGGGCACCAGTTATTACTGGGACGCGCTGAGCAAAGTGGAAGTACTCAAGCATATCACATTAGTTAGGTAGCTGCATTTAAATGGGAAAAAGTTAAAGGGATACTGTCATGGGAACATTTTTTTAAAAAAAAACGCATCAGTTAAAGTGCTGCTCCAGCAGAATTCTGCACTGAAATCCATTTCTCAAAAAAGCAAACAGATTTTTTTATATTTAGTTTTGAAATCTGACATGGGGCTAGAAATATTGTCAGTTTCCCAGCTGCCCCAGTCACGTGACTTGTGCTCTGATAAACTTCAGTCACTCTTTACTGCTGTACTGCAAGTTGGAGTGATGTCACCACCCTCCCTTCTTCCCCAGCAGCCCATTAGCAGAACAATGGGAAGGTAAACAGAAAACAGCTCCCTGATAGATATAAGAACAGCACTCAATAGTAAAAATCCATGTCCCTCTGTGACAACTTTAGTTACACTGAGTAGAAAAAACAACAGCCTGTCAGCAGTTCCATAGTGCAGCACTGGCTAACCACATAGCAGCTCCCTAAGGGCAGAGACAGACGAGAAGACTCGGGGAGATTTAGTCGCCCAGCAACAAATCGCCTCTTTTTCGAGCAACTAATCTCCCCAAACTGCCGACGGGATGGCACTTGGTGCGCTCTGAGTGAAATCCTGCCGGCCATTTAGATTCTAGCAGGCGGGGAGGCACTTCAGGGAGATAAGTCGCCCGAAGAAGAGGCGATTTGTCTCCAGGCGACTAATCTCCTGAATCTTCTCGTCTGTCTCTGCCCTAACACAAGATAACAGCTGCCTGGTAGATTTAAGAACAGCACTCAATAGTAAAATCCAGGTCCCACTGTGACACATTCACTTACGTTGAGTAGGAGAAACAACAGCCTGCCAGAAAGCAGTTGGCATCCTAAAGTGCTGGCTCTTTCTGAAAGCACATGACCAGGCAAAATGACCTGAGATGCACCTACACACCAATATTACAACTAAAAAATACGCTGGCTGGTTCAGGAATGACATTTTATATTGTAGAGTGAATTATTTGCAGTGTAAACAGTGTAATTTAGAAATAAAAACTACATCATAATAATCATGACAGAATCCCTTTAAGTTATGGGATCTTTGTATTCTATAATTTGCTCTAATATAAGGTTTATATTGTTACTTGCATTTTATCAGCTAGGTGTTTCATCTGACATTCTTTTGTTATATTGTTTTAGTTGGAAGGAACTGCAAGGAGCTGCTGGATCAGGGGGTGATAATGAGCGGTTGGTATACTATATACCCGGATGGAATGGCACCCCTGCAGGTGCTGTGTGATATGGACACTGATGGGGGAGGTTGGATAGTAAGTACCAACAATCTGCCAAATCCTCATTCCACTGGAATTTGCTTCCATGGTCTCCAAAATGTTATGATGTTAATATTCAAAAATAATAAATTCCCACATTCATAACTATTGTGGATAAAGACCAAAAATATACAGACTTGGGAAGGGTATTGGCCTATAAGACAGCTGGAGACTTTATCACTTGCACCTTTCCTTATCTTGCATAGGTTTTTCAAAGACGCTACGATGGCTCAGTAGACTTCTACCTTGGCTGGGATTCCTACAAGAAGGGGTTTGGCAGCCGCCTGTCTGAGTTCTGGTTGGGGAACGATAATCTCAGCAATTTGACATCGGCAGGTAATTCTTATACTGAGCTTACTGTAATTCTGTACTTGTGCCCCCTTAGTCCTATCATTCTTTGGATCATTTTAATCCATAGTAATTGTCCTTTGATGGATTGTTTGCATTTCTGATCGGTGCTGAACCTACAGTAAAGTGCTGCATACATTTTTGGTGCTATATAAATAAATGGATCCTATGAAAATACAATACAACAGAGCTGTTGTTCAAGTATTAGTGTAGTAATAGTGATCATTCTCTAGTTTTTGCCTTCCATTGCACTTGGGAGTGCAGTGTATGAGACTAGCTAATCTTGGAGTCTCAACTGCCCAAAATCTATTGATGTGCTTACAAGTATAGAGTACAACAGCAGAGTCCTATCTATTTCCAGGCTAATGCAAAAAAATATGAGTTAATTCCATCCTTTGGAATCAGTTTGGAGGACTACTTTCCTTCAAGCACTGACCCCACTAACCCTAACCCCTCCTTTAAGAGGTTTGGACACAAATGTGCATGTCTGTCATGAGCCCCACATCATTCCCATGCAGCCCCCTCAATTGTGCATGCTACTGAGGTCATGAAGATACCCAAAAATGCCCAACAAAGGTCCAATCTACTTTACAACTTCTCCTCAAGTACATTAAAATATATACCTCATGAAATGCATCTAAAGCCCTTCGCATCTTGCTTGCCTCGAACGCCTTTGTGATGTCCCTTCAACCGATGGTTGTAATAGAAAAAGGTAGCACTGACATTTTTGTGTCAAGCAGGATAACCTCAAAATTCTAAGTTTACTCCACAGAAGTAAATCCAGCCTATCAACATTGGTATGTGTGCCGCATAAACCTCTCCCACTGAAACCAAAACCCAAGATATGGTATCAGTGATTCATTCACTACCCCTGCTGATTCACAACACATGCTCTGGGCCGCGGTCACTTCACAAAAGGCTGGCACAAACCGGACAAACACATTTTTTACATTTTATACATACAAACCTAACGCATTTTGTGCCACACCAGGTACTTACTCATGACTAAGGTCCGGTTTGTGCCAGCCTTTTTTCTACAAGGTCTTGTGACTTCTACCCTTAGCTGAAAGTCTGGGGCATGTGCAGCCGGACACCCCATTCCACATAGTAAATCTACCTTTAATTGGGGTTCATTTGTTTTCATATAACAAGGAAACACAGAAACCAGTGCATTCTAAAGAATAACAAATTAAAAATAAGGCAGCTTCTAATCTTAGATTATGGCCTAACAGAGAAAATGGGTTAGTGCTGTAGACAACTTTGAAAATATGGATCATTACTGGTATAGGGCAACTAAACTTCTGGGCTGGTACTGTAAATTTAATATCTAAAATTCAGAATTTGTAGCCATAAAACAAATGTATAATCCCGCACTGGATTACAGTAGCCTTCCATGGAAGATGGAATGAAGCTGAACCCTTCCACTTTCTCCCATCATAGGTACATGGGATCTGCGTGTAGATTTGAGAGACTTTAACAATTTAGCCTATTATGCCAAGTACTCATCCTTCCAGATTTCACCTGCCTCTGACAATTACACGTTAACATTTGGTGCTTTTCTTGGTGGTAATGCAGGTAAGTTGTCATTGTGCTAATTGACAATATTCATTAAAGGTACTTAAGTCCAAATACATAAGAGGTTTATTGGCTCCTGATAAAATTAACTCAAGCGTGCATACGTTATAGGGACTGGCGTGAATGATTTATAATCTCTATAAGGAAATTCAGAATATGCTGGTGCTATATAAATATCTGTTCCTTATCTCAAAGCCTAACAAAGGCTGCAGCTGGGGGGGGGGAGGAAGGGGTTTGTTTATACAGGGGCTTCTTAGTAATTTCAGGTTTAGTGCAATAAATAACAACAATCATTAGATATTTTTTATTAAATCAAAAGGCAAAAGATATGTTTAGCAAAAGCCTTAATTATTTCAAGCCAAAAAAACGGGATATACTGCCCCTTTAAAGGAGAAGGAAACCCCCTGGGCGCAAAACCCCTCCCCCTCCCCCGTGTTGAACACCCTCCCTCCTCCCCCCTGGCCTACCTGTCCCGCTGGGCAAATGCCCCTAACTTGTTACTTACCGTTCTGCGCAGGTCCAGTCCACGGAGTTCACAGATGCCATCTTCTTCCACGTGATCTTCTTCCTGCTTTGACCGGCGTTTTGGCGCATGCTCAGTAGGAGCATTTCACTGGTACGGATCTACTGCGCATGCGTCAAAAGTCACAAAGTTTTCGTGACTTTTGGCGCATGCGCAGTAGATCCGTCCGGCGAAATGCTCCTACTGCGCCAGTCAAAGCAGGAAGAAGATCACTTGGAAGAACATGGCGTCTGTGAACTCCGTAGACTGGACCTGCGCAGAAGGTTAAGTAAAAAGTTTGGGGCATTTGCCCAGCGGGACAGGTAGGCCAGGGGGGAGGAGGGAGGGGAAGCAACACGGGGAGGGGGGAGGTTTTTGCGCCCACTGGGTTTCCTTCTCCTTTAAGGTATGTCTTCAGCTCTCCTGCAACCCCAGTTTAACATATTAAAAGGCCTTAATGTAACCGGAGAGATATCTTACAGCATCTCTAACTGAATGGATAATTAATATTTTACACATTTCTTTTTTTCAGGGGATTCCTTGAGTTACCACAATCAAACAAGTTTTTCTACCAAGGACAGGGACAATGATCGCAGCTTAACTAACTGTGCCGTTGAAGGGTTTGGGGCCTGGTGGTTCAATGACTGCTTCTTGTCAGATCTCAATGGCGTCTATCAGCTGCAGCAGAGCGGCAATTCCTTTGGTATCACGTGGCACTCTGCCAATGATTATAGTTATTATTCCTTCAAGAGGTCAGAAATGAAGATCAGGCCTGTGTAAGGACATGGGAGAAGCAGAGGAATCAGACTCTGTGCTTATGAATGAGGCATGGGATTCTTTTTTTTGCTCCAAATGCATTAAAGTCAATGGACGTTTTTTCTTATGGCGACTTTTTTTGTCCTAATGCATTAACGTCAATGGGCGATTTTTTTCTCCAAATGCATAAAAGTCAATCGGTGTTTTTTTCTTATTAGTGGTTTTTTTTTTTTGCGGCAATTTTTCTCACAAAATTCTCACATGGCGAAATTCTGAATTTCGCCGCTAATCCATGGCTGGCAAATATATTTGCTCATCACTAATGACCAGTTCTAAGCAAATTTTAATTGTTCTTCATTGTTTCTTTTTCAACGTTTTTTTTAACTCTTTCCAGCTTTCAAATGGGGGTCAGTGACCCTCTCTAAAAACCAAATGCTTTGTAAGGCCACAAATTTATTGTTATTGCTACTTTTTAATACTTGTCTTTCTATACGGGCCTCTCCTAATCATATTTCATTTCAATCTCGTACAAATCAGTGCATGGTTGCTAGGGGAATTTGGACCCTAGCAACCAGATGGCTGAAATTGCAAACTGAAGAGCTGCTGAATAAAAAGCTAAATAACTCAAAAACCACAAATAATAAAAAATGAAAACCAATTGCAAATTGTCTCAGAATATCACTCTCTGCATCAGACTAAAAGGTAACTCAAAGGTGAACAACCCCTTTAAAAGAAAATGAAGTGGGGCTTATTCATTAACACTGGGCTCGTTTGCACCTGGACAGTACCCCAAGGAATGCTATAACCCCAGCGGTATTTTGGGTATTGAGTCTGAATGAGCATCATTAGCTTCTGCCGCTGCATTGAGGGTTCACCTTCAACCCATAGCACTAAAGCACTTCTGTCTTATTAATCTATACACTGTAACTGATCCACTGTACTGTACTCCTGGCTTCTCTCTGCTGTACAAAATGTATTCCACCTCCTCAAATAAATAAATAAATTGACCAGGTATCTCTGTGCAAGTTGGGGGAAGATTTGGATGAATGGGGTTATTTGCCTTGCCTCTAAAAAAAATAAATTAATCGGTGATCTTATTATTTTTGACTTATGACACAGGTATAATAAATGTTAGTTTGGTTTAATTATACAGGTATGGGATCCTTTATCCGGAAACCCATTCTCGACAAAGCTCCGAATTATGGAGAGGCCATCTCCAGTAAAAATGGTTTCCTTTTTCTCTGTAAAAATAAAACAGTACCTTGTACAGGTATGGTATCCGTTATCCAGAAACCCGTTATCCAGAAAGCTCCAAATTACGGAAAGGCCGTCTCCCATATTTTATCCAAATAATCCAAACTTTTAAAAAAGATTTCCTTTTTGTGTAATAATAAAACAGTAGCTTGTACTTGATCCCAACTAAGATATACAGTAATTAATCCTTATTGGAAGCAAAACCAGCCTATTGAGTTTATTTAACGTTTACATGATTTTCATACGTAAGGTAAATTACAGAACTATCCGTTATCCGGAAAACCCCAGGTCCCGAGCATTCTGGATAACAGGTTCTATACCTGTACTTGATCCCAACTAAAATATAATTAATCCTTATTGGAAGCAAAACCAACCTATTAGGTTTATTTCATGTTTACATGATTTTCTAGTAGACTTAAGGTATGAAGATCCAAATTACGTAAAGTTCCATTTTCAGGAATCCCCCAGGTTGGCTGTCCAATCAAGATCAGGAATTATGCTTTACTAGAGATGAGTTGTTTGATCAAGAACAAGAGGAGTGAATTCATAAAAGTTATCCTACTTAAAAGATTTTTTTAAACTAGAAATTTTTTATTGGTTTTCCATATTTTCAAGGTGTCACAGGATCAGACGTTGTTCATGATCCAACCAGAGGTAAAAATACACTACAATAATACACTGAATCAACTACATTCTCAGCATTTGTGGAACCATGTCTGGAAACAGGTTATTGAAAGAGAAAGAGAGAGAAAAAAGGAGTAAGAGAGGAAAAGAGGAGAGGGAAAGAACAGGGGAGAGCAGAGAGGCGAGGTTTTGGGGAGCAAGGGGGACGGTAGGGACTGGGTGAAGGTTGGGTAAAGACTCTGTCCTCTCTCCTTTGTAGGTGCATGGTTATATCTGCCAGCCTAAGTCTTAGGGGCAGATTTATCAATTGTGAATTCATGTGAATTTTGTTTTTTAATTCGAATATACTCACAACTCAAATGGGAGGTTATTTAAGAAAAAGCTTGAACGTCTAAAACTCGAATGAATATTACTGACCCGAAAACTTGAATTCTACTTAACTTGAATTGAGTTTTTTCTCCGAAAAACTTGAATGTCAGGATGGCTATTAACATCTTTCAAATGGGTCACTTGACCCCTGCCATTGACTTCTACATGAACTCAGCAGGTTTTAGGTGGCGAATAGTCGAATTCAAGTTGTTCCCAGGGTCCAGGTATGATAAATCTCAAATTCGAGTTTGAATTATTCCCAACTAGAATTTGTGAGTTTTGACCAAAAATCCAAAATTAATCTTGGAACAGACTACATACCTACAAGTAGTACTAACACCACCATTAGCGCTATTAAACATATTAAACCTAAACATTTGATAACTGCCACCAGACTTTTAATCCCAAAATATTGGAAATCTACAGAAGTTCCCATTAAAGCAGTACTATTAGTATTGATAGACTCAAACCTTACATATGAACCAATGTCTACTGGACCAAACCAAGCTAGCAAACACAGCACACAGTCCATGGCCCTTTAGAAACAATGGAAAGAGAAATACTACCTACTTAAAGGGGTGGTTCACCTTAACTTTTTGTATGTAATAGAATGGCTAATTCTAAGCAACTTTTCAACTGGTCTTCATTATTATTTTTATTTTAATAGTTTTTACATTATTTGCCTTCTTCTTCTGACTCCTTCTAACTTTCAAATGGGGATCACTGACCCCTTCTAAAAAAAAACTAGGGATGCACCGAATCCAGGATTCGGTTCGGGATTCGGCCTTTTTAAGCAGGATTCGGATTCAGCCGAATCCTTGTGCCTGGCCGAACCGAATACGAATGCTATTTTGCATATGTAAATAAGGGGTGGTTAGAGAAATCACATGACACTTTATCGCAAAAGAAGAATTTTTTCCACTTTTCCTTTCCTGCACCAATTTACTTATGCAAATTAGGATTCGGCTCGGTATTTGGCCAAATCTTTCACCAAAGTTTTGGGGATTCACCTGAATCCCAAACAGTGGATTCAGGGCATCCCTAAAAAAAACAATTATTACCAAAGTATTTAGCGTTTAGAGACCCCAAAATGAAGTTTAGTGCATACAACTTGTCCTGGAAGTTACTTCAGATGCTGAATAATCATTACATTTACTGCATTTCTTGCATTCAGAGGAATCCAAAATGGTTAACCATGTCTTTTTTACTACAAACTACTGAGTCGCAATGCTTTCTGAAAAAGGACGGTTTTGATGAAATCCCTAAAAATTGGCTCAAAGCTTCCACTTTCTAGTATCTTATCTCCCACATAGCATTAGGTACCAAGAGAAAACATTCAATATATCAATGCCAGGAGTCCAAGAAGGGAAGATACAGCTTCCTTCTTGATCCAGAAGGAAGCACGGGGGGGTCGGCGCCCCAGGCTCCACTTGATCCCCCCCCAGGGGGTGAGGGAACATATAATTAGTGAATATATGAAATAAACATCTGAATTTGTGCATGTGTATATTTTATGTATACACATATCTATATATAATATTTATAGTACATATACATATGCACAACTAAGACATCCCCTATTAAAGGCATGAAAGACATTGCCAGGCTCTCTGCCCTCACAGTGAAAAATTATTTGTTACTTTCAGGTGAAAATTTTGGTTTGAACAGGAAATTAGACACAAAGTTTGTGAATAGATCTAGATCTAGAAATCTAAAACCCGCTCACCACAGGCAAGTGCAAGCCAGTGTGGCCGCTCTAGTGACAGATTCTCTGATAGGGACACTATCACTTCACAAATGTCACTGGTTAATTTTATTCATGCTATTTAGTATTCACTTCTTTATCTACTGTATATACCGGTAATCTCTAATCTCCAGTACAAAACTGATAGAGATCAGCATCTATCAAAAAGCTTCCGCATTCTCAGAGTAAACTCACTGCTAAAATGCTTAGAAAGGGGAAAAATTATAACCCCTCTCAGTGTCCCTATCACTCATTTAATAAAGTTGCAACATCTTGTGGCAATTTGTCTCTACAGACTTAAAGGGGTTGTTCGCAGTTTGAGTTAATTTTTAGTATGATGTAGAGAGTGATATTCTGAGCCAATTTGCAATTGGTTTTCATTTTTTATTATTTGTGGTTTTTCAGTTATTTAGCTTTGTATTCAGCAGCTCTCCAGTTTACAATCTCTGTAATCTGGTTGCTAGGGTCCAAATTACCCTAGCAACCACACAATTGATTTGAATAAGAGACTGGAATATGGATAGGAGAAGTCTGAATAGAAAGACGAGTAGTAAAAAGCAGTGTTGGACTGGCCTGGCGGGATACCGGGAAAAAACCTGGTGGGCCCCGACCCTCATGGGCCCCCGCCGGGCCAGACCCCCTCTCTCGATTCTGAAATCTTAAAAAAAAAAGTGCGGTAGCGTGCGCGCCTGAATGCGTGCGCGCCGCCACGCTTCACAGTAGCCAGGCTGGGAGGCTGGAGGGGGCCCTGGACAGCGGTCCCAGTGGGCCCCCCAGTCGACCCTGGTAAAAAGTAGCAATAACAATACATGTGTCCCCTTACAGAGCATTTGTTTTTTAGATGGGTCAGAAGAAAAAGGCAAAATTAAAACACTACACAAAATAAATAATGAAGACCAATTGAAAAATTTGAATTGGCTATTCTATATAATACTAAAAATTAACTCAAAGGTGAACCACCCCTTTAATCTTAAAGGGTGCAATATCAGCTTCAGAATTAAACACCAAAGAGGACAGGGGTAAAATTTGCAACCGACATCCCTTGCCCCCTACAACATCCCCCTAGAACTATCTGTCGTCCCCTACAACTTTCCTTGCAATTCTCTGCTGCCAGAGCCATGTTGTGGGTTAAAGAGATGAGCATGCCAGGGTGCTAGATAGCCTGGGTGCCAGTGAGTAGCATGAAGGAATCAGTTGCAGAGGAATGAGATAAGGCAATGCAAAATTGCTTCAAAAAGCCCCCGGAACAATTTTACATTCTTTTTTAAAGGTTAAAGATTTCGCTAGGAAGATTATATAAGGGTGAGAACAGTGGAACATATTCTCTGTGAAGGTATATGGAGGAGGTGAGAGATAGTGGCACATCAGTTAGTTTATTCTGCTCTAAGTGTACAACTACACATCTCCTATTCTCTGTAACAGTGATGTGTTCCCTAAGGGTTAATTTAGTCATATGCACTACAAAATATATTAGTATCAATGGTACAGCATGTTACATGTATACTGCTATATACACTATTGTAACGCCTGTATACTGTTAATTCTGCTCATCTGTATACTGCCATATACACCCCTCTATTGTAACTCCTATATACCACTTAATTCTGTAATTCTATTTGTATACAGGGCCGCCATCAGGGGGGCACTAGGGGGACAGTTGCATACCTCCCAACTGTCCCTTTTTCTGACAGCTCAACCCGCAGTCCCTCTTTTGTACTGGAAAGTCCCTCTTTTCTCTGCACTGAACAGCCAGAAAAAGAAACAAAGTTTCTCACTTAATTGGCTTTTAGCAGAGAGCCCAGAACAGCTAACAGGTGCAAATAAGATACTTTGTAACAATTTTGAGACACAAAAACACAGTTTAGATAAGGAGAAATATTTTCAAACTTTCATAACCTGCCAAATTTTGTAAAACAAACATGGTAATTAGGGGGTGTGGGCACAGAAAGGGGTGTGGTCAAAAAATTGCAGCGCTACGTGTGGAAAAAAATTTTTTGTCCCTCTTTTTACTTCCAAAATGTTGGGAGGTATGCAGTTGTCCCGGGCCCCGCGGGTATTTGTGTATAAGGGGGAGGCCCGGCTATGCTTCACTTACTTTATTAGCTAGGCCCCCCTGCAGTCAGCGCGCTGAAATATTCTGAAAAGAGCAGAGCAGCTCCATGCGTTGATGGTACTTTTAGTAGTACCATTTTGACCTCGTGTAAGACAAAACTCAATAAAGGAAAACCTTTAGTAATAGTCAGGCAATTTATTCTTACATAATACAACATAACAGTTTTGTCTGGGTAAGCTGTTGGAGTAACACACAGAATGTCAGCCAAGGACTTACCAAAGACCCACCTCTTGGTCCAGGCATTATATAGCTTTCAGAAGGCTTTTACAATAATTGTGACAAGGGTTTCACGGAAATACCATACATAGTCTGTCTCCTCCTTATACAATTAATGTCTAAATGATTTACTTAGTCTTACATGTTATCAAAGGAATGTTGTAACATACTGTGTCTAGCTCCAACGGTCCACAGCCTCGCAATCAGCTATCGGCTAACCAAGGCCATTGTGGTATTTCCAGTAATCTGAGCCGCACTTCAGCAGTAAGGGGCCCCAACAGACAGACTGGCGTTAGACTGATACTCTGGAATTTAAGTAACAGAGTGATGATCTTTTGTTTGTATGGCCTAGTATAAGCTATATGAGTGACCATTGTCCACAGTAGACCATTCGTCCATCCTGCCTTGGGCCCTATAGCGTTATGGCGTCGTAGAGGGCGGGGGTGACAAATATCAACCCTCTGACACTAGCCATTCGTCCGTCATAGGAATTGGACTGTTCCAGATATTTTTATATTATATAAACATTCCTCTCTTGAAACATTAAATATGTTTCACATAAGTAATTACAGGCACTGGGAGAGTGCTGAGAGGACCCCCAGGAACAAGGGAGGTCTATTATAAATGGGACAGTGGTGTATGCTGTTGTGAGTTATAGTTCAACTGTCGTGGCAGCACCAATACAGAAGTGCAGCTGAAAAGCTGAAATGAATGAAAACAAAGCAAACAGGAAGCTAAGGAGCTACAGGTATTTCCTGTTTTTGAGGAACTAACGTGACTACGAACCGCTGGAACCGCACAATGAAGCAAGAGCTGTCTGAATATAACATGTAGCCTAAGATTTAAACAAATATATGATTATAGTGAAGTTAGGTTTCAAAATAAAGCAAAATAAAGCATTACAGAGAGATAATAAAAGGAAATCATTGCATAGAGATAATGAGACATAGTAATAATCATCCTAAGTAAGATAAAAATGTAAAAATGAAGATTTAGTAAAAATGAAAAATACTAAAATGAGGCTAAAAATGCTAAATTCAAACTTTTTTTCTACAGTTCTCTATTATCTAACATAACCCTTCTGCTATCAACTGTTCTTGTTCCTCTCTTTCTAGCTTCCTTTGATTCTCAGGCCCTTTCCTGACTTTCTAGGGCACATACTTGACCTTTTACTTCTTTTGCTGCCTCTCTCTTTCTCTTAGCTATTACGGGAAAACAACTCATCATAGAGTGGGGAGGCTGACGGCTCTATGTATGCCTTATGAGTTAATCTGTGTGTTTTTAGTCAGACGCACTTCTGCAGCATCCCCCGTCGCCCCCCTTTTCTCTACTTTGTATTGTACGGGAGGGGTAGAGCTTAGCTGTGGGGCTGGGGACAGCCTGCTCATCTGTATCTGAGCTATAACTTTCAGAGAACTTATCTCTGAGCTGTTTGTCTTTTTTTTTCTCAAACCTCCCCCATAAGGCTGCGAAAAGTTTTATCTTATAGATGTAAATCAAATGTGAGCAGAAGTTGGAAGGTACTTATAGCACAAATTCTAACAAAGAAATATAGAGCAAGTATTAATGCTAGGATGACATGGATAGACTTAATGAAACTTCCAATGGAGTTGTTTAACCAGCTATAAAATTTTACCTAATCATTTGGAATAACTGAACTGTTCTATAAAAACATTACACTTATTGTAGCAGCTCTAAAACTTTGACTATATGACATTCAGCAAACATTTCAGAAACAATATGAGTACAACCTTCTTTTTCCTATCAAAACACATGATAATCTAAAATCATACTATTTTGGTCAGCTACTCTATTTTTTTTTTTGTAGATTTTACATTATGGGCAGGACTGGTCTTGGAATCTAGACTCTATTTAGTTCTAACATTAGCACATGACAGAGTTCTATTATTATGGTGTTTGTCATTTTGTTTATGTCAGTGCCGTTTACACACAACCAGCTACATAGAGAGCTGAGGACCTGGGGTAATAATACAATAATAAGTAATTACAGGAAACTTTCCTTTTAAAACCTTTTTAAACAGATACAATTTTACCTTTGTTGTTTTCATAACTAATCTAAAATTAAATATATAGAGAAAATGTTACATTATCACATTCCCATTGTTCTCATAAATTGCACACAATTTAACTATATCACATTCAATACTGCATGAATCTAAAACTTAAATTTAACCCATTTCAATATCAGTCCATCAGTTCATTATAGGGGAAAGTCCAATCAGAGAGACATCATGGCGGTGGATAGACATATGAAGAAATATTCAACAGTCACTTGTATTCAGTCAATGCAGCAGTCTCTGTAAAGTTCTTAAGAGTTCATAATCAGTCCATAGATTCGATATTAGGATAGGCAAAAATGTAGAGGCATCACAGATAAGAATGGCAAACTTTGAAATGGCTCTTTGTATGTATGTATGCAGAGTTTCTTTCAATGAGTGGTGTGATCAATGATAGCTGTTCTATTTAGAATGGATTGGAATCATCTCAACAGCTACTGATGGAATTTTGCTCAGATCACCAACCTGGAAACAAAGAGACAATGTGACAATATCTGGTGTTCTGGTAATACTGACTTGTCTAATGTACTAGCTAAAGAACTCTAATGAAACTACTGTATGAACTGTCAGTAATGAGAAGTGGTTGTACATTTATGATATGAGTGAAGGACGTTTGTTTTCTTGTGGTAAATTCAAATGGAGAAAGTCCACAACACCTGATAGGATTGTTGCAGAGAATTGACAGGACAGCTGGGAGTAAATCCAACCAAATGCTGCCAGTAATTGTGTTGTTGGAAGTGGGATGGTACAAAGACACAATTCCACTTAATATCAGTGTAATTTGCAAATTTGTAATAGAATCGAAAATTGAATTGTTTAAACTATTAAATACAACCTGTACTGTTTCCTTCTTATAACAAAATAATATTGATTAATCATAACCAGGAAAAACATTTAACAAGTTCTCTCTTGTACCTTTATATATATTTATATTTTTAGCCTAAATGAGAATGACATAGACCCATTTTAGTAGCATCATTTATTTCTACAAATTAAATAGTGAAATTACTGATTATCAGATGAAATCAACAATAAATTTAAGTCACTTCTGCATTTTCTTACACTTGCAGACGTGTGATACAAGATAAACAAGTGCAAAGATTACGGAAGAATTTTTTTTTAGCAGCGGCACAAGCACATAAGCTGCATTTTTATGAACTGAAACTTATTTAATTAGAAAAAATAGTAACAACAACATAACCCATAATATAATACTCCTCTCTTGTTGTACTGCAAATGCAGTACAATAATATGAAATAATAGATTCACATCTGTCTAGAGAATAATGAAAGGAATTTAACCTGTACCAATGAGTGAATCGGGTATGGATCCAAACTGCATCAAGTTTACCTTCATGTTGGTGTAAAAGATCCAGATGCAGGAGAGACAAAAAAAAATACAGATGAGTATGAAACAGTAAAGTTAAAAATATTTGCTGTGGTTAAAAGTTCCTGAGCCAGCTGCCTGACAAAAAAAGGGAAGTTACAAAACAGTGAGAGAAGTTAAGCATCTGAAATATTGTGCAACAGAGGATTCTGGGAAATGTAGTTTTTATGACAGTACCAGCAAATAGAATCCTTCTTGAACTATGAACTAGATTTCCTCTTAAAGGGTGCTGTAAATCTAATGCACCATTAAGTACTTCAGTGTGAAACAACTGACCATGATTTATTTGGTCGTCAGGACATTTGTCTTCAGAAGATTCAGGGGAACTACTACTGTGAATAAGCTTAAAACATTCTGAACCATTAGCTCAATAAGAATCGTCATTACTGGGGCTGCACCGTCTGTGAAACCAAAAGTTCTGAGATTGTGTAACCCTGTATCACTCTAAAATTGCCAATAGGCACATTCAAAATAGCATTTAATTGCTCCTGGGTATCCATATAAAGGACTGGATCCAAGTTTGATGAACAAGGAGCAGAGAATAGGTGTAATGTCTCAGCTGAAGTTTATGTGAGAAATATCACTTTCTATTGTTGGCAAAAGCCTGCTAGATCTAATGGCATGCAATTAGTATAGTAAAATATTTACTCTTACACATATCCTTTATCTGTCACAGTAGAATTTCAAGTTGTGAGGGAAGAAAACTATCGCCTTCTGGCCAGGAAAACGCAGTCTTGTCCCCTCCACTGTGACACTTAACAAAGGCTTTGAAACTTAAAATGTTTTGAGCACTCAACTAGTATATCTAGGAGGATTGTTAGATATTCTAAACTGATGGAACATGTTTTTTTCTTTCAGATCACAAGTAAAACATAATACACTTAAAAAAGAGTTATCAATCTGACACATAAAGACAAAAAAGAGAAGAAAGGTTTATTTGAGACAAAAAACTTCAACAGAGAACATTTAAGGAGACAACACTAATATTTCTGTTAAAATAGAAAGACAAGTGGAGTGAATTAACCTTATTCACGAGTAACCCATTCACAAACAGAAATACACAAGAGAACTAATGTTACTATGAGAATAAGAACAAAGAAGACAATGTTATGATAAGATAAGAATAGTGACATGATAGTCTAAGACAAAATGACAATATTTTAGTGACAGACACATAGAACAAATATTATATTACAAGAGGTACCTATGAAAACTTATAAACATTAAAGAGAACCAAAAACAGTTATGCAAACATATTCATTACAGACACATCAAAGTCATATAACCGTCAAGTCAAGTCAAGTCAAGTCCTTTTCTTTCTAACATACACACAAGTATTACATTCAAAATATGCTCTAACAGACCTGTAGGATGCAAAAAAGCTGAGCAGCAAGCAATGAACATTGGTTTATAAAACAAACAGGGCAAACAAACAGACATATAAACTGGAGTCACCTGCAGGAAAAATGATGTTATACTTTTCTCTGTAATTTAGAACAGGCTTACAATTGAGTGTAAAGGGAGAAAACAGGTTGGAAGTTGCAGATTGACAACACCTAAATGTTTGTAGGCTCTCGTTTTTTTTCTGACAATTCAAATGGACAGGAAAGTGATTCACACTTCACACTCTAAAGAATTTCCTTCAGAAAACCTAGTTTTCCATATTTCTGGCCTGCTAGGTCACCCCATAAACTCCTAAACAACAAACAGACTGTGAGATAGAGCCACAAATTCTCTCACACACCATCACACAGATATGACAGTTACACTATTGTTATTCATGCACTCAGCTAGGCAAACATTCAACATTCATGGATCCTTTTGCATACATCAAACAACATACACGTGTAATTTCTATTTCAAGATGTTTTAGACTACACTTCATGATAAGAAATGAGACATACAAAATACAAAAACAGGAAGGAAACTGCGGATTCCTATCATGAATGGCAGATAATTTCAGCTGATTAACACAACAATTAACAAAACAATAGGCAAAAAGAAGTTAGAAAAACATATATACCCCACCCAGGGGTACTTACGCGCGCGAATCAATCATCCGTTAAAGTAAAGCTTTACGGGGAAACCGTCCTGGAAAAGAAAATATCCACGGGTAAACTATCGACATCCGAGAACATCCTCGGGTACACTCCAGTAGCCAGACTGGAGCCCTCCATTGCCTGAAAAAATGACTGGAAAAAACTGGATCACAGTCGGCGGTCACCATATGATGGTACTTTTAGTAGTACCATTTTGACCTCGTGTAAGACAAAACTCAATAAAGGAAAACCTTTAGTAATAGTCAGGCAATTTATTCTTACATAATACAACATAACAGTTTTGTCTGGGTAAGCTGTTGGAGTAACACACAGAATGTCAGCCAAGGACTTACCAAAGACCCACCTCTTGGTCCAGGCATTATATAGCTTTCAGAAGGCTTTTACAATAATTGTGACAAGGGTTTCACGGAAATACCATACATAGTCTGTCTCCTCCTTATACAATTAATGTCTAAATGATTTACTTAGTCTTACATGTTATCAAAGGAATGTTGTAACATACTGTGTCTAGCTCCAACGGTCCACAGCCTCGCAATCAGCTATCGGCTAACCAAGGCCATTGTGGTATTTCCAGTAATCTGAGCCGCACTTCAGCAGTAAGGGGCCCCAACAGACAGACTGGCGTTAGACTGATACTCTGGAATTTAAGTAACAGAGTGATGATCTTTTGTTTGTATGGCCTAGTATAAGCTATATGAGTGACCATTGTCCACAGTAGACCATTCGTCCATCCTGCCTTGGGCCCTATAGCGTTATGGCGTCGTAGAGGGCGGGGGTGACAAATATCAACCCTCTGACACTAGCCATTCGTCCGTCATAGGAATTGGACTGTTCCAGATATTTTTATATTATATAAACAGCGTGTATGACCAGTCTCTATTTCACTTCTTTTTTTCTCATTGGTTGATTAAGTTTAAGTCCAGGTAAAGCTGTACAAGGATCGGATTGGTGAAGTAGGATCTTCCCCCCTCCTCCTCAACCAATGAGGATACAGAGAAGTGAAAAGGAGACTGGTCATACATACACGGAGCTCCTCTGTACTGATGTGTGGGCCGACTCAATACCCGCGGGCAGGGCCGACATCTGAAATCGCAGGGCCCCATACGAAAACATTTCCTGGGCCCCCTGGGCTGCACCAACCACAAGCCCCGCCCCCACCACACACTAAAAAAAAAAAAACATTGATGCCTATGGTTACCACATGTTGATAAAAAAATAATGGTGGTCAGGGCCCCCATTGAAAAAAACATTTGTGGTCAGGGACCCCCCATTAACAAAACATTTGCGGTCAGGGCCCCCCATTAAAAAATATTGGTGGCTAGGACCCCACACGGGGAAAAAAAGATTGATGGCCAGGGCCCCCCCCACGTTATAAGAAAATTGGTGGCCAGGGCCCCCCTTAAACATCCATGTAAAAAAACTTCCCCCCCCATAAGTTTAAAAAAAATTTGGTGCCCAGGGCCCCACAACACAACAGGGACCACAAAGGGTTACCTTTAGGGGGGCCCTGCCATGTTACACTTACTTCATTAGTGTGGCCCACCGTCTGTCAGTGAGCTGCCAACTACAGAAGGGAGGAGGGGAGCACAAGTGGCTGCATTTTCTTCCAGTGACAGCATTTTCTTCCCTTATTAGAATTTCAAGTCCTGGTAAAGCTGCATGGTGATTGGATGAGCTGGAGGAGAAGTTCAAACCTCAGCTATCCAATCCCTGAGCGGCTCAACCGGGACTTAAACTCAGTGACCAATAAGGAGAAGTAATGGACAGAAGATACCTCCCCTTGTGCTCCCGCCCTGCCTTCCCGAAGTCAGCAGCTCTCAGAAAGCAGGGGGGCCTGACTAATCAAGAAAGTGCGTACCCTCGGGCCCCCCTACAACTCTCCCCCCTGATGGCTGCCCTGCCCACGGGTTTACCAGCAGGTTCGGGTCGACCTTGCACTGCTCCTCGCGGGTGGCGGGCCCGCCACTTTCAAATGCCGGCTTCCGACTTCTGGTTTTATAGTCTGGCGTCTGCTTACCCCGCCCCTTTTGTGACGTCATTGGTGGGGCGGGTCTATAAAAGGCCCCCGGAAGCGCGGGCGTGCGCGGGCGTGCGCGGGCTGGAGCAGGGCGGGTTAGGGTCGGAAAACCCTGTCCCGCACATCACTACTCTGCTCTTTTCTGAAGATTTCAGCATGCTGACTGCAGGGGGGCCCGAATAATAAAGTAAGTGAAACATGGCCGGTCCCCCCTTAACCCTGGCAAACAATTTTATTTAAATTTTGGAGGGGGCCTGTCCACCAATTTATTTATTTATTTTAACTTAAAGGAGGGTCCACCAGTGGATTTTAATAACTTGTGTGAGGGGCCCAGTATTGTTTTTTACTTGCAGGCCCCTGCCACCAATGTTTTTTAAAAAAATATTTTCGGGGGCCCCCAATTTTTTTTTAACTTGTAGGGGGGCCCTGGCCCAAAGGTTTTTTTTTTAAAACTTATAGGGGGGCCCTGATTACCAATTTTTTTTTAAAAAAAAAACTTTTATGGGGGGCCCTGGCACCACAGTTTTTAAAAAAAATATTCTCTAGGGCCCCAATTTTTTTAACTTGTAAGGGTGACCCTGGCACCAATTTTTTTTTTAAACTTATAGGGGGGCCCTAGTCACCAATTTTTTTTTTAACTTGTAGGGGGGCCCTGACCACCAATTTTTTAAAAACAACTTTTATGGGGGGCCCTGGCCATCAATAGCTTTTTATAAACGTGTGTGGGGGGGTTAGCTTTTTTTTAGCGATGAGTGGTCTTTTAACTGTGGTGTGGAGTGGGTGGGATCTGGGGTGGGGCTTGGGTGGGCGGGACCCCGAAAATTTTGTTGTATGGGGCCCTGTGATTTCTAATGGCGGCCCTGTCTGTATACTGCTATATACACCACTCTATTGTAACTCCTGTATACTGCTTAAATCCTGCTAATTCTATTTATCTGTATACTGTTATATACACACCTCTATTGCAACTCCTGTATACTACTACAAGATATTTTGATTACACACTGGTCACTATTGCTTGAGGATGAGACTTTATGCTCAGTGCTACAAGTGAAAGTCACTATCTGCTATAAAAGAAGCCCAAATGTAAGAGATATGCTATAAAAAAAAAGCCATTTTCAAACCCGTCGACTAATAACCTGGAATCATGGATGTTTTCCTTGTGGTGAATGTAATATATGTAATGAGATTTTACATATCACCACGTTTGAGGACAGATTTGGGGGAAACAATCGAATTACATATAACACTACATTGTTTGTAAAACCCAAGGGGTCATTTATTGTTTAGAATGTTCTTGTCTTAAAAGATATGCGGGCACGACACACAAATGCTTAAAGTGAGAATAGAACAGCATTGCAGTGCCATTATAAATGTGAATAAAACAGATAAAACGTTATCCACAGTGGCATATCATTTCACAAAATGGACCCCTCCAATATCAGATTTTGGGCAATTAAAAAAACTAATTTGGCAATAAGAAAACGGTACTTGGAACAAGAATGAGTAAAACGAGAAAATTAAATACCCTTATGGAATGTACAGGTATGGGATCCACTATTTGGAAACCCGTTATCCAGAAAGCTCAGAATTACGGAATGCTCATCTGCTATAGACTCTATTTTATACAAATAATCCAAATTTTTCTCTGTAATAATAGTACTTGTACTAGTAGCTTGTACTTGATCCCAACTAAGATATAATTAATCCTCATTATGATATTTGTTGTACCGTATATACTCGAGTATAAGCCGAGTTTTTCAGCCCCCAAAATATGCTGAAAAACTCTACCTCGGCTTATACTCAGGTCAAGCGCAAAAATGGTCACCGGCGTCCAAGAATAGTCGCCGACGTCCAAGAATAGTCGGCGACGTCCAAGAATAGTCGCCGACGTCCAAGAATAGTCGCCAGCGTCCAAGAATAGTTGCCAGCGTCCAAGAATAGTCTCCAGGAATAGTCGCCCGCATCCAAGAATGGTCATCGGCGTCCAAAAACGAGACGCCGGCACCTCCAATGGGAGCAGAAACCCTCAATTTTTTGATTGAAACTTACCAGAAGCTGCTGCATTTCTCACCCTAGGCTTATACTCGAGTCAATAAGCTTTCCCAGTTTTTGGAGGTAAAATTAGGTACCTCGGCTTATACTCGGGGCGGCTTATACTCGAGTATATACGGTATATGGTCCCAAGCCAAATAGATCTCATGAGGGATTTTGTAATGACAGGACGGAGAGATTTTGAGTGACATTGTCCTAAATTATAGGGGCGCATTAAATATTATGTATGTAAGAAATATTGATGTGCCATTCCGATGAATTTATTTGCCTTGAGAAAGAGTTATGCGAAACGCGGGCCGGCAAGATCTTTTTTATTTATATATTTTTTAAACTAAAGGTGTTGTACTTATTTTACTAATTTATGTACAGGTGGCTGAAATAATTAATGCGGACAGTGCTGCATTCTACCTTCTACCTAGACCTTTACTTCATTCCAAGGCACCTTACATTTGTGCTCTATTAGGGAAAATTTCACATACAGACAGGGAAGGTAATTAATGTGATTTTCCTGACGTTTTAATTCGAATGAATTGTACGCACTGATCTTAATTAATGAGTTTATTCATTTAATTAGCGCATGAATCTGATTTGAGCACTGACACTTTATTAGATGTAGTATAGAAAATATTCTCAGATGGAGGGCACTCTAATATACAATACATATAATATAATTAACTTATGGGTGCAATAAAGCCCAAAAAAAGACCCCCATACAAGGCCAGACACAAAATTTATGTTAAAAAAAAGGGCCTGCACTCCAAATAAATAGACCAAGTGGTATTTGAATAGTCATATATTTATATATTTGAAAATCAGTAAATCACATACACGAATCAAGGCCAAAACATGCCAAAAAACACAGAGATTCAAATATACATACCACTCAAAATATGGTCAAACGGATACACATGCTGAGAGGAGAATCGCCCCTTTAAAATCGCACTTTATTAGATGTAAATCAAGAGTAATCAAGTTTAAAGTAGGTGTAATATTAATGAACTACGATTCATTTAGAATCACTAGTTTTGCACAGCACTTTAACATCAAGCGTTTTTGAAAATAAGTGTGGGTTAATTCACTTCTAAATTCTCATTTACTCACAGTGGAGATGTTTTGCTAAGGCAAGGAAAGGGTTAATGGTCACAGTGGGAGAAAGGAGGAGAGAACCAGAGTCTTGTGATAAGGGAACAGGGATTAGGTGAACAGATAGTTTAGATAAACATCAGGCAGAACAGGTCAGAAAGGAGATTTGTGGCATTCTTACCTGCTGGCCTGCATTCTGCACTGTTAGACTGAGAGTGGGAGGGGCATTCTGTACTGATAGACTGAGAGTGGGAGGGGCATTCTCTGCACTGATAAGGTGGCCATACACGGGCCGATAAAAGCTGCCGACAGACCGTGTCGGCAGCTTATTGGCCCGTGTATGGGGGGCCCCCGACGGGCTTCCCCGATCGAGATCTGGCCGAAAGTCGGCCAGATCGCGATCGGATGGGTTTAAAAACCCCGTCGGATCGCGGCCGCATCTGTTCGTTGATGCGGTCCCGCGATCCGACCGCCCGTTTGTGAATGCTAGGATCCGATCGTTGGGCCCTAGGGCCCACGATCGGATCTGCCCGATATTGCCCACCTCAAGGTGGGCATATCGGAGGGAGATCCGCTCGTTTGGCGACATCACCAAACGAGCGGATCTATCCGTGTATGGCCACCTATAGACAGAGTGGGAGGGGCATTCTGTACTGATAGACTGAGAGTGGGAGGGTCATTCTCTGCACTGATAGACTGAGAGTGGGAGGGGCATTCTCTGCACTGATCGACTGAGAGTGGGAGGGTCATTCTCTGCACTGATAGACTGAGAGTGGGAGGGGCATTCTCTGCACTGATCGACTGAGAGTGGGAGGGGCATTCTCTGCACTGACAGACTGTCAGTGGGAGGGGCATTGTCGCTACACTGATAGACTGAGAGTGGGAGGGGAGAAGAGGAGTCTGCACTCTGCAGCACGCACAGAACCAAGCCATCCTGGTGTCTAATGTGCCAAATCAAGAACACAATCTGGAGGCATGAACAGAAAATCTGGTGCCCTTTTTCTGCACTGTAATTGGCTGCCTGCTAAGGTACAGGCAGCAATCTGGCATGTGATTGGATGATTAATTCTACCTGACACCTGCAGGGTTGGCGGGTTTCCAGCCAAATTGGGCTACTAAAGCCCAGGCGGGTTTTGAAAGTACAAACTAGTGAAGGTACAGATTTAGGCTACTTTTTGGGCCTTTGGCTGGTTTGTAATTTGGAAATTAGCCAAAGTTTTTTTTCTTGCCCTAATGTGCCAAGTAGTGATGTGCGGGCTGATACCCATGGGACCCACGGGTCGGTGGGGTTCGGGGCCGACCCTACACCCCCCTTTGCAGGCGGATCTGGGTCGAGCTCTCCCTTCAACTGCCAGCTTCTGGCTTTATAGCTGTGCACCTGCTTGCCCTGCCCCTTTTGTGACATTATCGGCGGGGGTCTATAATAGGAATTCGGGCTCAGGCGGTTGCGGGTCAGGAAACACCGGATCTGATCATCACTAGTGCCAAGCCTGCGTCTCCCAATGCATGTTGGGTAATGTCATTTTTGTTTAACAATTTGCCAACTGCCATGTTTAATGTAAGACTACAATACCCAGCATGCAATGGAACCGACTTGCGTAGAAGTCAGGAGTTACCAGACTTTCATAACCTGCCAAATTTTGTAAAATGAACATGGTAATTAGGGGGTGTGGCCACAAAAATGGGCATGGTCAAAAAAATCTTCGCCACGTTACGAGCGCCAACTTTTTTTGTCCCTCTTTTTATTTTCAAAATGTTGGGAGGTATGCTCTTTCTTAATCATTCTTACGTTTTCCGGTGACTTTCCTCAATTTCAGACAATTAAAAAAATTAAATATTGCAGTCACTATGCCCCAAAATAAATGTGCCCTGGCCAGGTGCCCCATTTGCCCTATTGTTAAAGGGGGTGATTCAACTTCTAGTATGTTATAGATTGGCTAATTCTAAGCAACTTTTCAATTTGTCTTCATTATTTATATTTCATGGTTTTTAAATTGTTTGCCTTCTTATTTTGACTCTTTCCAGCTTTCAAATGGGGGTTACTGACCCCATCTAAAAAACAAATGCTCTGTAAGGCTACAAATGTATTGTTATTGTTACTTTTTATTACTCATCTTTCTATGTTGGCGCTATATAAATACATGTTAATAATAATAATAATAATAATATTCAGAAACCCATTATCCAGAAAGCTCCGATCAACTTATTTTATCTAGATAATCCACATTTTTAAAAATAATTTCCTTTTTCTGTGTAATTATAAACCAGTACCTTGTACTTTATCCCAACTAAGATATAATTAATCCTTATTGGAGGCAAAACCAGCCTATTGGGTTTATTTAAGGTTTACATGATTTTCTTGTAGAATTAATGTATGATTATCAAAATTACGGAAAGATCCATTATCTGGAAAAACCTAGATCCCAAGCATTCTGGATAACAGGTCCCATACCTGTACAGGTATAGGACCTGTTGTCCAGAATGCTCAGGACCTGGGGATTTCCAGATAACGGATCTTTCCTTAATTTGGATCTTCATACCTTAATTCTACTAGAAAATCATGTAAACATTAAATAAAGCCAATAGGCTGGTTTTGCCTCCAATAAGGATTAATTATATCTTAGTTGGGATAAAGTACAAGTTACTGTTTTATTATTACAGAGGAAAAGGAAATCATTTTTAATCATTTGGATTCTTTGATTATAATGGTGTCTATGAAAGACAGACTTTCCATAATTCGGAGCTTTGTGGATAATGGGTTTCCACATAACGGGTCCCATACCTATAATAAAAAGTTATTGGGGCCCAGGCCTGGATTTGTGGAAAGGCCACCAAGGCCCTGGCCTAGGGCGGCAGGATCTTAGGGGGTGGCATGAGGCCCAACCACACCTACATTGGTTCAGAAACAATGGGGATGTGCAGGAGATACAATCATTTTTAAAAATTTCTGTGTGCAAATCACCATTGCTCCATTGATGAAAATTTGGACGAATAAAGGGGAGGGGACAGGGGCAACGAACAGCATTGGGCCTAGGGGCACCTGCTATGTAAATCCTTCCTTGTTGGGACCCATGGCAAACTTTGTAGTTTGCCATGGGTACTCCCATATGTACTCCCTTATCACTATTAACATACTACATGTCTGGGACCTGTTATCGAGAATGCTCCAGACTTGGGTTTTTCCCAATAATGGATCTTTCCATAATTTGTATCGTCATACCTTAGTTTGCTCAAAATCATTTAAAATTAATTAAACCCGATAAGACCACCAATAAGGATTAATTATATCTTAGTTCGGATCAGGTACAAGCTATTGTTTTATTATTAGAAAATAAAAATAAAATAAAGGTATGGGGCCTGTTTTCCAGAATGCTGGGGACCTGGGTTTTTCCTGATAACAGATCTTCCGGATACTAGAAAATCATGTAAACATTAAATAAACCCAATAGGCTGGTTTTGCTTCCAATACGGATTAATTATCTTAGTTCGGATCAAGTACAAGCTACTGTTATATTATTACTGTGAAAAAGGAAATCACTTTTAAAAATGTTCAATATTTGGATAAAATAGAGTCTATTGGAGATTACCTTTCCGTAATTCAGAATTTTCTGGATAATGGGTTTCCAGATAACAGATCACATACCTGTACTAAGATCAATGAGGAAGACGGGCAATAAGTAGGCAGGTAATGGAGCTCATCATGCCTCCTCTCCAGGCCAACACTCCTTACTAAGTGCATTGCAGGCCTGAGACTGACCCCTAGTGGGGCATATGGTGTAAGACTCAAGTAGTGGATGCTAATAATTTCAGTACAATTATGATGATTACTGAGGAAAAGGGAAGCAATGAAATCAGAAAAATAAATAAATATGTAATATGTACAAATAGTTCATATACAATAAAAAAAAAACATGGAAGAGCTAATAGGGGTATATATATATATATATATATATATATATATATATATATATATATATATATATATATATATATTCACTCCAGTCTTTATATATTACATTTTTGACTAACTATATTAGAAACATTTTTTATTTTGCACAACCTATCTTATTAGCCAGTTTTTATTTTTACACTGAAATGTTCCTTTAATGTATGAAATTCTAAATTACAGAAAGATCCCTTATCTGGAAATTTCCAGGTCCTGAGCATTCTGGATAACAGGTCCCATAACTAACACCATTATATCTTGCTATATAAATAAGGGATAATATTACAATTTATAGGGAATCATTTACACTCTGTTGTCAATGATAAGGATATTAGAAGTCACTGATGGGTCCCGTACCCATATAAAGGCACAAGGCTGCAGGCTGAGTTATACAGGGAACTCTGAGTATCACTCATGTATTATAAGGGATAATGTACCCCCTACTGTAAATGATAAGGATATTAGAAGTCACTGAGGGGTTGTTCTGTGACCATATAAAGACACAAGGCTGCAGGCTGAGTTATACAGGGAACTCTGAGTATCACTCATGTATTATAAGGGATAATGTACCCCCTACTGTAAATGATAAGGATATTAGGATAGTAAATTATAAGGATATTAGAAGTCACTGAGGGGTTGTTCTGTGACCATATAAAGGCACAAGGCTGCTCACTTACATGGGAAGCCTGGGGGTTAAACGTCCCTCGTGGAATAATGTCGCTGGGACTGGGATTTTGTGCTGATGGGGAGATATCACCTTAACAGCGCAGAGAAGCAGATGAGCCAATTATCGACACTCACCTCTATTTTCCAGAGCTCATACATAAAAGATTTCGGCTGTTGGTTCATCCGTCACTTCACCCCGAGCAGTGCATTTATCATCTCCCTGAAATTGTACCTCCATTAGCGCCACACACACATCCCATATTCTATTATGTTGTTCTGTTTATGCGCCAAGCCTGAAATTGAAATATTAACCCTTTGAATGTCACAACAGCCTGCAGCCTCGTATACAGCTTTAATGTGATTAATTGCACACCGTCATTTTATTACCTTTTTACTAAAACACGGTGTAGTGTCACGTTTCCTAATTCAGTTTAATATTTAATATGGGTCACAACTCATTGCTTTCTGTGCCTTACTGATGGCTTCAAAGTGGTCTCCTGTGATATAATGCACTTATCATTTATTCATAGGGACCCAACATTGTGTTCCCTGAGTAGGGACCGGCGGCTGTTTGCCAGTACATCATTTGTCACCCAACATACAGAGGTGGATATGTCCGGCCGCAGGTTTATTCTTCTGTAAACAGTTGCATAGGAAAACACTAAATCATAAAAACACTCAACTGTGCAACCTTAGGGGACTGTTCCTGCTGAATTGTGCTTAGTACAGGGGAATACCTATGCTGCATAGTTTTATGGGATCTCTTTGTACAGACTATGAGCAAACTTAGGGGCTGTTCCTGCTGAATTGTGCTTAGTACAGGGGATACCTATGCTGCCATAGTTTTATGGGATCTCTCTGTACAGACTATGAGCAAATTTAGGGACTGTTCCTGCTGAATTGTGCTTAGTACAGGGGAATACCTATGCTGCATAGTTTTATGGGATCTCTTTGTACAGACTATGAGCAAACTTAGGGGACTGTTCCTGCTGAATTGTGCTTAGTACAGGGAATACCTATGCTGCATAGTTGTATGGTATGTCTCTGTACAGACTATGAGCAAACTTAGGGGGCTGTTCCTGCTGAATTGTGTTTAGTACAGGGGAATACCTATATGCTGCCATAGTTTTATGGGATCTCTCTGTACAGACTATGAGGAAACTTAGGGGTTATTCCTGCTGAATTGTGCTTAGTACAGGGAATACCTATGCTGTCATAGTTTTATGGGATCTATCTGTACAGACTATGAGCAAACTTAGGGACTGTTCCTGCTGAATTGTGCTTAGTACAGGGAATACCTATGCTGCCATAGTTTTATGGGATCTCTCTGTACAGACTATGAGCAAACTTAGGGGGCTGTAAAATCAGTATTATCTTCTAAAAGACTCTTTTTCATTAATGGCTTACATTCTCCAGTATGCATCTCAGATCACTCCAGCCATTAAGCAGCTGTCTAACTGTCAGTGACTATTAACCTAACGCTTTAATGCAGTGTCAGAGTGACAGTTAATGGCTGGGAAAAGCACTTTCAGGCAAATGCCTTAATAACTTGAGAAATAAGGGAAGCTGCACACAGGACACATTCATAGCAGTAAAGCAGATGTTCTAGTATTGTTTGAATAGTATATGGCAGAGCTAAGCAGTCAGAAAAATGGGTTGAAGTTTAGAGTAGGAGGTCGTCCAACACAAAGCCATAAAGTTTTGGCCCTAGTCAAGACTGTGTAAGGCTCCTGTGATCCTTGTGGAACTTGCCTCCCAGTTGTTCTTATTTAGAGAAGATTTATGGATTTGAAAGGGTTCCCAATATCCCATTTGAAGTTTGATCCTGTTTTCCTGGGAACATTGAAAGGCATGCCTTTGCCTTATAATGACTTAAAGGGGGTTGTTCACCTTTAAATTCTGAATAGGAGAGTGATAAAAAGTAGACAATAAAAATAAAGTTGTATTTTTATAGAGCATTTGTTTTTTTTTAGATGGGGGTCAGTGACCCCATTTGAAAGCTGAAAAGAGTCAGAAGAAGAAGGCAATAATGCAAAAACTAAATGAAGGCCAATTAAAAAGCTGCTTTGAATTATCCATTCTATAACATACTAAAAACCTTTAAAATCCAGTCTGATGATTCCCCCTACTGGTGCCTCCACGTTCTCGTTCTTAGTTTTTCATCATAATGCTGGAATGTGCCAGGTAACATAAGACCTCATCTAGAACAAAACTCTGGGAAACTTTTGATTGCTATAACATATCTCCAAAATGTCCCGTTTCTCACAGGACAGTTCCGATATTGAAAGCTCAGTCCGCAGTCCCGGATTCTCATTAAAGTTAAATAAGTTACCGTATATACTCGTGTATAAGCCGACCCGTGTATAAGCCGAGGTACCTAATTTTACCTACAAAAACTCGGAAAACTTATTGACTCGCGTATAAGCCTAGACACAACTACAGCCCTGTCTCCCAGTAGCGCACATTCTGCCAAAGCGACCCCCCCAGCGATCAACCGGACTTCTTTGCAAAGCTGATGGTGACAGAGAATTGCCAAACGGATTACTGTGTGCATTGTCCCACTGTCCCACTACCATGTGCAGAGGGTGCTGTTTGATATTGCCATCACTGTTAATCTTTTGTATAACCAACAGAGGGCGCTGTGTGATATTGCAGTCACTGTTATTCTTTCATATAACCAACAGAGGGCACTGTGTGATATTGCAGTCACTGTTATTCTTTCATACAACCAACAGATGGTGCTGTGTGATATTGCAGTCTCTTTTATTCTTTCATACAACCAACAGATGGCACTGTGTGATATTGCAGTCCCTGTTATTCTTTCATACAACCAACAGATGGCGCTGTGTGATATTGCAGTCACTGTTAATCTTTCATATAACCAACAGAGGGCGCTGTGTGATATTGCAGTCACTGTTATTCTTTCATATAACCAACAGAGGGCGCACTGTTATTCTTTCATATAACCAACAGAGGGCATTGTGGGATATTGCAGTCTCTCCCCAAGTGAACTGTTGGTATAGGAATGATTAAAAGTGACTGCAATCTCAGCTACTCGGGTCGGGTACCGCGTATAAGCTGAGGTAGACTTTTTCAGCACATTTTGGATGCTGAAAAACTCGGCTTATACGCGGGTATATACGGTAAATAAGTTTCTCCTTGATCTCTTGCACCGACGCCAGAAAAAGATACAAACTTTCTGAAATTTAATTAAATAATTGGCTCTTGGCAGAGAGCTCAGAACTAGTGATGGGCGAATTTATTCGACAGGCGCAAATTCCCGGCAAATTGTTTGCAATTACTGCATACCCATTGATTACCCGTTGATTTTGACGCTGGCAAATTGACAGTCGCGTTTTTCAAATTTTTCGGCATTTCGCAGGAAATTTGCACATTTTGCGGCGAATCGAAACGGGACTAATTCGCCCATCACTACCCAGAACACTCTGCACCTGCATTTTGATACAATTGTAGCTATGTAAGATAAGCAGGTGTCTTAGGGGAACTGAGACTTTCAGCTTAAAGTGCAATTCACCTTGTCAGGGATGACTTAGTATAGACACGGTAGGAGCAGGCACCTATGGTGTGAGTAATACCCATTGTGAAATCAGATTAAATATTTATAGTTGTTATTGTGAGAGTGAATGTGGTGAGAGTTACAGTTCAGCAAGAAGACCCTTGCCCCAATAATTATGCTAGGGCCCAGCTGGAGTGAGGAGTAACATTTTTCCTCCGGGTACCCCCATTTCCTCCAACACTCCAAACACATACAGGCAGGTTAATTGGCTACTAATAAAACCCTAGTGTGTGTGAATGTGACAGGGACCTTAGATTGTCAGCTCCCAGTGGCGTAACTATATGTCACTGGGCCCCACAGCAGATTCAATTTAGGGCCCCAAAATATTGATAAGGTGGCCTGTTCTACCCAGACATATTAAAATTGGCTATGAATTAGGGCCTCACTGGGCCCCCTATTCTACTGGGCTCCCCTGCAAGTGCAGGGTCTGCTTCCTCTGTAGTTACACCCCTGTCAGCTCCGCAGGGACAGGGACTGATATGAATCTCTGTAATTCACTGCAGAGATGTGCTGGCACTATATAGATATCTGGAAATAAATAAAAGCTGCTTTAGTCTGGGGCTACTGCCTGGAAAACCAAGGAAGGATTATCCCATGTTACATTACAATCTGGCCACTAGGTAGGGGTATAGGTATGCTGGGAGTTGTAGTTTAACATATGTAACCGTTGATGTATATGCTGAAATTATTTAAAGGGGAACTCGGGTTTCCAAAACAAAATTTGATAAAGAGGCCACATAACAGAAACCCCTACTATACCCATCATAGTTACCTTAGATTGACCTATTCCAGATATACCATGACCTGGATGAATGAAAATCTTCATAGTCATCACAGTTACCTGTTTCTTCAAAAAGTATGAATAAATGCCATTTTCTATGCTGAAATCCAGCTGTGTAACAGTTCTTCTCTTTCTGCATCATTTGAAATCCTGGCAGGGAAGGAGGGACTAAACACTGACGTTACAAATTGTCACAACTTCTCCACAGCTTACAGACAGCATGCAGGAACTACATAACCCATAATGCATTGCACTGGGATGTTTCCTTATTGAAATCACATGTGCAGGGAATTGTGGGGTTTGGAGGATGCAGGCTGAGGACAGATGGCTGTTGATACAAAGTAACAGTAGCCAGACAGCTCAGCAAAGTAGTCAGACAGATCAGCAGGAGAGCAGGGGGCTAGGCTTAGGGAACTGTTCCAAACCATTGAAAATCATGAAAAATCTGAATATTTTTTAATTGATGTATATTGCAAAGTTGCTTGAAATTATGTTTACTTTTCAAAAAGTTCAAGTTATGTTTTTGTGGAGTTCCCCTTTAACAAATCTCCTTTCTGTGTTATCTCTAATCTCCTGCCCAAAGGACCCTGTGTTGCTGGGGGGGCCAAGGGCTAAGGCAAAGGAATATTGGGGATATTGTTTATAATAATGCAAAACAGTATAAAGGGAAAGGGGGCTGTAATGGGAAGGTTTGAGCTCACTACAGAAAAACTCACTCGCTTTCTATTTATTCCTATGGGGGTTTAAAAAGCTTATTTATCAATGGATGACATTTACCATTTAACAAATAAGATTCTAATAATCCCATAAGAATGAACAGAAAGTGGGGGAGCTCTAATTTCCCACCTTGATAAATCTGCCCCTTTAAATGTGGGAAATGTGAATAGTAAGGCAAGAGGGTATCGGGGGATGGGCTCTGTAACTGCAGGATTTATGTGGGTCCCCCCTATCCTTAGGGTTATCCTTGTATAAAATGCAATTAGCAGGTTTGAACTTACTGCATTTCATTTCAGTGCAAATTGTGTGTAATCTTCATTTGTTCCTTGGATGGTTCAGATTATCTGTGGGACCTGTTCATGTTGGGGAGCCTAAGACTCTCTCCCCTGCCCTAAATACCATGTACCCAGGTAAAGAGTCAGGAAGTAAGAGAATTCCTGCCCCAAGCAGTGAGTTACCCCCATAACTGTGGCACAATCAGCCTGTCCCACCAACTGGGCCATGGGGCCACATAACAGAGATATTCTATGAAAGCCACAAATAATCATACCTCCCAACATTTGAAAAGCAGAATGAGGGACAAAAATTCTGCGCGCAGCAATTTTTTTGACCACACCCCCTAAATACAATGTCCATTTTATAAAATGTGGCAGGTTATGGAAAGTTTGAATACATTTCTGGGGGGTTTAGGGACAGGTTTTGCTAATGGAGGTGAATTGCCCTTTAGGTTGTAGGTCTCTGTTTTCCCAAGAGACCTGCTTATCTTAAAACATTACAAATGTAATGTAGTGCAGGTGCCGAGTATTCTGGACTCATTTGCCTCTTGCTTAATTAAGTTTCAGAAACGTTTTATCTTTTTCTGGCGTCCGTGCAGCGACGCAGGACATTTCAGTTACAATCTGGGACTGCGGGCTGAGCTAGATTCCTGCGCGGGTCCATTTTTTGGAGCCCGTACCTGCAACCTGCAATCCGGACCCGCAAACCGTATTCTTACCCACTTGGACCCGCGACCCAACCCGCAAGTACCATATCCGCAACCCGGACCCGCAACCTGCTGACCATCAAGAATCAGGAAGTGCTGTCATTGTAAACTGGAAGTGATATCATAGGAAGTAGGCGTGAACAGAAAAAACGGAGTACAACAGGAAGTGCTGTCATTGTAAACTGGAAGTAACGTCATCGGAAGTAGGCGTGAACAGAAAAAACGGAGTACAACAAGAAGTGCTGTCATTGTAAACTGGAAGTGCCATCATCGGAAGTAGGAGTGAACAGAAAAATGGAGTACAACAGGAAGTGCTGTCATTGTAAACCGGAAGTGATATCATCGGAAGTAGGCGTGATCGGAAAAAGAAGTAAAAATCGCTATTGAGAAGACCCGTGGCCCGACCCACAAACCCGCAGAACCGCCGACCCGCTGACCCGCGTCTATACACGCACCCGGTTCTTCTACCTGCAACCCGCAGGGTACAGCAGGTTTTTGCGGGTATCCCGCGGGTACCTGACTCGCTGCAGGAGCTGTCAAAAACAGGACTGTCCTGCGAAAGACAGGACAGGTGGGAGGTATGACTAATCCCATAAATCAGTGGAATGAATCACTGCTCTCTGGATAGTTGTGCAACGTGATTTTCCCGCTCATGTACTGCATGTTTGCAGAGAGGTTGATAACTGCACATACGTGTGTTCTTTATTGTGTCGCCTGAGCTACGGATCTGGGATAAAGGGTCTGGCATAAATGGTCTGGCTTTGCATTAAACTTTAATGTATATCCCACGTAAGCTCAATGTATTTGTTGGTGCAGCATTGTGGGTGCGTGTGTAGTGACGCTGTATTGTGTGTGTATCACTCAGGCACAGGGAGATTAGTAGCTGCTACTCACTAGAAATAAGCGTTGTTATCCTTGTATATCAGCAGAACAACATGAGTGACAGAAGCGTCCAATAAGAAAGTGTTATTGGGCAGTTGATACCAGAAACAGACAACAGCAAGGGGGTTATTTACTAAACCTCAAATTTATCTGGTCAGGCTTTTTGGACAAAAGCTCAAATTTTTGTGGAAAAAAAAATAATCTTTTGAAATTTATTATACCCCAATGCTGCAAAAATACGAAAATACTGCATCTCAGACCTGTCGAGGTATATAAATCAATGGGAGAGGCCACTATCCTAATTTGAAGATATAGTGGTTTGTGCTGGGATTAACTCGATAATCCTAAAAATTCAGGGTTTTCAGGCAAAACCCCCCAAAAAATCTAGCAATTCTGGGAAAAAAGTCTGAAGAAATCGGACTATTTGGGTTTTGTTTGGGTTTTGCTTAATATGCCTTCTTCTTCTAACTCTTTCCAGCTTTCAAATGGGGGGTTCACTGCCCCATCTGAAAACAAATGCTCTGTAAGGCTACAAATGTTTGTTATTGCTACTTTTTATTACTCATCTTTCTATTCATCCCCACCCCTATTCATAGTCCAGTCTGTTATTTAAATCAGTGTATGGTTGCTAGGGGAATTTGGGCCCTAGCAACCAGATTGCTGAATTTGCTAATTGGAGAGTTGTTGAATAAAAAGCTAAATAACTCAAAAAAACACAAATAATAAAAAATGTATTTCACTCTCTACATCATACTAAAAGTGAATTATAGACAGATGATAGATAGATAGATAGATAGATAGATAGATGATAGATGATTAGATAGATGAATAGATAGATAGATAGATAGATAGATAGATAGATAGATAGATAGATAGATGATAGCTGAATAGATAGATAGATAGATAGATAGATAGATAGATAGATAGATAGATAGATGATAGCTGAATAGATAGATAGATAGATAGATAGATAGATAGATAGATAGATAGATAGATAGATGAAATGATAGATTTATGATAGATAAAGATAGATAGCTGGATGATAGATAGATTGATAAATATATGAATAGATAGATATATGATTAAATATATATATATATGATAGATGTATGAATAGATGATATATAGATGGATGATAGATAGATAGATAGATAGATAGATAGATAGATAGATAGATAGATAGATAGATAGATAGATAATTGATAGATAGATGATAGATAGAGTAGATGATAGAGAGATAGATAGATAGATAGATAGATAGATAGATAGATAGATAGATAATAGATAGATAGATAGATAGATAGATAGAAGCGGGGGCATAATTCCAAAGAAAAAGTTGTGCTGGATGTTAAATCTATAGAATTTTTAGTGCTTATTGTAGGTTCTTCTGTTGCTAGTCCAGGTTCTACACAGTGGTAAAAATCCACATTTTTGTGAAGATAAATGGCTGCAATTAAATTCCATTTTGATTTAAAAAGAAACACATTTGTTAAAAGGCAATAAAAGAAATGACACATTCACAGCCAAACAATCACTTCTCCCCTCGTTCTCACATCGTGTCCTTCAATTACATAAGAGTCACAGTTCAGCGCAGGACGCGTATCCGTCACTCAGAGGAGAGAGAACAGTTCAGATCAGGACAGTGAGTAAAAGAACATCCACAACATAAAGTGACACTTTGCAGAGGAGACTAAAAGTGAATTCAGGCAAAGTCTCTCTCCAGTACAGTAAATTGCACATTTTTTCCATTGCTACTTATATTTGAAAATTGCACCTACATTTTTTTTTTTATATAAAATTATAATTTTGTTCTTTGGGTTCTCTAATTTTAGAGATAGTTCTATATTGTAGAATACTGATATACCCCAATTTTTTTTTAAAGAAAATATTTTTTTGGTTGCTAAAACCTAAAGCAAAATTTGCTGTTGTTATTTGGTTGACTCACAATTTTAAATATGGATTTTGTGTCAGGCTGGATAGACCTGTCATAAATATGTGTTACTAAGCAGTACTCAATAGTCTCACTAAGCTCTTCTCTAGCTTTAGTCATATTAAGCGCACTATTTGTTTACAAATAGGGAATGGTCTTTAAATAACAAAATATCTGAGCTTTAGCAGTCATTAAATGTGCGGGAGCACTTGTACTCCAAATATGATCATCTCTGTAAATATTGAATTTCACCACTTGAATTGATTTCAACTTTCAGGGGTTGTAAAGGGGAAGTAAAGGGGAAGTTAGGCATGCAGTAGGTCTTGTGTTATTTACAGGGAACTCTGGGTATCACTATTGTACCTCCTACTGTAAATGATAAGGGTATTAGATGTCACTGAGGGGTTCTGTGACCATATAAAGGCAGAAGGCTGCAGGCTGAGTTATACAGGGATTTCTGAGTATCACTCATGTATTATAAGGGATATTGTACCCCCTACTGTAAATTATAAGGATTTTAGAAGTCACTGAGGGGTTCTTTGACCATATAAAGACACAAGGCTGCAGGCTGAGTTATACAGGGAACTATGAGTATCACTCATGTATTATAAGGGATAATGTACCCCCTACTGTAAATGATAAGGATATCAGAAGTCACTGAGGGGTTCTGTGACCATATAAATGCACAAGGAGTAGAATTCACCATTCAAGGAAGGCAAGACTACTTGGCTGACATTGTGGGAGATCTATTGAGGCAGAGTAAGGCTGGAAGAGTAATAATGCATAAGTGAGTGTTCAGCCTTTTCACAGGAATCCAGACCTTCCACATGGGATTTGTCATATTCTGCTTGACAGGAGGAAAAACTCCTATACTGTCTCAGAATAGTGCACAGATCAATCATTACTGATATTGCTCTGTTATCCTAAAGTCGTTAGTTCTCAGGTTAATCCTGGCAAACAAAGTAGTCACACTGTCACAGGGGGTACCATGAAGTGAGGGACACTAGTTATACCAAGGCCAGGGTGCCCCGTGGATGCATATAATTGCTAGCTCTTCAGGTTGTCAGGACAAGAAATGAAAAGCAAGTGGCATAGACCCACTAATTATTTATGCTTCCACAACAACCTATGGCCTAGAAATGTATAAAAGTAAGTGCTAAGTGCTAGTTTGGATATAAAATTGAGCATGTATTGACCTTCTTAAGGATACTTGCACCCACTCCTGATACTGTACAACCTGCAAAGGATTCTGTCTAATGCAAACATTATGGATCCCTAAAAAGAAGCCTGACATTAGCATCAGCCTGGACCAGCTGAAAGTCCGGGTTTCTTTAGTGAATTGTGCCAATAGCCCCAACTGCCTTAAACCCAGTAAATTGGATGCTAATGTAAGGGTATGAAGCCCATCCCTCGCTCCCGCTTTCACTAATGCCTTTATTCACCTTAAAGTTAACTTTAGTATTTTACAGAAGAGCTAATTCTAAGCAACTGTTTAAATGGCCATCTTACACTATGATTGGGCAGGTGAGCAACTCAGTAGTTTAGGGTATTATTTATTAAAGTTCAAGTTGCGAAATTTAAAAAAAAAAGTCAAGTATTTTCAATAGAAAACTTGACTTTTTTTGAGGGGGGAAAAAACTTGATTTTTTCAAGATATAGTTATCTATTTGTTATGCTGCAAAAAGTCAGAATCTGAAAATCCGCCATCTCAGACCTGTTGAGGTCCTGTATAAGTCAATGGGAGGGGCACTTATGCCAATTTGAAGTTATTGTGGTCTGCGCTGGGTTTAGCCTGAAAATCCGACTTTTTTTGTGGTTTACAGGCAAAAACTTGAAAAAATCAATTTGGGAAAAAGCCAGAAAAATTTGAAGCATTTAAGTTTCGCATGATTTTTTTTCAGATTAAATTGAATTTTTTTATTAATAAGTAATCTTAAATTGGCATGGTAGTTTGTTTTTGTAATGTTTTATTAACATTATAAATGCGGATTTTAGTAAATAATCCCCTTAATGTAACCCTTGATGAGTTCTCTGTTTCCTTCTGTAAAGCTCCCGGCGTCACTAACACTCTCTCAGGTCTTTAAAAGAAGAAGCCAAAGGAAACAAGTGGGCTCCCAGGGAATTGTTTTGATCCAGGGGCTCCATTAAACGTCACATTCCAGACTTTCCATGGGACTCTGAAAGCTTTTACAGATAATTGAAAACAAATCACATGGAATTATTCATATTGCTACCAGGGATGAACCTGCACGTTCATTCATTCCCTTATTTTTCCCGTGCTGCTGCTCTGCACAAACTGTGCCCATCGCGTTTCACGCTCCCTAAAGCCCTGGCATACTCTGCACACTCCTGAGCCATGAGCAATTCTACCTGACATGCATCAGATAATAGGCTCCAAATTGCTATCAATCACACAGCTCCAATGCTCCAGATACTCCGGCTGATTTATTTATTCTAACCTTAATTGGCCAAAGGGGGGAGAATCGCAATAAATATTCTGTGCATCACTTGCCTAAATAATTAGCTGTAGTATAATAAAATAGCTGCCTGCTCCCCCCAGGACATTTATAAGCAAATGTATATCCTGGAAGAACCAAACTTTGACCATATTTCCTTCCACGGGGGAGACCCAAAGATTTTTCATGTTATTGGTTTTGAAGTATAAATGCTGCTCAGATACAATCATAAAGGAATCAATGCTGCTTGATGATTGGTTGCTATGGGTTACTAGACCAGTCACAAGCTTCGCCTCTTTTATTACATTGCCCGCATAGACTTTAAGTGCCATATATGAAAGTAATGCAGAGCAGGGTCGGACTGGGCCGGCGGGACACCGGGAAAAAATCCGGTGGGCCCCCAGCTCTTGTGGGCCCCACTGGCCCAGAGCCGCACCCTAAGCAGATTCTCTTCCTCCTGCTCTTGGGCCAGTCGCCGACACACACTGTCGCGGTCACACAAACCCACACTGTGGGCACACGCACATTGTAGCACAGGCCCCTGAAACTGTAGCCCCGGTGGGTCCCGGGCCCCTCAGTCCGACCCTGATGCAGAGTGTAAAGTGAAGTATTCAGACAAAAATCTCTTTTTCTGGAATTATGAGTATTGATGAGCGAATCTGTCCCTTGTCTGTTTCCAACTGTGGGAAATGTCGAAAAATTCAAGAACCACATTAAAGTATATGGGCAATTTTTTTGTTGCTGCAACTTTTTTGTAGCAAAATATATCATAGTCTATGAGTGTTTTTTGTGGCACCTCTCTTTTGCTTTGGAACTACCAATAAAAATCTTTTCCTTACTTTCAAGTAGGGATGCACCGAATCCACTATTATGGATTTGGCAGAACCCCCGAATCCTTTGCGAAAGATTTGGACGAATACTGAACCAAATCCTAATTTGCATACGCACAAAAAGTCGAGTAATTTCCCTTCCCACCCCTAATTTGCATATACAAAATAGGTTTCAATTCAGCCGGGCAGAAGGATTCGGCCGAATCCGAATCCTGCTGAAAAAGGCAGAATCCCAAACTGAATACTGGATTTGGTACATCCCTACTTTCAAGTCTCATTGACTGTGTTGAGCAAATCTGACATTTCACATTGTGTCATGCAATAATTCACCAATTTCTTAAATTTTCCAATTTCTTAAAACCATGTTTGTGATTTTTGACATCACCTCTGGTCGAATGGTAATAGTATCTACTACTACACTTAGGGGCTGATTCATTAAGGGTCGAATATCGAGGGTTAATTAACCCTCGATATTCGACTAGGAATTGAAATCCTTTGACTTCGAATATCGAAGTCGAAGGATTTAGTGCAAATTCTGCGATCGTACGATCGAAGGATTATTCCTTCGATCGAACGATTAAATCCTTCGGATCGAACGATTCGAAGGATTTTAATCCAACGATCGAAGGAATATCCTTCAATCAAAAAAACGTAGGAAAGCCTATGGGGACCTTCCCTATAGGCTAACATTGACTTCGGTAGCTTTTAGCTGCCGAACTAGGGGGTCGAAGTTTTTTTGAAAGAGACAGTACTTCGACTATCGAATGGTCGACTAGTCGAACGATTTTTAGTTTGAATCCTTCGATTCAAAGTCGTAGTCAAAGGTCGAAGTAGCCCATTCGATGGTCGAAGTAGCCCAAAAAAACCTTCGAAATTCGAAGTTTTTTTACTTCGAATCCTTCACTCGAATTTAGTGAATCGGCCCCCTAGTAACTATGTTGCTGTTTAACCTAAAAGCACCATCTATAGTTTATATATCACTACAAGCTTACAAACACAGACACGACTAATGAATCCGACCACCAACAGATAATATCTGGGTGCTCAAATCCCATTGCTTAAATGGGTGGTTCACTATTCTGTTACGTTTTAGTATGTTATAGAATGGCCAATTCTGAGCAACTTTTCAATTGACCTTAATTTTTTTTCTTTTTTATCGTTTATTTCCCTTCTACTTCTGACTCTTTCCAGCTTTCAAAGGGGGTCACTGACCCCATCTAAAAAACAAATGCTCTGTAAGGCTACAAATGTATTGTTCATTTATTTTTTAGACTTTTTTTCACTGCACATATTGTGCTATTTCTTGGACTACTTTTGAAGTTCTTCTAGGCTGGTTTTGAGCTGGTTTTGTAGCTGACTTTGGGTGATTTTGAAAATTAGACCTGGCAGGGTCCCTCTTATGTGTCTGACCCTGACAACCAAGAAGCAGACTGATATTAAAGGGATTCTGTAATGATTTTTATGGTTTAGTTTATATTTCTGAATGACACTGTTTACACTGCAAATAATTCACTCTACAATATAAAATGTAATTCCTGAACCAGCAAGTAGGGATGTAGCGAACTGCCGTTTATGTGTTCGCGAACGCCGTTCGCGAACACCGGCAAAAAATGCGAACAGTTCGCGAACAGTTCGCGAACTTCGAACATCCGCAAAATCGTTCGATTCGAACGATCGAAGGATTTTAATCGTTCGATCGAAGGATTTTCGTTCGAAACGAACGATCTAAGCCATTCGATCGAATGATTTCATTCGATCTAATGGCTTCGATCGTTCGATTCGAACGAAAATCCTTCGATTTTAGCGGTCGAAGGAATCGAATGGTCGAATGGTCGAACGTTTTTTGTTCGAATCGAACGCGAACTCGTATTGGCGAACGTCGCGCGACGTTCGCGAACATTCGGCGGACGCGAACAGACGAAGTTCGCGCGAACTAGTTCGCCGGGGAACAGTTCGCTACATCCCTACCAGCAAGTGTATTTAGTTGTAATATTGGTGTGTAGGTGCATCTCTGGTCATTTTGCCTGGTCATGTGCTTTCAGAAAGAGCCAGCACTTTAGGATGGAACTGCTTTCTGGCAGGCTGTTGTTTCTCCTACTCAATGTAACTGAATGTGTCCCAGTGGGACCTGGATTTTACTATTGAGTGCTGTTCTTAGATCTAACCGGGAACTATTATCTGGTTACCTTCCCATTCTTTTGTTGTTAGGCTGCTGGGGGGAGGGGATGATATCACTCTAACTTGCAGTACAGCAGTAAAGAGTGATTGAAGTTTATCAGAGCACAAGTCACATGACTGGGGGCACCTGGGAAACTGACAATATGTCTAGCCCCATGTCAGATTTCAAAATTAAATATAAAAAAATCTGTTTGCTCTTTTAAAAAATGGATTTCAGTGCAGAATTCTGCTGGAGCAGCACTATTAACTGTATTCATCTTTTATCACTTATTAATTCATCCCCTTAAAAAACTAACAACGAAACTAGACATTTTCTAGAGCAAGAAAGTTCTAATAATATCCCGGCTGCTGATGGAATGGGTACGGTAGGCAGGGATTTAAAAGGTCACAATAATAATAATATGGAACATAATGTACTTTATTGAGATGATCATATATACTACGGCGCATACGGCTTGCTCAGAACACACTGTGACCCGTCTCCCGAACTGCAGCCTCAGCGATGCTGTGATTCTGCCTCCACTTGGGAAATAATAAGCAGCGCAAACAATAACACGGCGCTGGTGACAAGCGGGTTAACTCTCCGAAAAAGATTATTAATGATGTAAAATATAAATAAATACATTTTTTTAAAAAAAAAGTTCTTCTGCCTCATCGTTGTCATGGGAACCTTGACATCACCGGAGAAATAGTAATACATAAAAATACAAATGACTATGGTGTTTGGTTGCTAGGCGATGTGAACGAGGGGAAAGGATTGGCCAGACAAACAATGGGATAAATTCTGAACCAAACTCACCATCATTTCCTTCTACTGCTGAAGGATTTAGAGACTTTTATTATATGGGTGCTACCCACCTACTCTTAGAGGCAGGGGCACATGGTGACTGGTTTATGTGTATATATATATATAGTGGGATCTGCCATACTGCTTGCCTCAACTGAGCCACTACTCACATCCTGTAGGGAATCAGAATATTCTGTGCCCAAACAAAGACTTTTCTATCTTGTTCACCCCCTTAGGAGATATAATAACAGAGATAGCTGGAATTATTTAGATTCATTGTGCTGAAACATTCTCATTGCCAAACTGAATGCCACGGGTGACAGTTAGAGGTTTAATGACCCCCGGCATTACAGGACAGCTGCTCCCCAGTCTAAAAGTGAATCAATATTTAGGTGATCCACTTGTGCCACCCATATACTACAACTCCCAGCACTCCCTGCCACCCTTCAGCTGTAAAAAGGATGCTAGGGTTGTAGTTTGACAACTCCTCTTTCATCTATTCATTTTTACTATTTTTTGTGAACTTTTAATAAGTACAATCACAATGTTTACACCTAGACCTACTGAAGTGGAGATATATATATATATTTATATAGAAAGGTCCGAAACATTGGGACTGAAACATTACGTTGGCTATACATGCTTTAGTTAATACACATTTTTTGATTTCTAATAATACCCTTTGCCGGTTCTTTTTTGAATTTTTTTTGAATTATATATATATATACAGTATATATACACAGGAAATTATGGCACTCACGGGGTCTTTTTCAAGTTAAGCAAAAAAGTATTTATTAGATCAACGTTTCGAACCCCCACAGGGTTCTTCCTCAGGTGTATAAAACTAAGATGCGAAGTTGTGCCAGGCGCAACTTCGCCGCACTTCGCCAGGCGTAGTTTCGCCAGCGCTCCGCAAATTCACTAAAATCCGAAGTTGCGCACAGGGGTAGCGTAAGGTTGCAAAGTTGCGCTAGCGTTGATTCGCTATATAAAGCGAAGTTACGCTAGCGAAGGCTAATTTGCATACGGCGCGAAATTCAAATTTCAATGGAGGAACACATATCAGCACTACAAATGCCTAGAAAACCTTCAAATCAGCAAATAAAAATGTTATTTTGCCCTACACATGTGCCCACTGTCTAGGTAAGTTGCCATGAGTCAGGAAATGTAGGGGGGAAGGAGGGGAGCCCCAAAAAATGTTTCGCTCTTTTTCAGCCTATCACCCGTCATGTAGAAAACACGCCAGCGTTTTTTGGGACTTAGAAAAAAATTTGACTTTTTTGGAAATAATCCCTATCTACTCTATTGCGCTTCGCCAGGTCTGAGGTGGCGAAGGAAGTCTAGCGTAAAAGGTAGCGTTCAGTACACTGCGCAAGTTAGTGAATTTGCGTAGTTACATCGCTAGCGAAAATTCGCCTGGCGTAAGGATGCGAAGTAACACTACCGAAAATACGCCAGCGTTCGTTAGTGAATTTGCACAGTAGCGAAAATGCCAAACGCTAGCGAATTAATGCTAGCGTTCGGCGCTTCGGCGCTTAGTGAATTTGCGCCTAAGAGTTTACTCCTGACATAGAACCCTGTGGGGGTTCGAAACGTTGAGCTAATAAATACTTTTTTGCTTCACTTGAAAAAGACCCCGTGAGTGCCGTAATTTCCTGTGTATTTTACACATTTCCTTGCGAGCACCCGGGCGATAACAGAGTTACCGGTGTGCACCATCAAGCTATATATATATATATATATATATATATATATATATATATATATATATATACTGTATATATATATACATACCAAAACGGTCTGCACTCTCTGAACCTTCGCTATCAATCACCGGGTGCTGCATAAGATCGTTGATAATGCAAATGTTCACAAATGATGCGACTCCGATCCTTCATGTTCTTTTATTCCATAGTATATGTTACATTAACGGGAACATTTTGACAAAGGTTGGAGACCACAACCGAGACGTTAATGTAACATATACTATGGAATAAAAGAACATGAAGGATCGGAGTGTGTATCATTTGTGAACATTTATAGATATATATATATATATATATATATATATATATATATATATATATATATATATATTTGTGTGTGTGATCTGCTATCCAGAAACTCATTATCCCGAAAGCTCAGAATTGTGGGAAGGCCGTCTCCCATAGACTCCATTTTAATCAAATCATTCACAGTTTTAAAAATTATTTTCTTTTTCTCTGTAATAATAAAACAGTACCTTGTACTTGATCCCAACTAAGATGTGATTAATTGTTGGAAGCAAAACCAGCCTATTGGGTTTATTTAATGTTTACATGATTTTCTAGTAGACTTAAGGTATGAAGATCCAAATTATGGAAAGATCCGTTATCCAGAAAACCACAGGTTCAGAACATTCTGGATAACAGGTCCTATACCTGTAGCTCTCTAACAGTTAATACATGACATACTTACAGTATTTGACTCTCTCATATGAAATCAAACCATATCATAATGAGGATTATAGGGAAGATTTGCTGCTAATATACTGTATTCATTTCTTTTGTTTGATTTCCCGATCAAGGAAAGGGTCTTGCTGCCCTGAATCAGTGATTTATGGTAAATCAATTCTCCTGCATTTCATCCCTGCAATGATGAGAAGTCAGAAAATTCCATTCGTGTAACTGGCAAGCTTTTAAAGGCACGTTCTCACCATATAATCCCCCCATCCCCTTTTCTCCTGAACAAACAAACTGGATCTTGGTCCCATGTAGTCTAGAAATCTAAGATTTATGGGGATAAACAAAAAAGTAAAAAAAGTTTTAAATATTATGCAATTGTGACTTATCCCATCTATGTCCCTTACTTTTACTTAATTACAGCTATTATTAGGACCCTTTATATTCCCTCTATTTGCTATTCCCACCTCTGCTCATCAATCATCAGGAATTTCACCATTCTACAGATTCTCCTCCTTATATCCCATAATAACACTTTCCTATGTCATATTGTTTAGGGGGGACCCAGGGGCAAAATGACTTGTTCTATTTTCATCATCACATTGGCATTAACATCAGCCTCTTCCTTGTGAGTACAGGTATGGGATCCATTATCTGGAAAGATTCGAATTTACGGAAAAGGCCGTCTCCCATAGACTCCATTCCAAATAATCCAAATGTTTAAAAATGATTTCCTTTTTCTGTGTAATAATAAAACAGTACCTTGTACTTGATCCCAACTAAGATATAATTAATCCTTATTGGAAGCAAAACCAGCCTATTGGGTTTATTTAATGTTTACATGATTTTCGAGTATGATGATCCAAATTACGGAAAGATCCGTTATACAGAAAGCCCCAACATTCTGGATAACAGGTCCCATACCTGTATTATATTATCATAATCAAAAAGTTTGAGAGCTCCTTAATCCCTCAGATCCAGTCACCCATCAGATCCAGTTCGTTCTATACAAAAAAAAAAGCTACAAACGTTTGCTAAAATAAAATAAAATATCAGGCGTTTACTATGTATTAGCATTACTCAGTGTCCTTGTTATGTAGCAGCTCCTACAATGCACTGTATGTTTAGTTATTTATCTTATAAATGGGACATTTCTCCTTGTCCTTGAGTGGCCTTCACTCACTTTTATAAATACATTTAAAATTCCAATTCTGACCTTGAAATCTCTCCACTGTCTCTCCATCGCCAAATATTGCTCTACAATGTCCACGTTTCCTCCACTTTTCTCTTCTCGTCTATAATTACAAGATCTTTTGAGCTTGAATGTTATGGAAGCCAATGGCTCTCATCAAAATAGAAAATATAGTGTTGTCAGTGATCTGGAAGTGCAAGAACATAAAATAAGGTCTTAGAATTTTAATTTTGTGTCAACATTTTTCAGTGCCAGTTTGTGTTGAATGAATAGAATGGATACAAGCACCTCATTTATATTCATCTCTATGGTTAATACATTTACTATGCAGGTGATTTTTATGCCATAATGAATAATGAGAGTATTAACAGGCCCGGATTTGTGGGAAGGCCACCTAGGCCCGGGCCTAGGGTGGCAGGATTTTAGGGGGGCAGCATGCTGCCCAACCACACCCACATTGGTTCAAAAAAACACTGGGGATGCGCAGGAGATACAATCTCCATGAAAATTTGCATGAATAAAGGGTAGGGGACAGGGGGGACAAGCGGCAGTGGGCCTAGGGGCGCCCGCTATATAAATCCGGCCCTGAGTATTAATCAGCTGTGGACTGGGGGGTCCAAGGCCCCCTGGGGTTGCTGCCTCAGGGTCCCTCACATACTTCCACCCCCCCTAGTCGCAACCCCCTTCTGTCTCCCAGGGTCCCCCACTCCAGCTTTTTTTAACGATTAAATCCTTCGAACGTTTCGAAGGATTTTAATCCATCGATCGCACGATTTTCCTTCGATCAGAAGTTGCTTAGAAAACTTAAGGGGAAGGTCCCCATAGGCTAACATTGGAGCTCGGTAGGTTTAAAGTGGTGAAGTAGGTAGTCGAAGATTTTTTTAAAGAGACAGTACTTCGAATAGTCCAACGATTTTTAGTTCGAATCAAAGTCAACGTCATAGTCAAAGGTCGAAGTAGCCTATTCGATGGTCGAAGTACCCAAAAAAAACCTTGTTTGAAGTTTTTTATATTCGAATCCTTCACTCGAGCTTAGTAAATTTGCCTCTAAATGTCTTTAGCCTATTTCCATCCTGCACTGAAAATGCTATCAGGTTATGGTAGGGAGGAGGGTTATTGACCCTGGCAACCTAAATATAATGGATTGACCATGAAATTTCAGTTTGTTTTTCTTAAATATATGGCCCATTATCCAGGAGAGAGAGAAGCGAGAGGCAGGGATCTCAGCAAGACGGGCTGGAAGGGAGAAACCAGTGGAGAAATTGCTGCATATTAATACTAGCACTTGGCTTTCTGTGGGAACCAAACAGAACATTCTTGCACTCGGTGCATCATTACTAATAAACACTGCATACCAAATGAAATTCACAGTTCCTTTTCTAACAAGGTTTCCCGGCTCCTGAGAATCTGCACATTAGTATGGGAACGTTTCCTCGCTGCGAAAACCGTGGCTCCCGTCCAATGAAAACTCCTGGCGCTGGCACATGCTTAGATCATTTGGCACCAATTGATTCATTGCTTTTATATTTATTTCTTTTTCATTTTTTTTTAGGAGAAACTATTTGAACTGGGAATTAATTCCAGCCTCATCCGGAGATTTTTCATGTCTTCCATAGCCAAACAACTTTCTTCCTGGATAATCTGTCACTGTTCTCTTTCCATTAAAGCCCGGCCACAGATCTATCATCCAGAAAATATGCTGTGTGTATGTGTTAAGCACAGGCCTTACATTGTTATCATTTATAATAGCTTAGAACTACTGAGAGAGACCTCCCAGCTATTCTGCTCAAACACCCACCAACACTGAGCAGAATGTTTGCTTATATACAGTATAGGATAATGCACCCCCTACTGTAAATGATAAGGATATTAGAAGTCACTGAGGGGTTGTTCTGTGACCATATAAAGGCACAAGGCTGCAGACTGAGTTATACAGGGAACTCTGAGTATCACTCATGTATTATAAGGGATAATGTACCCCCTACTGTAAATGATAAGGATATTAGAAGTCACTGATGGGTTCTGTGACCATATAAAGGCACAAGGCTGCAGGCTCAGTTATACAGGGAACTCTGAGTATCACTCATGTATTATAAGGGATAATGTACCCCCTACTGTAAATGATAAGGATATTAGAAGTCACTGAGGGGTTGTTCTGTGACCATATAAAGGCACAAGGCTGCAGGTTGAGTTATACAGGGAACTCTGAGTATCACTCATGTATTATAAGGGATAATGTACCCCCTACTGTAAATTATAAGGATATTAGAAGTCACTGAGGGGTTGTTCTGTGACCATATAAAGGCACAAGGCTGAGTTATACATGGAATTTGATTATAAGGGAAAAAAGTGAGGATATAGCCACCAATCATATGGGGATCTCCAATAAAGGTGTAATTTTTCAAAGGTAACATCATTTTTAGCCTAAATAAAAATCGAGTGCCATTTGGGGCAGTAAACATTTATATATACATCTCTACTCCACATGAGCACAATAAATAGGATTTATTTCAAAATTGTATATAATATTGTTTCGCTATGAAATCACTAATTGAAAATTGTTTTGTTTTTCCCTGAACCGTTCCCTCCTTCCCTCGTGAGCAGAGCACCTTTTAAATGGAGATAGTGAACTCTGCATTAACAAACCCCTCCCTTCCCAAAGATACAACCTTTGTTAGGTTTTGAGATAAGGAGTAGCTCATTATACAGGGGGGGTTGTCCTGAAATAGTCATTTGTTTTACTACATACACACCTGTGTATCACACGGGGCAAGTCCAACCTATTCTCCCCCTTCTTGGGTGTTAGTATTTTATTTGGTAATGGCTTCCCTTAATGTGTGTCTTTAAGGGCCCAAGGTGGTAGCACTGAGCAGTAGAGATTCCTCAATTGCGGCAGAAGAAAATGGTTCCATTTGCGTTTATTTGTCTCATTCCGCTCACATACTGGCAGTGTCTAGAAAAGATTCCTTTCTGACATTTGCAAGCAATTACTTCTTTAATTGTATAATATTCACCAGCTGCCGCACTGTTTCATCTGACTGTCTCCATCCTTCTCACAAGTCGCACACTCCAATTTTTTCCTATTGATTTTCCCTTTAACCCCTTGTGTGTAGAACACTGTAGACTATACACATTCCCAGTTGCTTTTTATATTTAATGAGGGATCACATACCTCCCAACTGTCCTGTTTTTAGAGGGACAGTCCCTCTTTTGACAGCTCAACCTGCAGTCCCTCATTTGTACTGGAAAGTCCCGTTTTTCTCTGCACTGAACGGCCAGAAAAAGAAACAATGTTTCTAGCTTAATTGGCTTTTGGCAGAGAGCCCAGAACAGCCACAGCTGCAGATAAGATATTTTTGTAACAATTCAAATGTATCTAGACAAGCAAATAAGTAATTGTAACAATATAAGATAACAGGTCCCTTGGGAGAAGTTAAGAAGGGCAATTCACCTTCATTAGCAAAACTATAGTAACAAAAAAACACAGAAATGTGTTCAAACTTTTATAACCTGCAAAATTTTGTAAAATGAACATGGTAATTAGGGGGTGTGGCCACAAAAAATGGGCATGGCCAAAAAATGTTCGCTACGCGCGTCAACTTTTTTATCCCTCTTTTAAATTCCAAAATGTTGGGAGGTATGGGATCACACTTTGCCTGGCAGATAAACAGTGTATAGTACACAAGAGGGTGTCCTAGTCCCACCAGGGTTCTGCCTGGGGCCTCCCACCTCAGTTGCAGCTCCTCCATACCACTATCTCCCAGCCGCAAGGATTGCAGTTTGGGTGGAGGCCTGGGCCCGGGCCCACCACCCACATGTCCCAGCAGGAGGAACAGGGGCTGTACTCACACAGGCGCATGTAGGTGCTGAACGCAGGAAAAATGCAGCATTTTGCGTCTCAACCTGCGTTCGGCGCCTACATGCACCTGTGTGAGTACAGCCCCATTTGAAATAATGAAATGCGTCTATTCCTGTGCTCCCCTGCGGCTGAACGCCGAAAAACGGAACGCAGGGGAGCGCAGGTAAAAACGCTCATGTGTAAGAGCCCTAAAACCAAACACATATGGAATCCACAGCCTGCATGGCTAATTAGCAATTCATTTAAATACAAGCTGCAGACAGATTTTGTGCAGCCATGCATCTAAGGGCCTTTACACACGGGCTGTTTTTGCCTGCGCTCCCCTGCGTTGCGCTTTCTTCCATTCAGCCGCAGGCAAGCCCGGATTTGTGGAAAGGCCACCTAGGCCCGGGCCTAGGGCGGCAGGACTTTAGAGGGGCGGCATGTTGCCCAACCACACCCACATTGGTTCAAAAACACTGGGGATGCGCTGGCGATACAATCTTTTTTTAAATTTCCCGTGCACCAATCCCCATTGCACCAGTCCAGATGAAGAAAATTTGCATGAATAAAGGGGAGGGGACAGGGGCGACAAACGGCAGTGGGCCTAGGGGCGCCCACTATGTAAATCCGGCCCTGGCCGCAGGGAAGCGCAGGAGTAGAAGCAGTCAATTATTTTGAAGGGGCTGTACTCACACAGAGGCATGTAAGCACCAAACGCAGGTTGACACGCAGCATGTTGCATTTCACCTGTGTTCGGCGCATTCATATGTCTATGTGAGTACAAACACAAAATGGAGTTTTGTTCAAACGATCTCCACCCGTATAGCTGCTCACTCTCCTATTTAAGCCACACCAGCCAGGCCAATGCAATACTGTAGAATAGGAAGGAACTGACGATCCGCAGGCTTTGCTGCTTAATTCCTTTATTAACACATGTTTCGGATCATCATGGATCCTTTTTCAAGTGAGAAAAAGGATCCATGATGATCCGAAACATGTTGTGTTAATAAAGGAATTTTGCAGCAAAGCCTGCGGATCGTCAGCTCCTTCCTATTCTACAGTATTGCGTGAGTCTATGTGAGTACAGCCCCCTTCAAAATAATTGTCTGCATCTACTCCTATGCTCCCTGTGGTTGAACGGAAGAAAGTGCAACGCAGGGGAGAACAGGCAAAAACTGCCATGTGTAAGAGCCCTTTATGAATTGCTAATTAGCCACGCAGGCTGTGAAATCCTAACACATGACCGTTCCGACCTGCGCTCCCCATGGGGCTGTACTCACTCAGGCGCGTGTAGGCGCCGAACGCAGGAAAAATGCAGCATGTTGCGTCTGAACCTGCGTTCGGCGCCTACACGCGCCTGAGTGAGTACAGCCCCATTTCAAATAATTACTTGCGTCTATTCCTGCGCTCCCCTGCGGCTGAACGCCAAAAAAACGGAACGCAGGGGAGCGCAGGTCGGAACGGTCATGTGTAAGAGCCCTAAAGGTGTTCAATTTTAAAGGGGTGAGCTGGCAACCCTAATGGCTACACTACATCCCTTTAGTAAATATGGAAGTGCAGCTTCTAGCCAGTGGCATAACTAGATGTTACTGGGCCCACAGCAAATTCATTTTAGGGCCCCCAACCTATCCAGAGGTTGTCCTGTTTTACAAATATGTGTTGAAATTGATCATTATTTGGGGCCTCATGAGGCCCACTATTCCTCCAGGGCCTCCCTGCAGCCACAGGGTCTGCTTCCTCTGTAGTTACACCCCTGCTCATAGCTCCCACCTCCCAATGATAAATAATGGTATTTGCAACACATTCAGCCCAAAAGTCTATACAGTATTATCCCTGCTCCAAACATATTTATCAACTCCCCGTATGTGTTTTGATTTTCCCTGATTTATTGAAATGCATAGAATGATTACCAAAAGTCCTCTGATATAATCAAAAGCAGTAGAGCAGGGAGCCCAACAAAAGGGACAGGTATATGGGTGGAATGAGGGGCGGAGCCAGGGCATGGCAGGTGTAAGATGCACCCAGTTCACTTTGGATCTGTATTGGCATCTCTGTACAAATTCAGGGGCGTAGCTATAGAGGAAGCAGAGCCTGCGGCTGCAGAGGTATAGGAGCCCCATAAGGCCCTAATTCAAATACAATATGAATAAATATTGGTAAAACAGGTCAACCTCTAGTATTTTTAAAGGCCTATAAAATAACTTTCTGTGGAGCCCAATAATATTAAGTCTTAAGTTAATATTAAGTTACGTCACTGTACAAAACCCAGTGCCATTTACCACTGCACCTGGTCCAAAGCCTAGAGTTTAGAGTATAGAAAGCTGCAAATTATGAAAAGGCCGTCTCCCATAGACTCTATTATAATCAAATACCCCAATTTTTTTAAAATGATTTCCTTTTTCTCAGTAATAATAAAACATTGCCTAGTACTTGATCCCAACTAAGCAGGCCCGGATTTGTGGAAAGGCCACAAAGGCCTGGCCCTAGGGTGGTAGAATTTTAGGGGGGCGACAAGCTGCCCAACCACACCCGCATTGGTGCGGGACTGGGAATTCGGAAATTTGCCCATGTGCACAAAGGAAGAGAAGAGGAAGGGGGTGACTAGGGGCACCTGCTATGTAAATCCGGCCCTGCAGCTAAGATGTAATTAATCCTTATTGGAGGCAAAACCAGCCTATTGGGTTTATTTAATGTTTACATAATTTTCTAGTAGACTTAAGGAATGAAGATCCAAATTATGGAAAGATCCATTACCGGAAAACCGGATGTCCCGAGCATTCTGGATAGCAGGTCCCATATCTGTAAACAACCACATATTAAAATGGTCCATGTATTTAAGTCTCAATCTGTACCAAACTCCATTTTTATACTTGGCAACAAGCATAGAATAAAAATTTAGGATGTTTTAGAAACTGTCTTGGTCTGCCCTGGTTTAGCCCAAGTACATTAGTGATGTATCCGCGCCCCACCCAAGCCTGACTTCCAGGTTTCTTTTATAGACCTGGGGCAGTCAGTCAGGGAAGGGGAACAGTCAGAAGAGCTCAACCTGCACCACCCGCGCCCCCCAAAAAGGGGTGCGAGTTCGGCCCGAACCCACCCGACCTGCGGGTCCCACGTGTCGGGCCTGCCGCACATCACTAATATACACCAAAACATATTCCAATCCACTCAAAACCCCACCTACTTTTGGTTAATCCCTGCCCCCTTTATGTCCTGGCACTTTCTGGATGGTTCCTATGTAGCCATTAACATTGTAAGATAATTGTTTCCGACATTAATAGTCATATCTAATAAAATATAATGTATATTATGGATATGTATTGCAAACAGTCCAAAGGCCATGCTGTATCAGTCACTTCTCACTTATAGTAGGTTGCCTTCAGCAGAACAACTGCTACAACCCTGCCGTTTTTATGGAACTAAAAGGTTTAAGGGCTCTTACTGACGAGCGGTTGAAGCTGTGCTCCCTTGCATTCCGGTTTTCTGCATTCAGCCGCAAGGGAGCGCAGGAATAGACGCATTTAGCTTTTTTCAATGAGGCTGTACTCACACAGGCGCATGTAGGCACCGAACGCAGGTTGAGACTAGGGATGCACCGAATCCACTTTTTTGGATTCGGCCGAACCCCCCGAATCCTTTATGAAAGATTCGGCCGAATACCGAACTGAATCCGAACCCTAATTTGCATATGCAAATTAGGGGTGGGAAGGGAAAACATTTTTTACTTCCTTGTTTTCTGACAAAAAGTCACGTGATTTCCCTCCCCGTCCCTAATTTGCATATGCAAATTAGGATTTGGATTCGGTTCGGCCAGGCAGAAGGATTCGGCCGAATCCGAATCCTGCTGAAAAAGGCCGAATCCTGGCCGAATCCCGAACCGAATCCTGGATTCGGTGCATCCCTAGTTGAGACACAACATGCTGCATTTTTCCTGGGTTCGACGTCTACACGCGCCTGTGTGAGTACAGCCCCATTGAAAAAAGCTAAATGCGTCTATTCCTGCGCTCCCCTGTGGCTGAACGCAGGGGAGCGCAGCTTCAACCACTCGTCAGTAAGAGCCCTTAGCCAGTCGTTCTGCATCTCTGTCCCAGAACCCCCCCCACCCGCATTATAAAATACCTGTCACAGAGACATGTATGTTTAGTTAAAATATACAGACACCGATTTGCAAATTTGAGAATTTATGTTAAAGGGGTTGTTCACCTTTAAATTATCTCTTAGTATGATGTAGAGAGTGATATTCTGAGACAATTTGCAATTGGTTTTCATTTTTTGTTATTTGTGTTTTTTTTAGTTATTTAGCTTTTTATTCAGCAGCTTTCCAGTTTGCAATTTCAGCAGTCTGGTTGCTAAGGTCTAAATTACCCTAGTAACTATGCATTGATTTGAATAAGAGACTGGAATATGAATAGGAGAGGGACTAAATAAAAAAGATGAGCAATAAAAAGTAGCAATAACAATACATTTGTAGCCTTACAGAGCATTTGTTTTTAGATGGGGTCAGTGACCCCCATTTTAATGTGCAGGGGAGCGCAGGGAAAAACGCTCGTCTGTAAGAGCCCCTATAAGAAAAGATGAAGGCCAATTGAAACGTTACTTAGAATTAGCAATTCTAAAAATTAATTTGAAGGTGAACCACCCCTTTAAAGCTATTCTACTAAACTCATTTGTGTGCATGTCCCAGCAGCCCCCATGATAAGGGTATATTAGAAACAGAGTGTTTTCAGTTTAATTTACATCAGTTTATGCAGAAAACACACAGGCACGACATAAACATTTTTATTATAATGAGCGTTCCCTTAATCTTCCGAATTACAGACGTTTCCAAATGTTATTAAAACATTTATGTACCTTTAAGAACATTCAATTCTCATTAAATTGTCAAAATGTTTGTAAAGCTGCACTTAATATGCCTGTTATTAGCAACGCTGAAACAAGCTGCAACAAGTCTGCTACTCATAAAGAAATCAGCCTGCACTGCGTCTGGTTACAGGGAGATACTCCCAGCCTGCTGCTGTTCTACTACTCGTAACTCCCAGAATCCTCAGCCAGCTCATGATGGGAGTTGTGTTGTACAGAACCTTTACATTATAATCAGAGAACTGCTCTCAGAATAAAGAGTAATGAATGGCCTTCAACACTTCAACTATACTCCCCCAGCAAATATTAAATCACGACAAGTAAGCCTACTATACCTGCTATCCCACAGTCACACTCCCTTCCCAGAGACTATTATCCACTGTTACTATAGGCACCATCTCTCCCTACTATACCTGTTGTCCCACAGCCATACTCCCTTCCCAGAAACTATTATCCCACTGTTACTATAGACACCATCTCTCCCTACTATACCTGCTATCCCACAGTCACACTCCCTTCCCAGAGACTATTATCCACTGTTACTATAGGCACCATCGCTCCCTACTATACCTGCTATCCCACAGTCACACTCCCTTCCCAGAGACTATTATCCCACTGTTACTATAGGCACCATCTCTCCCTACTATACCTGCTATCCCACAGTCACACTCCCTTCCCAGAGACTATTATCCCACTGTTACTATAGGCACCATCTCTCCCTACTATACCTGCTATCCCACAGTCACACTCCCTTCCCAGAGACTATTATCCACTGTTACTATAGGCACCATCTCTCCCTACTATACCTGCTGTGCTATCCCACAGTCACACTCCCTTCCCAGAGACTATTATCCCACTGTTACTATAGGCACCATCTCTCCCTACTATACCTGCTATCCCACAGTCACACTCCCTTCCCAGAGACTATTATCCACTGTTACTATAGGCACCATCTCTCCCTACTATACCTGCTATCCCACAGTCACACTCCCTTCCCAGAGACTATTATCCACTGTTACTATAGGCACCATCTCTCCCTACTATACCTGCTGTGCTATCCCACAGTCACACTCCCTTCCCAGAGACTATTATCCCACTGTTACTATAGGCACCATCTCTCCCTACTATACCTGCTATCCCACAGTCACACTCCCTTCCCAGAGACTATTATCCCACTGTTACTATAGACACCATCTCTCCCTACTATACCTGCTATCCCACAGTCACACTCCCTTCTCAGAGACTATTATCCACTGTTACTATAGACACCATCTCTCCCTACTATACCTGCTATCCCACAGTCACACTCCCTTCCCAGAGACTATTATCCACTGTTACTATAGGCACCATCTCTCCCTACTATACCTGCTATCCCACAGTCACACTCCCTTCCCAGAGACTATTATCCACTGTTACTATAGGCACCATCTCTCCCTACTATACCTGCTATCCCACAGTCACACTCCCTTCCCAGAGACTATTATCCACTGTTACTATAGGCACCATCTCTCCCTACTATACCTGCTATCCCACAGTCACACTCCCTTCCCAGAGACTATTATCCCACTGTTACTATAGGCACCATCTCTCCCTACTATACCTGCTATCCCACAGTCACACTCCCTTCCCAGAGACTATTATCCCACTGTTACTATAGACACCATCTCTCCCTACTATACCTGCTATCCCACAGTCACACTCCCTTCTCAGAGACTATTATCCACTGTTACTATAGACACCATCTCTCCCTACTATACCTGCTATCCCACAGTCACACTCCCTTCCCAGAGACTATTATCCACTGTTACTATAGGCACCATCTCTCCCTACTATACCTGCTATCCCACAGTCACACTCCCTTCCCAGAGACTATTATCCACTGTTACTATAGGCACCATCTCTCCCTACTATACCTGCTATCCCACAGTCACACTCCCTTCCCAGAGACTATTATCCCACTGTTACTATAGGCACCATCTCTCCCTACTATACCTGCTATCCCACAGTCACACTCCCTTCCCAGAGACTATTATCCACTGTTACTATAGGCACCATCTCTCCCTACTATACCTGCTATCCCACAGACACACTCCCTTCCCAGAGACTATTATCCACTGTTACTATAGACACCATCTCTCCCTACTATACCTGCTATTCCACAGTCACACTCCCTTCCCAGAGACTATTATCCACTGTTACTATAGGCACCATCTCTCCCTACTATACCTGCTATCCCACAGTCACACTCCCTTCCCAGAGACTATTATCCACTGTTACTATAGGCACCATCTCTCCCTACTATACCTGCTATCCCACAGACTCCCTCCCAAGAGGCCAACTTAAAACCATACTGTTATATCAGAGGGCAATTTGGTGTTCATTTTCACTTTGTGCAGTGATTTTACAGCCAGTGGCTTAACATTTATTACCCGCCATAAATAAATAATTTCTGAGTTTCATGTTGCATTAGGGCCCAATGTCAGACTGGAACGGTGAGATACATTCATATATATATATATATATATATATATTTATATTTTGTAAAGATGGCCCTGACCATATTAAAAGCTGAACTGTTAGAATATTTTCAAATTGAACGTCTCGAAGATATTATGCATGATGTTTGAGAGGCAGCTCTTACTGTGAAACAATTTTTCTTCTAGGTGGGAAAGCCATGCGTATCATTGTCACTGAGCCATTAAAATTATACAGTCACCTGCCTTTTATTGCCATTAATGTATTCCATGCACATTTAAAGGGACACTGTCATGGGGAAAAAAATTCAAAACGCATCAGTTAATGTTGCTGCTCCAGCAGACTTATGCACTGAAATCCATTTCACAAAAGAGCAAACAGATTATTTTATATTTAATTTTGAAATCTGACTTGGGGCTAGACATATTGTCAGTTTCACAGGAACCCACAGTCATGTGACGTGTGCTCAGATAAACTTCAGTCACTCTTTACTGCTGTACTGCAAGTTGGAGTGATATCACCCCCTCCCTTTTCCCCCCCAGCAGCCAAACAGAACAATGGGAAGGTAACCAGATAGCAGCTCCCTAACACAAGATAACAGCTGCCTGGTAGATCTAAGAACATCACTCAATAGTAAAATCCAGGTCCCACTGAGACACATTCAGTTACATTGAGTAGGAGAAAAAACAGCCTGCCAGAAAGCAGTTCCATCCTAAAGTGCTGGCTCTTTCTGAAAGCACATGACCAGGCAAAATGACCTGAGATGCACCTACGCACCAATATTACAACGAAAAAAAATACACTTGCTGGTTCAGGAATGAAATTTTATATTGTAGAGTGGATTAATTTTAGTGTAAACAGTGTAATTTAGAAATAAAAACGACACCAGAAAAATCATGACAGAATCTCTTTATGGCGTTATTAGGGTATCTATCATTCTTTCAGTCACTAACTGTCACCCTGGCACTACAGTAAAAGAGTCGAGCTGACAGCTAATGACAGAGATCAGGATAACGGATGCAGAATGCCTTCATTCATTTTAATTTTGAAGAAAATCATCCATAATTTCATCAGAGACCATTTGAGCAGCTTTTGGAGCACGGGAGGACCCCAGATGAAAAACAATGGAGTCATTTGAAGATTGCAGATACTTTTGGAGGTACAATGTTGATTTTTCTAAAGTGTGACCATAATAAAGACACATAATCTCAGCCATAAAGTATGATGTGTCTCTTTAAGTGGGACAAGGATTCTTGGGAGTGGTCATCCCTGAGTTGGCCGGTTGGTGGCGGTATAGTGTCAGTAGAGAGACAGTGAACATTTTCCCTGATATATTAACAGTCACCCTGATCTATTGGGTTCCATTCAGCGGAGGCAGTTGGAGTAGTCACTATAAATAAAGCAAGACAAAGTGCAAGCCTGTACCTATATGCATTATAAAGATATATATATATGTTATATATAAAGTGACAGGTGGGCAGGTGGAAACGCAAGTGATTTTTTTGCCATTGCAGAGAATGTGCAGCTGATCTCATAGTAATTGATATCAATGTAACATGCGCTTGCACACGTGTTCCACACGGGAACGCTACGTCGCTGTGCCGTGTAAGGATAAAGGTTCTGCAGCTGACACGTGTAATTCAGATGTCTCAGGGTAATACTAGAACCAGATTCCTCATGCCGTGCAGGGATAATGACTTGATTTGAGGGGATCAGTTGGTAATAGGTTTAACCCTTTGTCAGACTTGGCTTCGGAGGCAGCCGATTCAGACGACGGCTAAAGGGGAAATATTCCTTCCTGACTGGCAATTGGCAATTTCTTGATTAGTATTGTATCAGGGGTGTAACTACAGAAGAAGCAGGCCCTGCGGCTCAAGGGGGGCCTAGGAGGTATAGGGGGCCCCACGAGGCCCTAATTAATGTGCAATTTCAAAATATATTGGTAAAAACAGGACAATCTCTGGAGGGCCCTAACATTAATTTGCTGTGGGGCCCAGTAACATCTAGTTAAGTAAATGTATTGTATCCTGATTTATATGAATTTCTGAACATATTTCAGCTGTTCCTGCATGTCTCCAAATAACAGCCTGGTGTAAGAACAGGTGCAAATTTTGCTCCAGGTCTAGTAAATAAGGATGAGAGGGGGGTTGTGGGTGCACTCCTAAGGGCTCTTACACATGACCGTTCCGACCTGCGCTCCCCTGCGTTCCGTTTTTTGGCGTTCAGCCGCAGGGGAGCGCAGGAATAGACGCAAGTAATTATTTGAAATGGGGCTGTACTCACTCAGGCGCGTGTAGGCGCCGAACGCAGGAAAAATGCAGCATGTTGCGTCTGAACCTGCGTTCGGCGCCTACACGCGCCTGAGTGAGTACAGCCTCATTTCAAATAATTACTTGCGTCTATTCCTGCGCTCCCCTGCGGCTGAACTCCAAAAAACGGAACGCAGGGGAGCGCAGGTCGGAACGGTCGTGTGTAAGAGCCCTAAGGCCATATAAAAAAATATATAAATACAATAATCCCCTGTCTAAAAAAAGAAAAACAGAGTTTTTTGTTACAAAGTTATGATCATAAAATTGGTAAGCCGCCATACCACGTCAAGGTAAACCCCATACAACCCCCCTTTTGTAGTAAATAGGGATGCACCAAATCCACTATTTGGAATTCGGCCGAATCCTTGGTAAAAGATTCGGCCGAATACTGAACTGAATGCTATTTTGCATATGCAAATTAGGGGCAGGAAAGGAAAAAGTGGAAAAATTCTTCTTTTGTGACAAAAAGTCACGTGATTTCCCTACCCGCCGCTAATTTACATATGCAAATTAGGATTCGGATTTGGTTTGGCCAGGCACAAGGTCGATTTCGCCTAATCCTGTTGAAAAAGGCTGAATCCTGGCCAAATCCTGAACCGAATCCTGGATTCAGTGCATCCCGATTCCCTACTAGTAAATCTGCACTACCACCTGCCCTAAGGTTGCCATCTCTCAAGTTCTGATCCGATCAGTTTGTTTTTTCCTCAGGATGTCCGGTTCACTGTCCAGTGGTGTAACTAGATGTTACTGGACACTACAGCAAATGAATTTTAGGGCTCCCAAAATATCCTGTTTTGCCAATGTATTAAAATGACTCATTAATTAGGGCCTCATGGGGCCCTTATACCACCTGGGCCCACCTGCAGCTGCAGGGTCTGCTTCCTCTGTAGTTCTACTGCCCCTGGGTCTGCCCAGGTTTCTGCACTATGAACCCATTCTAACATGCAGCCAATCCCCTGCCTCCAATGTCACAGCCCTGCCCCCACATGTCACAACCCCCCCCCCCCCCACATCTCCTCCTTGATTGGTTTTGGCAGGGGTGAAAGGTGACAACCCTAGCTCCATGTATGGTAAACCAAAGCAACCACATGGCAATCTGAACCCCCAAATGTCCCACCACACCTACCCTGTCTGGAGGGTTAGAGATGGACACAGATCAGCTGGGAGAGACAAAGGGCTGGTCAAAAGGAACAGTAACATCAAAAAAAAAAGTGTATTAACGTAATAAACAACAGTACATGCTGTTCCTTTAAGGATGAGCCATTCAGCATTGTGCATAACCCAATAAACTTATTTTCTGGAATTGCACCCCCCTCACAAAATTTGTTGTACCTGAGGTAGGTGACTAGACTGCCTAGCCCCTGCTCCAGGTCTAATTACCCATACCAACCAATGAACTGGAAGAATACCTGTCTGCCTTTTAAAAGCAAACATCTAATTGCTATGGGTTACTAGACCCTGGAGCAAACCAATTACTGTATTCTACCATCTGGAAAAAACCAGAAGACAAATCAGTAATAAGTAATAAGAATCTCTTTGATTAACAAACAATCACTGATTTGCTCTAAACTTTTCACTCACTCTCATAATCCTAATTCTCAGATATGATTTGTGAGTGGAAGACAAGAGTTTGTTTTGCTCAACAACCACGGAGGGAGGTTAATGTTAAACCAGGGGCGGTGGCATTTCCTGAGGCGGCAGCTGTCAGCTCACTGGATCAGTCTGCCAAAAATGGTCAAACCTGTCATATGTTCCCTCTCTCATGTTTGTCCTGTTTGTTTATTACTGTACAAGGGAAATAAACATGGCTTTAAAGGGGAAGTGCGCCCTGTATAGCATAAGCTGCATATTCCCTGCCTCATTGTATAGTCAGCAAAATATATGGAGGTTAATTATTGTGCACTACTCTGTGGGTTACTTATTTGCTTTCTTGGGATTAATGGTATAAAAGGGAATGGCCATGGCCACTCTAAGGAACAGGACTCACCCCAAATCTGGATTCTATATACAAAGTTTGTCCCTTTTTGCCTTGACGTTGTCCATACTCACAAAGATTCATTTGCTCAGGTCACCCAATGAGCCAATTTACACAATGAAAACCCAAGTGGTGACTCAGATTCGGGCGAATACCGTCTCTGGCCATCTACTGTTCTGTAGGGCTTTAAAATGATGTGACTTTCTTTTCAATCCAGTAAAGAATTAATGGGTTTGTTCACCTGAAGGCCCCCATACACGGGCCAATAAAAGCTGCAGACAGGCCGAGTCAGCAGCCTATTGGTTTCTGAGTGGGGCCATCTCATGGGCGTCCCTGGTTGATATCTGCCGAAATACCGCCGTATTGCCTCCATTCTTATCTGATCGTTGGGCCCTGATCGGATTAGCCCGATATCGCGCACCTCAATGTAGCCATATTGGGGAGAGATCCGCTCATTTGGCGACATCTCCCTTTTAGTATGATGTAGAGAGTCATATTGTGAGACAATTTGCAATTGGTTTTCATTTTTTGTGTTTTTTATTTGGCTTTTTATTCAGCAGCTTTCCAGTTCGCCTTACAGAGCATTTGTTTTTTAGATGGGTTCAGCGACCCCCATTTGAAAACTGGAAAGAGTCAGAAGAATAATAGGGATGTAGCGAACGTCGGAAAAAAAGTTCGCGAACATATTCGCGAACTTGCGCAAAAATGCGAGCGGTTCGCGAACGGTTCGCGAACCCCATAGACTTCAATGGGAAGGCGAACTTTAACATCTAAAAAAGACATTTCTGGCCAGAAAAATGATTTTAAAGTTGTTTAAAGGGTGCAACGACCTGGACAGTGGCATGCCAGAGGGGGATCAAGGGCAAAAATGTATCTGAAAAATCTGCCTGTGTGTGCTTGGAAGAGATAGTGTAGGGGGAGAGCTGTTAGTGATTTCAGGGACAGATGATAGTAAGTTTGCTGGCTAGTAATCTGCCCACTGCAGCTACATACAGAGCACTGCAGTAGAAGGTAGATTACTAGCCAGCAAAGCTACCTAAGCTTAAATGTCCCTCAAACCCCTGCAGACTTCTGTCCCTCCAATAACAGAGCAGTATCAACACGATTACTAGCCAGCAAACTTTCAACTGTCCCTGAAATCACTAACAGGCAGCAGCTCTCTCCCTACACTATCTCTTCAGCACACACAGGCAGAGTGAAAAAACGCTGCAGGGCTTCGGTTTTTATAGGGAAGGGGAGTGGTCCAGGGGAGAGCTTCCTGATTGGCTGCCATGTACCTGCTGGTCTGGGGTGAGAGGGCAAAAAAAAGCGCCAACAATGGCAAACCCAAAATGGCGAACGTCGCGCGACGTTCGCGAACTTCCGGCGAGCGCGAACACCCGATGTTTGCGCGAACAAGTTCGCCGGCGAACAGTTCGCGCCATCTCTAAAGAATAAGGCAAATAATTCAAAAATGATAAAAAAATATATATAAGATTTGATTTGGAAAATTTATTAAAACAGACGGACTAAAAGTTAACTTAAAGGTGAAGCACCCCTTTAAAGATCCCTCAAGTGTGACTACAGAACATACTTAAAAAATCAATACAAAATCAATATGTGTACAGTTAGGGCAAGGCACAGGGGCATATTCAGGCTAAAATAGCATTGCATACTAAAAGGGCATGAAGGTGATGTGCCAACTATGGGATGCCCATGTACATACCCAGCAAACTGTTTGTGCTCCGTCACTATGGGCAAACTCCATGGGATCAAGGTGCAAGTGCAAACTCCATAAAATGAATATCTACACATACACTAAATGCCTATATTTGCTATGACCCACTCTTTCTACCCAAACTCTGCCTGCAAGAACCCAGTTTGTGCAATGTCTGCTTCTGTGGCCCTGCAGCGTGGAACTGGCTACAATGACATTCCATTGTTCCCCATGGGGGCATAATAGGCCGCGTTTGGCCTCAAGCGAACTAATTTACAAAACTATGGCGCCAATTCGCAGTTGAAAAATCCGCTGCGTCAAAAATAAATAATTTGGACCCCCCGTTGATTTTAATGCATAGGACCAAATAGTCGCACGTATAAAAATTGACGCTCACATCGAAATAATTTCGACGCCCATTGACGTTTCGTGAATTTCGAACATCACTAATAGAAACCTGCTTCCATCCAGCTACAAATAGCAGCTACTGATTTCACAGTTTGACAAATAATTACTAAGTAGGTCCCACCACCTGCAATGACCTGCACCCACTGTGGAGGAAGCCCCCACAGGAGGCCCTGGCAGGGTAGGACTGGGTCGGCGGGATACCGGGAAAAAACCCGGTATTTCTGGATTTCCTCCTTCCCCGGTTACGGCAATAAGCAGTAGGCGCGCTGACGCGAGTGCGCATGCTGACGTGCATGCGCGATTGCGAGCGCATCAGATTGCTTGCGCACACATGCAGCTGGGGTTGTTGCCGGACGGAAGGCCCTGAGGCAGAAGCCCCGGTGGGCCCCGGGCCCCTCAGTCCAACCCTGGGCCCTGGACAGCAGCGTCTGCTTTCATAGGTTTCATGAAATTTAAGGAGAAGGAAAGTTTTGTGCTTGGGGTGCACCGCAAAGTGATCCTCTTCCCAGGCCCAGATTTGTGGCAAGCAGGGACGCTTCGCCAATGAGGCAAGTTGAGGCTGTCGCCTCAGGCAGCAGCGCCCCACTAGGTACCAGGGGCAGCAAAAATGCTGCTCCTGGTACTTTAAGAGCGAATTTCCAGGGGAGGGGGGGCAGCAGCAACTGCTGCTGCCTCAGGCAGCGGAGGGGCCAGGATCGCCCCTGGTGGCAAGGCCACAAAGGCCTGGGTCTAGGGCGGCGAAATTTTAGCGGCGGCCATCCAGGGCCCCCCCTCTCCCCTACTGTGACGCACAGATCCGCTCAGCGTGCATGCGCAACCGGTGGCACACGCATGTGCAAATGGCACCCCAATATCTGGGGCCCATGAGGGTCGGGCCCACCAGGTTTTTTTCCGGTGTCCCACTGGGCCAGTCCGACCCTGACTGTGCAGCTTTATCTTACATTGCTGATACAGGGATTAAATTTCAAGACTCCGTCCACCATGCTTTTTGCACTTTGAACCCTGCCATGCATTTAGTAACTAACCCCAGGATCTCGTCGCATTTGTGTATATGGAGTGGATTATTATACATAATACCGCTTCATTTAAGACAATCAGTCCTTTTCAGGTTTAATTGCTGTTCAGTGCCAGTGGAAGTGCCCATGTTGTGCCAGTTGCTGGAGAATACGGGAGTACCATGGCCACATTAAAGGCACGGCTGTTCAAATAGACAACAGAAGATGGATGCAACTCTCTGTCAAGTGCTTAAATGATCCCTTGTAAAATTGGTGCTACCGTGTTATTAAACTTTAATGAAATGGGCTTCCAAGAAAGGAATGGATGAGGCAGCCAATCCCCTCGCTGCTGTGTCCCAGGCATTCTGTTAGGCCTTGGCACGGCCCTCACTCTGTTTGCAGATAGTATGTTTAAATAATAGTAAATCTCCGGCTCCTTGACTGCTCTGATTGTTTGCGAGACAGCTCAGCACAAAGTTCACAATCCCACACAGCAGCTCTGGAATATATTAGCTGGATAATGGCTTCAGCCTGGAACCCACAACTAGTGGAGCTGCTGCTGAACTGAAACTTATCACTGCAGGGAGCTCTAGTGTCTCTGATGGGGCCCATGCCTATTAAAGGGGTGGCTCACCCTTAAGATAACTTTTAGTATGATGTAGAGAGGGATATTCTGAGACAATTTGCAATTGGCTTTCATTTTTCATTATTTAAGGTTTATGAGTTATTTAGCTTTTTATTGAGCAGCACTTCATTTTGCATTTCAAGAATTGTGGTAGCTAGGGACCAAATTACCCTAGCAACCATGCAGAACAGACTGGAATATGAATAGGAGAGGCCTGAATAGAAAGATGAGGAATAAAAAGTAACAATAACAAGAGGTGTAGCCTATAAAACTATAAGTAGATAACGAAGGTCAATTGAAAACATTGTCATTCTATAACATACTAAAAGTTACCTTAAGGGTGAACCACCACTTTAATGGAAATAAATAAATTAACTACAAGTTGCCCTTATATTAAATGGGTTGTTCATCTTTGAGTTAGCTGTTAGTGTGATGTAGAGAGGGATATTCTGAGACAATTTGCAATTGGTTTTCATTTTTTATTATTTGTGGTTTTTGACTTATTTTGCTTTTTATTCAGCAGCTCTCCAGTTTGTAATTTCAGCAGTTTGGTTGCTAGGATCCAAATGACTCTAGCAACCATGCACTGATTTGAATTAGAGATTGGAATAGGAATAAGAGAGGCCTGAATAGACAGCTGAGTAATAAAATGTAGTAATATCAATAGATTTTGTAGCTTTACAGAGATTCAGTGACCCCTATTTGAAAACTTGAAAGCGTCAGAAGGAGAAGGCAAATCATTCAAAAGCTATAACAAAGAAAAAGTTAGCCATTCTATAACATACCAAAAGTTAACTTAAAGGTGAACCACCCCTAAAAGGACACTTTACCTTTATGTTTTAAGAATAACTGAATGTATATGTTATACCCATTAACTGGCAGTTTCAGACTTACACTGGCACCACCCACACCAAACTGACAGACAGGTTCATTGGCTCCTGATAACGCTGACCCTTGTGTGTGACTGTGATAGGGACCTTAGATAGTAAGCTCCTTGGGGCAGGGACTGAGGTACAATCCAGGTAAAGAGCTGCACGGTGAATTTTATATTTTTTTTAATTACTTATATTAGATAAATGTAGAAGAATGTTGTTTGTTCCTAATAACAAGCCCTATCAATAAACACAGAGACAGTGAGTGGCTGGACCCTCTGATTTCCCTTTAAAGGGGTGGTTAAACTTAAATAGTTAAATATTAGTATGTTATAGAATGGCTAATTCTAAGCAACTTTTTAATTGGTCTTCATTATTTATTTATTTTTATCGTTTTTGAATTATTTACCTTTTTTACAAACTCTTTCCACCTTTAAAAACAAATCTAAAAAACAAATGCTCTGTAAAGCTACACATTTAGGGGCTTATTTATCAAAGTCGGAATTTATCTCAATATTTTCCACTACAAAGTCCGATCTGTTTTTTTAATGCTTATTTATTATTACATTTTCCCAAAAATTTGCTTTGCTGGAAAAACAAAATCTAATTTTCACGATTTTTTTCAGATTTTTCAACCGAATTTTCAAGATTTTGACGGATTTTTCACTCGAAAACTCAGATTTTTTGCCCGAAAACTCTGAAAACTTTGGGGTATTGCACGAAACCCAGCGCACATCAAAAAATCATTGAGACTTCTCCCCTTGACTTATATGCAACCTCAACAGGTCTCAGATTAGCTGGATTTTCAGTTTCGGACTTTTCCATCCTCGGCGGTTGAATAAATTCAGAAAAAGTCCGATGTAATCACAAATTTTTCATGATTTTTGCATTCAGAGTTTTGTAAATAACCCCCTTATTGTTATTGCTACTTTTTATTCCTCATTTTTCTATTCAGGCCTCTCCTTTACATATTCCAGTCTCTTATTCAAATCAATCCATGGTTGCTATGGTAATTTGAACACTAGCAACCAGATTGCTGAAACGGTAAACTGGAGAGCCGCTGAATAAAAAGCTAAATAACTGAAAAACCACAAATGATAAATAATGAAAACCAATTGCAAATTGTCTCAGAATATCCCTCTCTACATCATACTAAAAGTTAGGACCCCTTTAACATTTCTGTGTCAGACTTCAATAAACATGAATTGGGGGGTACGGTTTCTGTACGTAATTCAGGGGAACGTACGGAGCAGAATGCCCTGCAGGCAGCAGCGAGTCTTTGTCCCTTTCACTGGTACTTCTCTCAGCACTTTCTTGTTCCTTTTGTTCTACCCATTTCATCGTAAGTGCGATACGCCTGATAGTGTTACAGATTGTGCCAGCCTGGTACAGCATGTTCTGTCTCCCTCTATAACAAATATATATACAGTATATATATATATATATATATATATATATATATATATATAGAGAGAGAGAGAGAGGAAACATTGCCCTCCTGTGTGTATGTATATCTTACTGACGGCAAGATTTCCTTTCTCATTACTAGGGATGCACCGAATCCAGGATTCGGTTCGGGATTCGGCCAGGATTCGGCCTTTTTCAGCAGGATTCGGATTCGGCCGAATCCTTCTGCCTGGCCGAACCGAATCCAAATCCTAATTTGCATATGCAAATTAGGGACGGGGAGGGAAATCACGTGACTTTTTGTCAGAAAACAAGGAAGTAAAAAATGTTTTCCCTTCCCACCCCTAATTTGCATATGCAAATTAGGGTTCGAATTCGGTTCGGTATTCGGCCGAAAAGCCAAAAAAGTGGATTCGGTGCATCCCTACTCATTACTCATGCCGTCATTCGCATTTGTTTCAGTAGAATTATCTTTCCTCTGGTTCTGACTACTGAAACAATGTAGCAAAAGTCCATTCTACTCAAACCAGTGAAGGTGTCTATTAGTGATGTGTGGGGTGGATTTTTTCCCCAACCACCCGCCATTCGCGCAAAAGCTCAGCCCGGATGTCGGAACCGGCATTTGGAAGGTCGCGGGCGGGGAGAGCAGTCAGAAGAGCTCAACCGGCACCCGCCAGAAAGGAGCGTGCAAGATTAGCCCGAAATTGCCCAACCCGCGGGTCCCATGGGTATCGCCCCGGCCTGCACATCACTAGTGTCTATGTAGTGATGAGTGAATCTGTCCCGTTTCACTTTGCTGAAAAAATTTGTGAACTTCGAAAAAAATGCTAATTTTTACACGCGTGACTTTTTTTTGTCCAAATGCATTAAAGTCGATGGGTGTTGAAATAATTTTTACATGCGCAAATTTTTGCAGGAGTTTTGCCAAAAAGAATACGCAGGTGGCTAAATGTGGAAATTCACCGCAAATCAATGCCTGTCGAATCCATCACTACTTCTCTGGATTATAGTGCTATAAATGTAAGAGATGCAATATATTGTCAATCACATATAAACCATAGATGCTCTATCATAACTTATTATTTTTATTATTGCCCCAGAGGCAAATCCATATCCAATCGCTGAGGGGTGCTCCTTAGAACTCCTAAACAGTACACAGAATACACAGAGCCTATATGGGATAGAGCCCTAGGGTACTTGTGTCTGGGGCAATTGCTGCACTGTGTGCAAGACTAAATGCAGCTCAAATTGCAATGTTATTCGCAAGGCAGTGATAGGTTGGAGTCAAATGGGTGGTTCACAAATGTAACTTTAGTATGTTATACAATGGCTAATTCTAAGCAGCTTTTACACTGGTCTTCTTTTTTTGCAGTTTTTGAGCTGTTTTCCTTCTTCTTCTTTTCCTTCTTTCCTTCTTTCTTTCCAGCTTTTAAAATTGGGGGTCACTGACCCCATCTAAAAGACAAATACTCTGTAAGTCTGCAAATGTATTGTTATTGCTACTTTTTATAACTCATCTGTGTATTCAGGCCTCTCCTATTCACACTCCAGTCTCTTATTCAAATCAGTGAATAGTTGCTAGGGTAATTTGGCCCCTAGCAACCAGACTGCTGAAGTTGCAAACTGGAGAGCTGCTGAATAAAAAGCGAAATAACTAAAAAAAAATTTAAAAAAATTAAAACCAATTGCAAATTGTCTCTCGGATTGGCCAGCCCAGTCTGACTCTGCTCAGAATATCACTCTCTATGTCATACTAAAAAGTGAACAACCCCTTTAAGTAGAAAGTTACTAGTGATGGGCGAATATGCGCGAAACTGCGTCGGCGTCTCTTTTTTGACGCCAGCGTACGTTTTTATTTTGATGCCGGTGTCCATTGTTTACGCCAGCGTCCGTTTTTTTGATGCCAGCGACGAATCCCGTAAATTCGCCACTAATTTGCACCTGCTGAATAAATTCGCCCATCATTAAAAGTTACTAATAGGGTACTTATAACCCAGAAGTAGGGACTAAGTGCATAGACTTAGCGATGGTAGAATTTCCCCTAGGTTCCACTTAGGGCACAGGCTGCTGTAACTGATTCCTTGCCTGCAGGGATCCAGCTGTTCTCTGGTGCTGTGAGTATATTGCTATCCTTTATGCTATATGTCCCATGTACTCCATTGTGAATTCTCGTGTAACTAAACTGAGTTCTGTGTTTAAGCATAAAAGTTACAGATAACTGATGGAGATACTGCTAAAATCTCGCTTGTTTATGTAAAACTCAATAAAATTCTTGAACAAAAAAAATATGTTTTGGATAGCAGAGGATGAGTAGAGTATAACAGTGCTTTATTAGCAGGTTCATGCAGCCATTACATATCAGTAAGCAACTCTAACACCACAATCGGTATAGAAAGGATGCCCAGTATAAGTCTTGAGCACAGTGACATCTACAGGCCATTTGTATAAACACCACAGAACCACTGGTGCCCAGTTCTTGTGCACAAGCATTTTGTTACAGTTGCACTACACCCTGCCTCCACACCGTTGCGAGGGCTTTCACCTGAGAGAAAAGGTCTCATCCGTGGCACAAATATCTTTGAAAGTAAGCTCAAAATAGAGACGGCGCCACTATAATTTACTATAGCGCTACAGTAACATAGTAACATAGTAAGTTCGGTTGAAAAAATACACACGTCCATCAAGTTCAACCTTTTCAGTCTGAATATAATCTGCCTAACTGCCAGTTGATCCAGAGGAAGGCAAAAAAACCCATCTAAAGCCTCTCCACTTTGCCTCAGAGGGGGAAAAATTCCTTCCTGACTCCAAAATGGCAATGGGACTAGTCCCTGGATCAACTTGTACTATGAGCTATCTCCCATAACCCTGTATTCCCTCACTTGCTAAACACCATCCAACCCCTTCTTATACCTATCTAATGTATCAGCCTGTACCACTGATTCAGAGAGACAATTCCACATCTTCACAGCTCTCACTGTAACAAACCCCTTCCCAATATTTAGCCGGAACCTCTTTTCTAATCCTAATTCCTAATCAGAATAGGTGACCTTGAGTCAGCTGGAAAGGCCTGGCTCCCAGTTTTGCAAATGCTGCCTGCACCTTCAATGTTTTATTACACTAACCACATTGATCACGACTAGTAAGTAGTAATGGGCGAATTTGCGCTGTTTCGCTTCACCGGAAAATTTGCGAATTTCCCACGAATTTCACTAAATGTCGGCGGTGTCTTGTTTTTGATGCCGGCGTCCGTTTTTTGGACGCCGGAGACATTTTTTTTACGCCGGTGAATTTTCCCCAGCGAATTTCCGGGGGCTGTTTTGCGAATTTATTCGCCGGCGCAAATTCGCCGCAAATTTGTGCCTGACGAATAAATTCACCCATCACTACTAGTAAGGGGTGAATTTTACCACCAGCACTGATTAACAGACGCCCATTGACTTTAATGGTTGCCGGCGTCAACTTTGATGCCGGCACCCATTTTGACGCCGGTGAATCATTGCCAGCGTCAAAATCAGCGATTCGTGAATTTTTCCCAAGTTTCGAAAATTTCGTAGGAAATTCATGAAATTCATGGTGAAGTGAATCAGGACAAATCCGCTGTGTTATGGTGACAAAAAGGTCCCCAGTTTCCTGGGGAAAAGTGATTGATGGAATGTATGTTGGGCCACGGATTCTCAGATATTGTTACTGAGGTGAGACCAGTAGTGCTGTTAGCAGAGAAACACTATGGGGCCGATTCACAAAGGGTTGCATATCGAGGGTTAATTACCCCTCGATATTCGACTGGGAATTAAAATCCTTCGACTTCGAATATCGAAGTCGAAGGATTTTATCGCAAAATAGTGCGATCGAACGATCAAAGGATTATTCCTTCGATCGAACGATAAAATCCTTCGAGTCGAACGATTTGAAGGATTTTAATCCAACGATCGAAGGAATATCCTTCGATCAAAAAAAGTTAGCCAAGCCTATGGGGACCTTCCCCATAGGCTAACATTGAGTTCGGTAGCTTTTAGATGGCGAACTAGGGGGTCAAAGTTTTTTCTTAAAGAGACAGTACTTCGACCATCCAATGGTCGAATAGGCGAACGATTTTTAGTTCGAATAGTTCGATTCGAAGTCGTAGTCGTAGTCGAAGGTCGTAGTAGCCCATTTGATGGCCGAAGTAGCCCAAAAAACACTTCGAAATTAGAAGTTTTTTTACTTCGAATCCTTCACTCGAAGTTAGTGAATCGGCCCCTATGTCTCTCTGCAATGTTTTTGTAATTGTTGATCCGGGACTGGTCTTACTGGGAACCCGCAAGAGTAGGGTGGGGCGGATTCCCAAATTTCAAGAGGCCCTAGGCCTATTTAGTACACCTGATGCTGAGCAGCAGCAGCGCTGAATGTGTGTGAGACAAACTGCTGGTATTGCTTAGCTTCAGAAGAGAAAGCAAAGCATTTATTTTGGGGCCGATTCACGAAGGGTCGAATATCGAGGGTTAACTAACCCTCGATATTCGACTAGGAACTAAAATCGTTCGACTTCGAATATCGAAGTCGAACGATTTTGCGCAAATCGAAGGATTTTTCATTCGATCGAACGATTAAATCCTTCGAATCGAACGATTCGAAGGATTTTAATCCAACAATCAAAGGAAAATCCTTCAATCAAAAAATCCCAGGCAAGCCTATGGGGACCTTCCCCATAGGCTAACATTGACTTCGGTAGCTTTTAGCTGCCGAAGTAGGGGGTCGAAGTTTTTCTTAAAGGGACAGTACTTCGACTATCGAATGGTCGAATAGTCGAACGATTTTTAGTTCGAATAGTTCGATTTTCGTAGTCGAAGGTCGAAGTAGTCCATTCGATGGTCGAAGTAGCCCAAAAAAAACTTCGAAATTCGAATTTTTTTTCATTCGAACCCTTCACTCGAATTTCGTGAATCGGCCCCTTAGTGTTAGCCAGGAGGCTGGATATTTCTGTTAAACTGCTGTTTTTCGGTTACCTTCCCCTGCGAGGGGAAACTTCTGCAGCCGCTGGAAAATAAACGCGGGCAGGAAGCCCTTAAACCGATCCTGGTGTGTGAAGTCGCCTCTTTTGCAGCCTACCAGCGAGTGAACCCCCACACCGCCCCGGCCCCATCACTAATCACGACCCTTTAATCCAGGTGACCCTGCAGCTTGTTCTCACTGTTGGGCTGCTGCTGTACAATAAATGATATTCACCTGACTGGCACAGATAATATTTCTGCTAGTGACGTTGTACCTGCAACTGGAAATGTACAATCCTTCATTGACCTCATTTTTTTATTTTGTTTTTGCAGCTCGGTTTACCATAGTAACAAAACAGGGCATCATCATTTATGAACGAGATGACGGCAATGAACTTCTCCCTTTATTAATCTGCCCATCGCATTAAAAAGAAAGCTTGCATTTTTTTTTGTTGAGACTCCAATGGAAAGTGAGGCCTGTAATAAAACAATCTGTCTTGCTAAATATAAAGAAGTTAACTGTTATAGAATGGCTAATTCCGAGCAACCCTTCAATTGGCCTTCTTTTTTTAGTTTGTGTAGTTTTTTTAATTATTCGCTTTTATCTTCTGACTCTTTCCAGCTTTCAAATGAGGGTAACTGACCCCATCTAAAAAACAAATGCTCTGTATTGGCAGATTCACGCTCAGATTCGGGGAGATTAGTCGCCCAGCGACAAATCTCCTTTTCTTCGGGGCGACTAATCTCCTTGAACTGCCTCCCCAGCCTTCCCACCGACTAGAATGGAAATCAGCGATGGGATGGCACTCTGAGGAGCACTTTGTTTTCTGAAGTCGCCCTTAGTTGCCCCACGCGGAAACTTTGGGCAACTTTAGGAAAGCAAAGTGTTCCGAGTGCCATCCCATCGCTGATTTACATTCTAGTCAGTGGGAAGGCTGGGGAGGCAGTTCAAGGAGATTAGTCGCCCCAAAGAAGAGGAGATTTGACGCCGGCCACTAATCACCCCGAATCTGAGCGTGTTTCGCTGCCTGAAGGCTACAGATGTTTTTTTAGTAATACTTTGTATTACTCCTCTTTCTATTCAGTCCCTCTCCTATTCATAGTCCCATTCAATGCACGGTTGCTAGGGTAATTTGGCTCCTAGCAACCAGATGAAATTGCAAACTGGAGAACTGCTGAATAAAAAGCTAAATAACTCAAAAACCACAATCTTCCATAAACAGCCAAGTTCATACTGTTTTAAGGAGAGGAGCTAGTACAATTGTACCTTGTTTATAAATCCTTGCTGGGCTTGTGATACAGTGCTATAGTCCAGGAATAAATAGCTTGTAGGCCCCATAATTTAATTGATAAATTTGCTTGTGACATATGGTAGAGGCCACACAGGGAGCTCAGCTTCAATCCCATAACCAGGGGACACAGCAGCCCCTATAGATTTGGCACCAGATAGGGTCAATGGGATTTGCTGTCCCATTACAAGTTCAGAATTCATGACTTCCCATCATAATGTAAAATATAAGGAAGCTTTTCATTACTCCGCTACACCTATAGGAACCAGTGAGCAGATCACTAAATTATTGGCATGGATCTGGCGGGGTTGTTCACCTTTTAGTATGATGTAGTGACATTCTGAGACAATTTGCAATTGATTTTCATTGTTTATTATTTGTGGTTTTTCATACCTTCCAACTGTCCCGTTTTTAAAGGGACGGTCCCTCTTTTGATAGCTCAACCCGCAGTCCCTCGTATATTTCTCTGCAGAAAAAGAAACAACGTTTCTAACTTAATTGGCTTTTGGCAGAGAGCCCAGAACAGCCACAGCGTAAGATAAGATACTTTTGTAACAATTTCAAAATAAGGAAAGAAGTAATTGTAACATTATAAGGTAACAGGTCCCTTGGGAAAAGTTAGACTCACAGCTTAAAGGGCAATTCACCTTTATTAGCAAAACTGTAATAATGGAAAAAAACACAGAAATATCTTCAAACTTTCATAACCTGCCAAATTTTGTAAAATTAACATGGCAATTAGGGGGTGTGGTCACTAAAATGGGCATGGTCAAAAAAATCTTCGCCACGTTACGAGCGCCATTTTTTTTGTCCCTCTTTTTATTTTCAAAATGTTGGGTTTTTCAGTTATTTAGCTTTTTATTCAGCATCTCTCCAGTTTGCAATTTCAGCCATCTGGTTTCTAGGGTCCAAATTACCCTAGCAACCATGCATTGATTTGAACAAGAGACTGGAATATCAGTAGGAGAGGGACTGAATAGAAATATAAGTGATAAAAGCAGCAATGACAATAAATGTGTAGCCTTACAGAGCATTTGATTTTTTTTTAGATGTGGGTCAATGACCCCCCCATTTGAAAGCTGGAAAGAGTTAGAAGAAGGCAGAAAATAGGCAGCAAATAGTAATAAAAAAAAAACTATAAAAATTAAGTAACAGTTGAAAAGTTGCTTGGAATTAGCCACTCTATAACAGACTAGTAATTAACTTAAAGGTGAACCACCCCTTCAATGCAAAATCATGGGTATGGTGCACAGCTAATAATAATAATAATAAATATAATAATAATAATAATGTGAGATTTTGGTCAGAGACTTATTTCCTATTATAATATTGATTATGGAAGCCTGGCTGCTATGATAATGTTTCATGCATCTATCACATTGTTACAATATAAAGTAAATTGGGGCTTTTACACAAGGTCACATGGAGGTGATTAAAGTTCACTAATGGTGAGTACAATTGCGACCTTGACCATTAGGGGGAGCCGTAGAGCTCTGCACAAACTGCGTCCCTGAGCGCTCGAGATCTTAACCAAATCAATTATGAGATGATGAAGAGGAAAAATAATAAATAAATGATAAGCCAAGAAGTTATTTCTTGCCCAAATCCCACACCCAACTAATATACAGCACTGTCTGGTGTGTGTCTGAATCACATTCCTGCAGTCACGACAGCAATCTGCTTTCTAATAGAGAATGAAGAAGGGAATCTGCTTAAACATGGCCCACTGCACATTATTTTATATTCAGAAACAGTATCGGCTGGTGTGACTGCAATCTCTAAATATTCACTGTCTCAAGGGCCTGCTGGGATATTCCACATGTATTTCAAGGGGAAGTCATTATAATAATCCTAGATACAATTTGTACTTAAATATAAAAAGTGCAATAACACCAACACTATTAAATTCTTAACATGCCTTTGATTTCTCAGCAGTCCTGCCCTGCTTTATGGCAGCTGAGATTCTAGCTATCTGTATAACAGAGCATTCTGTCCCAGTTGATGCACAGATCTTATCTGATCCCCATTGTAAGCAGCAGTCCTGCCCTGCTTTATGGCTAATATGCAAAAAAATTAAATAGAAATATTAAAAAAAAAAACATTAGTGACAGTATCTGTGATACATTTGCTCAAATAAAAGAATCATAAGAACTGATCTCAGCCTGCTGCTGCGGTTCCTCCTGTTGGATAGAGTCACTTTTGGAACCTCTTGAATACTTCAAATAATAGGAGAAAATATGCACTCTAATTTCAGTAAATAGGGAACCAACACAGGGCCCTCTCCTCTGCCAACACTAACAATGGTGCTGATTGGGATACGGAACTGAATGCAGATCACATCTCTTATCCATTCTGCTCCTTGCAGGCTTCAGTTAAAGCACTGGTTTCCAAAATGTGGAGCTTACCCATAACAGACTGGTTGCTGTGTGTTTCAAATGTGTCCAAGCTCATAGTCTGTACAGAGAGATCCCATAAATCTATGGCAGCATAGGTATTCCCTGTACTAAGCACAATTCAGCAGGAACAGTCCCTAAGTTTGCTCATAGTCTGTACAGAGAGATCCCATAAAACTATGGCAGCATAGGTATTCCCTGTACTAAGCACAATTCAGAAGGAACAGCCCCTAAGTTTGCTCATAGTCTTTACAGAGAGATCCCATAAAACTATGGCAGCATTGGTATTCCCTGTACTAAACACAATTCAGCAGGAACAACCCCTAAGTTTGCTCATAGTCTGTACACAGAGATACAATAAAACTATGGCAGCATAGGTATTGCCCTATACTAAGCACAATTCAGCAGGAACAGTCCCCTAAGTTTGCTCATAGGGGCATGTTTACTAACATTGGAGATAAATATCTGGAGAGATTTTTGGAGATGTTGCCCATGGCAACCAATCAGCAATTAGATTTAAACAGCCACAGCCAAGTTAGAAAACAAAAGCAAAGATCTGATTGGTTGCTATGGGCAACATCTCCAGAAATCTCTCCAGATATTTATCTCCAATGTTAGTAAACATGCCCCATAGTCTGTACAGAGAGATCCCATAAAACTATGACAGCATAGGTATTCCCTGTACTAAGCACAATTCAGCAGGAACAGTCCCCTAAGTTTGCTCATAGTCTGTACAGAGAGATCCCATAAAACTATGGCAGTATAGGTATTCCCCTGTACTAAGCACAATTCAGCAGGAACATGTTAGGGTAGCAGAAGCCATACTGTAATGAAGCTGAGCTGTGGCATATTCTTTATAGAGCATGTTCCTCTATTCTTTCACTGTGTAACTGAACAGGAATGTATATCCGGTACCAGTATTTAAATACACTCGGCGGCTGTTTGCTCTATCACAGTATTGGAAGTTAAAGGCACCTGGGAAGAGTCCAATTTCTCGAGGTTATGTCAACTGGAGCAAATAAATTATTATTAGGAGAGTGGCACAGAGAAACCTGTTGGGCAAGTTCATAGCATTCTGCCTAAAGGAATAGCTTTGCCAGCAGAGACAGAGGCAGAGACACAGACAGAGACAGATACAGAGGCAGAGACACAGGCAGAGACACAGATAGAGACACAGGCAGAGAGACAGAGACACAGACAGGGACTCAGATAGATACAGAGGCAGAGGCAGACACACAGGCAGAGACAGAGGCAGAGACAGAGGCAGAGACACAGACAGAGGCAGATACAGAGGCAGAGACACAGAGACAGAGGCAGAGACACAGGCAGAGACACAGACAGAGACACAGACAGGGACTCAGATAGATACAGAGGCAGAGACAGAGGCAGAGACACAGGCAGAGGCCAGAGCGGATTTTAGGGCAGTGCAGGGAAGGCATGGGGTCCCTTGTCTTGAAATAGTGTAACAGTTCTGGAATAGTGATCATATAGGGGGTGTTCAGCCTGTGGCCCTTCAGCTATGGTGGCCCTGAACCCCACTGATACCTCAAGGATGCTGGGAGCATGATGTAACCATAGGGGGGCAGGTTTTTATGCTGCAGGGGGATTAGGAGCCTGATAAGGACTTACAGCAATATGTTTCCCAAACTTTTTTTTTTTGGGGGGGGGGGGAGATCATGGATCAGATGTTTTCATGGTGAAGGGAACCCTAAACATATTTTTGCAGGGGGGCTCAATGATTTTATGTTACACCCCTGACTGTCAATCAATGTTTAAAGGCCAACATCACTGTTTTATACCATGTTTTTTTCTGGGGTCCAAAAATTCCTACCTTTCCCGGAACCCCCCTGTTCCAGCAAAGGGAAAGTTTCCCCCTCTCAGGAAAAGCAGACTCTGAGCTGAAAGAAACCCCCTCCTGCTCATCTGGGGTCAGAATGTTCCCAAGGAAAATCTGTGCATATTTTACATACGGAAGCTCCTGTGCTTCCTTATATATATGTCACATTACTAACACAAAGGGATGTTAAAGGGGAAGTAAAGCTAAACAGAAGCTGATACACTACTAAAGACCATTAGATGCACAAGGTGTTACTAGCCCTTATAGTAACTGCTGATATTGATTGGGCCAGACCTCCCAGGGGCCTGAGACAGGGGCAGATACACTACAGACCAGAGGGGCAAAGATGGCAGCTTTTGTCGGCCCTTGTCAAGTCTGCTGTAAGGCTACAATTTATTGTAATTGCTACTTTTTGTTACTCTTCTTTCCATTTGGCCCATTTCCTATTCATATTTCAGCCTCTTATTCAAATCAGTGCGTGGTTGCTAGGGTAATTTGGACCCTAGCAACCAGATTTCTGAAATTGTAAACTGGAGAACTGCTGAATGAAAAGCTGAATAACGCAAAAAAACACAATTAATAAAATATGAAAACCAATTACAAATTGTCTCAGAATATCACTCTCTACATCATACTAACAGTTAATTTAAAGGTGAACAACCCCTTTAAGATCTGACTGTATGGAGGCAGTTGCAGAAGTGCTGTCAGCGTGATTATACAGTGTAATGATAGGGTGCACAGCAGTTCCATTCCCACCCTTGTCAATGTTGAGCTGCAAATAAAAACCAGGAGTGGCTCAATCTGCTGTGAAACTGTGTCGGCAGCCAAGAAATCTGTTCTTTTTCCCATGTCAGCAGCTTGTGTCTCCCGCTGCCTGCCTCTGCCCCGGGCACCACAATACTAACATGCCAGATTCTAAAGGGCAGGGACTTTTTCTGTGTTACAGATGTAACTTTTCTTATTAGTTAATTTAAAGGGACACTGTCATGGGAATTTTTTTTTTTCTAAAACGCAGTGCTGCCCCAGCAGAATTCTGCACTGAAATCCATTTCAGTTTAAAAAATTTTATATTTAATTTTGAAATCTGACATGGGGCTAGACATATTGTCAGTTTCCCAGCTGCCCCAGTCATATGACTTGTGCTCTGATAAACTTCATTCACTCTTTACTGCTGTACTGCAAGTTGGAGTAATATCATCCCCCCTCCCCCCAGCAGCCTAACAACAGAACAATGGGAAGGTAACCGGATAGCAGCTCCCTAACACAAGATAACAGCTGCCTGGTAGATCTAAGAACAGCACTCAATAGTAAAATTCAGGTCCCACTGAGACACATTCAGTTACATTGAGTAGGAGAAACAACAGCCTGCCAGAAAGCAGTTCCATCCTAAAGTGCTGGCTCTTTCTGAAATCACATGACCAGGCAAAATGACCTGACATGCACCTACACACCAATATTACAACTAAAAAAATATATACTTGTTGGTTCAGGAATGAAATGTTATATTATAGAGTGAATTATTTGCAGTGTAATCAGTGTAATTTAGAAATAAAAACGACATCATAAAAATCACGACAGAATACCTTTAAAAGGCATGTAAAGGCAGAAAAATAAAATCCCATTTTTACTTTCTTTAATGAAAATGAAACCTATCTCCAATATACTTTAATTAAAAAATGTGTACCGTTTTTATAAGAAACCTGACTGTATGCAGTGAAAATCTCCCTTCATGTATTACTCTGGATAGGAATTGTCAGATGGTCCCTAACTGCTGAGCATGGAAACAATCATAATTATGAACAGCAGGGGGAGCCCCACCTTACTTCCCAGCCCTGCAAAACTCAAGCAGCTTTGTTTGTTTCCCTGTAGAGCAGTCAGCAACTGAGTAGTGATTTGTATTGGATTTTATTTTTGCCTTTACATCCCCTTTACTGTTTCCAACTCCAGCTGCAGGGACAAATGATCATGGAGCCAGATTTAAACAGATAAACTGGGATTCTATTTGGAGGATTATTTTGCTGCAGCCACTGGTTCTGCAGAGCTGGAGAAAGTTTATGTTAAACAATACAAAAACTATAAAATCCACATTAGATTACATGACAACACAGGATCCAGTGAAGTCTGTATATTCTGATTATTAATCAGTCTTGTTGTATCGGCTTCTGGCAGATATTATTTGACTTGTGCTGTTTTAATCATTTATGATGATCCCTAAGCACCTCAGACCACACTGAGCGTGTGCACAGTCTTGGTCTTGCAAAGATGTATAACAAAGTTACAAGATGGTGACCCCCTGTGACCAACTTTGAAAGCATAAATTATTTGTTTGATTAGGCTTGTGGTGCAATAAGTTCATGTTTATGTTTAGTATACAAAATACAGCATTTCTAGCCTTATTCTATTTTAGACTTTACTTTCCCTTTAAATTTGGTTACTAGGGTTGCACCCCCCCCTTTAAATTTGGTTACTAGGGTTGCACCCCCCCCCCCCCATGCTTCCTCCACAGGGGCCTCAATGCCCCTTCTGGGCCCCCTGTCGAAGCCACAACCCAACACCAAGAACAACCCCCCTCCAGCACTTACCTGTTCGCTAGTTGCGGCTGCAGTCTGGGCCGGGGGGAGATCAGGGGTCAGCGTAGGGTCTCAGAAAAATGTGGGATTTAAGTTGGCGGAGACCTCAAAGACTGGGACAAGCCCTCCAGTAGAAATGAACGCAGGTACGTTGGGAGTTGGATATTTAACAACCCTGATGTAAAACGATTTTGAGCTATACAGGACAACGGGACTAACAACCAGCTAGTTAGTATACTAGACCATGAGTTACATTTGACTCGTTCTCTTTCTATGAGCTCCACTCCCAATACTGTGCGCTGGATGAGACCTTAAATCTTAGGGAGTAAGCCCTCGCAAATGGTGTGGAGGCAGGGTGTAGTGTAACTGTAACTAGATGCAGGGTGCAAGAATTGGGTGCCAGTGGTTCTTATAACTTAACCATGAACATATTTATTAACCAATACAATCCTCCATGGAGTGTACAATAGAGCAGACAGGATCATACAGAACAGTGGATAGGCATATACTCACAGCACCTTTGATCAGTATTAGTCCCCATAGGGAAGAGAACATATACAGCAGCAATGAAGGTACATCCAGCTTTCAGCCTTTTCCCTGAGTGGAACCCAGGTGAATTCTACATCCCTAATTCTACACACTTAGTCCCGACTTTTGAGCAATTAGTACCCGGGATCTTAATTCCTCTGACTCTCCTCGTTGGAGCCTTAAGCTGCTCAGCTAAATAGCCTGTCTGTCACTCCTAGAGTAACCTCTTAAGGTGAGTAGCCCATCCTTCCTAGACCTGACCTCTCCACTCGAGCTGCCTGCCTGTTCAGACTAGAGCCAGCACAAGATGGACCCTGCGCACATGGCTTCAAAGGGTTTTATACTTTAGCACAGTGCCATCTACTGGTCACTATTGAGAATCTCAGGGGCATAGCATAAAGCAGAGCATTGACCCAAGTCCCCTTTAGGACCCATTTAGGTGTCTAAAACACTGGGATTTGCCTGCTTGCTTAACTAGGGGTGGCTCTTTTGCACATCCCTGCAAACTTAAGGCTGGGCCTTTTCAAAGTGGAAGTAGTGCAACTACAACTCAGACAGGCTACTGTGTATAAACTGAATAAAGATGAGGGTGCCAGGCTGTGTTTTGTCATTATTTGCCCTTTACTGAACGTTTAGTGATATGGTTACTAAAGTGCCTTGAAATAGCACAAAAAGGCCTAATGGGCAGGATAAGAAGATGATCACATGACGAGGATCTACTGAGCGGAATGATTGGTTAATTGAAAAATCAATGATTTTGGTTCCTATGGATTTATCAGCTCATTACAAGGGTCAAATGATTTGCAGTGGTTAATATGGGGCTCGGTTAAAGAGGACGTCCCCTTTTCATTACTGATTTTTCTGGGGGGGTTTAATGAAGCCTTGGGAACTGCCACTATATTCTGCCATGTATTCCATGGGTATTAAACATTTATTTGCATTTGCTGTGAGATATATGCATACAAATGCCAATATACCTGTACTACCATGTCTAGGGTCATTATACAGGTATAGGACCTGTTATCTGGAAACCCGTTATCCTGAAAGCTCCAAATTAGGGAAAGGCCATCTCTCATAGACTCCATTATAGCCAAATAATTAAAATCTTTTAAAAATAATTTCCTTTTTTCTGTAATATTGAGAGAGAGAGAGAGAGAGAGAGAGAGAGAGAGAGAGACTGGGTTTATCCTTGGATTTTATACATGGAATTGGCCCTTGAAATCTGTGTAGGAAATGATTTTATTTAGGCATCACCCCAAGAACAAACACCCTCTGCCTTTTTTGATTTTCTTTGCCTATTCAGCCACTCAGATTGCAGGTTAAATCATGCTGATCCAATTGTTTGGTCCTTAAAATTATGATGTAGAGAGTGCTATTCTGAGACAATTTGCAATTTGTCTTCATTTTGTATTATTTGTGTTTTTTGTTCAACTCTCTAGTTTTGCATTTCAGCAGTTATCTTGTTGCTAGGGTCTAAAGTATCCTGCCAACCAGGCAGTGGTTTCAATGACACAATGAAACATGAATATGACCTCAACAGAAAGATAAGTAATAAAAGGTTACAAGAAAAATAGTTTTTTGGCTCCTGGGGTCATCGACCCCCCATGTGAAAGTTGGAAAGAGTCAGAAGAAAAAGGCAAACAAGTCAAACTTAAAAAAAAAGAAGACCGTTTGAAAAGTTGCTTAGAATTAGGCATTCTATAACATACTATGGTGAACTACTCCTTTAAATCGTAATAGGGGCCTGGGCAGTACTGTTGAAGAGTTTGCACTGACAGACCCCAATTAATGGGATTTAATTTTGAATAAACATTTAAATGGGAATTGCCAAGATACTGGCCAGTCAACCGGGTCAAGTCATCATTCTGGCCCGATACAAGTCAACAACTAATATTGGCCTGTGTATGTCCCTTCTGTACACAACTGTATTTAGAGCAGTGCAAATAGAAATCCCACCCCAAATCCATGCACTTGTACAGCTGAGCTTACACTTTAAGATCCATGGGGCAAATTCACTAACATTTGTAGTTGCGACAGGCGCAACTTCGCCGCGCTTCGCCGCACTTCGGCACACTTCGCCAGGCGTAGTTTCGCCAGCGCTCCGCAAATTCACTAAAATCCGAAGTTGCGCACAGGGGTAGCGTAAGATTGCGAAGTTGCGCTAGCGTTGATTCGCTAAGTGAAGCGAAGTTACACTAGCGAAGGCTAATTTGCATATGGCGCCAAATTCAAATTTCAATGGAGGAACACGTATCAGCACTACAAATGCCTAGAAAACCTTCAAAACTTCAAATAAAAATGTTATTTTGCCCTACACATGTGCCCACTGTATAGGTAAGTTGCCATGAGTCAGGAAATGTAGGGGGGAAAGAGGGGAGCCCCAAAAAAATGTTCGATCTTTTTCAGCCTTTCACCCATAATGTAGAAAACACGCCAGCGTTTTTTGGGACTTAGAAAAAATTTTGACTTTTTTTGAAGCAATCCCTATCTACTCTATTGTGCTTCGCCTGGTCTGAGTCGGCGAAGGAAGTCTAGCGTAAAAGGTAGCGTTCAGTACACTGCGCGCGTTAGTGAATTTGCGTAGTTGCGTCTGTAGCGAAAATTCGCCAGGCTTAAGGGTGCGAAGTAACACTAGCGAATCTACGCCAGCGTTCCTTAGTGAATTTGCGAAGTAACGAAAATGCCAAACGCTAGCGAATTAAATCTAGCGTTCGGCGCTTCGGCGCTTAGTGAATTTGCCCCCATGTGTTTGGTGAGGTCACTAAATGACTGGCGACCAGTCAGGAGACACTCTCATTAAAGTGGTTGTTCACCTTAGTATCATGTAGAGAGTGATATTCTGACAATTTGCATTGGTTTTCATTTTTTATTATTGGTGGTTTTAGCTTTTTATTCAGCAGCTCTCCAGTCTGCAATTTCAGCAAATTACCATGCATTGATTTGAATAAGAGACTGGAATATGAAGTAGCAATAATAATACATTTGTAGATTTGCAGGGCATTTGATTTTTAGATGGTGTCGATGACCCCCATTTGAAAGCTGGAAAGAGTCACAAGAAAAAAGCAAACAATTTAAAACCTGTGAAAAATAAATAATGAAGGCCAAATTAAAAATTGCTTAGAATTGGCCATTCTATAACATAGTAAAATTTAATCTAAAGGTGAACCACCCCTTCAATGTGGATAATGCTTTTCCCATAACAGGTGGAAGGCAAATCCCCAGAGACCAAACCGTCGCACCTTGACAGCTTGTCCCAAAGCTTTTCTATGAATAGGAGACAACGGAGAGGCGGGTGGGTTCATTGTTATCTTGATCTCAAGGGACGAGCCCAGGAAACATTATATCGGTGAGACTGATCAAAGGTTTATTTTTATTTACAAACAGCACCGTGGCCAATCCATTTGGGGGGAAGCGAGAAATAAACCAAATTGAGCTTGATCCGAATGTGCAACAAGTCTCTGCAAGTCGTTTCTGTGGGTTCTTTCCTGCCAGCAGAAGAAAGGAATTTATTTGGCAGGGGGATCGCTGGTTGTCGTACAATTTTCCCTTTACCGGAAAAAGAGATCCCGCAGTCTGATTAGAGGGAGCGAGAGAATGTTCTTTCCTAGACCTTTATTAGTGAGGGCACAACAACACTCACACGTACAAGATCAACAAATAAAGTGCACCTTGTTTTTCTAACTGCATGTCTTTTATAAAGGGACACTGATTTCTGCTGCCCTCGGCCACGGCAACGTGTATCTGCGGATAAAATAGCTGAATTCTGGTTATTATAAGCAAAAATCCCAGCATCCTCAGCAGCTGGATAACTCTGTAAACACTTCTGTAGGCTGAATAGCCCAGAACAGGTGAAGGGAAGAGATGAAGCAATTAAAGGGGTTGAGTTAACTTTTACTATAATATAGAGATTGATATTTTAAGACAATTTGCAATTGTTTTTTTTTATTATTATTATTATTTGGGGATATTGCATTATTTAGCCTTTATTTCAGCAGCTCTCCAGTTTGTATTTTCAGCAAGCTGGTTGCTAGCACCCTAGCAACCAGTGACATAACTATTGAGGAAGCATAACTATTGAGGGCCCGGACTGTGAGATCTGCTTTCGCTGTCGCTAATAAAAAAAACCTCCTCCCCAGCCTCTCTCTTACCTGCAGCGAGGAAGTGGGGCGCAAGTTGGGCGGGAGTGGGCAGCGTAGAGGCGGGGCAATGGCGGGATGTGGGCAGGGCAGAGTCGGGGTGGGAAGTGGGAGGGAGGATGGGGATCAGATTGGGCGAAGCCCCTCTGAAGATTTTTTTGCAGGGGGCCTGGCACACTCTAGTTACGCCACTGGGTTAAGCAACCATGCATTTATTGGAATATGTATAGGAGAGGCCTGAATAGCAATAGCAATACATTTGTAGCCTTACAGAGCATTTGTTTTTTTAGATGGGGTCAGTGACCCATCATTTGAAAGCTGGAAAAAGTCAAAAGAAAAAAGCAAATAATTCAAAAACTGAAGAACAATTAAAAAATTGCTTAGAATTAGCCATTCTATAACTTACTAAAAGTTAACTTAAAAGTGAAGCACCCCTTCCAGGGCAATGGCAACACACATAGATTCCAGATGTTTTCCCTGCCAGTGATGCCAATAAAGACTGAATCGGGACTCCCTTGTTGTGCCATTGCCATACAAAATGATACTGAAACATTGACAATATACAAAAGACTAGGAGAGCCACTTTCCAGCCCTATCTATGCCCATTGCACAATGGTGGGGAAAAAAACTTGCATTATAGGTAAAAAAAACAGTAATTTGCCTCTGAAATTGCACTTGTGTATAAAAGTTACCCTTTATGACGGTTTCCTACTGAGCAGAGAAGAGATCACGGCTGAAAGGAACAAATGGCACTTGAAAGGGATTAAGTGCCGGGAAGGATCAATGATTCTTCTTATTGATCTGTATTTCATATTGACAGACCTACAGACACATATTGTTATTTTCTTAGGAAAACACGTTTGTGCTTTTATTGATTTTGGTTCCCTTCCAATTTTAGTCTTCTTCTTTGGAAATCTTTAGCCGAAATGAGTTCTTGGGAAGCAAACACATACCGTGGGGCTGCAGTGTAACCGGCAATGCTGAGACAGGTCTTTCTGCTGGGGATTCATTTCTAATATACCTAAAGATTTTCCCCCTCTTTTTAGCCTTTATTTGTCATCACAAGCAGTTTGCCTTTCTGGATATAATTTATCTGTCTGGATCTAATGTCACATCTATCAATTTAGCTGATTAGGTCTGTTCTATCCCTCTATCTATAACTAATCTCTGGCTAGATCTAAGCTATCTATATACTGTACATATACATATATATACATTATTACTCCTGATGTAAGGGGTCATTTACCACTGCAAGCACAGTGGGGTAACTTGCATTTTCCCTGCAGTGAGTTACACGTAAAACCAATACTTGGGTCAAAATGTGCTCTTTGCACTTCTGTATAGTTGCACTTGGCCCTGCTCAGTCCTTCCTGCTGTCCATTCCAAATCAAGCACTTCTGCGCCTATTAATGGCTCAAGAAACCCTCAACCCACAACTAACCCTGATCAGTGAAATGTTATCATCATAGGACTCACACCCAACCTGTACCAACATGTTCTCACTCCATAGGCCACTTCTTTGTGCAGGGTCCCCCCTTTGCCCCATCCGCAAAAACACTGCAACCCCCTCCGCCGCCCCTGTGTACCTTTTTCCTGCTTGCAGCCTTGACAGGAGGCCAGAGAGGGGTGTCGGTGGCAGCGGCAGGGGCACCAGGTTTTTCCCGGGCCAGTCCAACCCTCCAATGCCTCTGGTTGAAACACAGGGAATCTTTGGGAGCAGAAGGGTATACAGTACTTCCCCCAGTCTGCCCCCCCCGGCCCAGAATTTATGGAAAGGCCACCAAGGCCTGGTCCCAGGATTTTAGGGGGCAGCATGAAGCCCAACCACACCTGCATTGGTTCGGAACTAGGGTTGCCACCTTTTCTGGAAAAAAATACCGTCCTTCCTATATATTTATCTTTTTTCCCTATCAATAACATTTGGATCAGCCATCATTTTTACCGGCCAGGCCAGTAAAATACCGGCCAGTTGGCAACCCTATTCGGAACCTTTGAGGCTGATCATGAGATAAAATAATTTTTCCCATGCGCCAATCCCCAGTGCTCCCGACCTGATGATGAAAATTTGTGCATGACAGCAAATGAAGTGGAAGGGACAGGGGTGACGAACAGCAGCGGGTTTATAGGTGCCGCTATGTAAATCCGGCCCACTGCCCCCCCCACCCAAACCTAACCTGCACTGGTTGGCCAAATTTTAACCAAAACCCACACAACCAACAGTAAACTTGTGGATCCGTGGAGGTTTCGAGAAAACCCGCACATCCCTATGCACACGTCACTCACACACTGAACACTGGACAGACGGACGGATGCTATTTTGTTATTTTGTCTACTGAATCTACTTCATCCCTATCACTGGATTATTATTATTAATAACATGTTTTTAGAGTGCCAACATATTCTGCAGCCCTGTACAATAACTGGATTTATACAAATAACATACAGAATAACATACATAGCGACCAGTAACCAAAAAGGTGAAGAGGACCCTGTCTGATCTAATGTCTCAGTCTAATCTCTCTCTAGATCTTTATTAGATTAATCAATTTCTCTAGATCAAATGTATTAAGAACTTTATCCCTCCGTCTGTAGTGAATCTCCCTAGAGCTAATCTGTTTATTTGTATCAATGAATCCAGAGCTATCCTTTCTAGATCCCTCGGTCTCATTAGATGTTATTAGCTATGTTCTTACTATATCTAATCTATTTATATGTAAAGTATAAAGTGGCCCTGGCTTGAGCAGATTATGTGGGAAGAACATTTTGCATTTCTGTTTGCAACTTGTCAGCTCTGCTGGTGGAGGATGCTCGGAGTAGTGATGGGCGAAACAGCTGTGAAAATTCGCCAGCGTCAAAAAAGAGACGCTAGCGCTGTATCGCAAATTTTTCGGCATTTTGCGGGAAATCCGCAAATTTTTATGCGAAGAGAAACGCCGCAAATTCACCCATCACTAGCTGGGAGCTGTAGTTCTGTAGCTGCTGGAGAGCCCTATGTTGCTCTTTTTGGATCAAATGTATTACAATCAATAGGCGCTTATTGCAAGTTATGTAATTTTGTTACTGAACACATTTTTCTAATTCAGGCTGCAAATGTTTTGTTCCATAAGAAACGAAGAATTATGATCGTTTCCCCCCTTCACAAGAGCAGGAATTGGAAACAACACAGCTCAGTCTAGTCGAGGAATTCCAGACACTTTCCCAAGGATAAACAGGGATCAGGCGGTTTCATAATAATCACTGAAAAATCACTGGCCAAACATAGATTTCCATTCCCATCATCCCTCTTTATTTACAGTAAGTACCTCCATTGCTCTGTGTATTGTTACCCCCACGTCTCGAGGAATCAATGGGGGGCAAATAGAGCTTGTAGCATTGTTTATTAGGGTTCCTTGTGGTAACCCTGGTTATATGAATGTCTGGTGCTCAGGCTCGACTGCTGTGTATGTATCTCTCACATACCAGAGACCCTCCTGTGTATTAGGACCAAAGGCTGAAGAGGCGCAGTTTGGGGTACACTGATATAATGGGATTCTATTGCCAATTTACCCTGTTGCTCTGATAAATATCCCCCCTACATTCAACTTAATGCTCTGCATGGCACAGTTTATGGACCGTCTGGGGCAGTTACCCCTGTTTGCACCACTTGGTCCCCCCATAAAACCATCTATGTGGGACTAGCATGGGTTAGGGTCAAAGCAAAACACTTGTTACCTACACTATACGACCACAAGTATGACAATTAAAATGGGCTATTAAAGTTGTTGTTTCCCTTTGAGTTAACTTTTTAGTATGTTATAAAATGACCAATTCTAATTAACTTTTCAATTGGGCTTCATTTTTTTTCTTACATAGTTTTTGAATTATTTGCCTTCTTCTACTGTCTCTTTCCAGCTTACACAGGGTCGGACTGGGGGGCCCGGGGCCCACCGGGACTACTGTCCAGGGCCCCTTCCGACCCGCCCCCCAACCCCTACTGCGACGCGCTGAGCGCGCGCACACAAAGGCGCCGCTTGGCGCACCAGCGTGAAGGCGCCTGGCGCATGCGCAGATCGGCGCTGCGCTGATCGGCGCTGCGGGAGGGAAACTTTTTTAAAGATATCTGGAGAGGTGTCTGGCCCGGCGGGGGCCTATTAAGGGTCGGGGCCTACCGGGTATTTTCCCGGTGTCCCGCCGGGCCAGTCCGACACTGAGCTTACAAATGGTTGTCACTGACCCCACGTTTAAAACAAACGCTCTGTAAGGCTACACATGTATTGTTATTGCTACTATTCTTCTTTTAACTCAGACCCTCTCCAATTCATATTATTCCAGTCTCTTATTCAAATCAGTGCACGGTTGCTAGGGTAATTTGAACCCTAGCAACCCGATGGCTGAATTTGCAAATTGGAGAGCTGCTGAATAAAGAGCTAAATAATTCAAAAACACAAATAAAAAATGAAAACCAACTGCAGATTATCTCAGAATATCACTCTCTACATCATACCTTTATAGCATACAATGATATCGTGGCTGGGGCCCATCAAGTGTCCTGTTAGCCCAGTCTGACCCTGGCAACCCTTATGTGATGAACTGGAACCCCAGCTGTGAGCCTGTTCCCAAACATCAGTGCCCAACTTCACCATTGTTCTGGTGGCTGTAAGGTAAGCAAGTCCTACTAAAAATGTTCCAATATGTTCCTATATGTTCACCCCTACTCCCAGAAGAGTAGGGGTTAAGGGGGGAGAAACTTCATATTAACCCACTTGGGGGCAGATTCACCAAAATGTCGCCAGCGATAGTTTTGCACACATCACATCACTTTTTATTGGTGGAAATTCGCTACCACTACGCTAATTCACTAATATGCAAAGTTGCGCACTGGGCGCCGAACGCTGCCGACTTTTTGCTGGTGTTACTTCGTTAGTGCGAGCATTATATAATGAAGATGTGCTACCGTTCGTTTGTGCCTAAAAAATTCCCTAGTGATCTTGCGCTTCGGTCAATTTGCATACGCCGGGTAATTTAATGTTCTATGGAGGTCCTTATTATAAAAGTTGGTGCAAATGATTGAAGTTACCACTTTTTATTACACATGTCCAGGGAACCTTAATAAAGACAAGAGCGTTTAATATAATGCCCTACACGTGAGACCACTGTGAATGTTCCATATGTTATGAAATGTTTGGAGACAACTGGTTGCCCAAAAAAAGTCAAAGTTAGGACTTTTGCAGGCAATCCCGCTTAAAAAAAAGGAAAAATCGCCTGCGTTTTTTGAACCTTAATGTATTTTCGGCTCACAAGATATAATGTAAGTGCTTTATAGTGCTTCGCCTGGTCCGAAGTGGTGAAGTCAACTCTGGAGAAAGAGGTAACGTTCAGTAAAATTCACTTTAGTGAATTTATGGTGTAACGACCTTTCGCCAGAGCGAAAAGTCACCTAGCAATAGAGTGTGAACAAACGCTAGCGACGGTGTCTTTCGCTAGCGAATTGGTTACTGCGGGTGGTAACACTGGCAATTCTCGGTAGTGTTAGCCACTTCGCTCTTTAGTAAATCTGCCCCTTGGTTTGGGAATTAAATATTGTCCATATACTTATTAAAGGTAAACTATACCCCCTGAACAATGTAGGTCTCTCTAAAAATATATTTATATATATATGTGCCATTGGGTAATCATAAATAGAAAATTGCCCACACACAGGGCAGGATTTACACAGTGGGTACACCTAGGCCCACTGACGTTCATCGCCCCTGTCCCCCCTTTATGCGTGCAAATTTTCATCATCAATGGGGATTAGCGCATGGGAAATTTAGAAAATGATTGTATCTCAAGCGCATCTCCAGTGGTTTTGAACCAATGTGGGTGTGGTTGGGCAGCATACTGCCCCCTAAAATCCTGCCACCCTAGGCCCGGGCCTAGGTGGCCTTTCCACAAATCCGGGCCTGCCCACACAAACAAACCATACGTTAGGTCACATGAGCCAATTAACAGACAGAGTTGTGTCTTTTGCTTCCACTAGGGTTGCCATCCGGCCGGTATTTTACCGGCCTAGCCGGTAAAATACCTGCCAGGGCCGGTATTACAAATTTACCGGCAATGTAGCTGCCGGTAAATTTGTAATACGATTAAAAGGAGCCCTCGGCCTGCCCCCAATCCCCTGGAACATCCCCTAGAACTTACCTTTTCTCTTACTTCTTCTATCGTCCGTGGTGTCCGTGTCATGGCCCCGCCCCTTTTGACAGCACAGCCCGCCCCTTTATGTCCCCGCCCCCCAGCAGCCAGTAAAAGATTTTTAAAAAGGTGGCAACCCTAGCTTCAACACTCCTTCCTGTTACAGTTAGAGCTGCAGTATTTCTGGTCAGGTGACCTCTTCCTGTTACAGTTAGAGCTGCAGTATTTCTGGTCAGGTGATCTCTTCCTGTTACAGTTAGAGCTGCAGTATTTCTGGTCAGGTGATCTCTGAGGCAGCACACAGACCATCACTAAATAGTGGTTCAAGGCAAGAGATGTAAAAGGGCAATATTTACTTAAATATATATTCCAGTTTGGTGAGATTCTGTAAAATGCCACTTAATTTGATATAAACTATCTGTTCCTTAATTAATCATTTTGAAGCTATAGTTTTCCTTTAAGACAATTCCATGTTGTGCTGCCACTGGAACATGTTGTCACAAAGAAGAGACTTAATATTTTTCTCCAGATTAAAACTTGAGTCAGTAGAGCACAAACTCGTGGGTGTATTTACAGACGTCCCCCTCACAGTGGAGGCATTGAGCTGACTTTTAGCCATCAACAATAAAGTCACCGATCAGTCACAGTTTCAGAATTCTGCTGTTTTGGAAAAAAAAAACCTTGTTACAAAAGAAGGCAAAAGGTTTAAAGCTTAAAATAACCTTCCCTTTAAACATGTGCAACAGGTGCGCTGTGGTTTATGGTCCCTGCACCAAATGTAAGAAATTTGTTTACAATCTTTAAAATGTAGATCAACTGACGGGCTGATTCGTTGGCGGATTCAGTGATTGTTTATTCAAATGAAGGCTTGCAAATAACTGAGTTCTTAAAGGGAAAGTATATCATACTCAGCATGTGCATGCAGGCGTGTGTTTGCTTTAATGCTTTAAATGTAACCCCAGATTAAAGGGGTCCAATCACAAGGATAAAAAGTGCTTACATATTGCACAATAATGCCCCCTTGCACAAAGTAAGGTCTATTCTGTGAGATGGATTTGCACTTGATTGGCCGGCACAGAGCCTGACCTCAACCCAACTGAACCCCTGTGGGATCACCTGGAACCCCCAATATCAGTGCCTAACTTCACAATTGCTCTTGTGGATGAATGAAAGAAAATCCCACCAACAATGTTTCAACATCTAGTGGGAACCTTCCAAGAAGATAAGGCGCAGTTATAGCAGCAAATTGAAGAGCAACACCATATTTATCCCCTTGGCATGGAATCAGATGATGGACAGACAGGTGCCTGGATATTTTGGGCTTATAGCAGAAGGAAATGCTAAAATTAAATAAGCTTTATCAGAAAGATCTATATAAATACACCAGTAAACCCTCAAAGTAATGCTGCTCTGAGTCCTCTGTCAAAAGAAACACCACCTTTCTTTCCTTCTATTGTGTACTCATGGGCTTCTGTATCAGACTTCCTGTTTTCAGCTTAAACCTCCTTGCCCCGGGCATGAGCATGCTCAGTTTGCTCCTCTCTCTCCCCCTCCCTTTCCCCCCTCCCTCCTCCTCCCTGCTGTAATCTGAGCCCAGCGCTATGAGAAAGCAAGGAGAGATTCAGGCAGGAAGTGATGTCACAAGCTAATATGGCAGCTGCTATCCTAAACAAACAGAGAGAGTTTCTAGAGCTGTTTACTCAGGAATGGTAAAGCTTACTGCAGAATAAATGTAGTGGTACTACACAATAGTTGCACTATTGTGGCTAATCTATTGACAATCTCCTTTTAAGGCTGATGCAACATGGGGCTGATCTCGACCTGTGGAAAAAAGCAGACCCAGAATCGGGCTGTACTCTGGCAGCAGCCATTTTCCTTGCATGCACTGGGAATCATTGCATCAGCCCAGGTGCAGGCACACGCGGTGGATTTCATCTCCAAAAATGCAAACTCTCGTGTTGTGGTGCAGAAATGCTCCTCATGTGCCTGCACCAGTGCCTATGCAATGTTCCAGATGCAGGCAAGGAAAAAATGCCAATGTCGGTGTAGGGGCCTTGGTCGTTTTTCAGCTGGCCGAGTTTCAGCCCAGAATGGCATTAGGCTACGGGCAGAAGCTTTGTCTCCTCGGCTCTCAGCCTGACTATTTAAATCAGCTCAGATGGGGCACAGAGCAGATACACTTCTCTCACACAGGCTGAGAGTACTGGAGCCAGCAGGGGCATAACTACAGAGAAAGCAGGCCCTGTGGCTGCAGGGGAGCACGGAGGTAAAGGAGCCATGTAATTCATATGCAATTTATTCATCAATGAATATTGGTAAAACAAATCAAACTCTAGACATTTTGAGGGCCTGAAAAATAATTTGCTGTGGGCCCAGTAATATCCAGTTACCGCACAATGGGAGAAAACGTTCCATCTGCCCATAACCTTAGCCGTAGAGTGCACATTTATGATTATAGTCACGCAAAGCAGTATCAATTAAACTTTATTTGAATCTATGCTTGCCACCTTATTTGGAAAAAAATACCGGCCTTCCTATATATTTTCCCTATTAACAACATCGGGGTCAAGTATGATTTTTCCGGTCAGGCCGGTAAAATACTGGCCAAGTGGCAACCCTATTTGAATCAAGGGTGGGCCAAAAATACTGGGTGACCCCAGACAACCCTGCCAGCTACCTCGTACACCTCCATGCACATGTGTGCGTAGTGATGTCAACCACGAAGGGGGTCTAACAGAATAGAGGTGCAAGTGGCGAACCTGGGCACCAGGGAGCACTGAAACCCGGACTAGGGGTAAGCAGAGGGCCCTTCAACAGGCACCTGGCCAATGCCCCCTCATTGCTGCGTCCTAGGCAGGTGCCTCTTCTGCCTACTCCTAGCTCTGACCCTGCTATGGACTATGGACCTTTACTACACTGCTGCATGGGAAAACCTATGGCTGAGAGCAGAGCCGGGCCGTGCCGGCGCCCTAGGCAAGCCGACCAGTCGCGGCGCGGTGCCGTTCGCGTGCGCCTGCGCTGATAAGATTCTTGCGCATGCGCATAAGTGAAAAAATAACATAGATAGTCGGGCAGAGACGGGACCGGACACGGGGTAGGTGACAGCTTTGCGCCCTAGGCACGTGCCTACTCTGCCTACCCCTAGTTCCGGCCCTGGCTGAGAGTAAAGGTGTCCATAGACGTAACAATTACGATCTTTCTTGGAAAAGATCTTTCCAAGAAAGATTATTTGTTTTAATACACACGTGTAGAGCTGACTGGTCAGATATACACAGAGAAACAATAGAATTACCTGTATCTGACCATTTAGCACTTATAGTGGGCAATGTTCGGGTGCCTTTAAAAGTCTAAAATTTTCCGCCTGGGCCAATCGAGGAGCGACTGATAGCCAAGTCTTCTGCCGATATTGGTAAGCTCGTAGCCCACCATACATGCACCAAATATCGTACGAAAATTTGTTTCCTACGGTAATATCTGTGTCTATGGCCACCTTAAAGGAGTTAAGGAGGATTAGCTGAGACAAATGAAACAGATGCAATATGTTTTTAACCAATATAGATACATGGTATTTAGAAATGATATAAATACATATAATATAATGGAAACCACAGAGCATTGTTAAAGCTTGGGTAAAATATTAAGAGGAATTATAATATAAAATAGAAAATATCCCTTTAAAGTACTGGAAGTTGCATTGGCAGTTGGAGGCGACAGCGGGGCTCCCAGGAGAGAGGATTTCCTCAGAACTGTTTAGTTTCTCTTCTGTGGGAATGGCTCCTTCCAAGATGCCTTTTTCAGTAATATGAGAAGGGAATAAAATGCCCTATGCATTTACACTAAGGTGAGCTGCATATTTAGACCCATCCAACAGGGCCAGAATTAGGGGTAGGCTGCCTGGGGCACAATGGGTTGGGGGGTACAACCTATATGGAGAGGGGGTTAGTAACTGGCAGGGGAAAGGTTGTCACCAGATTGTGAGGTGCCAGGCAGGCCTTGGGTACTTACAGAACTATCCAATCTACATGTCTTTATCCATACTGGCTGCCTTGGTAGAGGGACAATCCAGGATAATCCAACAATCAGATGTCGGACCTCAGAAGACAGATTTTTCTAACTGGTTTGTCCAATCAGAAATCATTTTGGTCAGGACATCATTTTGCCCCCATCATAGTCATTCATAGTTCAGCTGATATCTGCCCCTGTATCTAAGCTTTCACCAGACCAGCAGTTGCAGCCATTCAGATTGGCTGATTTTACAGTATTTATCTTTTGCATTCTAATGCATGCTTGCTAGCTGATGGGGTACATGGTCCAAGGCTGGGGTGTCCGCAGGAGGAGGCAGTTGCCCCACCTTGAATTCTCGAATTAATTCCAAGAAATTGTATCTAGATTTAATTCCCAACAACACAAAACTTTTTTTTTTATACTACCCACCCTAATGCCATCCTTAATTAGGTTATCTTCTGCATTGTCATGGATAGGGTCATCTTCAGAGGGATGCTACCCTCAGTAGTGATATTAGTTTACTCCCCCCCCCCCCCGGAAGATTTTCTTTGGACACCCATGTTTCAGGGACTTACATCAGCCATCAGGCCTGATTTGGTTCAATATATGAATTTCAGTGGCAGTTGACTATTCAAGGCTCTATATATCATTTGAATACAATCTGCCCTTAAGGGCAGGGCCACACAAAGCTACTGGGGGCGATTAGTCACCCAGCGACAAATCTCCTCTTCTTCGTGCGACTAATCTCCCCTAACTGCCTTCCCGCCGGCAATTTACTAGTCTGCGGGAAGGCAGTTAGGGGAGATTAGTCGCCTGAAGAAGAAGCAGTTTGTCCCTGGGCGACTAATCTCCCCCAGTAGCTTTGTCTGCCCCTGCCCTAACATGTAATTGGCAACCAGATTGTTGCTGGAACATTAGCGGTGACTCTTGTGCCAGCGTCTTGCCCATTTTCTACCCTAACATGTTTGATACATAATGAAAAGCCACATATGGAGCCTTAAATCGACAATAGCTGGTTCAGATGGCAGAATCCGAGAAGTCCTACATTGCTAAAAATATAAACCACAGGATGCCCCAGTACGTGCTTATTACAGAGCTACATGTGTTTGTGTGTGTGCAGGTCCATAAGGATCAATGATTCATTTTATATGTCAACATGCACAATGGGAAAAGCGGAACATTAGACCTTAGTTGTTCCAATGGCAATAAAACAATATACCGGCCATGGTCACAATGGTGTTCTTTGTGTTGGTTTGCCACGTGCTACTGTGCCTTGTGATGTGTCCCACAGTTTGCATGTAGCTCCTCTACTTGTCTTGGGCTTACAGAAATATATGGAGATTAGTGACTTATCTGTTTGTGATGACAAGGAAAAGAACAAACATGGTAAGTGTTCTCTTCATGCTATTGGCTGCTCTTGTAAATGGGTGCCCACATTCCTTTCTGCATACAGAACATAAATCCTATAATCCGTGGCTTTGGCATTCCTTTCACTTTCTGCATATTAAATATTGGGCGAAACCATGTTGAGGGTAACGGTGCAAGGGGCTGTTTTGATGGGTTAAAGCACAACTTAGACCCAAGGGGACTATCCATGTGTGTGTGTGTGTGTGGGGGGGGTAAATTTCCTATATCCTAGTAGTATCCAGATGATCATATATTCAAGAGCTTCAATGGCCGGTTTAAGGCTCAGAAGTTCACCTAGAAGGACACTCTGGACCTCCATCAAATGGCAAAAATGGCCTGCATTTAGGGACAATAGTTCTAATGCACGCTAGGAAATTGCCCATGGCACCTTGTATTATGGGGGTACCTTTGAATGAAAAAAGCAGATAAAGTACAAAAGTCAGGGCCATGGGGGCCTCATATTCTCTGCCCTTTGTATAAAAATAGGCCTTAGAATATAGAGAGTATTCCTAATTTCCCCACAGCACGTCAGGTCGCTCCAGTTAGGTCTCTCCGGATCTCCCGCTGGGTACAGGATCCATTACAGCTATCCTCCTGTTTGCACATTAAACACTTAATCTGCCATTGGAATGTATCCTGTGCTTATCATGCAAACAGGAGGCCAAGGGAAGCCTCACATCACTATTGCTGGATCGAGTCCCGGCTTAGGTACTGAGAACTTGGGATGGAAGCCAGCACCGACTCACTGTACTGGAAATGTATCTGTGTCTGCCTGTGCAAGTGTAATGCAGTGAAATAGCAAGGGTTGCACCCAACATATAACTTTTGGATGTTTATTAAATTATATGGGTGCCTCCATTTACTATATTTGAAAGCTATCTGCGTAGGGGAACACAGCATTGAGTCCATGTCTAGAGGCAGGCTGTCAAGTGCCACCCTAGATTCCCAAGCCCAGATTTGGGGCTTGGGTGCCCCCAGGTCACCGGGTCCTAGTGCCTGGCACCCTCACAAGCTTCACATGCACTGGAACACTGGGAATTACACAGGAGTACAAGATGCGACCCCAGTGCTCCTTAAGTCGCAGCTGGACAGCATGTTGCCTCTCAAAAGTTGTTGTCCTAGGCCCGGCCCTTTGTGGCCTTGCTGCAAATCTGGGTCTGTAGACTGCGAACCTACTTGTGCCCCAGCTCATAATGGTGGACTGAGCATGTGCGTGACATCACTTCTGCGTGCGTGTAAAGACCCCAGGCACCCCTCTGCTCTGCCGTCAGATTTAGATAGTAATGTCGCAAGCGATGGTTGGGAAAGTTTTAATTTTTCCTTTCGATATTACATTTTTTATAATAAGGGTCACCCTGTTAAAGGGCACCAATCATAACTAAAATCATTTACTAAGTAAATACACAATGTGAAAGTTCAAGAAATCAGATTTTTACAACAGTTAGAATTGTTTGTATAATGTAAATGATCAGCTCACTATTCCTTCTGCAAGATCTCCCCTATCTCCACTGCAGTTCTAGCTGAGGCAGCCATCTTGGATTTCACTGGCTCCTCCTACCTATATCTTCCCAGCCAACTGCAGCTCTGAAATCTCGCACATGCTCAGTTGAAATTCCTTGTTGCTTATCAACCCTTCTAAGCTATTTTCAAATCAGCCAAACCTGTGTGTTAGCTGCTGTACAGTAGTGCTGCCACCTGCTGGAAGTTAGTGTGTGCCCTTCATTTGCATAATAACATCACCAGCAGGGGACAAGATAGGGAAATCTCCTGATACTTCTAGTGGAGGAGTTTACTAAAACAAGGCATTCTGGGTAGAATACTCAAAGCAGTGTTACAATCTGAGCATGCTCCTGAAATTTGCATATTATAGTCTCTGTTATAGTCTCAGTATGGCCTCCCTCAGTGAAAGAACCCATTTGACAAAGTAAGGGATTTTTTTAAAATCTGCTTTTTTTTCTAAAAACTATATACCGGTTTGTAGTTTGATTAAACCTGTTTATGTTCTACTGGTCGATTGTTAATATGTGTTTGATTTTGGCTGTGATAGGTGCCCTTTAAAGCTGCCACTTTAGGCTCTCTGGTGTCTATATATAAATACAGCCCTTCGTAGAGGCAGTCCCAAAGCCAGAAATAATCAACTCTGATGCATTTCACCCATCCTGCAGTGCAACCATCTATTCAACTGACAATAAGATACAGTAATTATTTACATGGCTAAGAAAATTGTTCTGCTGAAAGGGGACTGATCTCAATAGATGGAGGGTTCCCTGGCAAGCAGATGTTTCTTCTGTTTGATCTAACATGCAGCCCAGATTAATGCACAACACGACAGCTGTATAGTCATGACAAAAACACAGTTTAACAAGTTTTAATAACCCACAATGCAATGTTCCTTCCCAGAATCCCATTGTAACTCTGTACAACTCAGTCAGGCCACAGCTTTCCAAACAAGGGCGCCATGCACAATAAAGAAGAACGCCACCCAAAGAAAGAGCATTTATTTTTTGCAAAGTGGAAGAAAATGTAATTTTTAAACAAATTTCCAAAAAACATTCATTACCTACCACCTAACCTGCAATGTTGTAGGTTGGGGGCTATACAGGTATGGGACCTGTTATCCAGAATGCTCGGGACCTGGGGTATTCTGGATAAGGGATCTTTCTGTTATTTGGATCTTCATGCCTTAAGTTTACTAGGAAAACATGTAAACATTAAATAAACCCAGTAGGCTGATTTTGCTTCAAATTAGAATTCATTACATTTTAGTTGGGATCAAGTACAAGCGACTGTTTTATTATACAGAGAAAGAGGAAATCATTTTTAAAAATTTGGATTATTTGGATAATTTGGGGTCTATGGGAGACGGCTGTTCCATTAATCTGAGCTTTCTGGATAACGGGTTTCCGGATAACGGATCCCATATACCTGTGTTTAATTGAAAGTGCGCTGAAAAATCTGGGGCCCCCAAGAAAGGAGAAAGAGGGCTGGGTGTGGCCCCAGGGTACCAGTTTGACATGACTGCGATGTTTGTGTGTAAATCACATTAATGCAATGCAACGTTTAAATGCATTTTTAGGGGAAGGCGTAGCCAGAAGGCGTGATACATGGAAACAAGCCTATTGTGGTGCACCAGCGAGTGACTGTTTCACCGCAGAAGCCACATGAAATGTGTATAGGAAACAAACAAGCTCAGTCGGCAGCAAGGGGCCATGGAAACCTGCTTACTACTACCACAGAGCATCATGGAGGCACCAGTTATAATTATAAGCACTGGCTGCTCATGAGTGACGCTCGGCAAGGATTTATTGTGACGTCGGCATGTTCCAGAAAGATCTCAGTGTGATGCGAGAGTCATTAAAATATATATTAACCGACGACACCATGACGGGATAATAAAGCCGACTTCAAAGTGTCCCTTGCATATATTCTTCTCAGTTCACCCCATAAAAGTGTCTCTTAAAGGGGTGGTTCACCTTTAAGTTTTAGTATGTCATAGAATGAATGGGCAATTCTAAGCAACTTTTCATTATTTTTTAATCGTTTTTTTAATTACTTGCCTTTTTCTTCTGACTCTTTCCAGCTTTCAAATGCGGGTCACTGACCCCATCCAATAAACAAATGCTCCGTAAGGCTAAAAAATGTATTGTTATTGCTACTTTTTATTACTCCTCTTTCTATTCGGGATTCTCTTATTCACATTCAAGTCTCTTATTCAAATCAGTGCATGGTTGCTAGGATCATTTGGACCATAGCAACCAGACTGCTGAAATTGCAAACCGGAAAGCTGCTGAATAAAAAACGAAATAACTCCAAAACCCCAATAAAAAAAATAAATAAACAATAAATAAAACAATAATAAAAAATGAAAACTAATTGCAAATTATTATCTCAGAATATCACTCTCTATGTCATACTAAAAGTTAATTTAAAAAAGTTAATTTAAAGGTGAACAACGCCTTAAAGATCCCTGCTGCATAGTTGCTATTGTTAACCCAACAGGAAATAGAAATAGTCACATGACTGCCAGAAAATGGACTCCCCCGTGCAAGCATTAAAAGCCCCAATAACTTTATGATAGTGATAGAGTAGCAGTTTTTCCCATAAGAACACTTTATTTCACATAGTTTCCAGGCAAAACGAAACACTTCTTACTTTGTCTTGAGGTCCCGTTAAGTTCTATAATTAAATGGGAATGTTTACATATACAATATATGTGTGGGAATGTCCTTTCATTCCAGAGTAGCATGTGCAGTATCACATTGGTTTGTACAAACTGTCAGACGGGCTTTAACCAATGTCTGGATATGGGCGAGTCACAGCTTCATCAGACAGTTCTGTCTCACCAAATATCCTGCCACAACTCTGTAGCAACAAAAAGAATCTATATATACACAGAATGGATTCCTATAGACTAGATATCTAACACTTGTGGCCACCTATAGGATCCTTCTGTATATTGAATAAAATAGGGGTTGAGTTCCAATATATCCTTTACTCAGAAGTCGGTGCAGATGAATTGCTTTGAAACACAGATTAAAAGATGAACTATGTCCCGTAGGGCTGCAACAGTGCAGATTTCTGCTGCAGATAAGGGAGTGAGGTCTGAAATAGAATAACCATCTGCTCGGCAGACCCCTCCATTATCTGGCACAATTCTATACTATGAGGTAATATGAGCATTGATATTGTGTTTGTGATCGTTCCTCGCCCACCCCATAGAAATGCATCTGCCACAGTGAGACCACCCAAACACATTGAAGGCTAAATGCATTGTGGGTATTGATTACACTGTGGACAAACAGGCCAAACATTTAATGCAGTTTTTGGTTAGACTGGATGACAAGTAGAGTTGCCACTAGTGATGTGTGGGCCACCAAAAGTCGTCCCACACCAGACTCTAACCCATCCCTTCACCACCCGCACCTGACCCAAACCTGGTGAGCCTCCATATTTATATACCTGTGCCCACCCCTCTATGATGTCATGGAAGGGGTGGAGCACACAGATGTGAGTCTATAAAAAGCACCAACTTGAGTTGGAAGTGGTAAGGTCACGGGCGGAATGGGCACATGGTAAAATTCAGCTTGAACCCACCCATGGCCCATGAAGATTGTGTGGAAGTTGGCCTGAACCCGCCCAACCCTCAGGTTGTGGGCTGGCCCACACATCACTAGTTGCCAGCTTTCTGAATTATTTTTTTCGTCCTACAAGGGGAGGTGCTGCTTGCTGACATCATGGAGGTGGGGAATGGGCGAGCCAGTGATTTTATGTGGTGGGAAATGGAGGATATATGATGCCAAGGCAGGAAAATGGCAGATTGGTCATATGTAAGCAGTGGGAGAGAGGAGGGTTTAAAAAGCTTGTTTTATCAGAGAAATGCTCTAGAGAGGAGAGGAGATTATGGGCAATTACAAATTCACTGGCAACTACATTGGCGGTAAATTTGTAATACCGCCTCCGGGCTCTAGCCGGTGTTTTTTCGACCAGTGTTGCCATGCTTAAATAGAGGCAAATGTTGCACTTTAATAAAGACCCATGTCCAAAAGTATCCGGACACTTGGCCGTCCAACAGCAGAGCTCTTTAATGTTCAGGAATTAGGAGTGTCAGGAATTAAGAATGTCGTCCCCAGCTGAGACCCACCCCCAAACATCAGGTCTGGCCATGTGGAAAAACAGCTTGTCGCTTTTTGGCATTGAAGGTTCTTTTGTTAACAGACAAATTCACAGACACTTGAGATTCAGGCTTGTAGCTCATTTCTTCCCAAATACGCTGCACACTGAGCCTTTCAGAGCCTGTTAGACTCCTGCCTTAATTATCTTCCTCCCCCACTGCTCCCCCTGAATTGGTCTTGGTTTAATATATTGACACCCCACTGCTCCAAAGCAATAATCCGGGGGCCGAGACTTGCTGCCTCTTTCCACTTTGCGCCGCGTCTGAAAGACAATCAGGGATAACAACGTCTCTATTATTTACCACTGCCAGTTTAAGTGCATTTGCATAACCTGATAGAGATCTCAAGGAGAAAAGATAATTACATTAAACGAGGGCCAACCGGATTCCTACGAGCACTACAAGTGTTGCTTTAAATAATGAAGTACATGCAATCATTTTGCCTATATCATGGCCAGTTCTGTATGAGCACAATAAGGAAAAACAAAGGGAAGATGATGGCATAAAAAGAGAAGACAATAGGAGAATAGAGAAGATAAGTGAAGAGTTGATGGAAAATAGTTTGAAGGGTGGGCTTGTAGTGTAAGGTTTCTGGGACCCCAGGTTTTTAGTACTTACACAGAAAGATAAAGAGAAATCATATTGTATTCCCATGGTTTACATACTGTAACTATACAATGAAAAATGATTGATGCTTTTTATAATAGATGTAAAAAAAAGTTACTGACGTCTGAAATTAAACTTTTTTTTACATCTATTATAATATTGGCTTTGCAAGCTACTTCTAACTTTGCCATAAAGTATTTGCATGATGCTTTTACATTACCTGTCTGATCCCCCATGTTCCTGTATGAGGGGGAGTCTGTTAGCATTAGAAACTGTAACTAACAGGCTGAGATGGGACAGTCAGGTTGGCAAAGTCAGAGGGGCAGATTCACTAACTTCGAGTGAAGGATTCGAATGAAAAAAACTTCGAATTTCGAAGTTTTTTTTGGGTACTTCGATCATCGAATTGGTTAAATTCGTTCGAATTCGATCGAAATCGAACGATTCGAAGTAAAAATCGTTCGACTATTCGACCATTCGATAGTCGAAGTACTTTCCCTTTAAAAAAAACTTCGACCCCCTAGTTCGGCAGATAAAAGCTACCGAAGTCAATGTTAGCCTATGGGGAAGGTCCCCATAGGCTTGCTAAGCTTTTTTTGATCGAAGGATATTCATTTGATCGTTTGATTAAAATCCTTCGAATTGTTCGATTCGAAGGATTTAATCGTTCGATCGAACGTTCGATCGAACGTTTAGCGCTAAATCCTTCGACTTCGATATTCGAAGTCGAAGGATTTCAATTCGAGGGTCGAATTTCGAAGTATTTTTAACTTCGAAATTCGACCCTTAGTGATTCTGCCCCAGAGTGTCAGAGAGTCAGGCTTAGGAACTTCAACTAACAATTATATACAAAAACAAACCTCTCAGCAAAAAATGATCAACATGACCTATAGGTAACATTTAATGTACATTCATATGCTAAAATTCATTTTTTAGTGTCAGTATCACTTTAACTAAAAAAGTAGCTAGAAATGTTGTACATGATGTTTTGTGCTTCTGTACCAGCCCAAGGCAACCACAGCCCCTTAGCAGTAAAGATCTGTGTCTCCAAATAATGTATGTATGGGATCTGTTATCCGGAAACCCGTTATCCAGAAAGCTCCGAATTACAGAAAGGCCATCTCCCATAGACTCCATTTAGCTTGTACTTGATCCCAACTAAGATATAATTAATCCTTATTGGAAGCAAAACCAGCCTATTGGATTTATTTAATGTTTCCATGATTTTCTAGTAGACTTAAGGTATGAAGATCCAAATTATGGAAAGAACTGTTATCCAGAAAACCCGAGGTCCCTAGCATTCTGGATAACAAATCCCATACCTGTATATTTCTTAAACTAAAATTCCTCGAAAAAAAAAAAAAAAAATCGGCATGCATTTCAAAAATGCACATTTAATTGGTTGTATTTAAAGGCCATAATAAACCTGTTTCCGTAAAGAAAATGTTTTTATTCATAAAAATCCTGTTGTTATTAATTTCTCATGGCAAACAGACACCTGGAGTTATGGCCAAAGCCATGCACTTTGCATACTATTATTCCGACCATCTATAGTGGAAATGCAAACAAGCTCCAGTAAGGGCTCTTACTCACTGGCGTTCTGACCTGCGCTCCCCTGCGTTCCGTTTTTTGGCGTTCAGCCGCAGGGGAGCGCAGGAATAGACGCATGTCATTATTTCAAATGGGGCTGTACTCACTCAGGTGCGTGTAGGCGCTGAACGCAGGTTGAGACGCAACATGCTGCATTTTTCCTGCGTTCGGCGCCTACAAGCGCCTGAGTGAGTACAGCCCCATTTGAAATAATGACATGCGTCTATTCCTGCGCTCCCCTGCGGCTGAACGCCAAAAAACGGAACGCAGGGGAGCGCAGGTCAGAACGCCAGTGAGTAAGAGCCCTCAAAATGCAGTTGAACCCTTTCCTTTACAGACACTTACCTGGAATATAATTTAGTCCCAAAAGTTTATTCCTTTGTCTAGACTCACTAATTACAGCACCGTTAGTTAATTATACACTGTAGTGCTCAATCCAGAGCACACGATTGGGTTTCCTGACTCAGAGTATAATTGTGTTTATTTATCCCTCCTCGCTGAATTGGAGGTGAGTGAGTCCGGTGCATCGGCACAGTAAAGCTGGCCATATATGTTGAGAACGCAGGTTCAGACGCAACATGCTGCATTTTTCCTGCGTTCGGCGCCTACACGCGCCTGAGTGAGTACAGCCCCATTTCAAATAATTACTTGCGTCTATTCCTGCGCTCCCCTGCGGCTGAACGCCAAAAAACGGAACGCAGGGGAGCGCAGGTCGGAACGGCCGTGTGTAAGAGCCCTTAATCCATAACCCTTCTGTTATTTGATGTGCGGCTGCTGGTACAGCCCAATATGCCTTTGCCTTGCATCATCTACTTCTCATATTGGGAATAGTCCAGCTTGAATGCTATAAAAAGCAGGTTGGTAATAAAAGCTCTGGACGTTGTATCCAAAAAAAGTGTTCCTACATGAACCTTGCCCATGATGTTAAATGGGCAGGTTTAAAAATTCGGTCTGGCAAAGACCCTGACAGCCTGTATCGCCTTTGTTATGATCTGATCGTTTTGGCCCTAGGGCCAGTATCATCCACTAGTGATGGGTGAATTTATTCGCCAGGCAGGAATTTGCGGCGAATTCCTGCGATTTGGCGACGCTTAATAAATTCGCAAATCTGCCGTGAAAATTCACCAGCTTAAAAAAAATTGGAAGCCGGTGCAATTTCACGCCGTTTCGCAAATTTTTCACCGTTTCGCAAATTTTGTGGGAAATTTGTGAATTTTTCAGTGAAGCGAAACGCCCATCACTATCATTCACTTCAAGGTGTGTGTATATCAGGTAAAGATGCACTGATTCCGTGATCTCGCCAAGCCAGTGAATCTTTCCATTTATAGCCAGCTTTAATCTCTTTATAGACTGAAAGTTGGGGATGGAAATCAAAGAAGTTGGCAGTGTGGCTATCTACTGGATTTTTTGGCATACATGCACCAGCCTGGGTCCCATTTAATGAATGAAGTCTATGGGGGAGGGGAGTCTAACAAAAAAGTCAACCCCAGTGAATTTGTGTTTTATCGTTCTCTATGGTTAAAGTTAAATTAACTTTTAGTATGATGTAGAGAGTGATATTCTGAGACAATTTGCAATTGGTTTTAATTTTTTTATTATTTGTGATTTTTTGAGTTATTTAGCTTTTTATTCAGCAGCTCTCCAGTTTGCAGTTTCAGCAGTCTGGCTGCTAGGGTCCAAATTACCCTAGCAACCATGCGCTAATTTGAATAAGAGACTGGAATATGAATAGGAGAGGGGCTGAATAGAAATATGAGTAATACAAAGTAGCAATTCTAATAAAATGGTAGCCTTACAGAGTATTTGTTTGTGAACTGGGGTCAGTGACCCCCATTTAAAACCTGGAAAGAGTCAGAAGAAGAAAAAATATTCAAAAACTATAAAAAAATGAAAGTCAAATTCGAAGTTTCTTAGACGTAGCCATTCTATAACATACTAACCCCTTTAAGTACAAAAATACATATATATATATATATATATATATATATATATATATTTCCAATGAGTATCCGCACTCCCTTTAAAAACTTGATAATCTTATTGTCGTAGTATCAAATGATTATTGTCGTAGCATTTGATACTACGACAATAAAATTATCAAGTTTTTAAAGGGAGTGCTGGTCTGCTGATAATTGATATATATATATATATATATATATATATATATATATATATATATATATACCCACGGAACGCATGCCATTCCGGAACACAGATAACATTTATCAGGGCTTATTTTTCTTTTCCGCTATGCTCAGCGATTTTCTTCTCTCTTGTGGGTACAGACCTACAGGGCAAAATAAAATCAATTAACACTTGCAGCGCCGTACAGCCAGACAGTTTAAATGCCCGTGGGTGCGCAGCCCTAAACATAAGCGGCTTTTACTCTGCCCAGGTTATGCCCTTGTGCTTCAAAAAGTTTTGGGGAGAAAAAAAATGAAAAACCAGAGTTCATATAAACAGGAAACATTAACCCTTTAAATATACCAATACAGAAATATAGGAGGTAGAGTGAAAGGCAAAGGCGCTATGGGCACTTAGCAACATATTCTCTTGCCCGCAGGGTGGATTCTCAACTCATCTAATGACATGGACTTGGTTATTCTTAATGATCTCTTTATAGACTTTTAATTAGCCGGAATTACATTCATTCAAACCCTTCTTGTTTGGCGGAGCAGCTGTTCTCACTCCGACGTTGTTCCTTCCTCCTGAGCCGCTGCGAGGAAATTACCGTAACCGCGGCAGAAACTGCTCCATATGCATGAGGGGAAGGCTGGTGCTCTTAGCAAGGAGTCTGAAACCATGTAACATATTTGTACCCGAGATGAAGCCGCTGGAGTTACAGAGGTTTCATTGGCAACCAGAAACCATAACCGCTCTTGGGGGGGGGGGTGCATTTACTTGTGAGGATTTTTCCGCAACTACATCAGACGTTATTTTGCGATGAATATGCGCATTCGTCAAAATGCACAATTACGTCTCGGTTTTAATTTAAATTCAGTGGGTATATTAAGGTCATGTGTATGTATTTATTAGTGATGCTGGTGAAATTGCTGGAAGTGGCCACTTTTTATTAAAAATGTCCAAGGAAGCAAAATAAAGACAGAGATCCTCTATTGTCCTAGGCCAGTGCTGTCCAACTGGCACATCCAGCCCCAGGACCCCCTCCCTTGTGTGCCCCCCCCTCCATGAAAGTCTGTCTGCTTACCTTGTGTAAGCTTTAATAGGTATCATTACTGAGATTAACTGGCCCCTGTATTGTTTACACCTCAAGAAAAAAAGTAACCCCACTGCATTGTTCTACCTGTAACATTTTCACCCTATGTTGTGCTCTATGCTCCCTGTATGTGCCATACTCTGCCTGCCATATGCCCCCTGTATGTGCCATACTCTGCCTGCCCTATGCTCCCTGTATGTGCCATACTCTGCCTGCCCTATGCTCCCTGTATGTGCCATACTCTGCCTGCCATATGCCCCCTGTATGTGCCATACTCTGCCTGTCCTATACTCCCTGTATGTGCCATACTCTGCCTGCCCTATACTCCCTGTATGTGCCATACTCTGCCTACCCTATGCTCCCTGTATGTGCCATACTCTGCCTGCCCTATGCTCCCTGTATGTGCCATACTCTGTCTGCCCTATGCCCCCTGTATGTGCCATACTCTGCCTGCCCTATGCCCCCTGTATGTGCCATACTCTGCCTGCCCTATGCTCCCTGTATGTGCCATACTCTGCCTGCCCTATACTCCCTGTGTGTGTCATACTCTGCCTGCCCTATACTCCCTGTGTGTGTCATACTCTGCCTGCCCTATACTCCCTGTATGTGCCATACTCTGCCTGCCCTATGCTCCGTGTGTACCATACTCTGCCTGCCCTATGGAACGTGAGCCTGGTATGGGGTTTGTTCTGCAATGTAAACAGTACAATTTAGAAATAAAAACTACACCATAAAAATCATGACAGAATCCCTTTATTAAATATGTGTATTTTTTCAATCTCAGCTACTATGCAGCTATATTAGCAATTAGTATATATATATATATATATATATATATACTCAAATATTCTTAAACCATGTAATATTCTTGTGTCTTGATTCCATGGGCCCCAGGGCCAACACCCTACCCTAGACCCCACCCTGGGCAGGCAGAGTGCAGCTATATAAGAGCATCAGGCTCATGGATCCCGGCCAAGTCAGCTTTCCGCTGGTGTAAAGGAAATATCTGTGAGTGACGCTCAGGGCAGCTGCACAGCAGGCGACTGTAACCAGCCAGACTATACAGAGCCTGTATATAGATATATATATAACTGTACAGGAAAACTAGGGCAGCCCTGCTGGAGTCAAGGAGCGTCCTTTAGAAAGTAGGTTAAACAAAATAAGAGGATCTGGATCATAAAAATAGTTGGGTGGGGGTGGAGTTGCCTTTAGTCGGGTGCAGGTCGGGGACAAGCAGGAGAAATCCTTTGGCTCTGTAGGTTTATGGGCTTGGGTCACTTAATTTGCCTGTCAAGATCCATGAATGGCCAACTGCAAAAGGGTATTTTTAGCTTGTGCTGCCCTAGACCTATAATGTGGAAGATAGCGCCCCCTAGTCATGCTCAAATCTGTAAGTAATTGACTCTCCCCCTAATGAGCAACAGCAGCAGCAGCAGAATTACTGATCTTCCCAGGAGCCGTGGACGCGGCCACCTGTGTAAACAAAGCCATTATATGACTTATTAGTTATTATTGTGCTGCACTGACAATACCTGGGCAAGATAAATCATTCTGCTTGTGCAAATACCAAATATTCACTATTTACTCTCATTTCTAATTTGTTTGTTATGGTGGATACAACAATGTTGACATTTCAGGCCCTAGAAACTGAGCAACCATCACAATGCAGCCAAGTATTTTCTCATAATTTTCACCTGTACACTATATCCTCTGTACCCACGATCTACTCACACTCACCTGTACAATATCTCCTCTGTACCCACCATCTACTCACACTCTCCTGTACATTATATCCTCTGTACCCACCATCTACTCACACTCTCCTGTACAATATCTCCTCTGTACCCACCATCTACTCACACTCACCTGTACAATATCTCCTCTGTACCCACCATCTACTCACACTCTCCTGTACACTATATCCTCTGTACCCACCATCTACTCACACTCTCCTGTACAATATCTCCTCTGTACCCACCATCTACTCACACTCTCCTGTACAATATCTCCTCTGTACCCACCATCTACTCACACTCACCTGTACAATATCTCCTCTGTACCCACCATCTACTCACACTCTCCTGTACACTATATCCTCTGTACCCACCATCTACTCACACTCACCTGTACAATATCTCCTCTGTACCCACCATCTACTCACACATTCCTGTACACTATATCCTCTGTACCCACCATCTACTCACACTCTCCTGTACACTATATCCTCTGTACCCACCATCTACTCACACTCTCCTGTACAATACCTCCTCTGTACTCACCATCTACTCACACTCACCTGTACAATACCTCCTCTGTACCCACCATCTACCCACACTCACCTGTACAATACCTCCTTTGTACCATTTACTCATACTCTTCTGTACATTACCTCCTCGGCACTATCCAATTATAATATAATGATTTAGGTACATAAGGTATCATGTACTCTATGCACAAATTTATGGGGATTTTAGAAACTAACATGAAGGACCATTACAAAAGGGAGGCACCAGGCTTGTTGGGCTTTTATATGGACGATCCCAGAACTCTTTGGAGTAATATCCTTACAGATTACAGAAGGGGTAACATTATCCCTTTTATGATTTACAAGACATTAGAGAATTTATATCTTGGCTTGTGCCATTGAAGAGTGCAGGCCCTCCCCTTCCACATTAATATCAGTGGTCACTGAGAACATTAATTTATTATACCTATAGCTCCTGATTAGCCTGCCCTCGGGGGAGCATTACACTCCCATTGCTATTGATTTACATGGCTGCGCTGTGTTTTATTTTTTGCACATCGATTCATAGTGACCTTGGAATTGTTATTTCCAGGGAATAGACAATGTCCTGCGATACCTTATTATGCATCATCTCAGGCTCCATGTCCAAGGGAGGAATCAGCCACCGTCTCATATGTGGGGCAACGAGAAAGGGATGGGACTTCATGACCTTACTTAGTAATGAGTTTGGAGTTGATGCTGTAAATACTGTGGTACAGGTTACTTATCCCATTAGATTCAGTCCTGGCACTATAATTTATAGTTACATGTATGGACCCGGTGTTAATGTGTAAGTGCATACATGCTAATGGGCAGGTCTTACAAAGAAGCCTTGGGCAAAGTACAATTAGGGATCCATTATTTATGATCAAAACAACAGGCATCAGTAATTCGGGGTCCCGTAATCCTTGTTACCGCACTATACATGCAACCTCTCCAGTTACAGCCACTTCCCATGACACCATCTTGCCTTACTATACACAAACTATCACATAGTTACAGCCAATGGCCTTACTCAACATACAGCAAATTCCCCCTACAACATTTGCTCTACTACACAAACTACCCTCAGATATATATATTCCAGGGGGGTAGAGCAAAATCACGGGGATTGAGGGAGATCCGGTCATTCTAATGGTGGGGAATGGGTACAGCATGGCTGCAGGTAATGTTAGAACTCCAGATGAATCCTCTGTCACATGCTCATAGGAAATCAGTATTTGCTTTCCGCTATTAAACAGGAAAATATAGGTCATGCCTTCATCAAAAATAACATTACTCCCATGGTTATGGAGAAACCTGAGCATAATATAAATGCCCTACTGTAACCTCTCAGTATCAGCACCCAATGTCCTCTCCACCTCTTTTAGCACCACTATTAACCCTACAGAGGCCCTTTTCTGTCCTCCTCCTGCAGACTGATTAGTAACCCCAGTCCTACAGTTTTGTTTTCAGAGAGAATCCCACAGTCCCTTCCCAGAGACTATTATCCCACTGTTACTATAGGCACCATCTCTCCCTACTATACCTGCTATCCCACAGTCCCTTCCCAGAGACTATTATCCCACTGTTACTATAGGCACCATCTCTCCCTACTATACCTGCTATCCCACAGTCACACTCCCTTCCCAGAGACTATTATCCACTGTTACTATAGACATCATCTCTCCTTACTATACCTGCTATCCCACAGTCATACTCCCTTCCCAGAGACTATTATCCCACTGTTACTATAGGCACTATCTCTCCCTACTATACCTGCTATCCCACAGTCACACTCCCTTCCCAGAGACTATTATCCACTGTTACTATAGGCACTATCTCTCCCTACTATACCTGCTATCCCACAGTCACACTCCCTTCCCAGAGACTATTATCCACTGTTACTATAGGCACCATCTCTCCCTACTATACCTGCTATCCCACAGTCACACTCCCTTCCCAGAGACTATTATCCCACTGTTACTATAGACACCATCTCTCCCTACTATACCTGCTATCCCACAGTCACACTCCCTTCCCAGAGACTATTATCCACTGTTACTATAGACACCATCTCTCCCTACTATACCTGCTATCCCACAGTCACACTCCCTTCCCAGAGACTATTATCCCACTGTTACTATAGACACCATCTCTCCCTACTATACCTGTTATCCCACAGTCACACTCCCTTCCCAGAGGTTATTACATTACTGCTGTAGGTATCACTTCTCTGCATAATTAATAGGTCCATTAGAATTTTCCCATGACCTTCCTGCTTCCAATTGCTTCACCATGGGACCCCACTCCCTGAGAGGCCCAGGACAGTTTTCCTTACAGTGACCCCGACTAATGACAGTCCTGTTTTCTGGCTGCCATGCTGATAAAATCCAGTATTTATTGTGCAACAATTCGACATGGTCACGTGAGCAAAATGCTTTCTTGTCGTGATCCATGGACAAACCAACAAAGAAGCAATTGTTTTAGACATTGTTTTGCAAAGTAGAGATAAAGTGAGCCCCATCGCTTTAGCAGCCAAAGTGTTATGTCGAGCCAAAGTGTTATGTCGAGGCATTTCACATTCAGTTAAACTTTCTGATATTGGCAGCTCCAGTCTATTAGCAGCTAGAGGGCTGCAGGGGGGACATCACAGGTGTATATACTCAATATATCTATTCATTGTTACATGATTTAATGGGCCCTTAATAACTAGGGGATCAAGGAGTAAAATTGGCTGCCAATGTTGAGTTTCCCAGAATTCCAGTGTATATTGATTTCATGACACAGTAGAGCCTGTTTATCAACACTAGACAAATTTGCACCTAGGCAGTAACCCATGGCAACCAAGGTTTTACTTTCATTGTACTTCCTGCAGCTGCATAAAAAAGCTACAATACTAATAGGTTGCGGTGGAGTAGCTAGGTGCCACTGGGCCCCACAGCAGATTCAATTAAGGGCCCCAACATATTGACAAGTTGACCAATCTACCAACATATATTGAAATTGAGATCAATCTTAAATTGACTTAACAGGTGTTAAACCATCGATTTAGCCCCAGTTTCATAGCTGATTTTCAAAATCAATTATAAACAATTTATTTAATACACAATTATAACCCATTGCTGGTCAGCCCACTTACAGTATTTGAAAGCAATGTATTATGACTTTCCTTTTTATAGAGTCTATGCTTGAGATGCCCTACGTAAGCCTCACGCATTGTCCAACAAAGACTGGGTCACATTATGGGACTGGCAGGAAACCTTCTATTGTTTGATGGTTTTTCAAATGTGTCTTATTACCTGTAAAAAATAGCAATCTCTCTCTGTATTCCAAGTGCTCAAATGTATGCAGTAAATATGCTGAATAAAGGGGAAGTAAAAGTGCAACACTTCCAGGCCCCACTGCAACCGCAGGGTCTGCTGCCTGATAGGTTGCTGTGGATTACTGGTCAGGTTCGATTTTGTCCAGGGTTAAAAATGAGCCCTTGACCCCATCATTTCATCCCATTTTGATTTTAACAATATATGACACAGTGGTGTCAGAATTTCATCACACAGGACCCCAGCAATTCATGACACACTGGCCCCTGCAGTTATGGCACGGCACAGTGGCCCCTGCAGTTATGGCACAGCACAGTGGCCCCTGCATTTATGGCACAGCACAGTGGCCCCTGCATTTATGGCACAGCACAGTGGCCCCTGCATTTATGGCACAGCACACTGGCCCCTGCAGTTATGGCACGGCACAGAGGCCCCTGCATTTATGACATGGCACAGTTGCCCCTGCATTTATGGCACAGCACAGTGTAAATCTCCCTCCTTTGTAATTTTAAAAGCGCACAAATAAAGCCGATATATTGATATTAACTTTACCAGACTCCAAGAATGCTTTGATCAGCGGCAGCGCTCCGCAGCAGTAACAGAGGTTTGATGTAGTAGCCGGTCAGAAGGAGACGACATATCGCGAGAGCTGAGGTTTAGCAGGAGCTGGCATGCATGGGATGAGCTCCATTGCCACATCGCTGTTTTTTGTCTGCACAGCACAGTGGCCCCTGCATTTATGGCACAGCACAGTGACCCCTGCATTTATGGCACAGCACAGTGGCCACTGCATTTATGGCACAGCACAGTGGCCCCTGCATTTATGGCACAGTACAGTGGCCCCTGCATTTATGGCACAGTACAGTGGTCCCTGCATTTATGGCACAGCACAGTGGCCCCTGAATTTATGGCACAGCACAGTGGCCCCTGAATTTATGGCACAGCACAGTGGCCCCTGCATTTATGGCACAGCACAGTGGCCCCTGCATTTATGGCACAGCACAGTGGCCCCTGCATTTATGGCACAGCACAGTGGCCTCTGCATTTATGGCACAGCACAGTGGCCCCTGCATTTATGGCACAGCACAGTGGCCCCTGCATTTATGGCACAGCACAGTGGCCCCAGCATTTATGGCACAGCACAGTGGCCCCTGCATTTATGGCACAGCACAGTGGCCCCTGCATTTATGGCACAGCACAGTGGCCCCTGCATTTATGGCACAGCACAGTGCCCCCTGCATTTATGGCACAGCACAGTGGCCCCTGCCTTTATGGCACAGCACAGTGGTCCCTGCATTTATGGCACAGCACAGTGGCCCCTGCATTTATGGCACAGTACAGTGGTCCCTGCATTTATGGCACAGCACAGTGACCCCTGCTTTTATGGCACAGCGGCCCCAACAGCAATAGATAACACAGTGAAATCAGCATGTCATGACACATTGTGTACCAGAGCAATTCTTTTCTTATACCAGATCCAACCTGGTCAGCCTCTCAGTTACTGCATAAAGTAGAGAGTTTGATGAAAGGAGGAAATTTGAATACTGCATACTGCATAGAGAAGCTCCAGTATTAGTAATGAATATTTCCGGTATTTATTTTAATTGCATTCCGTCTGGAGGGAAGTCCAGTCAAATCCTGCTCCATTTCTATCACTGCTTACACAGTGTTCATTTGTGCATGATTATAGTTTAAAAATATATAGTGGGCAGAGGCAATGCGCAAAGGGATCTCTGTATATGGGGCAAGTGTAAAGAACAGGTACAAGTGCTTTATGTCTGGCATCTTTATAGGTGCAGATTTGTGCCCAAGGTGCAGGCTCTTTGTAAAAGAGGCCCATTGTGCCTGTTTTTGAGGACCTAGACAAAAGGACCTTTCTGACTTACCCTAAACCAGGGTTTGTGGCATTAGTGTGGAATATAATAGCAGTATCGGACTGTCCTGCTGGGATACCGAAACTTTGGCCCCTTGTTCTTTCTGGAGCACAGAGCATTAAAGGGGTGGTTCACCTTTAAGTTTACTTCTAGTATGTTATAGAAAGTCCAATTAAAATTTTTTATTTTTTTTTTCAATTGCCCAATTGACCTTCAATTGACCATTTGGCCTTCAATTGCCAACTTACGCGCACATAATGTTTAACTTGTTGTGGCTGCTATTGGGTCAGGGGGCAGGTAAAGGTGCAGAATCCAGGGCTTTTGGGGTTGAGTGGGTTTTTTCCTGGTGTCCCGTTGGCCCAGTCCAACCCTGCTCTATTCCATATTTTTCTACAGTTTCTGATTGTGTTTCATTAATCCCAGCAGTGAGAAGAAAAAGAAAAGAGCCAGTTTAGGAGTCGGGCGTGTTTACTAACATTGGAGATAAATATCTGGATTGATTTCTGGAGATGTTGCCCATGCGCCATATTAACCAATCAGCAATTAGATTCAAACAGCAACCTATAAGTAACAATTATATCATGTTACTCCTATGAAAAAAAATGTTTCCCATAGACTTCAGTGAACTAGCATCTGGCAGGAAAAAAACAGTGGGGCTCATTTTTAAACCCTGGGAAATTTGCCCCTGGGCAGTAACCTATAGCAACCAATCAATGATTAGCATGTTTTAGCCCACTGCAGGTAGAACAATTAAACATTGATTGGTTGCCATTGGTTACTGCCCAGGTGCAAATTCGCCCAGTGTTTATAAATCACCCCCCAGCGTCTTCTAGGCTATATTAATTGTTACATTTGAACAATAGATGTCTCAATCATGGGGCTATCAGGGTTTTTCTCAATAAGAAGGAAAATGTTTAGGGCTCCAGCTGATGGCCCTTGAGATCAGGTTCTCTGGTGGGTCCTTGGTGTCCCAATCACACGTTTTATACAAGGGCCAACATGAAGATGCCAAATAAATGAAATGCTCGCTTGCTGGCCAACAGATTCCTTTGCTGTCTTCTGGCGATCTCATGAGAAAGCCTATTGTAAGACGGGCTGATTGTGTGTTTACTTTAAACATAACACTAATTGCGCCTGCAAAATATTTGCAATCAAAGGAAATTGCTGAGGGAAGGACGAGGGAGGCCCACTATATGCACAAGGTTTTTTTTTCTTTTAACATGGAATTAAGTAAAATTAATCCACTTTAGGCAAGTCCTGGAACAGCAGTATATTGCAAGCGGGTATCACCTCTACTAAGTACATTATTCTTCTTCCCACAGCTTGTTCAGCTGATTAAAGGGCCACTACATTCTCTTATCTTTGCTTTCCCTCTTTCACTTTGTATTCATCTATGGAAATATTAAGGGGTGAATGTGTCATTTTTCTTTTGCTTATTTTTGGGGATGCATTAAGGTCAAGGGCAACTATTTCATTAGGGGGGCCCAACTGCCCCAAGAAATTTGTGGATAGAATAACCCTCAAGAACAGTGGGTCTGGGCCCCACAAGAGCTGCCACAGCAGGGCCACTGCCCCCCATGGGCCCCCCTCCCCAGACACAAATCTTCGGAAGCCGAAATATGTATTGTGCAGGGAGCAGGTCTGAGCCAGTGGGGCCCTAGTAACGTTGCCACCTTTGCTGATGGGGGGGCAGGGCACATAACATCGGGGGTGGGGCAGTGATGTAGGAACAGGCCACTCATGCTGCCCATACAACTTAATTAACTCTCCCTACCCTCTGTCTGACCATCATCTACTCTCCTTTCAGATACTGCTTTCACCTGCACCTTCACAACCATCTCTCTCTACCCACACGTACAGAAACCTTAATGCCTTTGAACCACAACAATTATCAACAGTATCAGCACAATCCATATCTCATATTAATACTCTCTCCTGTCCCAATATTGCAGCTTCTCTATACAACGATGCCCTTTCAACAGCACTTGACTCCCTTGCACCTTCTACCACCCGTCACAGCCGGCCAGCTAAACCCCAACCCTGGCACACTAGTGTAACACGGTACCTCAGAAGATGTAGTAGATCAGCTGAGCGACGGTGGAGAAAGTCGCGAACTGATCCTGACTTCATCCACTTCAAATTCATGCTCTCCTGCTATAACCGAGCTCTATCATTAGCCAAAGAACAATACTTCTCTTATCTAATATCTACTATGTCCTCCAAACCACAGCAGCTGTTTGCCACATTTAACTCACTCCTATGCCCCCCTCCACCACCTCCACCTATTAATGTTACTGCCCAAGACCTTGCTCATTTCTTTAATGAAAAAATCGATCTCATTAGGCTGAGCATACCGTCCGACAACAATCTTAGACCAACGTGCAGTCCACTCACATCTACTTTGCACTCCTTCACCCCTGCAACTCTAGATGAAGTTAGCAAACTTCTAGCCAGTTCAAAACCCACCACCTGCTCCCTTGACCCCATACCCTCTCGCCTTCTCCACCCAATCTCTGATACACTCTCTCCTGCGCTTACCCACTTATTCAATCTTTCACTCTCTACTGGTACCTTTCCATCATTATACAAACAAGCACTAATCACTCCTATCCTCAAAAAACCTTCCCTTGATCCCAGCTCTCCCACTAACTATCGACCGGTCTCCCTTCTTCCATTCGCATCCAAAATACTAGAAAGGCTTGTTTACAAACGCCTGATCCAGCATCTCACTCACAACTCCCTCCTCGACCCCTTGCAATCTGGCTTCCGCCCATCACACTCGACTGAAACTGCACTCACCAAAGTAACCAATGATCTTCTATTGGCAAAGTCTAAAGGTCATTATTCCATTCTAATCCTTCTTGATCTCTCTGCAGCCTTTGATACAGTTGACCACACACTCCTCCTTGACATTCTACACTCAGCTGGCATTCGGGACACTGCTCTTTCATGGTTTACATCTTATCTGTCTGACCGTTCCTTTAAAGTTTCCTTCTCTAACTCTACTTCTACTACTTTCCCACTCTCTGTTGGAGTTCCTCAAGGCTCTGTTCTTGGCCCCCTGCTGTTCTCGCTCTATACAACTTCACTAGGAAAACTCATTCAGTCATTTGGACTTCAGTATCACCTTTATGCTGATGACACCCAACTCTACTTGTCTACTCCTGATCTTTCTAACTCTGTCCTTTCCCAAGTCACAGACTGTCTCTCTGCTGTCTCCTCCTGGATGTCACAGCGCCACCTGAAACTGAACCTTTCTAAAACAGAACTCATCATATTTCCTCCAAGATCTTCCCCTGTCCCTCAGATATCACTCACCGTAAACAACACCACCTTTCATTCCACCACACAGGCACGCTGCCTAGGAGTCATCTTAGACTCTCATCTATCTTTTTCACCACACATTCAAACACTTGCAAAATCTTGCCGTATTCAACTGCGCAACATTGCTCGAATACGACCCTATCTCAGTTCAGAATCAACTAAAACACTGATTCAGTCTCTCATCATCTCCCGCCTTGATTACTGCAACTTACTCCTCACAGGTATTCCAACAAGTCACCTTTCACAACTCCAATCTATTCTAAACGCGGCCGCTAGACTCATTCATCTAGCTCGCCGCTCAACATCAGCTGCTCCCATATGCATGTCCCTTCACTGGCTCCCAATCTCATCTAGAATCAAATTCAAATTACTTACACTCACATTCAAGGCCCTTAATAAAGAAACCCCTCCCTATATTTCATCTCTAATCTCCAAATACACTCCTTCACGAAACCTACGCTCTGCTTCTGATCTTCGCCTCACTTCTCCTCTGGTCACTTCTGCCCATTCTCGTCTACAAGACTTCTCTCGGGCTTCTGCTTTTCTCTGGAACTCTCTGCCACAAGCTGTCAGACTTTCCCCTTCCTTCCAAACTTTCAAGCGCTCCTTAAAGACCCATCTGTTTAAAGAGGCCTATTCGATGTACCTTAATTAATCATTGCTGTATCAAAAATGACAAATTGTTTATACAATCCTAATGTCTCAATTGTACCCTAACCTTTTAGTTTGTAAAGCCTATTGTACTCTGTAATCCTTGTCTGCTATCCACCATTTATTCCCTGTTTGCTATAACTGCAGTAAAGCACTGCGTATCTTGACAGCGCTATATAAATAAATGATGATGATGATGATGATGATGATGACATCAGAGGTGGGTACAAGGATGTTGGTGGAGTTATGACACCAGGGCAAGGTTATTGCATCACTTAGATGCAACTGGCTGGATTTCCATCCAATGTTTTAAAGTGTTGTTGCCCATCTTAAAAACCACACAGGTGGCAACTCTGTATTCTGCTTGATGATTAAGCCCAATCCTTTAATTACAGGTATGAGATGTATTATACAGAAATCAGTTATCCAGAAAGCTCTGGAATACGGCAATGCTAATTTAGAAAAAAAACAAACATTCTTATTTTTGATTGATTTGCTTTTTTTTTGTATCTGTAATAATAAGAATGGTGAGTATCTTAATATTTAAATGCTTTTCATGTACAGTATTGGCCAGATTATTGTTCAGGTTTTATAAGGCTGAAAACCGAACAGGAAGTTGCAAAGCAGGAGGTAGTGTTCTGGCTATTATGTTACACATCCAGTCACTCCAGCCTTTATACATTACATTTTTGGCTAACTAACTATATTAGAAACATGTTTAATTTTTCACAGCCTATTTACCCAGTTTTTAGTTTTACACTGAACTGTTCCTTTAAATGGAGGTCCATGAGACCTATTGTTCTTGGGGCTAGGTGGGATGGCACTAGGAGTGCTTCTTTGATGACTATGGAAAATGAAGCGCTCCAAGTGCCATCCCGCCAGGGAGATTACCGTATATACTCGAGTATAAGCCGAGTTTTTCAGCCCCCAAAATATGCTGAAAAACTCTACCTCGGCTTATACTCGGGTCAAGCGCAAAAACGGTCGCCGGCGCCTAAGAATATTCGCCGGCGCCTTAGAATAGTAGCCGGCGCCTAAGAATATTCGCCGGCACCTTAGAATAGTAGCTGGCGCCTAAGAATATTCGCCGGCACCTTAGAATAGAAGCCGGCGGCTAAGAATATTCGCCGGCACCTTAGAATAGTAGCCGGCGCCTAAGAATAGTCATCCAAAAACGAGATTGAAACTTACCAGAAGCTGTTGCATTTCTCACCCTCGGCTTATACTCGAGTCAATAAGGTTTCCCAGTTTTTGGAGGTAAAATTAGGTACCTCGGCTTATACTCTGGACGGCTTATACTCGAGTATATACGGTAGTTGCCCCCGAAGAAAAGGAGATTTTTTTTTGCCGGGCAACTAATCTCCCCACATCTGCCCCTGTGTCTCTGCCCTTAATATTCTAAATGTTTAATAAACCTGTGACCTCTGGTCCCTCTTATTTTCCACAAGTTTTGATTTTCAGTCTGGTTATTTAATTAAGGATTCATTGGTTAGATGGAAATATTTGTGTTACAGTGACAACAGATAGCGGCATAGAACATTTAAGTGAAAATTCAATTTAAACCTGAAATAAAATAATGAGCCTTCAAAGAAGTTGTTCACCTTTCAGATGACTTGATAAAGTGAAATTCCGAGACAGTTTGCAATTGGTTATCATTCTTTATTATTTGTCGTCTATGAGTTATTTAGCTTTTTATTCAGCAGCTCTCCAGTTTGCAATTTCAGCAATCTGGTTGCTAGGGTCCAAATTACCTTAGCAACCATGAACTGATTGGAATAAGAGATTGCAATATGAATAGGAGAGATCTGAATAGAAATATGAATAATAAAAAAAGTAGCAATAACAAGACATTTATAGCCTTACAGAGCATTTTATTAACGTGGGGTCAGTTAAAATTTTTAAAAAAGTGTTAGAAGAAGAAGCCAAACAAATGAAGGCTAGTTGAAAAGTTGCTTAGAACTGTTCATTCTTTAACATGCTAAAAGTCAACTTAAAGGGATACTGTCATGGGAAAAAGATTTCTGCGCTGAAATCCATTTCTCAAAAGAGCAAACAGATTTTTTTTATATTCAATTTTTTTGAAATCTGACATGGGGCTAGACATATTGTCAATTTCTCAGCTGCCCTAAGTCATGTGACTTGTGCTCTAATAAACTTCAATCACCCTTTATTGCTGTACTGCAAGTTGGAGTGATATCACCCCTCAGTCCCCCCCCCCCAACAGCCAAACAAAAGAACAATGGGAAGGTAACCAGATAGCAGCTCCCTAACAGCTGCCTGGTAGATCTAAGAACAACACTCAATAGTAAAAACCAATGTCCCACTGAGACACATTCAGCAGCCTGCCAGAAAGCATTTCTCTCCTAAAGTGCAGGCACAAGTCACATGACCAGGGGCAGCTGGGAAATTGACAAAATGTCTAGCCCCATGTCAGATTTCAAAATTGAATATAAAAAAATCTGTTTGCTCTTTTGAGAAATGGATTTCAGTGCAGAATTCTGCTGGAGCAGCACTATTAACTGATGCGTTTTGAAAAAAACATGTTTTCCGATCCCTTTAAAAGGGAACCACCCCTTTTAATAGATCTGCAGACACTGTCGTTTTTTTGTTTTTTTTTGCTATGTAAAGCTAACATGTCTTTATCTTCGCAGGAACCAGTCTGGGCTGAGTTAGAGCCTTATGCTTTACACATATTGACTTTTTTGTTTGCAGAACATTTGTAACATCAGATACTTTATTGATTTATTTGATTATTCCTGCTTTTTCCGCATGCCCATATTTCTAAAACCACTAAAGCCTATTGCAAAATCAACCTTTCTAAAATATACCCATTAGTATATATCACTGGTGGACTATTTTTAGCCGTACAGTGTTATAGAAGGTCCCCTTGCCTTACTGGTATCCAGAAACTTGCACAGGCCAAATAGATTGCACTCAACAAGAGAAGCAGTTCCAGCACTGCTCATCCACTGGGAGGGCGCTGCTATACTGTATATTCATAATTTGTTAAAAACGCGTGAGTGTGTCTGTATTTAACTGCTACTGCCCCCTTAATTAGTTGCCATTCTCCTTAGCTATAACATGATGGAGCTTTACTCCAGATACAAAGGGAAATCTTTTCACTCGCTGGCATTGGGAGAAGTGCTCATAGACAAGGAACAATTGCACGGGAGTTAATTGACCTGCAAATAACTCCATTGATTCCCTTAGTAAAAGGAATGAGTAATGGAATTTCTAAATCGAATCCTTTATTGGTTTAAATTACTGCTCTCTGGCAGAATAAAGGGAAAGAAAAGGGTCTCGGCACAAAACTCAGGCAATTTTTCAAGTTGGCTGAATGTTATAAGAGGCAATGGAATGCAAATACGACCAGACAGGAATCAAGGAAGGAAGAGCACAGCAACATACTGTATGTTATTGTATTTGTTAGAAATTTTATATTCAAGGCTTTTCCTATAGAGTGACCAGCAAGTCCCAGAATCCTCAGTTAGCCAATGGTCACCCCGCATTTAAAATAAATAACAGAACATTAATTTAAAGCTACAGTGGGTATTAGATAGGATCTATGCCTCTGTGACAGAATGCTCTGTTATACAAAAAGCTAGAATCTCAGCTGCCATAAAGCAGGACAGGACTGCTGCTTACAATGGGGATCAGATAGGATCTGTGCAGCCACTGGGACAGAATGTTCTGTTATACAGATAGCTAGAATCTCAGCTGCCATAAAGCAGGGCAGAACTGCTGCTTACAATGGGGATCAATGATCAGCTTTTGTGATTTGTTCTTAGTGATCTTACCTCCATGCAGATGCCAAAACAGAATTAAAGCTTGTGGCATTCATAGCTTTTTATTTTCGCTGGCCATTTGACGAAAATGCTAAAAACCTGTTTGGTTTTGAACAGGGCAGCCCAAATTTTGCAGGGGCTGTTTAATTTAATTTAAAACATCCAGTTTGAATTTCAAAAATCCTTATGTCATAGCCCCAAAATGTCACTGGTCCTCTGAACCCTCTAATTTACCACGTCACCCCCAACTTTATCGTCCCGACCCCTTGTTGTGCCATACCTGTCAGTGAAGATGGCATATTCCCAGGTCATTGCTGACATGTGGATTTTATAATCTAGGTTTGGCACCTGAATAATCAGTGACACCAAGTTCAATGTCAGGTAGCAGCTGTAAAGCATAACAAATGATTATAAGGAGGTTTATAGGGTCTAATTGTGACACCCAACCACTGTATAATACCCCCACAAAAATTAGTAAAGTTTAAAGAAGGGCCTTACAACTATTTGGGGCTTCTAATTATTGAACCTGCAAGGAAAGGCTTTACAAATGTTCCTTTTGTATAGAAGTTAATAAAAAAAACATGTCATCCTAAAGCTAAGTTTGGGCAACAAGGACCTTCAGAGGTGCTAGTGGAGTTATCATCATCAGCATAGGAAGGGTTTCCCTTCTGTAAGGAGTCAGCAGCTAAAACAACAGCTTTTCAAAGTTTCAGTTAAGAATTAAATAGAAAAATGAATGGTGCAAATTGTCTTGGAAAATGTTTTCATTCTAGACCTTGAGTGAGAAGAACCTTGAACATCTCCTGATCAAGACTAATGACCTAATTGTCCTGACACAACCGCCAGGGGGCCACCATGGGATTTCAGGGCCACTGATTTTAGTGTTTTGGAGGTTTGGATCTAGGAGGAGGCTGACTGGGAAACAAGCAGAACAACAAAAGTAGCTTATATTCAGCAGAACACACTGTGTGCCTTCACAGGCATGGCTAGGCACAAGTACTGAAGCACAGACTGGCTCACAGGCACATAATCAAGATTCAGCCCAGCAAGGGATAACCAGAAGCAAGGTCCAACTCTAGGCAGAGATTAAGGAAAGCAGTGCACAGGTCAGACAGACTGAGGGGCATTGGTAGACAAGGAGACCTACCAAGAGGGAGACCTACAAGAAGGCCAAGTCATTAGTGGGCCTTTAATTCTTGTATATCGTGCCCAGAGCACATCCGGAATCCCCCTCTGTGATCCATGGTGCCAAGTGGGCATGCATTGGTTCTTAACATGCCAGTGCTGATGTCATAGAGCCATGGCGGCTCCGTGATGTCACTGCCAAGCAATAGACTGGTGCAGTCATTGCAGATTGCATTTTTTGCATGCAGATCCTTTACAACAGACACTTTCTGTGGAATTTCCCCCTTTTCTAGAGCTATAAAGATTCTGCCTCACTTCATCATAGAGGCAGAGGGGTATATTTATCAAAGCGTGAAGTTAATAGTGAAGTTCCGCCACTAGAGTGAAATTCCGCCACTTTCCATTCATTTCTATGGGATTTTTAAAGGCGTATTTATCAAAGGGTGAACTTTCACTTTCACCCATTGATAAATATGCCTTTCAAAATCCCATAGAAATGAATTGTGAACTGCGGAATTTCACTCTAGTGGCGGAACTTCACTCTTTGATAAATTTACCCCAGAGTCTTTATTGCTCTAGAAAAGGGGGGCATGAGCCCTTTAAAAGTATTTAACCAAAGAATGGAGGCAAAAATGACATGTACCTCTGCGGTGCCTTTCCACTGGAGTCAGATTAACTGCATTAGCCTATGATTAAGTGTTTGGAACACGAAACGCATCAGGCTGTTTGACACAATAAAACGTTTTGACATTTGAACATTTGCCTGGTGGAAGTTTTGCCTTCTTGAGTGCCTGCTCCATATTGGTCCGTCGGTTTATCCGCCCCTTGTGCTGAGGGCTCAGGGCGGTGCACCTGGGCCACTTCCTTGATGTGGTGAGTAACCATTAAACTAACAAGAGACCCTACAACACAGAAGCTTTTTTAAGATTAACTGCATCCCACAAAAAGGGGAAGGCGAGGTGCAGCTTTCATCAATAAAAATTAATGCAGCCTGGAACCTATTGATTCAACCTACAGCAAATGCCATCGGTCTAACATGTAGATTATTGGATTATTGGGAAGCGCCTGAGATTCCACGGCTCAACTGTAGGTATCTCGGCGGCTGCACGACGTTCCGCTACCATTCATTTCCATTAAAATTTCCCATTGGATTTCCAGAGCCCCCATTTGGCTTAATGGCTCTGCACAGTTATGTTTATGGACGTCATTATGATCCATCACGGGGCCTTTTATGCTTTTCTTTCTGTATTGACAAACTGGACTGATGGATGTGCAGAACGACATGCACCTAGCGAGACATAAAGCAGAGGGAAATGGCAGGAAGAAATGCCTCAACTGCGATTCATTAATGCTTCCAATGCTGTCGAGCACTTAATGAAAACTCCTTGTAATAGCTCTCGTCCTCCGGAGTAGAACATCTGTCTATAGAAGGATCAACACATTGTGCTCTGCGGGGCGGCTGTATTGATTGTAGGTCAATATTTGGCAAGGGAGGTACATGCAGCCAAAATATTTAACATTAGTTGAATGACTACAACACAATAAAGAGGCTTAGTGCCAAAGAGCTGACAGTCTATAGGGCTGAATAAAGACTCCGCTTCTACTTCTCACCTTTGGTTAAACGTATGCAGAAATAGAGTATTGGAAAGGGTCTAGAGCAGAGGTTTTTGGTTCAAATCCATGTTCAATAAAATCACAACATTAACTGGTCATCCAGATGGGCCCTTCAACCAAATTGGGATTGTTTGTGCTCAAGAAGAGGTGTTTACTGGAGGATGTGATGGAAATAGGGGTGTTTATCAAAACTGAAAAATGTTCTGGAATTTTTCTATTGGCAAATCTCAGGAAAACTGAACATTTCTCACCTTTATTTAGTTATTTGTCATCTGAATACTCTCAAGTGGGAAAATGCCCCTATACATTTCCCATAGATGGTCAATAGCACAGGAGGTCAATGATTTACAGATTCTGGATAACAGATCTAGGGATGCACCGAATCAATCATTTGGATTTGACCCAACCCCTATTTTGCGGAAGATTTGGCCAAATACCAAACTCAATCTTAATCCTAATTTTCATATGCAAATCAGGAAAAAGAGAACTGAGCACGGCTAAAATAATTTTTACTCCCTTGTTTTGTGACAAAAAGACGTGATTTTAAGGATTTGGTTCGGCCAGGCACGAGGATGCGGTTGAATCCAAATCTTGCTGACAAAGGTTGAATCTTGGCCAAATACCAAACCGAATCCTGCATTTGGTGCATCCAGGGTTAAAACCTGGAAGTTCGGCAGAGACACATGGAGACACACATGGAGATTCGGGGAGATTTAGTCGCCCGGCGACAAATCGCCTCTTCTTCAGGTGATTAATCTCCCCCAACTGTTCCGATTCCGTCCGAAGTTTCCTTGTGAGGCAACTTTGGAAAATGAAGCGCTCCAAGTGCCATCCCGCCAGGCCCAGACTGGCAATCTGTGGCTTCTGGCAAATGCCAGAGGGGCTGCTATAAGGAGCCATAGAAAGTTACTATTTAGTGGGCTGATTGGGCCTCTGTGTACCTGAAATGCCAGGGCCTATTTTAATTCTCAGTCCGGACCTGCATCCTACCGGCGATTTAGGTTATAGGAAGGCAATTCGGGGACATTAGTGCCTGAAGAAAAAGCAATTTGTCGCCGGGCGACTAATCTCCCCGAATCTCTATGTGTGTCTCTGCTCTTAAAGTTACAAGAGGCTTCTTTTTGCGCCTCCCCCTTGTAACTGGCTGCTCACTGATGCCTGAGGCAAAGTTCTCACCTTGACTCTTAACAGGAGTGGCCCTGCCTGTCCTAACAATGAAGTGACTCAACAGTGACTCAACAGTGAAGGCTGAAAGCTATAGTTCCATATAGTCCAAAGTCAGATAATAGTAACTCACCTGACTATAATTATGAGCCGGGTGTTCAGACCCCAGGTAGGGTTGCCACCTTTTAAAATAATCTTTACTGGCAGGTGGAGGGGGCGGGGTTAAAGGGCGGGCTGTGACGATAAAGGGGGCGGGCTGTGACGCGCTAATGGCTGGCCGGATGGTGCCATCAAAGGGGGCAGAGCCAAACATACGAATTTGGCAAAAACCCAGGAAAAAAGGTAAGTTTGGAGCAGGCTGGGGGCAGGCCATGGGCTTTTTTTTAGGTGTATTACAAATTTACCGGCAGCTACATTGCCGTAAATTTGTAATACCGGCCCTGGCCTTGGCAGGTGTTTTACCGGCTAGGCCGGTAAAATACTGGCTGGGTGGCAAGACTAACCCCAGGTCAGTCATGTAGGGGCGACCAGCAGTAGACATTGATATATACTGTATACATACCTCCCAACTGTCCCTTTTTCGGAGGGACAGTCCCTCTTTTGACAGCTCAACCCGCAGTCCCTCATTTGTACTGGAAAGTCCCTCTTTTCTCTGCACTGAACAGCCAGGAAAAGAAACAAAGTTTCTCACTTAATTGGCTTTTAGCAGAGAGCCCAGAACAGCTAACAGGTGCAAATAAGATACTTTGTAACAATTTTGAGACACAAAAACACGGTTTAGATAAGGAGAAATATTTTCAAACTTTCATAACCTGCCAAATTTTGTAAAACAAACATGGTAATCAGGGGGTGTGGCAAGAGAAAGGGGTGTGGTCAAAAAAAATTACGTGAGGAAAACATTTTTTGTCCCTCTTTTTACTTCCAAAATGTTGGGAGGTATGCTGTATATAGAGAGAGGTGAAGCCCACTCACTTTGATAAAGAGGCCACATAACACAGAAACCCCTAATTTACTCATCACAGTTACCTGTTTCTTCAAAAGGTATGAACAAATGGTATTTTCTATGCTGAAATCCAGCTGTTTAACAGTTCTTCTCTTTCTGCATCATTTGAAATCCTGGCAGGGAAGGAGGGACTAAACACTGATGTTACAAATTGTAACAACTTCTCCACAGCTTACAGACAGCATGCAGGAACTACATAACCCACAATGCATTGCACTGGGATGTTCCTTATTGAAATCACATGTGCAGGGAATTGTGGGGTTTGGAGGATGCAGGCTGAGGACAGATGGCTGTTGATACAAAGTAACAGTAGTCAGACAGCTCAGCAAAGTAGTCAGACAGATCAGCAGGAGAGCAGGGGGCTAGGCTCAGGGAACAATCAGAAACCATTAAAGATCATGAAAGGTCTGCATATTTTTTAATTGATGTATATTGCAAAGTTGTTTGAAATTATGTTTACTTTACAAAAAGCTCAAGTTATGTTTTTGTAGAGTTCCCCTTTAACATTAAATATATATATATAATGTGCATTGCGTGGAACAGTGATGGAGCCAGAGACACAAGTTTGGAGCTGCCTGAAGGTGTCGTTACTATGTCATAATGACAGAGGGAACTTATTAACAGGCTTCTCTCTGTCTTTGTGTTCTGTAGTGGAAGAAGCTGCCAGGGTTGGTTGTACAAATTTAAAACAGCGCATGGAAATGTGTCACGCTTGGTGTGTTTTACAACAAACAGTATTTCTTTCTGTGAAAACACATTCTTTTCTGCACTCTTGCTCAGGCACACACACAATGAAAGTATCTGCAAAGAGGGGCCTTTGCCCAAAAGGCACTTGGGATGACATTTCTGAGCCGCGTTCTAATTGCTGCTCTTTCTATTGAAATCAATGGGACATGCTCCCCGTGAGTCCAGGAGATATTCTTTGCAGACAAACTGCCTTTTGTAAGGACTCTTTTGAAGAGGTGGTTCAGCTTTAAGTTAACTTTTAGTATGTTATAGAATGGCTACTAGTGATGGGTGAATTTATTCACCACGCACAATTCGGAGCGAATTTCCGCATTTCGCCGCCGGCAAATAAATTTGCGGATTTGCAGCAAAAATTCACCAGCATCAATTTTTTTTACATCAGCGACATTACCGACGCCGGCGACACTTCAGACACCGGCGACAATTAAAGGGGAAGGAAACCCAGTTGGCGCAAAAACCCTCCCCCCCTCCCGTGTGTTGCCCACCCTCCCTCCTCCCCCCTGGCCTACCCGTCCCGCTGGGCAAATGCCCCTAACTTGTTACTTACCCTTCTGCGCAGGTCCAGTCCAGGGAGTTCACAGACGACATCTTCTTCCACGTGATCTTCTTCCTGCTTTGAACGGCTTTTTGGTGCATGCGCAGTAGGAGCATTTCGGATCTACTGCGCATGCGCCAAAAGTCATGAAGTACTACTAGGTTTCCTTCCCCTTTAAATGGACGCCCATTGGCTTTAATGTGCGTCAAATGTTGACAGCATCAAAATTGTTGCCAGCATCAATTTTGACGCCAGCAAATTGTCACCGGCTTCAAAAGTTGTGTTTCGCTAATTCTTCGCCTGTTTTGCGAATTTCGCGGGAAATTAGCGAATTCCGTGGCAAATCGAAACGGGACAAAATCACCCATCACTAATGGCTACTTCTAAGCAACTTTTCAACTGACATTCATTTTTTCTTACGGTACTTATAGTTTTTGAATTATTTGCCTTCTTCTTCTGGCTCTTTCCAACTTTAAAATGGGAATCACTGTCCCCTTAAAAAAAACAAATGCTCTGTAAGGTTATAATTTTATTGTTTCTGCTCATTCTTGTTACTTGTCTTTCTATTCAGCCCCTCTCCTATTCATATTCCAGTCTCTTATTCAAATCAATGCATGGTTGCTAGGGTAATTTGGACCATAGCAACCAGATGGCTGAAATTGCAAAATGGAGAGCTGCTGAGTAAAACCACAAATAATAAAAAATTAAAACTTATTGCAAATTGTCTCAGAATATCACTCTGTACATCATACTAAAAGTAAATTTAAAGGTGAGCAATCCCTTTAAGCGAAGCTCTTCTCATCATTCCAGTATGAGTTCAAATCCACCAAGGGTCAGATCTCATCCAGTGATGCTTTGTTTAATGAATCCAAAAATGTAATTCTAAGCAACTTTCCAGCAAACATTAATTAAAAGATATAACAATAGAAAGACGAAGCAGCTGTAGAGGGGCCCAGGAGTTTCAGGGGCCCAGGGGGAAGCCCAGACTGATGCACAGTGTCAGTACATATGTGCGCAGCAGAACATATTCCCTAAGAGTCTTTTGATTTTGGAGCTTAAGGTTAAATACCCAACAGGCACTTAAGCATAAACAAACATACACGTTAATTGATATCATTGTGTCCTTTGGATCTGTACCTATGTTAGCTGCCCCCTGGATATAGGAACAATGTACTTCATTACAACAGTGATGAGGTACAACCTGTGGCAACCCCACTGTAAAAGATCTTTTAGCCAGAAGGATGTTATTATTGACCGTATAGTAAAGTCTGTAGAGGCTGATTTGGTTTTCATGAAGGAGAGATGAGAGTCTGCACCTTGAACAGCTCAAAATGGAGATGTAAATGTATCCCTATATTTATCTTTAAAGGGTTGTTCCCCTTTAAATTAACATTTAGTATGACGTAGAGTGATATTCTCAGACAATTTGCAATTGATTTTAATTTTTTATTATTTGTGGTTCTTGAGTTATTTAGCTTTTTATTCAGCAGTCTGGTTGCTAGGATCCAGATTCCCCTAGCAACCATGCACTGATTTGAATAAGAGACTGGAATATAAATAGGAGAAGCCTAAATAGAAAGATGAACAATAAAGAGTAGCAATAACAATTAGGGGCAGATTTACTAAGATCGAGTGAGGGTTCGAATTTAAAAAAGTGCGAATTTTGAGGTAAATTTTTGGGTACTTTGACCATCGAATAGGCTATATTCGACCATTTGGCTTCGATTCTGATGATTCGAATTAAAAATCGTTCGACTATTTGACCATTCGATAATCGAAGTACTGTCTCTTTAATAAAAACTTCGACTTCATATTTAAAAAAAAGCTACCGAAGTGCAATGTTAGCCTATGGGGACCTTCCACAGCACTTTTCTACGTTTTTTTTGGTTGAATAAAAATCCTTTCATCGATCGCTAAAAATCGTTCGAATCGTTAGCTTTTTATTTAACCGCAGGATTGCCAAATTTGTTGAAAAAACTTCGAATTCGATATTCGAATTCAAAGTTTTTTAAGTCGATGGTCAAATTTAGAAGTTTTATGTACTTGGAAATTCGACCCTTAATAAATCTGCCCCTAAATGTGTAGCCTTAGAAAGTGTTTGTTTTTTTTAGATGGGGTCAGTGACCCCCCATGCTGTAAACTGAATGTGTTTATACAAAGAAATCACATGGATTACATACATACAACATACAGAACTACCTACATAATGATCAGTACCGGTACAAAAGGTAAGGAAGGTCCTGTGCAAAAGAGCTTACAATCTAAAGGGGAAGGGAATGAGACACAAGGGGGCAGATTTACATATGGTCGAATATCGAGGGTTAATTAACCCTCGATGTTCGACTGCCGAATGTAAATCCTTCGACTTCGAATTTGAAGGATTTACCGCAAATAGTTTGATCGAACGATCGAATGAAAAATCGTTCGAACGAACGATTAAATCCTTTGAATCGTTCGATTTCGAAGGATTTTAATCCATCGATCGAACGATTTTTCTTCGACCAAAAAATTGTTAGAAAGCCTATGGGGACCTTCCCTAACATTGCACCTCGGTAGGTTTTAGGTGGCGAAGTAGGGGGAAGAAGTTTTTTTTAAAGAAACAGTGTTTCGACTATTGAATAGACTATCGATATTCGAACGATTTTTAGTCCGAATCGTTCGATTCGAAGTCGTATTCGAAGGTCGAAGTAGCCAATTCGATGGTCGAAAGTAGCCAATTCGATGGTCGAAGTAGCCAAAAAAAACATTCGAAATTCGAAAGTTTTTTTTAATTCTATTCCTTCACTCGAGCAAAGTAAATGTGCCCCAAGGTGTGGGAGTCGGCAAGATCAGAAATAAGCAGGTGAGAGATGTAGCATATGGTATTGCGTTTGGTAGTTAAGCAGAGTGAGGGTAGGCTTCTCTAAATAAATGTAAGGTTGGGAGAAAGTGGGACACACCAGGGGAGAGAGTTCCAGAGGAGGGGTGCAGCCCTTGTAATGTCTTGAATGCGAGCGTGTGAGGAGGTAATGAGAGAAGAGTTGAGTAGCAGGTCAGTAGAGGAGAGTAGTGAGAAGTTGGGTGAGTATATAGAGTTGAGTTCAGAGGTGTAGGGAGGGGCAGAGTTATGAAGTGCTTTAAATGTCAAGATTATTAATTATAATTTTATTCTGAAAGGTAGCGGGAGCCAGTGTAGGGATTGGCAGAGTGGCATGGCAGAGGAGGAGCGGTTACTGAGGTGTATAATCCTGGCAGCAGTGTTCATTATGGACTGGAGAGGTGACTGGCGGGGAAGGCCAATTAATAGAGAGTTACAATAGTCTAGACGTGATATAATGAGACAGTGAATAAGAATTTTGGCAGCATCTTGGGTGATAAATGATCATATTTTGAATATGTGACTGGATATGAGGAGTGAAGGACAGGGCAGAGTCTAGGATAACCCCTAGGCACCGGGCCTGGGGAGATGAGTTGATGTATGGTGGAAACCATAAAAATATTCAGCATTTATAAACAGCCGTGTTTCACTGAAAGAGGCCGTGCATCATCAATAGACACAAGCCAGGCAGATAGGAGCCTGGAACACCTAATTGCTCAGCTTAATGACCATAGAAAGGTTCCCCATACAGGGAAGACTCTGGTGTTGCACCTGGTGTACAGCTGTCTGGCTACCTTTATGCTAAATTGACTTCAGAGCTCTTGCCGTTCAATCAGTGTGGAAATTTTTTCAGCTATAATTGGATTTCTCAGGACCACAAGTGGGAATCACATTTCAGCAGATTTCCTAGTAGAATAGAGTCTATGGCAAAAACAAGAGTCGTCACTCTGTCTGCATGCTCCCTCTGCAATTATCATTTGAAAGCTTTAAATGGTCCATCATAATAATTCAAATTAACCAGAGAACAATTATACATAAATAAAATGACCTGGGAGGAGGGGTATTACTGCTTCTCGTTCTCCAAAAATATATATGCGTTGCACCGGTGCATATCGTTCAGCCCAAATAGGGTAGTAGTAAAGAAAGAGTAGCAGTAAAAGACATAGTAGCCAATCATAAATTGCTTACAAATAGGGGACCAGTAAATACCATCTGCTGATTTGTTGCTATGGGATACTAGACCTAAGGGGACAGTTTGCACTATATCAGCCATTCATAGATTAGGGTGAAGAAAGGCTGGAACTGCAGGTGGCATTTGTTGGTCCCCTATTTGAAAGCAATATATGATTGGCTACTTTGTCTTTTACTGCTACCCCTTCTTTACTACTACCCTTCAAACTAATGTATGAATTTTTGGCAGCAGTTAATGGGCAACGGGTTGCACCTCCCGGATAAGAATTAATTATATCTTAGTTGGGATTAAGTTCAAGATACTGTTTTATTATTACAGAAAAAAAGGAAACCATTTTTTAAAAACTTGGATTATTTGGATAAAACGGAGTCTATGGGAGATGGCCTTTCCGTAATTCGGAGCTTTCTGCATAATGGGGAATTTCCAGATAACAGATCCCATACCTGTACAAAAGCAAACCCTTCCTAAAAACTGTATAATAGGCAGAATATTTATTTGTACCTCCCCTGTGCAGTTTGATTGATCCTCATTGATTAGCAGAGAGTTACTCATACCTTCCCGATGTATAAAGACTTGATGAGTTCATTGCTGGCTGCTGTTGAGAGAAGAAGGAATGGACAGAAAGCAGTGCTGTATATAAACTGCCTGGCACACGACATTGGGGCTTTTTTGTTTCTGGAGCAGGCTGAGTAGGTGATTGAAGGTGCCTCGGGGTGAACCTGTCTAGAGAAAGCCCAGTTGTGTGTAATAACTGAAATAAAGAGGAGTTTTTGGAGAATTTTTTTCTCTAAAGCTCATGGCACATGCAGTAATGCTGGGCACTTATTCATGCCACACTGAAAAAAACCCTTCCACCCCCTACTGTCGCACCCCCACTGATTTTTCCCGAAATATGCCCACCTTGGGTGGGTGATATTGGGCTAATTTGATCGTTTGGCTCTCCCAAACAGTGAGATATCCAAAAATTCGCACTGCCAACTCAATTCAAGATAGGAGTGTAACATCCCTCAATCAGGTCACCACTTTCCTGATATATGAACTTTCAATAGTAGAAAAATGAGGAGAGCACTCTTTAAGCATATGAATGCTGTGGTTATTTGTTTATTTGCCGACTACCAGTACACCAGTGTACCGGTAGAAAAATTCTCTATAAATATATAAATATCTCTGATAAATAAGCTGGGATTGGAACCTTATAGTTCCCAATCTCATGTGTGCATCTGGATTCAAGTACAATATCAAGGCGAATATCTGACCATGTTTGGACAATTGTGGATGCGATCCTCAATCTGAAGGGAGAACTTAAACCTGCTATTATGGTTGGTATCCCAAACCCAGAACAATCCCCAAGGTCTCAGTCGTGGCTTAAGGTGGCCATACACGGGCCGATAAAAGATGCTGACAGACCGAGTCGGCAGCTTATTGGCCCGTGTATGGGGGCCAGAAAGTCGGCCAGATCTCGATCGGATGGGAATAAAAATCCAGTCGGATCTCGGCCGCATCTGTTCGTTGATGTGGACCTGTGATCCGACCGCCCGTTCCCGTTCTCTAGGATCCGATCGTTGGGCCCTATATTGGGCGCGATATTGCCCACCTCAAGGTGGGCATATCGGAGAGAGATGTCGCCAAACGAGCGGATCTCTCCATATATGGCCACCTTTAGTCTTCAGCCTATAACAACCAGATTTCGCTTTGGGAGGAGCCCTCCACTACTCGGGTGCTGCCAGGTCTAAATATTAGAGGACCAGGGAGAGAGAGTTCTGAGCAGGTAAGGGACCAGGAATAGAGAACAAGAAGAGTAGTGAGGGACAGGTCGGGTTGAATACCAAACAGGAGCAGCAGTTCAGGAGACTAAGGAAAGTCGGGTCACAGGCCGAGTCAAACACACCTACACCATACAAAGTACAAAGCAGGATCCAAGAGAGAAGTCCTTATACAGGCTAGGGTCAGGACAGGCAGCAGACTAGGCAATATCAGGAACAGACAGGGTCAATAACAGATCAGGAATACAAGAAAATTGCACCCAGGGACTAAGAATAGACTTTTACATTGGGCAAGTTACAATCAGGCATGGATTTGTGGAAAGGCCACCAAGGCCTAAGGCGACAGGGTTTTAGGGGGCGGCATAGGGTTTTAGGCCTGGCTGGTAAAAATTATGGTTGATCCCAATGCTATTAATAAGAGAAAAATTATAAATATATAGGAAGGTCGTTATTTTTTTCCAGATAAGGTCAAACCCTAGGACGACATGAAGCCCAACCACACCACATTGGATCGGGAGCTCTGGGGCTGATCAGGGGCGCCCGCTATGTAAATCCGGCCCTGGGTACAATTGGTGCCTGCGCCTTTAAATATTTGAATCTCGTACCAAAATGTGATGATGTCATCCGTTTTGCCGATTCAAACAAGGAAGTGAGCGGCGCGGCTATTCTTTCAGTACGCGCATCGCAGTGAACAAGGAAGGAATCGGCAGCCGTCTCCGCTGTGGGCGCGACGGGCATCCCCTTCACATCCCCACTAGACCATTAGGGTGAGTTCTTACACCTGCCCGATCAACATCTGCCCACGCAAAACCAGATAAACTACTGAACTGGTCTAAAGGGTCGGAATTGGCAGCTTAAATCTGCCTGTGTATGGCCACTTTTAGTGGCACATCATTCAAAATAAGGAGCACCACTGGCACAGGCTACAAAGGAGCCCTGTATGTACCACCGGCCCTATAACAGAGATGGTAAGGTCACAAATGCATTGTACCCGTCAGTGCTGTGCTTTCCACCTAGTATCAGATTGGTGCAGGGGGCAGCCACAATGTGGAGGGAAGTGCTTTAAAAATGAGCACTAGAGGGAACACTTTTCTGCCCCTTAGTGTTCTTAAAATTGCATCTGTAACTGGTCCCCTACTGTATGTCCTAACTAGACCAAAGTCTATGACACAATAGTATATTAGTAGCTGCTAGACAGTAATCAGCTGCATTATTGTATATTCAGCAAGTAGAACAATTCTACCTCTATAGGAAACAATTAGGAGTAGCAGCTACTAATAACCACGGTTGACAGAAGCCTAACCAATGTGACACCAGTGAGAAATTACCCTGTTGAGCTGCCCAGTTTTTTTTATTATCTGTGTCCCCATCCTGATGGGAAATGCCCATAAATGAATCACCAAAATTGCTTTCCTTGCCTGCCTCCAAACTGGAAAGTTGTTATTATCATTCATCAACCTTGGCCTTATCAGAATGGCAGAAAATAGAATGAGGAAGGAGAATATTGTCAGAGTAATTGCCTTTACGCTCCAAAACCAAGATGCAGCGGAAGGCAAAGTTCTCTGGGTTACTAAAGTCACAGTCAGCTCGTGTCTGGGCCACACTCGTGGAGTAACATGGTTGGAAGTGTTTCTGTAGATGGATCAGTCATCGATGTGTTGTGTGTGGACTCGCAATTCCCACTGAAGGGTGTCAGAGCTTTTAGAGGCCAGAGAAGAGATGATTGTCCACCCATATAAAGAGCAATATTTGTAGGTAGGAAGAGGTCTGTCTGGTTGCATTTAACAGCAACATTTCAATTATTATTTGTTAAGACATAACCTTGTTGTACGCGTCACTGCCCCAGGCACAACATTACATCACTATTCCGCACAGAAACCCATTAAGGAGATCTTTAGCCTTATTTTCCTAATTCATTCATTTTGCCAAAGTAAAGGAACCTTGCGTCATTCCCACCTCCAATCACATTTTACCTTCTTTGGGTTGAAATCATGCAACTTTCCTCTCCCTCTGGCCAAAATTCCTTCCTCCCATCAGCGCGATGATTCACTTCCCTATAAGCCACTGAGAATATTTGAAACGATTAATTCAGTTTTTCCATCTTCCTTCCCTTGGCTATTAGGGACAAGCAATTAATTATCAACAGATTATTTTACCAACCAAATATACGTAAAGCTCTCGTAGCTTGCACCCAACCGCCCAACATGTCCATCTCATCAGCTTCCCTCTGTAACCTCTGCATAAAAATCCCTTTGTTTCCTAAATGTCTCTCGGCTGTAATTATTAATATGAAATCCTAAAATATCATCCCTTCTTCACCTCAGGCTCTCTGCCGTTGGTTTGATACAGTTTAACTCCCATCCCTGACGAATTTTCCCAATTTCTTAACCTCCTTATTATTTTACCCATTGTCATTTCAACTCAGCTTCAAAAGCTTCACAATCATGTCATAAGCAAAGATTTCTTTTTCCTTCAACTGGTCGGCTGAATTGTACCCTGGCGCCATTCAATCCTGAATAAAACATTTTTCCTGTCATATCTACTATATCTACCAATAATTCCATTTACTATTTCTGTAATATGAGTGATACTGAACTATATAACTCAGCCTGCAGCCTTGTGTACAGATTGTATCCCTTATAATAAATGAGTGATACTCAGAGTTCCCTGTATAACTCAGCCTGCAGCCTTGTGCCTTTATATGGTCACAGAACAACCCCTCAGTGACTTCTAATATCCTTATCATTTACAGTAGGGGGTACATTATCCCTTATAATACATGAGTGATACTCAGAGTTCCCTGTATAACTCAGCCTGCAGCCTTGTGCCTTTATATGGTCACCGAACAACCCCTTAGTGACTTCTAATATCCTTATCATTTACAGTAGGGGGTACATTATCCCTTATAATACATGAGTGATACTCAGAGTTCCCTGTATAACTCAGTCTGCAGCCTTGTGCCTTTATATGGTCACCGAACAACCCCTTAGTGACTTCTAATATCCTTATCATTTACAGTAGGGGGTACATTATCCCTTATAATACATGAGTGATACTCAGAGTTCCCTGTATAACTCAGTCTGCAGCCTTGTGCCTTTATATGGTCACAGAACAACCCCTCAGTGACTTCTAATATCCTTATCATTTACAGTAGGGGGTACATTTCCCCCTTATAATACATGAGTGATACTCAGAGTTCCCTGTATAACTCAGCCTGCAGCCTTGTGCCTTTATATGGTCACAGAACAACCCCTCAGTGAAATCTAATATCCTTATCATTTACAGTAGGGTGTACATTATCCCTTATAACACATGAGTGATACTCAGAGTTCCCTGTATAACTCAGCCTGCAGTCTTGTGCCTTTATATGGTCACAGAACAACCCCTCAGTGAAATCTAATATCCTTATCATTTACAGTAGGGTGTACATTATCCCTTATAACACATGAGTGATACTCAGAGTTCCCTGTATAACTCAGCCTGCAGCCTTGTGCCTTTATATGGTCACAGAACAACCCCTCAGTGACTTCTAATATCCTTATTATTTACAGTAGGGGGCAGGTCTGGACTGAGAATCAAAATAGGCCCTGACATTTCAGGTACTAAGAGGCCTCAACAGGCCACACAGAGGCCCAAACAGCCCCCACCAGCCCACTAAGTTCTGAGTGTCTATGGCATCTTACAGCAGTCCCTCTGGCATTTGCCAGAACCCACAGATTGCCAGTCCGGCCTGGTAGGGGGTACATTATCCCTTATAATACATGAGTGATACTCAGAGTTCCCTGTATAACTCAGCCTGCAGCCTTGTGCCTTTATATGGTCACAGAACCCCTCAGTGACTTCTAATATCCTTATCATTTACAGTAGGGGGTACATTATCCCTTATAATACATGAGTGATACTCAAGTTCCCTGTATAACTCAGCCTGCAGCCTTGTGCCTTTATATGGTCACAGAACAACCCCTCGGTGACTTCTAATATCCTTATCATTTACAGTAGGGGGTACATTATCCCTTAGTTCTCTGTATAACTCAGCCTGCAACCTTGTGTCTTTATATGGTCACAGAGCCCTCAGTGACTTCTAATATCCTTATCATTTACAGTAGGGGGTACATTATCCCTTATAATACATGAGTGATACTCAAGTTCCCTGTATAACTCAGCCTGCAGCCTTGTGCCTTTATATGGTCACAGAACAACCCCTCGGTGACTTCTAATATCCTTATCATTTACAGTAGGGGGTACATTATCCCTTATAATACATGAGTGATACTCAGAGTTCTCTGTATAACTCAGCCTGCAGCCTTGTGTCTTTATATGGTCACAGAACAACCCCTCAGTGACTTCTAATATCCTTATCATTTACAGTAGGGGGTACATTATCCCTTATAATACATGAGTGATACTCAGAGTTCTCTGTATAACTCAGCCTGCAGCCTTGTGCCTTTATATGGTCACAGAACCCCTCAGTGACATTTAATATCCTTATCATTTACAGTAGGGGTACATTATCCCTTATAATACATGAGTGATACTCAGAGTTCTCTGTATAACTCAGCCTGCAGCCTTGTGTCTTTATATGGTCACAGAACAACCCCTCAGTGACTTCTAATATCCTTATCATTTACAGTAGGGGGTACATTATCCCTTATAATACATGAGTGATACTCAGAGTTCCCTGTATAACTCAGCCTGCAGCCTTGTGCCTTTATATGGTCACAGAACCCCTCAGTGACTTCTAATATCCTTATCATTTACAGTAGGGGGTACATTATCCCTTATAATACATGAGTGATACTCAAGTTCCCTGTATAACTCAGCCTGCAGCCTTGTGCCTTTATATGGTCACAGAACAACCCCTCGGTGACTTCTAATATCCTTATCATTTACAGTAGGGGGTACATTATCCCTTAGTTCTCTGTATAACTCAGCCTGCAACCTTGTGTCTTTATATGGTCACAGAGCCCTCAGTGACTTCTAATATCCTTATCATTTACAGTAGGGGGTACATTATCCCTTATAATACATGAGTGATACTCAAGTTCCCTGTATAACTCAGCCTGCAGCCTTGTGCCTTTATATGGTCACAGAACAACCCCTCGGTGACTTCTAATATCCTTATCATTTACAGTAGGGGGTACATTATCCCTTATAATACATGAGTGATACTCAGAGTTCTCTGTATAACTCAGCCTGCAGCCTTGTGTCTTTATATGGTCACAGAACAACCCCTCAGTGACTTCTAATATCCTTATCATTTACAGTAGGGGGTACATTATCCCTTATAATACATGAGTGATACTCAGAGTTCTCTGTATAACTCAGCCTGCAGCCTTATGCCTTTATATGGTCACAGAACCCCTCAGTGACATTTAATATCCTTATCATTTACAGTAGGGGTACATTATCCCTTATAATACATGAGTGATACTCAGAGTTCTCTGTATAACTCAGCCTGCAGCCTTGTGTCTTTATATGGTCACAGAACAACCCCTCAGTGACTTCTAATATCCTTATTATTTACAGTAGGGGGTACATTATCCCTTATAATACATGAGTGATACTCAGAGTTCCCTGTATAACTCAGCCTGCAGCCTTGTGCCTTTATATGGTCACAGAACAACCCCTCAGTGACATTTAATATCCTTATCATTTACAGTACATGTATATGGATCAGATTTTATTGGCCGTGAGATGCAGATATAACTGACACAAGTAGAAAACAAAGAGCTGACTGTTTATAGCAGAGGGCTGTTATTTTGCTGGTTCCCAGTTAGTGCAAAGAGGTGACAGAGAAACAACGAGAGAAAGAGAAAAACAAATAAGATACAACCAGGCTGGTGCAATATTGGATAAAAATAAATGTACACGTTATTACCAGTGTGATGGATGGGACCCATGTGTAGTTTGTGCTGAACTAATCACTTGCTGTTCATTTTGGTCAAACATTTGATCATCATCATTGCCATTGATTTACAGTATATAGTGCCAGCAAACTACACAGCACTTTACATGTTTGTATAACAAACAAGGAACTTACAATCATTTAACAAACAGGGGAATAGGAATGGACCCTGCTCACAAGAGCTTACAATCTAACCTGAAATGAAAATATTGAAATATGTTTGAATTTTTAAAAAATTCTGCCCCCAATGGACAAGTTAAGTAAGTAATAATAACATCATTGGTGCCGCAATTCACTTGCTGCAGGACAGTAGGGGCTATTGATGACACCCTAGAACTCCCGTCATGTCCAGGTGGGTTATAAATCCAGTTCCCTGGTATCAATGGGTTTACTTGTGCAGTATTCATCAGAGGAGGCTGGGCAAGCACATTGGCACTCCCATCAGCAAGTACTGGCAAGTGCAAGGAGCATGTAGTGCCTTTTATGAATGGCATCAACACACCTACTGCTGTGTTCAAGGTTTAAGGCAGTGATCCCCAACCAGTAGCTCGTGAGCAACATGTTTCTCCCCAACCCCTTGGATGTTGCTCTCAGTGGTCTCAAAGCAGGTGATTATTTCTCAATTCCTGGCTTGGAGGCAAGTTTTGGTTGCATAAAAACCAGATGTACTGCCAAACAGAACCTCCTGTAGGCTGCCAGTCCACATAAGGACTACCAATAGCCAATCACAGTGCTTATTTGGCACCACCCAGGAACATTTTTCATGCTCATGTTGCTCCCCAACTCATTTTACATCTGAATGTTGCTCACGGGTGAAAAAGGTTGGGGATCCCTGGTTTAAGGAATCACGTGCAACTTTAATGTGGTTTTTGGGGGATTCATGCAAATGTGTTGAAAACCCCTTGTTCTGGGAATTTTAACCATTCCTATGCCATTGGATAAGGTTGGTGGTTTGTGGCACAATTATTTAGCTTTATGGCACACATAACATTTCTCTGCCAGTTAAAGAAATACATGTCCATTCGGTGCTTGCTGTCATTTCTATCTGCCAACCACCAGATGAAATATGGCTGCAGAGAAATGTTCTAAATGCCATACGCTGGCACAGACATGCCCGATACCCCTGTGCCTCCTGCCAGTCACCCTGGCAATTAAAGAACCCTGCATAAATCCCCATAGACTACATAAACCATACAAAGCCTCCTTCTTCTGCTGCCCCTAATTATGATATATTCTAGGCTGATTAAATACCTTGTTAGGAGCAGAGCTCTGCCATCACCAGTTTCCTATTTCCCTAATGGTTAGCCATTCCAGACTTTATAATTTAGCATTAAATGATCCCTATTCTGCCCAGTGAATCTGCTGAAATTTCTGGCTGATGTATTTTTTTGGCAAAGGATGAGACATTGGTCTGATAATCTGCAATAAGAAACATGTTGGCCAATGAGACAGAGGTTATTAGGCAGACTGATTAGCGGTGCTGAGGAATAAGCAGACGTCCCTGGATATTCCCTCCTGTTCTGTTTGCAGTTCAACGTGCACTGGGGATTTGTTGTGCTCCATGTGATAAGACACTAGTGTGTGTGTGTGATACACTGCAGTATAGACACAGTCACGTGTTTGTGTTTACTGAACTGATTGCTCATCGGGCACAGCTCACGTAGTGTCAGACATGGTAGCTACTGCCCAAATTAGCCCCATCTACTTACTTTCATTACTTAATCTTCACCCAAAAACAGTTTTTTGCACCATGGGGAAATTTGTTTTATTTTTAGCAACTTTCTAAAACTCAGAAAGTTCAATGTAAATGCCTTCCAAGAAGGGATGCACCGAATCCACTATTTTGGATTCGGCCAAAGCCAAATCCGAATCCTAATTTGCATATGCAAATTAGCAGAAACATTTTTACTTCCTTGCTTTGTGACAAAAAGTCACGCAATTTCCCTCCCTGCCCCTAATTTGCATGTGCAAATTAAGATTGCTTCGACTGGGCAGAAGGATTAAGGCAAAATATGAATCTTGTGGAAAAAGGCGAATCCTGGCCGAATCCCAAACCGAATCCTGGATTCGGTGCATCCCTAATACAAAGAGAGTCCACTTTGTGACCACACCCTTAAATGCCACGCCCATTTTATAAAAACATTCCCCCAGACATGCCGGTATTTTTACAGAAAATGGATAATCAGCATAATAACTGCAGACATGCCTGAAGGATCACTATAGAAATATATAGGGCAGATATTAAAAAATGGACAATTTTGTTTACTACAACATGGCAACAAGCACCAATACAACTTTTATTTTAATAAAAAAAAAAGCTTTCTATTTACAGAGCTCAGAAATATCTGTGACGGAAAGTGAATGTGCTCATGGAACGCAAGGAATAATATACGTATATATGTATCCCTTTTTTGGATCTATTTTTAGGGTGGGCCCCTACAGACCTGGAGTCAGTGTTTATTATTTTAGTCTCGGATAGAGTCCGGCTGTCGCTGTCGGCCCTGCCCGAGGTGCTGGATTTTCCATGGAGGTATCACAGCCCTGACAAGTATATTTCACTCTGCTGGGAAAGTAACATGGCAGCCCCAGACTGGCCCATCTTAGTCATATATATATATATATTAACTGTGTTGTAAATACAAAGAGGGTTGTGTCCTTTGAATCAAACAAGAAATGTGTAATTTGGCCAAACTCACTCTTTTTCCTCTTCATGGGATCATATGACTAAAACTTCCCAACATCTGGTGCCGATTAGTAAACAAAGAGATCCCAACCCACACCCAGATTCCACGGTACATTGGAGTGGGAGAAATGAGGCAAGGTAAATACTGATTGTGATATTATATCCGCTTTAACTCCTTCCATAGAACCACAGGGAGGCAAGGAACAAGCAGAGCTCAAGGGTGCCTTTATTGTACCCAGCTCCATGGGGTGCACCCAAAGGACAGAACATGGGTCTCCACCTAATAAATATGTGGATTATCCAGGAGGGAAACTTCCCCTAATTCCCTCTGCTTTGCATACGAATGCGCATAGGGTTTTAGCATATTCCCCTTGCACCCTATACAATAAGATTGCTCAACACGTGGCATAATTGGACTATAATACTTCTTATCCATTGGGAAAGATCCATTATCCATTACCTGTTCTTATCTACTGGAGCCATCTCTGCTCCTTTCGGTACAATGGTGCTACATTGGCCAAAGAGTCGGCAAAAGGTCAAAAGCCTGAATTCACTTATGATCATGATCACCCATAACACTGGCTGCTGAAATTTTAAGGTGCTGTATTATTTTTGTATCACCTTGTTTGTTACTTTTTTGTTTGTTTGTTTTTCACAAGTATTTTAGGGGTGCAGCTGACCCAAAAGATCTGAGGGACATTTGCAGCCTTGGTTGAACCCAGGGGACAAGAGACGCTGCATAGCCATTAGGTGAAGGTGGGTTTAAAGCCTCTGCAGGACTCATTGCCAGAGTTTCATGGGGAAAAGGGATGCCCCCTAGTCTTACAACCACCCCTTGCATCTTTGCAGCCTTTGGACAAGGGATACAAGGAGTATCGGAGCTTTAAGCACAGGATTTTTTTCATTACTGGGCACTTGGGTGATCAGAAAGAACCCACCTGGGACCTCAAAAAATATGGCATCCACATCTGTGGCCAAATTGTGGCCTGACAAAGGTCAAGCTTTATGTGTGTGTGTGTGGCCAACAGCATGTGTCTCCTAATGAGTAAGTGTTGCAACTGTCCAGGTCAGACACCAGTAATGTAACATAATCCTACTGACCTGGGTGCAATATTTCCCATTCTCCTTATCCATGGCATGGATACTGCAGCTTTGCCTACACCTCATCCCCCTTTATCTACTAATATTGCCCATATATCGTCAACTTGGGAGGGAGGCTATCCGCTCCCCCCAAAACTCCAACAGAGGTCATGTTATGCTTTGAATATTTATTTGTTTATCCAGTATTTACTTTTCAGATCAGCTGTGAAACATGAACCACTTGTGAAACATAAATCTCTAGAGGTGTTTTGTTACTACAATCATGTAAATAATAGCAAGCCTGTATATATATATATATATATATATATATATATATATATATATATATATCTCTGTATATCTGTAGCGGTTACTTTCATGTTCCTCTCAAATGCCCAAGCATGGCCAGGCTGAAGGCCAAAAGAAGTTATAGAGGCCACATACATGGGCCGATAAAAGCCGGGCCCCTCTTGACAGCACTGAAGCCGTGCCGCCCTTCCAAAATCCAGAAAAGCCGAACAGCCGATGACCCGAATCGCGATATGACCTGAAGCCACGAAAACAGCTGAAATTGTCCAGGATAAACATTAGGAAAATGATGAAGCGGCGAAAAGACCCAAAGTTAAGAAAGGAGGCGAAGTTGAAGTCCTGAAGCCATGATTCCTCCGAACACCAATGTGTGTTTTTTTTAAAAAATTTTAATCCCCTGGCCACCAATGTTTTATTTAATACTCTATAGGCCCCTGCCACCATTGTTTTTTTTTTTTTTTAAATATTCTCTGGGGCCCCAATTTTTTTAACCTGTAAGGAGGGCCCTGGTGCCAATTTTTTTTAAAAAATATTCTTTGGGGCGCCAATTGTTTGTTTTTTTCCTTGTAAGGGGGGGCCCTGGCACCAAAGTTTTTTAAAAAAAAACTTTTATGGTGGGCCCTGGCGCAATGTTTTTTTTTAACTTATAGAGGGCCCTGGTCACCAATTATTTTCTTTAACTTGTAGGGGGGCCCTGACCACCAATTTTTTAAACAAAACTTTTATGGGAGGCCCTGGCGCCACAAATTTTTTTTTAACTTATAAGGGGGCCCTGAACATAGGGTTGCCACCTTTTCCGGAAAAAAATACCGGCCTTCCTATATATTTATATTTTTTCCCTATTAATAACATTGGGATCAACCATAATTTTTACCGGCCAGGCCAGTAAAATACCGGCCAGGTGGCAACCCTACCTGACCATCAATAGCTTTTTATAACTTGTGTGTGGGGGGGGTTACCTTTTTTAGCGCTGATGTCTGTGTGGTCAGGGTCGGACTTACTGTTTAGATGCCCCAAATCCAGCTCCATTCGCCCGTCTCCTCCTCCCCCTCCTTCCGCTCCCCATCTCCTCCCCTTCCCCTCCCCATCTCCTACCCGCCCAATTCCTTTAGGTGCGAGCGGGCGCACAGGCAGACGCAGAAATCATCCAGCGGATCGGTGCTGGAGACATGTGGGAGATTTTCAAGTCTCCAGCGCTCGTACTTAAATGCGGCTGGGCGGCGTGCGCCCCTGAAATTCTGTCGCCCTAGGCCAGGGCCTTTGTGGCCTCTCCACAAATCCGGGCCTGTGTGTGGTCTTTTAACTGTGGTGTGAGCGGGATCTGGGGTGGGGCTTGGGGGCTGGATGGGCGGGGCCCAGGGGACCCCAAAAATGTTGTTGTACAAGGCCCCATGATTTCTAATGGCAGCTGCTTTCTTTATATCAGCTCTCATGCCTGGAAATTTGTGGGCTCCCTGCAGCAAGTAGATGCGGGTCTGCGACAGTTCTTGGGGCCAGATAAGTTGTTGCACGTGCCAGACCCCTCTGAAGGATTTTGCAAGGGGGGCCCAGTTGCAGGTTGGTATGCCAATGGAGGAAACCACCTTATTTTGCATCAGGGCGGGATAACGTCACCTAAATGAGTATCAATTGTAGAACTGACACCACAGCATAAGCACTATAACTCCCAGTTTCCCTCTAAACATGCCGGGCCCCTGAGCCCCGGGGAGTATGAAGATGTATAAAACCATCACAGCTCCATTGCACAGGTGCACTAACTCCCGGGGCCTCTCTAGCTGCCTCTAATATTACACAGCCCCCCAGTGTATTTAACAAAACCCCACTAACTGAACAAACACAGTCTGAGTGCTGGAGACAGGCATGAATGAAACAAGAAACTTGCAGGGAGTTGTGTCTGTCTCATGCCTCCATCCTGCAGCAAGTCACCTCCAGGCTTATTTATGGCAAGGCACATCCCATATCATTGTCTGCCTTTAATCATTTTCCTAATGTTTATCCTGGACTTTTTTCAAAGCGGTTAAACCCGAGGGTTAGCTCTTTTTCCCATTGCTTTGTCAGCTCCCTCCCTGTTTGATGAAGTGCTGGAGCACTGGGATAATAGAGAGTCACTTCTCTTATCCCCATGGAGTAAAGGTTTTGAACTGGAACTACATTTCTATCAAGAATTTCATACTTCTGCCCCACCCCCATACATTTGCAAACAATTATCTGTCTCTTGCCCACATTTCATTTATTTCTAAAATCTCAATATTATTACTTATTATTAGGGTAATTAATTCCCTGATTTCTCACTTATTCTGTCATTCAGACAAATCCCTCCTTGCTAAAAATGTTAGCATAAAATAAACTGTCAGTATAGAGAGGGATATTCGGAGACAATTTGTAATCGGTTTTCATTTTTTTATTATTTGTGTTTTTTTAGTTATTTAGCTTTTTATTCAGCAGATCTCCAGTTTGCAGTTTCAGCAATTTGGTTGAATTAATATGAATAAGAGACTGGAATATGAATAGGAGAGAGACTGATAGAGAGATGAATAATAAAAAGTAGCAATAATAATACATTTGTAGCATTAGGGTCAGGGAACACAGGCAGATTCAGGGAGATTAGTTGCCCGGCGACAAATATCCTCTTCTTCGGGGCGACTAATCCCCCGAACTGCCTCCCCACCGGCTAAAATGTAAATTGCCGGTGGGATGGCACTCGGAACGATTTGTTTTCTAACATTTCCTCGTGAGGCAACTTTGGGTGACTTCGAAAAACGAATCGTGCCGAGTGCCATCCCATTGGCGATTTACATTTTAGCCAGTGGGAAGGCAGGGGAGGCAGTTTGGGGAGATTAGTCGCACCCGAAGAAGAGGAGATTTGTCGCCGGGTGACTAATCTCCCTGAATCTGCCTGTGTGCGCTGACCCTTAGAGAGATCTTTTTTTTTAGTTGGGGTCAGTGACCCCCATTTGAAAGCTGGACAGCGTAATAAAAAAAGGCAAATAATGAAGGCCAGTTGAAAAGTTGCTTAGAATTAGCCATTTTATAACATACTAAAAGTTAACCACCCCTTTAAATATCCCATCTGGAGCCATTTGTGGGGGAATGTCACCTTAAGAGGCAATAGTGCTCATTTACAAGTGCAGCGTGCAAAGTTCAATCAGTCGCCATTTTTTTTACCCAGACTTATTTTCTCCCAAATTTCTATGGAGAGAGGGGGGGGCAATGAGTGTTGGGGTTTTGTCATTTCTCCTGCTCTGAGTCACAAAGACATCTATTAACTATGGCAACCCTGCCTTCAAGGTGGCAGTTGCTCTTGGGTTCCTCAGTGTCAGCTTGCACCCAATTTGAAAAAGGGTGGAGCCAATGCACCTCCCCATAGATGGGGTGCAGACCAAAGTAGAACCCCTCTTTATAATGCTACAAGCGCACACATCATGATATATGAATACGCCATTCACTAGAAATGCTCAGACGTGTAACTGGCAGTTTGTATATATACGTGGGTCATTTCCTGATCTGAGCAGCTGAACTAGAAAGTAATAGTAATCTAAAGTGCACACCACTATCCATCCACGCATATAATGCTTTCAAAGAGGAAATATGTGCAACATTCAAACAAAGAGTTGTGTATCAGGCCACAGTTTATTTTGTGTACAGAACTCTCCTTATCTGCAAAGTAAAGACATTCTGTCCAAGGTTCAAAAGAAAAAGGGTCAGTCTATTTTGATCACTAGGGGGAATAGTCTGCAACCAGAGTGTTGTTATATTTACTACAGTAGAGTCAAGTTGAGCACATGACGCCAGTTCTACAATCCTGCCAGTAAAAGGGTTAAACAGATGTCCATGTAATAAAGGCCAGATCTGAAGACGTGATGGAGGAATATTCCTTTTCTTATAAGCAACTGGGGATACAACCAAGAAATATGAGCTGTCCCCCAATCTGCTTGGTAAATATGATCCCTGATTATTGTGTGATTTATTTCTTATGTGTGTGGGGGGGGGGGGGGCAATGCTGCTCATTCTCCTATAATATAGACTATAATAATATCAAATAATATAGAATATATAATAAAGAGTCATAGACTGATATCTAACCCCTGTGTGTCCAGAGGAAGGCAAAGCTCACAAAATCGAAAGGGCATATTGCACTGAACGGTCAGAATCGTGTATTGACATGTAGTGAAGGTGAATATACAGGAATTCACGTGACCTATTCAAACTTTATGACTTTGCAAATACTGTTCTAAAAAGACATAGGGATGGGATTTCCCCAGTAAGACTTGTTTCCTTTTGCACAGCAGGGGACAGGTGGTTAGTCCTGAAGAAAGAAGCAGTGCCATGATCAGAATGGGCTTTATTGTGCCCTATAATTAGGACTTAACACCCACTGACAACCTACAGAAGGTTGGGCACCCCTTTATTGCTGCCTCCATCTCTCCCTACTATACCTGCTATCCCACAGTCACACCCCCTTCCCAGAGACTATTATCCACTGTTACTATAGGCACCATCTCTCCCTACTATACCTGCTATCCCACAGTCACACTCCCTTCCCAGAGACTATTATCCACTGTTACTATAGGCACCATCTCTCCCTACTATACCTGCTATCCCACAGTCACACTCCCTTCCCAGAGACTATTATCCACTGTTACTATAGGCACCATCTCTCCCTACTATACCTGCTATCCCACAGTCACACTCCCTTCCCAGAGACTATTATCCACTGTTACTATAGACACCATCTCTCCCTACTATACCTGCTATCCCACAGTCACACTCCCTTCCCAGAGACTATTATCCACTGTTACTATAGACACCATCTCTCCCTACTATACCTGCTATCCCACAGTCACACTCCCTTCCCAGAGACTATTATCCCATTGTTACTATAGGCACCATCTCTCCCTACTATACCTGCTATCCCACAGTCACACTCCCTTCCCAGAGACTATTATCCACTGTTACTATAGGCACCATCTCTCCCTACTATACCTGCTATCCCACAGTCACACTCCCTTCCCAGAGACTATTATCCACTATTACTATAGGCACCATCTCTCCCTACTATACCTGCTATCCCACAGTCACACTCCCTTCCCAGAGACTATTATCCACTGTTACTATAGGCACCATCTCTCCCTACTATACCTGCTATCCCACAGTCACACTCCCTTCCCAGAGACTATTATCCACTGCTACTATAGGCACCATCTCTCCCTACTATACCTGCTATCCCACAGTCACACTCCCTTCCCAGAGACTATTATCCCATTGTTACTATAGGCACCATCTCTCCCTACTATACCTGCTATCCCACAACCACAGTCCCTTCCCAGACACTATCATGCCTGTAGTATTTATTTGTAGTGGGACCTAAATCTCCACAGATCCCTATACCAGATGTCTGGATATTGAAGGCACAGAAAGCAATGGGTTCTGTTTGGCTGCCACAGTAGGTGTTCCTCATAACCTTTGTACAGCATGTTGTGCATGAGGAGAAGCTGACGTTTGCAGAGAAACAAAATGTTCTTAGAGGAATTCACACAAATAAATAAATAAAGGTTAGAACATGCCCTGCACAAGTACAGTTTGCTGCTGTGCTCCTATACTAGGCCTTCCTATTGGATGGAGTAGAGCATTGTAGAGTTGCACCCTATAGTTACTAAAGCACTGTACTGCGTTATTGTGTGTGCATGCGTTCCTGTGATTCATTTATATTTAGCACCTGTAAAACGGGAGGACAGAGATTTAATAGTGCCATAAACACATCTCACCCTTAGGGTCGTCAAGGTTCCTTTATTTAAATAGAAAGTTTATTGAGGAAGCATAGGCAGTGTGTATGTGTATATATTGGTTATCTGTGTATTGCAGGTTTATAAAGGAATGCAGTATGGGCTTTATAGGTTCCATGGAGGTGATAACAAGGCAAGACGAGGATGGAGACAGACTCATGTAACAATATGAAATTTACAGGCCGGGCTGATTTACTAGAGTAGGGTATAAAGGTAATTCCCCTCTTGGGAAGAGGCACATACGCATACAATTGGACAGGAGGAGCTGCCATACTGCTGCCATTAAGTTGCAGTCGGACTCTTTCTGTTGTATGGAGAACTAGAAATTAAGCACTGCTCCTTCCTCCTCTTTTATTGGGTGGGTTGTGTATGTTATTATTAATTAAATTATTACTAATTATGAATAAATTATTATTACGTTTTTATTAAATGTTATTACTGATTAGATGCTTCTCTCAAATAGTCTATTGCTCCATAACTAAAGAAGTTCAATGTGCAGTCAATTTTGTCCCTTAAATATTCAGACCCGCCCAGAGTTCCTTTCATCCATCTATTCTGTGCTGGTGACTTGCATGGACACTAGTGAAACCTGGCACAGTGATTTTTTTTTTATCCGGAAACCCGTTATCCACAAAGCTCCAAATTAAGGGAAAGCCGTCTCCCATAGGCTCCATTTAAATTAAATAATTCAAATTTTTAAAAGTGATTTCCTGTTTTTCAGTGTTAGTAAAACAGTAGCTTGTACTTGATCCCAACTAAGATATAATTAATCCTTATTGGAAGCAAACCAATCTTATTGGGGTTATTTCATGTTTAAATTATTGTTTAGTAGATTTTAAGTATGTAGATCCAAATTACAGAAAGACCCCTTATCCAGAAAACCTCAGGTCCTGTGCGTTCTGCATAACAGGTCCCATACCTGTATATCAAAAGATTTATTTGGGGCATTCAGTATTTATATTAAGGCTTTACTGTGAAGGGGAACTTTGCCTAAAACTATTCTGCACATAGGCGCAAATTCACTAAGCGCCGAAGCGCCGAACGCTAGCGTTAATTCGCTAGCGTTTGGCATTTTTTGTTACTGCGCAAATTCACTAACGAACGCTGGCGTAGTTTCGCTAGTGTTACTTTGCACCCTTACGCCAGGCGAATTTTCGCTAGCGACGTAACTACGCAAATTCACTAACTTGCGCAGTGTACTGAACGCTACCGTTTACGCTAGACTTCCTTCGCCACCTCAGACCTGGCGAACCACAATAGAGTAGATAGGGATAGTTTCAAAAAAAGTCAAATTTTTTTCTAAGTCCCAAAAAACGCTGGTGTGTTTTCTACATGATGGGTGATAGGCTGAAAAAGATCGAAAATATTTTTGGGGCTCCCCTCCTTCCCCCCTACATTTCCTGACTCATGGCAACTTACCTAGACAGTGGGCCCATGTGTAGGGCAAAATAAAATTTTTATTTGATGTTTTGAAGGTTTTCTAGGCATTTGTAGTGCTAATACGTGTTCCACCATTGAAATTTGAATTTCGCGCTGTATGCAAATTAGCCTTGGGTAGCGTAACTTCGCTTTACATAGCGAATCAACGCTAGCGCGACTTCGCAACCTTACGCTACCCCTGTGCGCAACTTCGGATTTTAGTGAATTTGCGGAGCGCTGGCGAAACTACGCCTGGTAAAGTGCGGCGAGGTGCAGGGGAAGTGCGGTGAAGTTGCGCCTGGCGTCTTAGTGAATTTGCCCCATAGAGAGAGAATAATAGCAACTTTTTACATTAATTAAGCATTTTCAGTGCTTTTGAAATTAATTATAAATTAAATTGCTATTGAATGCCGTGTTTATCCCTTGCTGTTCTCCAGTTCTGATTCTTGAAATAATATAGCGGAGGGTAGGTTGCTGCGCACTCTAATGCTGAGTTTTTCTACATCAGAATCAAAGTCTTTGCCATTAATTGAGATACGGTGGAGGGAAATAATAGGGAAGCCAGAGACGAGCACCACTGTATCAGCGAGTGACTTTGGGCGCCGGGGGTGGTTTCATGCCCAGTTGGCACGGCTTGTGCTTCAGCTGGTGCGACTCAATATGTGAGGTCAGTGCAGATCTGTACAGAGTGTCTTTCAACTGTCAGCGAGAGGGACCGTGCGCAGCTCTAACTGTCAGACACACAGTGCGTGGCACAAAGGAATGTTCCGCTCATCACTCTCTTGGCAGAAGGAGCAGCGGGTCTCAATCAGAGCTGAGAGGACAATATAATCCCAGTGAACTCCATTCTTTCTCTTTTCTAGCTGGTGTGTGTGTAGCGTGTGTGTATGTGTATACAGCATGTGTGTGTATTATAATTCTGTCATGTGGGTATAGGACAGGCGGTTCCTGCCTGAACTGGCTCGGATCTCCCCAATGAATTCCCACTTGGATTCCTTTCTCCCAGATGCAACAGCAGTGGCATAACTAGATGCTACGGGGCCTCACAGCAAATTCAAAATATAGATAAGTTGGCCTAGCCTCCAAATATATATTCTAATTGCTCATTAATTAGGGTCTCACTGGGGCCCCTACACTGCTGGGCCCCCTGTAATCGCAGGGTCTGCCCCTCTGTAGTTACACCCCTGTGCAACAGGATCACTGTATTCCAAAATCTGCACACGGACAACTCAATCACACCACCCCCCATACCTGCTCCTTTTAGTTCCGCGTTGATAAATGGGCACTTATTGATAACTACCAATGATTTACTAATAACTGGCAAGCGTAATATAATTAAAGCCAAGTTTTATGGCTCCTCGATCGATAGCTGATCTCTGGCCATCAACATAAATTCAGTTCATGTTTAGACGGTGGGCTTCGTTCTACAGAGATCAACGGCAGCAAAAATAAACTTTTCATGGAAATAAAATTGTTGACTTATTACCAATGTCATTCATGAATGTGCCTCATGAATAACTTGGGAGGATATTAGAAGTCACTGAGGGATCCTGTGACCATATAAAGGCACAAGGCTGCAGACTGAGTTATACAGGGAACTCTGAGTATCACTCATGTATTATAAGGGATAATGTACCCCCTACTGTAAATGATAAGGATATTAGAAGTCACTGAGGGGTTGTTCTGTGACCATATAAAGGCACAAGGCTGCAGACTGAGTTATACAGGGAACTCTGAGTATCACTCATGTATTATAAGGGATAATGTACCCCCTACTGTAAATGATAAGGATATTAGAAGACACTGAGGGGTTGTTCTGTGACCATATAAAGCCACAAGGCTGCAGGCTGAGTTATACAGGGAACTCTGAGTATCACTCATGTATTATACGTGATAATGTACCCCCTACTGTAAATGATAAGGATATTAGAAGTCACTGAGGGGTTCTGTGATCATATAAAGACACAAGGCTGCAGGCTGAGTTATACAGGGAACTCTGAGTATCGCTCATGTATTATAAGGGATAATGTACCCCCTACTGTAAATGATAAGGATATTAGAAGTCACTGAGGGGTTGTTCTGTGACCATATAAAGGCACAAGGCTAGTTATACTAATGCACTAATGCATCAAGGAACTCTTTGGATACTTCTAACATTGCAATATTGTATATACTGTATATATATATACATATATATATATATATATATATATATATATATATATACGTATATATATATATATATATATATATATATTTTACAAAATAGTTATTTATAATACCTTGAAAAAGGTCCCAATGGGGACTGAAACGTCGGTTGGGCTGTTTTGGTGCTGTTTTCTTTGTTTCCAGAAGCATATTCTTAATTTAACGTGCACAAGGGCAGCTACAAGGTCGCTTTTTGGAAGGTGGTGATGTTTGAACTTTGTGTGTGTATATATATATATATATATATATATATATATATATATATATATATATATACATTGGTCTTGACAAAGGTCTTAGGAACAGACTGAAACGTTGACCTCCTTTTAACATGTATTGAATAAAATGTATCTTTTTTAAAAAAGCTACAAATGATCCCAGTGTGCACCTTACCTCTTTGGATTATATATATATATATATATATATATATATATATATATATATATATATATATATATATATATTTATATTTATAAATATATAGCATTCAAAAAAGACCAAAAACACTGGGGGTTTTGGCGAAACAAGTCAAACGTCTATATTTTTAAAGTGCATATACAGCCAACGTTACGTTTAGGTCCCCTCAATATATAAATGAGAGCAAATAGTGGCAGCACAAGTTTATCAAAAAATAGGTTTATTTGTCCAACGTTTCAGTTCCTTATGGAACTTTCATCAGGGAAAATATATATATATATGTATATTTTACAAAATAGTTATTTTTTCTTTCTCACTATACATAATGAATAGTTTGTGTGTGTATATATATATATATATATGTATATATATATATATATACACACACATACAGGATACTGAGATGTCAAATGTGAATTGTGTAATTATCCCAAAAATGTTTGTGCACCTTCCTCCTGCAAACAATAAGCCATTTGCCTGTTTCATGTTCCAGAATCCAGTCCAAACTGTTTGCAGCTTTCCTTCCTGAGGAAGAGGTCCGGGTGGAACAGGTGGGGGGTACGTAGGACAGTGCAGCCGATTAGGTCACATAGGCGTTTCATGATAAGGGCTCCACTATACAGAAGATACTAAGGAAGGTACGTGACAACCACACCCTGGGAGAGAACTTAATAGAAGGGACAGAAATCCTGCAACCGTCTAACATCTGGCATGGCAACTGGAGTAAAAATGGTTTGTATACTGGACACAGCTGATTCATGTAATTAATAATGTACCTCCCTGATGGCATAAATAGAAGTTGTTGGAACACACAGCAAAATCTTTTTAGGACCCCTCCACCAGGCCCTACTCCTGCACTCCAGCCCAATATGGGTCTGCTGCTGTCAGCTACATCTATACCCAGGGGCAGATTTACATATGGTCGAATATCGAGGGTTAATTAACCCTCGACATTCGACTGCTGAATGTAAATCCTTCGACGTAGAATATCGAAGTCGAAGGATTTACCGCAAATAGTTCGATCGAAGGAAAATCGTTCTATCGAACGATTAAATCCTTCGAAATGAACGATTCGAAGGATTTTAATCAATCGATCGAACGAACGATTTTTCTACAACCAAAATAAACTTAGAAAGCCTAAGGGGACCTTCCCCATGGGCTAACATTGAGCTTCGGTAGGTTTTAGGTGGCGAAGTAGGGGGTCGAAGTTTTTTTTAAAGAGACAGTACTTCGACTACAATTTTTAGTTAGAATCGTTCGATTCGAAGTCGTAGTCGAAGGTCAAAGTAGCCAATATGATGGTCGAAGTAGCCAAAAAAAACATTTGAAATTCGAAGTTTTTTTTATTCTATTCCTTCATTCGCGCAAAGTAAATGGCCCCCCCCCAGTGTGCAAGTATATCCATTTCCAAGGAACTTCTCATTCCTAAGTGGAAGAAGAATTCTAGTCGGCCTTATCTCTTCCCAGATTTTGAACTGATTGCGGAAATGCTGTCTGTCCATTTTATCCAAATAATCCACATTTTTAAAAACAGTAGCTTGTACTTGCTCCAAACTAAGATATAATTGATCCTTGATGGAAGCAAAACCAGCCTATTGGGTTTATTTAATGTTTACATGATTTTTAATGGACTTTAGGCATGAAGATCCAAATTACGGAAAGATCCATTATCCAGAAAACCCCAGGTCCCGAGAATTCTGGACAATAGATCCCATATCTGTACCATGTACTTGATTCCATCTAAGATAAAATTAATACTTATTGGAGGCAAAACCAGCCTATTGGGTTTATGTAATGTTTAAATGATTTTCTAGTAAAGTATTAAGATCTAAACTACGGAAAGAGACAAAATTGGAAAACCCCAGGTCCTAAGCGTTCTGAATAACAGGTCTCAAACCTGTAGATATATATATGCCCCTGTAATAAAAGTACCTGGTGGTCTAGCGGTGCGGCGGGTGGACGGCCGCCACGCTCCTTCTTCTTCCTCCTCCCAGCGCCATTAGGGCGCGCCTCTTAAAGGCGCAGGCGCGCTAGCGTGATTGCGCCAGCGCGTTCTGGCGCAAAAACGCACGTTCTGGGGCGTGGAATTCTTGCACTATAAAAGGCCCATTCAGACTGCTGACTGATGCCCGTGATAGAACTTGTTTCTAGTGGTTTCCTGAGCCTTGTGCATCTGATCTGTTCTGTATTCTGTCTGTTTGATTACCCATGTTTGACCCAGCCTGTTCCTGACTATTCTGCATTCTGTATCCTGACCCCTGCCTGCCTACGACAACTCTCCTGCTTAACCCCTTGATTGACAACCCGGTTTGACCCTTGCCTGCCTGAAGATTCTTGATATCTGCCTGCCTCGACCCAGCCTGTCTGACGATTCTCTTGCCTGCTCCATTTGTACTGTGACCTTCGGCCCAAAAGACTCTGCTAACAGCCGTGCCCCTTCGCCAGCCAGAACATCTCGCCTTGCACCCCTCGTTAAGTCCAGGTGGCACCCAAGTAAGCTGAGGGCTCCTCCCGAAGCCCAACGGTGGTCACACTACTGGTGAAGCCGAGCCGAGACCAGGGTGCTTGTCATTTGTTCTGGTATCGGGTGCCAGCCATGACAGCCCCACTATATGCCACCAATTTGCAGAACTTCAAATCACATAATACTAAGCCATCAGTTGGACGGCTGATGATGACTGGACTTGTAGTTCCATACACAAGGAGGTGGGTACCAGACTGATGTGCCTTAAATACATTATTTAATCTAAGATATAAGATGATCAATTGTATGGTGAAGCCCTAATCATGAAATATTAACATGACCCAATCATTTTACATATGCAGTGTCCTATCTACCACCCACTAGTTACAGCCCGACCTCAGGAGGGAAAGCTAAGGACCATTCGGACTGGATGCAGGAATATGGACAAAGTACGAGAGCCCTACTGGATCCTGAATCCTGACTATTTGCCATTAAACTGTTTTCCATTATTTCAGCCCATTTGCCCTCATATGGATAGAAATAATAACAACTAGAATCTCTTAGCATCCTTTTTTTAGACATAGGGCCTTATTTATAAATTCACCTGCAAGTGCTGGTGCTCTACAATGAGTACAATGGGTGAGCACATTTTGCAGGAATTTGTTATGGTTCTATATGAAGTCCTGCACTTCCACATGGTGGCCAATAGGGGTCACTGGGGAACACCCATTGTACAAAGTGCAAAGCAATTTTCAGACACAAATCACAATGTTTTTATCCATAATGCAGCATTGTTTTCTTGTTATTTCACCCATTTTAGAGCTTGTAGGTGTATTTCAATGAATGACATATTGATGCTGGGGAACCCTGTTTCACTTCCACATGGACCTCCTGGTTTAACAAGTAGGTGCACCAAATTTGCACCCAGTTTTGAGATCCGTCACACAACCCCTCACTCTGAATATACTAGATCAGTGATCCCCAACCAGTAGCTTGTGAAAAACATGTTGCTCCCCAACCCCTTGGATGTTGCTCCCAGTGGCTTCAAAGCAGGTGCTTATTTTTGAATTCCAGGCTTGGATAAAACTTTTGGTTGCATTAAAACCAGTTGTACTGCCAAACAGAACCTCCGGTAGGCTGCCAATCCACATAGGGGCTACCAAATGGCCAATCACAGCCCTTCGTTGGCATCCTCAGGAACTATTTTCATGCTTATGTTGCTCCCCAACTCTTCTTACATCTGAATTTTGCTCATAGGTGAAAAAGTTTGTACTAGATGCACCTTGCACCTGACATACTGGGCCTCAATTGCATTGGACTCAGCTTAGGGCCCAGATCCAATTACACTGGAAAACACTTTGCCTTATGGGTAAAATGCATGGGGTTTTTGCGTCCATTTGTAAACAAGCCCTATTTTCTATTAATCATGTAAAAAGAATGTACAGATTTCGTTGCCAACTGAGGGTTCTTTAGAACTCTCTACTCCTGGAGCTGTCTCTGTAAGAGAATAGCCCATTTGAATATAGCCTAAGGGTCAGGGCACACGTTTTCCGAAGTCGCTCAGAAGTTGCCTCATGAGGAAACCAGACAACTTCAGAAAACGAAGCGCTCCGAGTGCCGGATAGAATGTAAACTGTGACAAAAATCGTGAAAATCAGAAAGTCAATGGGCATCCGAATAGTGTTGACACACTCCGATTTTGAGCGACTTTTCGGACGCGTGTCCAAAAAAATTACGCAAATTTGTGTCAAGTGAATTTATTTGCCCATCACTACTCCCCAACCCTTTTTACATTTGAATGTGGCTCACGTGTAAAAAACGTTTCCCCTGCCCTATACTATACGTATACAGACTATTTTATTAACTGTCACTAATAGGCTTCAGAATGGTTTAACCTACGATCAGTTCATGGCATGTTAGGTAGAAGGACTTTGATCTTCTCGCTCTCTGCATTTACAGTAGTTGAGAGCTCCGTCTGGTTAATATGTAACGACTGAAGCACAAAGTAATATGCGGAGTCACTTCTTCACTGGAGAAAGCTGCAATGTTCATAGATCCTCACTCAGCAGTTAAATGAAAGTTGGCCTTACTTGGAAAGATAGCTCCAGTTAGGAGAGGCTGGATTGGATCAGTGCATAATTTGGCTGTCCAATCGGTTTGGAGATGCTGAGGCTGATGTACTTGGTTTTGAGATGCAAAGGCTGATGTATTTATTGGGAGATGCAGAGATTGTTGTATTTGGTTGGGGGATGCAGAGGCTGATGTATTTGGTGGTTGTGAGATATAGATGCTCTTGTTTTTGGTTGGGGGATGCAGGTCCGGACTGAGAATTAAAATAGCATACCTCCCAACTGTCCCTTTTTCAGAGGGACAGTCCCTCTTTTGACAGATCAACCCGCAGTCCCTCATTTGTACTGGAAAGTCCCTCTTTTCTCTGCACTGAACAGCCAGAAAAAGAAACAAAGTTTCTCACTTAATTGGCTTTTAGCAGAGAGCCCAGAACAGCTAACAGGTGCAAATAAGATACTTTGTAACAATTTTGAGACACAAAAACACAGTTTAGATAAGGAGAATTTTTTTCAAACTTTCATAACCTGCTACATTTTGTAAAACAAACATGGTAATTAGGTGGTATGGCCACAGAAAGGGGTGTGGTCAAAAAATTGCTGCGCTACGCGCGGGAAAAACATTTTTGTCCCTCTTTTTACTTCCAAAATGTTGGGAGGTATGAAATAGGCCCTGGCATTTCAGATACGCAGAGGCCCAATCAGCCCACATATAGGCCCAAATAGCCCCCGCCAGCCCACTAAATACTTACTGACTTTCTATGGGACCTTATAGCAGCCCCTCTGGCATTTGCCAGAACCCACAGATTGCCAGTCCGGACCTGGCAGAGGTTGGTGTATTTGGTGGTTGTGAGATATAGAGACTCTTGTATTTGGTTGGGGGATGCAGAGGTTGATGTGTTTGTTGGGAAACGCAGAGGCTGATGTATTTGTTGGTGGATGCAGATGCTGATGCATTTGGTTGACTGAGAGATTTGATATATTTGAGGGGGAGAGATGCAGAATTTTATATATTTGGAGGGCAAAGCAGCAGATCACATTAGGAGAAAGATGATGATGAGGCTGAAATATTTAGGGAGAAGAAAGATGATGGGAAAAGAGATGTAAAATACTTATGAGGCTGACACTTCAGCACATATAGGAGAGTCATTGTTCCCTAAATTGGTGCTGTTTTCACATAAAAAATAATAGCAGTGTCAGCCAGCCACTACACTTACCTTTCCCAGGTGTTCCTATCACTAGACTTTAATATGGCCATGTGCATATTTGTACCCCTTGTGAATAGGACTTGTCCTTTAAGAATTACAGAGCAGGTACTGGTTTAGAGCCTGATTTGCACACTCCATTGGGCCTACAAAGCTGCAGTCTGACCTTGTCCTTGATTTTATACAAACTATGGTTTTCCCTGTCAACTCCAATTGTCTGTTAGTTAATCCCCTGGTCATGTATAACCATGCGTCTGATTTACACAGAGACTTAGTGGAGGAGGTTAAAGGGGCACCAGATCCACTCATAAAAAACAATACTCTGGGCATCTACCTGTCCACTTTTATTACTTTTTAATTTTTTGTACATAGATTTTATGTTCTGTTATTTTATCCCATTAGAAGTTTAGATTTGATATATTTTATAGTCTGGTGATTTAATGCATTTGTTTACATTGCATCACTTCTGTATTTATCCTGCCGTGTGTTCTGGGGTATTATACATGGAATTGGCACTGTATTTATCCTGCCGTGTGTTCTGGGGTATTATACATGGAATTGGCACTGTATTTAGCCTGCTGTGTGTTCTGGGGTATTATACATGGAATTGGCACTGTATTTATCCTGCCATGTGTTCTGGGGTATTATACATGGAATTGGCACTGTATTTAGCCTGCTGTGTGTTCCGGGGTATTATTCATGGAATTGGCTCTGTATTTATCCTTTTGTGTGTTCTGGGGTATTATACATGGAATTGGCACTGTATTTATGCTGTTGTGTGTTCTGGGGTATTATGCATGGAATTGGCACTGTATTTATCCTGTTGTGTGTTCTGGGGTATTATACATGGAATTGGCACTGTATTTATCCTTTTGTGTGTTCTGGGGTATTATACATGGAATTGGCACTGTATTTATCCTGCCGTGTGTTCTGGGGTATTATACATGGAATTGCCACTGTTTTTATGCTGCTGTGTGTTCTGGGGTATTATACATGAAATTGATACTTATTTATCCTGCCGTGTGGGGTATTAAACATGGAATTGGCACTGTTTATATGCTGCTGTGTGTTCTGGGGTATAATATATGGAACTTGCATTGTGTTTATGTTGCTATAAGTACAAGAGTCATTATACATGGAATAGGAAATGCAAAGAAAAGAAAACTGAGTAAACTGGAACCATTTTTGGTTATCCTGGAGACTCAAAGGAACAATAATTCAAAAGTAGCTGGTGCAGGCAAATGGTTATACAGGTGTGTGTGCATTTAACCTTAGGAAAGAGTGTTGTCTTCCTTACACATGTACAAGTAAACATTTTCATTGGCTGCCTGGAATAACAATACACAAGTACACACTTGTTGTTCTACGATTGGAGGCAGATTTCCCTTTAGTACAGTGTGATGGGAAGTTTTTCCTAGATTTTCCTTTTTTTAGTGGATCAGTGGGGATCATTTAGACGAGTGTCCATAACAAAATACATGGCATACAATTGTAATTGTACTTGGTTGATTCCTTGGTTGGAAGAAAATATTCTCCAATCATCACATTATTAGTACAGGTATGGGATCTTTTATCCAGAAACCCTTTATCCAGAAAGATCTGAATTACAAGAATGCCATCTCCCATAGACATTTTAATCAAATAACCAAAAGTTTTCAAATGTTTTTCCTTTTTCTCTGTAATAATAAAACAGTAGCTTGTACTTGATCCCAGCTAAGATGTAATCAATCCTTATTGGAGGCAAAACCAGCCTATTTGGTTTAATTGATACTTAAATAATTTTTTTAGCACTTAAAGTATTCCATATTATGGGAAGACCCTTTATCCGGAAAACCCCTGGTCTCAAACATTCTGGACAACAGTTCGCATACCTGTGATAACATAAAAAGTGAGCTCAGAAATTAAAAGTTAAATCATTAATACATGAATAATAAGGCTTGATGTACTCTGATTTAAAGAACTATTGTCTGCAATACATCAAGGGCATTGCAATATGGGAAGCAGACTGAAGGAAGCTTCAATATACATTTCCATATACATTTCCAATACAGGCTATCTTCCTGGAGTTTTTGCCAGGCCTTGTGTTATGGGCCCTAGTACCCAGTTTGGCTATCACTGTGTAAGAACAAATCAGGATAATCAACTGGGGACCTATGGAGACCTATCCAGAGAAGACAGGCCCACGGGGGCCCAATACATGGGCTAATAAGCAGCTGACTGTTCTTGAAGGGCCAAGTTAGGGATTCTGTCATCGGAAAACCAGTTAATAGTGCTACTCCAGCAGACTTATCCACTGAAATCCATTTCTCAAAAGAGCAAACAGATTTGTTTATATTCAATTTTGAAATCTGACATGGGGCTAGACATTTTGTCAATTTCCCAGCTGCCCCTGGTCATGTGACTTGTGCCTGCACTTTAGGAAAGAAATGCTTTCTGGCAGGCTGCTGTTTTTCCTTCTCAATGTAACTGAATGTGTCTCAGTGGGACATGGGTTTTTACTATTGAGTGTTGTTCTTAGATCTACCAGGCAGCTGTTATCTTGTGTTTGCCTGCTGGGGGGGGGAGGAAAGGGAGGGGGGTGATATCACTCCAACTTGCAGTACAGCAGTAAAGAGTGATTGAAGTTTATCAGAGCACAAGTCACATGACTTGGGGCTGCTGGGAAATTGACAATATGTCTAGCCCCATGTCAGATTTCAAAATTGAATATAAAAACATCTGTTGAGAAATGGTCTTTTGTGCAGAATTCTGCTGGAGCAGCACTATTAACTGATTAATTTTGAAAACAAATGTTTTTCCCATGACAGTATTATCCCTTTATGGAAAGTGTAACTCATGGAACCTATAGGTAGTTATATACAAGGCACAATGGTTGCTATGGTACATGTATTAAAGCAACACTACATTATAAGAGAAACTACAGGACCAGCAATGTTTGTTGCACTCTGTGTAACGAGAGCCACTTGGCAGGGGCACGCAATTTGGGAACATTACTGGAATGTACAAGCGTAGGGTCAGATCCTTTTCAGGCAGGCATGTTCCTGAGGCTCAGGATGAGGCAGAGAATGAGCTGTGATCATTGGAATCTATGGAATTAGAGAAGCCTGACGTGGCGGCCGGCCCTGTGCCTGAATCCTAATGAGTGAAGTGTGTTTTACTTTACTCCAAACAGCACAAGTGCCTGTTCTCTAGTTCCGCAGGGCAGGGACAGCTGTTGATTGGGACTTGCCAGGTAGTTGCAAAAACCCCACTCTGTGTCTTGCAGAACTGGATTTACTGGTAACAAGGAGACGCCGGGAGTAAATCAGTTCAGAATGGAAAAGGGCTTACTGGTGTAGGACTTTTAAAGGGACTGTATTTGCATATGGATGTACATTGATAAAGCTGGGTATGTGAATTGTGCTTCATATTGAGGCATGTTCCACTTATTCTGTTCCTCATCAGATCAACCACTTGAATTTAAGGCATAACGTAGACTCCAGTGCCTTTAGGTGGATTCTGAAAAAAGTAATGGTTATTTACTACTCCTCATTCAGACAAGTAGGGAGAACAAAAGGGCACTGCAACAGAGCTCTGCACTTACCACCTACCCTATTGCACTGGATTTTTTATTTTAGCAAAGTACAGAGTGCAGCCACACCAGGATCAGACTGGGCCACAAAGTAAAATTCCCTCTAGGGCCTCACTTACCCACTGTGGTGTTTATACAAATGGCCTGTAGGTGTCACTGTGCACAAGACTTATACTGTGTATACATAGTACTTTCTATACAGCTTAAAGTATTAGAGTTGAAGATACCGTTGAAGTGTAAAAGCTGCATGAACCTGCTAATAAAGCACTGTTATACTCAACTCATCCTCGGCTACCCAAACATAACACCCACACCATACTGAGACTCGCACTGCCCGTTTTCACCCCGGCCCCAATCGTGGCCGCAACTAGAGAACAGGTACTGGAGTGGGGGGCCTGGAGGAGGGTATGTGGCTGGGTTGGGGGTAGGGTTGCTACCTGGCCCGTATTTTACAAGCTTGGCCGTTACAAATTATGGCCCAATTTTATCAATAGGGAAAAAAGATAAATATATAAGAAGGTCAGTATTTTTTCCAGAAAAGGTGGCAACCCTAGAAGTAAGTTGCCACTTTTTCAGGAATTTTTCCCCGGCCGTGGTGGGTATAAAAGGGGAGGACCGTGATGCAAAAGGGGTGGAGAGGTGGGGGGTTGTGCCACAAAAGGGGCGGAGCCACATTGTGCAATGGCCAGAAGGTGAAGAAAGGGTAAGTAAGGGCCCCTGTGGCAGAAGCCTCAATGGGCCTCGGACCCTCCAGTCCGACTCTGAGCCAGATGCAAGTGCTTTTTAAATGATAGCTAAGGGGGGCACTGTTTCAGCCCTCAGTCCACTTGGTGATTTGCTAGAGAGCACAGGCAGCACAGAAAAAGAAGAAGCTTATGTATCAGCCTGTCCTTGCATGCGTGGGGTAGGGGTGGCAAATTGGAACAAATCAACCCCCTGCTCTTACAACAGTGACCCTGCAGATCAAGAGTTTAGGTGATGGGGTAAAAAGTCTTAAACAATTGCAGTTTCCATACAACCCTCTATATAATGGAATCATGCGGAATAAAGATTCCAAAGCACATGCTGGGGACCCTACAAAAGCCAGGCCCCTACGACAGGTGCATTGCACAACCAAGGAGGAGACTATTTCTTTTTTTTTTAATACATCCCCCTACTGCTATAAATTCCCCAAATACAAAGAATGAATGTTCTGTACCCTTGCAGTGTACTATTTAACAAGAACAGTATGACATCTCCCAGTATGTACCAATAAACGAATCCAGAGAAGGAATGTCATGTTCACATAATCTGTAGCCTCACACTGTTTGTGCTGTCTAGCTGTATGGCAACACTGAAACAAATATGCAAAGAATTTATGTTCAATGCACATCATGAGCTCTATCCTCAACACTTACTGTCTAAGAGGAAGGAATATGCACAGATACAAATATGCAAAGAACTTATGATCTGTGCAATTAGATTGTACTAATTGTCCCCTTAATTCTCATATGTACAGAAATACACAGAGAAGGAATTTATTCATGTTTTTCCCCTCGCTCATATGGAACGTCCCCATGTGAAACATGACCAGTGTTGTTGCTGCAATACAATATAATAAGATTTAATGGCTTGTCAGCATTTCGGCCCCAAGGCTGACTCCATGCTACAAAAGAGAATATTAAGCTGAGGAACGCACAGTACAACTGGACCTATTATTTCTCTGGAACAAGGGCACTCAGATGGCCGATTGCCAGCTCCAGTTCTCTGTAAAAAACACAAAGGTGCAATTTAGGCAGAAATGAGCAAGAAATTCCCCTTTGTAACAGCACGGCCGCCTGTGTCCCCGCCTGTGTCCTTGCAATAAAATTAGAGAAATGAAAACGTTACACTTTAGATTTATCACAGGCAAACTGTGGCTCTGACATTGTGGGTCAATCCACTACAGAATGTGTGTTGATGAAGGATCATGGGAGCAGTAGTGCATGGCTCTATGCTGTTGCATATTGGTAACTAGCGACATCCCATGCCTTCTCTCTCTCTCTATATATATATATATATATATTCTTAATGATATAACCCCAATTTACTGCCAATCTGCACCCAGCCCTGGGTCTACATAAATGAACCCCCTCCCGCCAGGGTGTTAGGGCAATAGGGAATGTATGTGAGGAGCCAATGAATGAAGTGAGAGCAGTCTTATTATGGGTGTTTCAGAAACACAAGATAGAGGGAGTGAGCTAGTGATCTAGTAGATCAGTATTGGGCTGGCAGGACACTAATAAAAAACCAAAAGGCCCCGGCCCTCATATCGGCTTTCCAAGTTAAGTTAGCCCCACTGCAAGAGGGCAACATGGGAGGTGTGGCTTGGAGGGGGGGCTTGTGGGGGCCTCTGAATCAGAAGACCCTCAAACCCCCCCCAGTCCAATTCTGTTAGTAAGTTAGTAGGTTCCACCCACCTAGAGGGCCCCAATTATTGCCAGTCTGGTCACGTGGACCTAGGGTTCCACCTTTTCTGGAAAAAAATTACGGCCTTCCTATACTCTTTTTTTCCTATTAATAACATTGGCATCAAGCATCATTTTTACCGGCCAGGCCGGGAAAAATACCGGCCAGGTGGCAACCCTACTTGGACCTCAATTAAAAAATAATGACTTTTGCATGCACAGTAGGGTTGCCACCTGGCCAGAATTTTTCCTGGCCTGGCCGGTAAAAATGATGCTTGATGCCAATGTTATTAATAGGAAAAAATGGCAAGAATATAGGAAGGCTGGTATTTTTTTCCAGAAAAGGTGGCAACCCTAATGCACAGACATGTCTCTTACTCCTCCCATGATCCACCCAACCAACACCTACTTTTTGCAAGCTCCACCCCTTTCACAAGCTGCAATTCATGCTTCTCCATCTCAGGGTCCCTGACTACAGCACCCCATAAACTCTCCCGGCCCTGGATCTAGAAGCAATAGCCCTAAACATTAAAAGGGTTGTCCTGTGGGCTAGAAAGAGAGATGCCCTCATTGGTCCAGGCAGTCCTGTGAATATGTGAATGATTACTTAGCCTTAGTACAGTTAGGCTACTGCCAGATGGGTTTTTTTTCTTGGTCTAGGGAGCAGACACATGGAGCAGATTTCAGCGGCACAATGCGTGAGAGTAAATTTCGTCCCCGTATCTGAACTAGTGATGTGCTGGTGCAGCAAAACTCGACCCGCACCCAACCCTAACCCCTTGCTCCTCCACCGACCCTCTTTATAGACCTGTGCCCTTATTAGCCTTTTTCTGCAAAAGTGGGGTAGAAGAAGGGTCCCAAAGACGTCATGCGAAAGTCAGCCCGAACCTGCCTGGGACTCGCGGTAATCCCGTAAAACCCGTGGGCTTCAGGCTGGCCCTCACATCACTAATCTGAACCCAGTTGAACGCAGACAGCAAATTTGAGCAGAAGGGTTGTTTATAACCAGCACGTTCTAGCACAAGCCTTATTAGCATTGTCTGTGCGAAGTTGCGCCTGGGGATGTGTGGCAAAGGCGGCAAATTTTCGCCCATTAGTGAATTTCCCCCTTAGACTCTATTTTATCCAAATAACCCAAATTTTTAAAAATAATTTCCTTTTTCTCTGTAATAATAAAACAGTAGCTTGTACTTGATCCCAACTAAGATATAATTAATCCTTATTGGAGGCAAAATCAGCCTATTGGGTTTATTTAATGTTTTTATGATTTTCTAGTAGACTTAAGGTACAAAAATCCAAATTACACAAGATCCCTTATCTGGAAAGCTCCAGGTCCCAAGCATTCTGGATAACAGTAATAAAAGTGTTTAATATCATTTTTTTCATTAATCTCAAAGTCTTCAATATTTTCCTTTTAAGCTTTGTTAATGACCTTCCCCTGAATGGTATCCAGTGCTGCGGATGAGGAGGTCCCACCTTCCTATGAGCAGCTGCCCCCACTCTCAGAGCTTTCCTCGTCATTGTCCCCGGAGAGGGAGGGGGCGTATAGGTTATCTGGGCATCTGGTCCAATCTATTATACCGTGGATGTGAGCGTGGGAAAGAATCCCTCCATTCTGGAAATGGGAACCTCTTCTGGTTTATTCCTAATAAACCTGAGAATTTCATCATCTTTTCATTTGTGTTGCTCAAGAGAGACGAAAAAGCAAAAATTCTTTGGAAAATAATCCCATAAAGAGAAATAAAACAAACGCAAAAGGCAGAATGTGTAGTTTGTTATTATTTGGGTTGAAATGAAGAGTAGTGCCATATGAATATAAATACTTGGGCTACATGCCTATGTACATTCACAGATTGTGAGCTCTTTAGGCCAGGGACCTTGTTTTTAATTGGGTATTTGTGCATTTGCATTTATTATCATGGCAACAGTAGATTAAGATATTCTCAGTCCTGCCAATTTTCAGTAACACATAATTGAGAATGTTTCTAGTGGGACTGGTGGGGAGTAGGGTTTTTCTGCCTGCACCCGTGCTATCACATGGAACTGCCCCCCCCCCCCATTGTTACACCACTGGTACTGCCTTCTTATCATTTACAGTAGGGGGTACATTATCCCTTATAATACATGAGTGATACTCAGAGTTCCCTGTATAACTCAGCCTGCAGTCTTGTGCCTTTATATGGTCACAGAACAACCCCTCAGTGACTTCTAATATCCTTATCATTTACAGTAGGGGGTACATTATCCCTTATAATACATGAGTGATACTCAGAGTTCCTTGTATAACTCAACCTGCAGCCTTGTACCTTTATATGGTCACAGAACAACCCCTCAGTGACTTCTAATATCCTTATCAATTACAGTAGGGGGTACATTATCCCTTATAATACATGAGTGATACTCAGAGTTCCCTGTATAACTCAGCCTGCAGCCTTGTGCCTTTATATGGTCACAGAACAACCCCTCAGTGACTTCTAATATCCTTGTCATTTACAGTAGGGGGTACATTATCCCTTATAATACATGAGTGATACTCAGAGTTCCCTGTATAACTCAGCCTGCAGCCTTGTGCCTTTATATGGTCACAGAACAACCCCTCAGTGACTTCTAATATCCTTAACATTTACAGTAGGGGGTACATTATCCCTTATAATACATGAGTGATACTCAGAGTTCCCTGTATAACTCAGCCTGCAGCCTTGTGCCTTTATATGGTCACAGAACAACCCCTCAGTGACTTCTAATATCCTTATCATTTACAGTAGGGGGTACATTATCCCTTATAATACATGAGTGATACTCAGAGTTCCCTGTATAAATATATATATGTATTAGTAATAATTACATCTATATAAAAAACTGGTAGAAAAGGCATAATTAAATGTATGATGTAGCCGTAGCAGTAGAGTTGTATGTTATGTCAGATTGGATAATTACAGTGTTACGTATAAGACAGGAGACTACAATCTGTTTTAATTCACACACAGATTTGAGTTTCTCTGAAAAGATTATGCGCCATGACCGATTCTCAGTGCCAGACGTCAAACTGGGTTAATCTCTTCTTTTCCTCAGTGATTCTCTAATGAGACGGCTGCACTTTTTTTTTTGTTTTCACCCAGTTGTAGCACCCGGCAGCAGAAAAAAAAATCAGTTTCCGCTTGGGTGCCAAAAATATATTTGCTCTGTCTTTCCTGTGTCTTATCTGAGTCCCGTCAATCCCCTGCCCTGGTCACCCTGTTACGCCACTGATGCACCACACTGTACCACTGCTTGTGAAATCATCTGACTCTAGTGGGGTTTGCGCCAGAAAAGGCAGTTTTGGGATGGTTAATTTTTAACAAGTTTTGGCTTCCAGACAACTCCAGAGTGTAAATCTGCAATGTACAGATATCTCATTGGCCGGGATACAGCTGGAAAATAACAGCAAGAAGTGTTGCAACTCACATTGGCAAATGCAGCAATTAATTATTAATAAGAACATTTATACCTGTGCAGAATATAACCAAAATGCTGCAGGATATCAAAAAACACCATATATATATATATATATATATATATATATATATATATATATATATATAAAATCCAATACCCACATATATATTTACCTTCTTTCTGTAATCTGAATCTTCATTAATCATGTAAACATTAATTAAATCCAATAGAATTGTTTTGTCACCAATAAGGATTAATTACTGTATATTTCAGTCTGGATCAAGTAAAAGGCACTGTTTTAGTATTACAGAGAAAAAGGAAATCATTTTTAAAAATTTTAATTATTTGATCAAAATGGAGTCTATGGGAGATGGCCTTCCTGTAGTTTGGAGCTTTCTGGATAACAGATTTCCAGATAACAGATCCCATAGCTGTATATGTCTATGTGTGTGTATGTGAAACCAATGAATAGATATAAATGCAGAGTAATACAGAAAAATAGGTAAGCAAATGCTATTAAATACAACATTTATTAAATAAAAGCACTGAAGAATTCAGCTTACATTCACTTGGCGGCTGGGCGGCATGTCGCCCCGTAATTGATGCCGCCCTAGGCCCGGGCGTATGTGGTCTCACTGCAAATCCGGGCCCGAGTCTATCGTTTAACCCTTCTGATACCACATTTCCAGTCTACTTCACTTGCGAATAAGATCCCTGCCTATTTACGCAGCAGAACGTTCCGGGGCCCCAAAAGGGGGTCGGTGATAACCGGGCTAAGCAGTGCTCTCTAGAAGCCCAAATGGCGAGCCTGGGAAAGGTGGAGCGGAAGGGGCACATGACTAAGGGGAGAGTAGAGGAAATTAAGGGGTAGTGGTGACAGGTATTGTGGGAGTTGTAGTGTAGGAAAGGCAAGAATGAAAAGGGGGCTGGGCTTAACCTTTTAATAAGGGCTAAAGCGCGGGAGAACACATAACCTGTGGATGGCACAGGAGTTACAACGTCCCTCCCTCCCGCCCTTTTGGAAATGGGGGGGGTGGATGGTTATGTCGCAGCAAGACATAGTGGGGCTGCCCTACTGGGCAAAAAGGGGGCTGGAAGGTAAAGTGAGGTTGTTTGGATAGGCCTAGAGGTGAGGCTAAGGGGGCAAGAAGGCACCGTAAGTGAGGAAACAGGTGACGGAGTCTTAGCCTTAGGATAGTTAATGGGTTTTGACTAAGAAGGGTTTGGGAAGTTATTGTAAACATTGTTAAATGTTATGTGCAGCCTTCAGCGGCTATTATTTTATACAAAATGTCAAAGTGTCATGCGGTATTATTTTATGCTGGTATGTTTGTTGGAAGTTAAATAAGAATAAGTGAATGAAAATGTTACTTACGGTAATAAAACAAGCTGCAGCCTTTTTCACCAAATGATCTGTGTTTGGAATGTATTTACGGGGTGTTGAGGTATTGTATCGGAATCGAAGCATACTATAGTCATGTTCAATTTAGAAGTATCACGGGCAGTACACGGACTTCTCTGTACACAGGTCGCAACATAAAGGCTCACTCTATATGACCCAGTTCCCATGTAATCCAAACAGCCGGCCAACAAACCCAGTGATTGCCCATGGGAATTGCCACATGGCATTGAACCAAAGGGTGGGCACACAAGGTGAGCAACTGCGAAGCAAAAGGCAAGTGAGAAGGGGAGAATCATGGGACTATGTATTGGCTCAAACAGTCAGAACTTGAACATAGATTTGGACCCAAGTTTTGGGCCCTTTATATCAGAGAAATGATCCCAAAAGCCTGTAAGATATGGTCAATGACCCATGTTCTTCAAACAGCAGAGGAGTGCCAAAATGAACTGACAGCCAAAAACTGAAGGGCCCCAGGCCTTGCTATTAATGTTTTGCTCTGCAACTTCTAAATATGACCGTGCTTAGTTCACTGAGGAATGGTTGCTTTTAAAGTTACCATTTAGCTGGTTCCTGTTCCTTGCTGAGCTTTCTTTCTTTCTTTCTTTTTTTTTAAATAATGGCAACTTTGCCAATGAAATAATTAAAAAAATAATAAATCTAAATTTTCTGCTAGTTATAGAGGGATGGGACCTGTTATTCAGAATGCTGGGGACCTGGGGTTTTCCCAGATAATCTGGATCTTCATACCTTAAGTCTGCTAGAAATCATTTAAAATTTATTAAACCAAATAAGACCGCCAATAGTGATTAATTATATCTTAGTTGGGATTAGGTACATGGTATCATTTTATTGTTACAAAATAATAAGAAAATACAGGTATGGGACCTGTTATCCAGAATGCCATTGCTCCACGGAAATCGTGTTACTACACTTGTAGCCTGTCTGCTAATGATGTGTTCTAATTAACTAACTCAGGAAAGCCATAATTATCTAAATGGGAAGATGAACACTTCATGGGTTATGTATCAGTCAGGCATAGAACTACTATTGGTGTAAATATGCCACATTGCTGCTAACTGCCATGTTTTTCCCCCCAGAATTCGACATTTTTATAGTGGTGCCAGTGAATCTAATCTGCACACAGTGACCCCTGAAATGCATCAAATGCTGCCTCACTTTCTGGTAAACCTCCCAACCTGTGATTCTTAATCAATCTTTATGGTATATTGTTTGTATCTAGGAGATGTTGGAGCACAGTTTAGGCATCCCTGACATATACAGTATACGGGCCCTATTCATTTACTGATCTGTAACCTGTGCCTCACAATAGGGTCCCCCAGATTACTTATTTATAGGTTGCTTATTGTGCCCTGTTTATTACGTGTCCATTTCTATATTACATTTATACATGTTATTTATGTATGCTAGTGCCCCTTTATTTTGGAACTGTTCTGTGTGTACATTTAATGGCACAGGTTATTGATGCCCATGTTTTACATCCCTAGTAAAAGTGCCACTTTATAAGACTTATGGCACAAATAAGCCTCGTTTTTCCTTGTGAACACACCCGAGACCCTACTGGGCACCCTTTGATAATTGTGTAATAACTTTGCTTTGAGCTTTGGATGAGGGAGGTGCCAGTTTAGCCATGCAAGAGTGTAGGGCAATGCCATTTAGCAACAAGGCATGTTGCAATAGAAGCCAAGGGGTCAACTATGGAGACACATTCCTCTGGGGGGTCGACTAGTCTGACTGACTGCTTATAAAGTTCCACAAAAGGATGAAAATATAATCTGTGTACACAGACTAGTTATCCGACCCTTAGTGTATGTTCCTTTAGGGCAGGAGGGTCACATACAGAGCCCCACTGATTCTGATATGGACGTGCATGTCTAATGGTGGCCTGATATCTGCCAAACTAGTCCAGGAGACACTACTGCAATCTGGAGAAAGAATTGGATGACCCAACTACACTCATCTCCAGCAGGGAGTGTGAACTTGTGCCATTCTGGGTCAGCCAGAATCCTGCAATGTGATACTAGGAGGTACTGCTGGCTGCCCTGAGCCTTCCTGCAATGACAGGAGTTTACATTCTCTGTCTGTCCTGAGCTCCTAACCAGGCCCGGACTGGCAATCTGTGGGTTCTGGCAAATGCCAGAGGGGCTGCTGGATGGTTCCATAGAAAGTTACAATATAGGGGCTTGTAGGGGGCTGTTTGGGCCTCTGTGTACTTGGAATAGCAGGGCCTATTTTGACTCCCAGTCCAGGCCTGCTCCTAACCTACATCATGTAGATTCATGTGCACTTACCTTGTCACTAAGTGCCTTAAAGGGATTATTCACCTTTGAGTAATATTGTAGTATGATATAGAGCAGTTATCCCCAACCAGTGGCTCATGTGCAACATGTTGCTCCCATACCCCTTGGATGTTGCCCCCAGTGGCCTCAAAGCACCTGCTTATTTTTTAATTCAAGGCCTGGAGGAAAGTTTTGGTTGCACAAAAACCAGGTGTACAGACAAATAGAGCCTCTTGTAGGCTGCCAGGCCACATCTGCCAGGCTTGTTCTACCAAGTAGCCAATCACAGCCCTTATTTGGCACCCCAGGAACATTTTTCATGCTTCTGTTGCTCCCCAACTCTTTTTTCATTTGAATGTGGCTCACGGGTAAAAAAAGGTTGGGGATCCCCAATATAGAGAGTGATATTCTGAGACAATTTGCAATTGGTTTTCATTTTTTATTATTTGTGGTTTTTCAGTTATTTTGCTTTTTTATTCAGCAACTCTCCGGTTTGCAAATTTCAGCAAATTACCAAAATTCCCCTAGCAACCATGCATTGATTTGAATAAGAGACTGGAATATGAATAGGAGAGGACTGAATATAAAGATGAGTAATAAAAAGTAGCAATAACAATAAATGTGTAGCCTTACAGAGCATTTGTTTTTTAGATGGGGAAAGATGGAAAAAAAGAATCATTTCAAAACTATTAAAAATAAAGAAGACTAATTGAAAAGTTCCTTAGAATTGGGCATTCTATAACATACTAAAAGTCAATTTAAAGGTGAAGTTTTAGGCTCAAAATCGTTTGTTTCCAAAGGATGGTGCAATTTTGGATGTAATCCTTTATGTGTCTTACCCACCAATTGTGTTTCCATATTTTTTAACAATTGGATGCATTTTCATTGCAAGTTTTTGCAGAGGCGATTGCGTTCCGCATAAAAAAATTATGGAAATTATTTTTCAGGTCCCACAGAGGTCTAGAGGTTGACTTTTTTACCAGTATTTATTCAAAATGTATATAAATTAGGGACCCTATACCACTTGGGTCCCCCTATAGCCCCCTGCTTCCTCTATAGTTACGCCTCTGGATATAGTCCTCCAGTGGGAACTCGAAAATTGGCAGAAATACAGGAGTGTGAGTGCCAGGTTAATTGGCCTCTAGTAAAACTGTCAGCAGTGTGAATGCAGGCAGTTTAGACTGTAAGCTCACTGGGGCAGGCACTCATGTGAATAATTAGAAACTCTCTCTGTGTCCATCGCTGCACAATGTTTTGGTTCTAGATAAATAAAGCATCTATCTTTATACAAGAAATACTGTATCTTTAACTATGTTATGTTGAAATGCCGTATATGTTATTAAGCATTTAACTAAACAAGGCTATGTACATTATATATATATTGACTTTTATGCAAAGTCTGTGTTGTAAAATTTAAAATTGCCCAATAAAAAACATTGAAATTAGATAAATAAAGCAGAACCCTGTTATGAGCTAAATTGTCCTTGATCTCAAGGGTGTGCCAGAAGGGGGGGGTGTTATGGTCCCCATAGACGCGACGATTCTTCTTGCCGAACGACCGATTTTAGGGAAGCCCGACCGATCCTTCGAAATTATCGTGCGGTTAGTGGTATTCGAACGATCGTACATCTTACGATTTTTTGGCCGACATCTGTCGGTAAATTGATCGGCCAGGTCAAAAAATCTTTGTCGGTCCCAGTGCAATATCTCTATGTTTGCAGGGCCAAGCAGGCAGCTCCCCTTTGTTTTCCTGGTAAATTGGTCTTTTTCGTTGATGGTAGATTCGTACGATCGTTCTGAGAAGATCGTGGTCTCACGATCAGGATCTGATCTTTTAAAAATCTCAACATCTATGGCCAGCTTTAATCCCAGAAGTCTGAATCCTCTGCTCTGGATGGAACTACAGTTGCCTTTGGATAGATAAACGGGAGCAACATTAGTACATGTGTCCCCAACACTCTCTTTCTCCACCTTGCTGACTCCACCAATCCCCAGAATGTTGTGTAATTCAATCCCTCCCGAACTGGGTCTGAGGCTGAATTTTGTTTTAATAAAGAAGCGCTGTATTCCCAGAATTTTGGTTTCTATAGCCCAAACTCTCAAAAACAAGGAATTCAGCTTCATTTCTCCCAGCAGCAGCCAAATTGTTCCTGTTCTCTCTCTCTCCACACCTCCTTTTCCCAGTCTGTCTGCCTCTGTCTCTCGGCAGGCAGCCTTTCCCTCAGGTCATTCCTGGGAAATCCCTTTGAAGCAAGTCTCATCTTGTTCCCTGTGTGAATAGAGCCATTGTGCCCCAGATATCTGCTGCAGAACATCCTTCCATTCTAGTTACCCACCCAGCAGGGTCCGCTCACACCTCTCCCCCATTCCACCCAAAGGGACGACCGGTCCCTCATTTAAATCCGTAGGATCTTTATTGTTCCCAAAGAGACATTTACATAACATCTTAATGGCTGTGATTCATTTAAAAGTGATTACCAATCGAGGGGGGAGGTTTGGAATTCAGGGGTTTATGTAAAATCATGTGCCAGGCAGAATCTTAATGTGTCAGGCATTATACCCATACCTGCTTAAATAAACCAAATAATAACCAAATACCCCCTCAAAATACCTTAAAGGGTTAACTTTTATTATGTTGTAGAGTGGCTAATTCTAAGCAACTTTTCAATTGGTCTTCATTTTTATTTTTTTTATTTTTTTTAATTATTTGCATTCTTTTGACTCTTTCCTGCCTTCAAATAGTCTCTGATCCCATCTGAAATCAAATCCTTTGCAAGGCTATAAATTTATTGTTATTGACACTTTTTATTACACGACTGTCTATTCAGGTCCTCTACTAATCATATCTAGGGTTGCCACCTTTTCTGGAAAAAAATAGCGGCCTTCCTATATATTTATCTTTTTTTCCCATTAATAATTGAGATCAACCATCATTTTTATGGGCCAGGTGGCAACCCTATAATATCCCAGTCTCTTATACATGGTTGCTAGGGTAATTTGGACCCTAGAAACCAGATTGCTAAAATTGCAAACTGCTGCTGAATAATAAGATAAATAACTCAAAACACACAAATAATAAGCAATGAAAACCAATTGCAAATTGTCGCAGTATATCCCTCTCTACAAGATACTTAAAGGGATACTGTCATGGGGAAAATTTTTTTTTCAAAAAGAATCAGTTAATAGTGCTGCTCCAGCAGAATTCTGCACTGAAATCCATTTCTCAAAAGAGCAAACAGATTTTTTTATATTCAATTTTGAAATCTGACATGGGGCTAGACATATTGTCAATTTCCCAGCTGCCCCAAGTCATGTGACTTGAGCTCTGATAAACTTCAATCACTCTTTACTGCTGTACTGCAAGTTGGAGTGATATTACCCCCCTCCCTTTTCCCGTCCAGCAGCCAAACAAAAGAACAATGGGAAGGTAACCAGATAGCAGCTCCCTAACACAAAATAACAGCTGCCTGGTAGATCTAAGATTCAGAACAACACTCAATAGTAAAAACCCATGTCTCACTGAGACACATTCAGTTACATTGAGAAGGAAAAACAGCAGCCTGCCAGAAAGCATTTCTCTCCTAAAGTGCAGGCACAAGTCACATGACCAGGGGCAGCTGGGAAATTGACAAAATGCCTAGCCCCATGTCAGATTTCAAAATTGAATATAAAAAAATCTGTTTGCTCTTTTGAGAAATGGATTTTAGTGCAGGATTCTGCTGGAGCAGCACTATTAACTGATGTGTTTTGAAAAAAACATGTTTTCCGATGACAGGATCCCTTTAAAGTTAATGAACAAACCCTTTAAAGGGGAACTATCACAGAAATTTAAATTTAATATAAGCTTCATCATACTGAAATAAGAAACTTTCTAAATACAATCAATTAAATATTCTGCATTGTTTCTGAAAGTTTATGTTCACTATCCCTCTCTCAGCATCTGTTTCTCTTCATTCTCTCTTCATGCAGCAGTTGGGTGTCAGATATTCATTGACAGTTACATCCAATATATCTTATAGGGGGGCTCCTTTCCTAGCAGATGAATTAGAGCTCACTCAAATAACTGATTCCAGTACAAACAAAATAACTGCCTTTTGCACAAATCCTGCATGTAGAGAGACAGGATTTCTGGTGATTTTAATAATGAAGATAAACGTGATTATTTCAGAAATGGTACAGAATTTTTAATTGATTGTATTTAGAAAGTTTCTTATTTCTGTATGCTGAAGCTTATATTAATTTTTCATTTTGATGATAGTTCCCCTTTAAATTTGGCATTAGCATTACCAGTTTACCCAAGGCAACCCAGTAAGGGTAATTCCAGGGTCCCCTTAAATCGATGTTTGCAATGGCTCATTTTTCATTGGAGCAGCCCAAAATACCTTACTGCATGGTGTTAATGCACACGGGGAAGCACATTTATCAATGGTCGAATTTCAAATTCATGTGAGTTTTTTTTTTAAAAGAAATTCAAATATACTCTAAATTCGACGAGGTGGTTATTTAAGAAAAAAAAAACTATATCTAAAAACCCCAAACGAATATAAATGACCGAAAACTCAAATTGAATTCAAAATCAAAGTCGCCTAATCTCGAATGGAGTTTCTTCTCCAAAAAAACTCAAATGCCAGGAAGGCTATTAATATTCTTTAGGTGGCGAATAGTCTCATTTGAATTTTTAAAGGGCCAGGATTTGATAAATCTCGAAATACGAATTAAAATTCGAATCGAGTTTGGATTATTCACAATTTGAATTTGAGAGTTTTGATCGTAAAATAACTTTGAATTTTCAATTCGACCCTTGATAAATCTGCCCCTATGCATTCAAACTATCGCTTTCCACTGATGCTCGTGGCAGGGATTCTAGATATACATATTACATGTTACTTGCAGCTGTCCAGGGTATTTGCTCAAAAAATGCCTCCTTCCACATTTTTGAGCAATTACCCGGTGAGTCCAACAAAAGTGCAGGTACTTTGGGTGCTTCACTGCCCACAGTACATGAGATTTTGACAGTGGCTTGGGGCAAACTTTGCACTTGCCTTTGCACCGGACTTATTCCCCACATGCCATTAGCTTGCAGCTTTGATTACTGCAATGAATGCTGTAGGGCTTTCTGGACTTCATCTCCTGGAGGGCCCACAAGATGGGGGAGAATGCTTCAATCATACCTCAGCATGTGTTATTACAGTTTTGCTAATGAAGGTGAATTGCCCTTTAAGCTGAAAATCACAGTTTCCCCAAGAGACCTGCTTATCTTAAATTGTTACAATTGCTTCTTTGCTTATGTTAAATTGTTACAAAAGTATCTACGTGCACCTGCCACATATTCTGGGCTCTCTGCCAAAAGCCGATTAGGTTTTAGAAACTTGGGGGCAAATTTACTAAAGGGCGAAGTGACTAACGCTGGCGAAAACTCGCCAGCGTGACGTCATTTCGGGACTTCGCCGATTTTCTAATGGGCACAGTCGTAACTTTGCTAGTGAAGGAGATAGACTCAAGCGCTACTTCGCACTCTTACGTCAGGCGAAGTTTCGCTCTGGTGAAAGAGAGTTACTTCGCAAATTCACTAAGATGTGCATTTTACTGAACGTTACCTGTTCCGCCAGATTTGCCTTCCCCACCTCAGACCAGGCGAAGCGCAATAGAGTAGATAGGACTTTCTCAAAAAATAGTTGAAAAAAGTCCCAAAAACCGATGGCAACTTTTCATTTTTCAGGGTGCTGCAAAAGATCGTAAATCTTTTCTGGGGTACTCGGCTTCCCCCCTACATTTCCTAACATATGGCACATAAACTATACACTGGGCTCATGTGTAGGGCAATATAACAACGTTATATAAGGTTTCCTGGGCTTGTATAGTGTAATGTATTTGCTGCAACATATACGTCCATTCAACTTTAATTTCCTGCCGTATGCAAATGAGGCAACGCTAGTGCAACTTCACTTTGCTTGCCGCAGTGACGCTTGTGCTACTTCGCCAACGTTCGGCACCCTGGACGCAACTTCGGATTTTAGTGAATTAGCTTTGTCCTGGCGAATCTACGTCTGGCGAAGTATTGCGCTGATGAATTTTCGGAGGTTAGTGAATTTGCCCTTTTGTATCTTTTTCTGGCTGTTCAGTGCAGGAGCTAGAAGAAATAGTCGGGACATTTCCGTAACAATCCGGGACTGCGGGCTGAGCTGTCAAAATTGGGACTGTCCCGTGAAAAATGGGACAGTTGAGAGGTATGTGATATTTATATGGCAATGCCCAACTGAAGCTTAGCATCATACTCCCATTATAATTGTTACACACATTTAGAGTCCTGACACACAATGGGCCTCATCGCCTGACACAAGAATCCAATACCTGCCCCTGCCCTTTCATCGGATTCACCCCTTCTTGGCAGGCTCTAACCTAAAGGGTAAATAAGCCTTCCATATGACTTGCAAGAGTACATCTGCAATCACTGCCACAAAGCAATTTACTGCTGCTGTAATTCTGCTAAATGAGAGTGCACAAGATTTCAAGGTGACTGTGACTTATATGGAATCAATGTGTATTAATATCCAGCCATGAATTGGTGGTTATTCCAGAGAAATGATTGTCAGTAGGGGGGTGGCCTGTCACTCCAACACTCTCGGCTTTAGAACTTCCTCTCGATTTTGGGTAGTTCAATTGGTATAAAGAATCGCTTGTCTCGATGACTTCAAAGCCCAAGATGAAATGTGCACGTTCTCATTACAGACAATCATGAAGTGGCTGCGCTGCGGGTCTCTGAAGCTGAAATATAATCACATCTATAAGCAGAACTATTGGGCTGTTCCTGCTGAACCTAATCATAAGGACATGGGTTTCTGTTATTTGCACACATTGCTGCAGCTATGCCTCTATAACTTCACAATCTGCTTCTCATCTACCACTTCCCACCCAGGCCATTTTCCTGGATCCTGATAACAGAATTACAGAACAGCAGGAGAGCTATGGGATAAGGAAAGCAGCAGCCACAATGTACATCCACCTACTGTGCTACTTCTTTACACCTCTATGGGTCAGGCCACACAGGGCGTTTTGGCGAGATTTGGTCTCCCGAAGTTGCCTCACGAGGGAACTTCGGGCGACTTCAGAAAACGAATCACCGCGTCTGATTAGCGACGGCTTTTTTTTTTTCATTTTAGCTACTGCAGATTCAGGGAAGGCGTTAAAAACGAGGTGATTAGTTGTCAGGCAACCAAATCTCCCCAAAACACCCTGTGTGGACTTACCCTAATGGCAGAGACACACATGGAGATTCGGGGAGATTAGTTGCCCGGCAACAAATCGAATCTTCTTTGGGACTAATCTCCCCAAACTGCCTTCTAGCCGGCGGGACGGCACTTGGAGTGCTTCATTTTTCAAAGTCATTTCCGAAGAAGTTTCCTCATGGGGCAATTTCGTGCGACTAAGAAAAACAAAGCGCTCAGAGTGCCCTCCCTCCAGCGATTTTCATTCTAGCTTAGAGCGGGAAGGCAGTTTGGGGAGATTAGTCCCCCGAAGAAGAGGCGATTTGTCGTTGGGCAACTAAGGGCAGAGACACACGTGGAGATTCAGAAGATTCAGTCGCCTGGCGACTAATCGCTTCTTCTTCAGGCGACTAATCTTCCCGCAATGCCTTCCCGCTGGCTAGAATGTAAATCGCCGGCGGCATGGCACTCATGAGGAAACTTCAGGTGACTTTGGAAAACGAAAGAAAACGAGTGCAATCCTGCCGGCGATTTACATTCTTGCCAGCGGGAAGGCATTGCGGGAAGATTAGTCGCCTGAAGAAGAGGCGATTTGTCGCCGGGCGACTGAATCTCCCCGAATCTCCACGTGTGTCTCTACCCTAAATGCTCTCAATGAATATGATATCAGCTCAGTTAGATGCTCCCTCCATATAACAGCAGTTTAGGATCGTGTACTGATCCGATTCCTGCACATGACACTCTCCAGTATGTTTGTATTCACTCACTTCCGAGCTCCTTGGTCAGCAACCATTGTCTCCGAGCGCAGGCAGCATAATCCATTTCAGTTGTGGGACTGTGGGTGCGACACGGAGTGGTTCCCTACCTCCAAATCCAATAAAAACAGAATTTTTCTCAAGAATATGATGTTTTGAAACAGGTCTTCACTGCTCACAGTATGAACTAGTGGGGCAAATACCTTACAATTTGAGCTTATTGTTTAAAACAAACTTTTTTTAAAGATTACTAAAACCTGACTGCCCTTACAGCGAAGAAAACCTTTCTATGCTGATGGTAAACCCTCCTTTCCTCCAGCCTCTCAACGTAATAAAAATCTGTGATCAGTCCAGGAATGGTTAAACATTTTGTGTGGGCTTTTTACCCTTTAAATGTGCATACTGTGTGATTTAGAAGTGCAATTATCACCCGAAAAAGTTACATTTGGCTGGTTATTGTTTTTTGTTCTTGGGTTGTTCTTGGGTTGTTTACAGTGTGGCAGATCAAGGTGATGGGTCAGTGAGTTGCAGGTTGGTGACAAATGCTGCTGTTTTGCTCTGATTTAAATTCACAATGTTATGTATCATTTGTATATTAGAGCATGTCATTAGAGTAGCAAAACGTAAAGGGGAACTCCTACTCCATTTTGAAATTAAATATTGTGCTAAGCAACCTTCCAGCATACTTTAAAGGGGATTATAATGTAGAGAGCGATATTTTCAGACAATTTGCAATTGGTTTTAAATTTTTTATTATTTAAAGGATCAATAAAATAAATTTTTTTAAAAAAAAAAAACAATTCGTTAGTAAAGAACGAAATAAAAACACAAAGACAAATTATACTAAGTCTTAAGGGACTAAATCACTAAGTCTTTATTAAATAAGGTAGTATAATTACCGAAACTCCAGTTGCGCTCCTCTTCAGAAAAGGCAACGTGGTGACGATCCATAATGCGGCACTCGATTTCTTCTCCCTGGCTATCTCCTATAAGGAAAGCAGGGAGGAGAAATCGAGAACTGCACGATGGATCGCCGGATCACCTTTTCTGAAGTGGAGTTTCGGTAAGTTATTTCTTAATAAAGACTTTTATTATTTAAAAGTTTAATTTCTCTTTTTTTTTTTCGTCTTATAATAACAATTTTTTTGTAACTGCTCCTTTAAGGTTTTTGAGTTATTTAGCTTTTTATTCGACAGCTCTTCAATTTGCATTTTAAGCAATGTGGTTGCTAGGATGCAATTTCCCCTAGCAACTATGCACTGATTTGAATAAAGAGGGCTGAATAGAAAGAGGATGAATACCAAGTAGCAATAATAATACATTTGTAGCCTTACAGAGCATTTCCTTTTAGAAGGGGGTCAGCGACGCCCATTTGAAAGCTGCAAAGAGTCTGGTGAAAAAGGCAAATAACTATAAAAAAAATTAAATAATGAAAACCAATTGAAAAGTTACTTAGAATTGGTCATTCTATAGCATACTACAATTACCTTAAAGGTGAACCACCCGTTTAATGACACTGATACACTTCTATGCAATGATTTATTTGTAAATGTAATTCCTTTTGAAAGAAGTGTTTGTCTGCACCATTTCAGGGGTTCCCAACCTTTTTTACCCGTAAGCCACATTCAAATGTAAAAAAGAGTTGGGGAGCAACAAAAGCATTATTCTTGGGGGTGCCAAATAAGGGCTGTGGCTGATTATATGGTAGCCCTGTATGGACTGATAGCATATAAGAGACTCTGTTAGGCCATAAAGCTGTTTTTATGCAACTAAAAGTTACCTCCAAGGCAGGAATTGAAAAATAAGCACCTGCTTTGAGGCCACTAGGGAGCAACATCCAAGGGGTTGGAGAGCAACATGTTACTCATGAGCTACTGGTTGGGGATCACTGGTCTACATCATATAAAGTCTACATCATATAAAGTCTACATCATATAAAGGTTAACTTCCCCTTTAAAATAGTAAACGGTAATAGTAGTTTCCCTTCTCTTTACGGAGTCTCAAACAATTTCTAAGTACAGACAAATGGTTTATGTTGTATTATTTAATCTGCACCTCGCTCGCTGCGATGCTCAGTAGTATATAAGTAACAAGTATCTGAGCAGGTGCTCGACAGCGGCACTAGATTCTCTAAGTACTCAGCGATGAATCTGTCCCCTGTGGCAAATTTGTCTGCTGTTATCTCCAACTGAACAGACACATGCCCTGCTCTGCATTTTATACTTAGCTCACATCTCTCACATCTCTTCTAATGTCACAATCTGTATAGAGATGTTGAAATACAGGCATGATACTCAGAGTTCCCTGTATAACTCAGCCTGCAGCCTTGTGCCTTTATATGGTCACAGAACCCTTCAGTGACTTCTAATATCCTTATCATTTACAGTAGGGGGTACATTATCCCTTATAATACATGAGTGATACTCAGAGTTCCCTGTATAACTCAGCCTGCAGCCTTGTGTCTTTATATGGTCACAGAACAACCCCTCAGTGACTTCTAATATCCTTATCATTTACAGTAGGGGGTACATTATCCCTTATAATACATGAGTGATACTCAGAGTTCCCTGTATAACTCAGCCTGCAGCCTTGTGCCTTTATATGGTCACAGAACCCCTCAGTGACTTCTAATATCCTTATCATTTACAGTAGGGGGTACATTATCCCTTATAATACATGAGTGATACTCAGAGTTCCCTGTATAACTCAGCCTGCAGCCTTGTGCCTTTATATGGTCACAGAACCCTTCAGTGACTTCTAATATCCTTATCATTTACAGTAGGGGGTACATTATCCCTTATAATACATGAGTGATACTCAGAGTTCCCTGTATAACTCAGCCTGCAGCCTTGTGTCTTTATATGGTCACAGAACAACCCCTCAGTGACTTCTAATATCCTTATCATTTACAGTAGGGGGTACATTATCCCTTATAATACATGAGTGATACTCAGAGTTCCCTGTATAACTCAGCCTGCAGCCTTGTGCCTTTATATGGTCACAGAACAACCCCTCAGTGACTTCTAATATCCTTATCATTTACAGTAGGGGGTACATTATCCCTTATAATACATGAGTGATACTCAGAGTTCCCTGTATAACTCAGCCTGCAGCCTTGTGCCTTTATATGGTCACAGAACAACCCCTCAGTGACTTCTAATATCGTTATCATTTACAGTAGGGGGTACATTATCCCTTATAATACATGAGTGATACTCAGAGTTCCCTGTATAACTCAGCCTGCAGCCTTGTGTCTTTATATGGTCACATAACCCCTCAGTGACTTCTGATATTTTCATAATTTACAGCAGAACATACATTATCCCTGAACTAATTCCTGGTCCAGTGTAAAGTATATTATCAGCATAAAGTTACTAAGTATCATTACACAGTATATTACTTCCCTTATCAATGTATAACTAGCCAATTTGATTGCACAGTTGGGTGTGCTCTTTCCTAATCAGTTTTGCATCATTATGCTTACGCTGTGAGAGTATATTGCCAATATCATTACACAGTGAGACAAGGTCATTAAGAATGCAGTGCGATACATTTTACACTGTAAGTATCAGTCAGTTTATTTCCACCCTGCATTTCTTTTAGTCTTTCGACTAATTATCTTGCATATTCATAGGATCCATAACCCAAATCTGCACGGCAGCTCACATGAATCGGATACAAACACTGACAAATACATTTCATATTTCAGGTTCCCCGTTCTGCACTCCGATGTCACAGCCAAACTAGAAATTGTGCACTGTGACTTTAAAATAACAAATACAGCTATAACAGCTACTGTATATTTATGCCTGTGGTTTCAACTCTGCCAGTTACAGGTGTCTCTTAAAGAAGAACTATTGCTTTCTTTTGTTTATGTTAAAGGGCATGCAAACCCAAAAACAACATTTAGTCTAATGACCGGAAATCTGAGCAACTTGCCGCTATACAATCATAATAAACTTTCACTGGTCAGTTAATTTTATAAGTGTTATTGACAAGGGCATAAGCCTGCCTCTTATATATATATATATATATATATATATATATATATATATATATATATATATATATATTCTCTGCACTGATGGTTCTGACTTATGAAAGGCATTTTCAGAGCTATGATTATTGCTAAAAAAAACCTCCACAGAACTCAGGCCAACTTACATTTATGCAACATTATGAGGAACGGAGCTGTATTTTGGCGTTATTTACAAATAGTGAAATATTCCCCTTAATGAGTCATTTTCTAAAAGCCAAGAGGAATTCTTTTAAACACATGACAGGAAGAGAACGTGGCAGGCAGCAGTAATATATACATTTTAACCCAAACATGACTTTTTTTTTAGCGGAACCAGATTTACCGCGCAGAGAAATTTGCATTATTCTTGCCCTTAAAGGATAGGAAACATCTTCCGCAAAGACAAACAAAGACCCATTTCCCTGACATCTGATCCGCCTTTCTCCCTCTGATTTGAACTTTCTCCTGCACCTGGGGGGATGCACAGTTTTTGCACACAGCTGTGCCGAGGAGGGAAGGGGCCCATTCTCAGGCCGGGCAGGGAGTGCAAGGGCCATACTTATGAATGCTGACTATGCCCAGACATAGGGATGACCTTTGGAGGTCTCAGGTCAAAGACATTGTCCCGGCTGGGGGAAAGGTTCCTGATGTAATTTCAGATGAGTGACCCCAGAGAGAATGGTTCACAAGGGGCTCTCAGCTCTGTGCTGAAAGGCACACGTTGAATATATGTAAATAGACAGGTGCTTCCTGCTTGCTACATTGGAATGCCGTATCAGGAAGAGCTTGTTTCTCAGTGGTTTATGTAGTAAAAACTCAACCAAGAAAGTCACCTTATCTACATAGGGCCAAGGAAGTCTGTCTCTGAAGGTGGCCATAGATGTAGAGATCTGCTCGTGGGCATTAGGCTGATCCGATCGTGGGCCCTGGGGCCCAATGATCGGATCATAATGGATCCGATACGGGCGGTCGGATCGCAGGACTGCATAGACGCACAGATGTGGCCGCGATCTGACGGAATTTTTTAACCTTCCCGATCGAGATCTGGCTGACTTTCAGATTGCCACACACACGGGCCAATAAGCTGCCGATTCGGTCTGTCGGTAGCTTTTATCGGCCCGTGTATGGGGGCCTTAAGTTTTTCCGGTTTGGTCTCTCTCTCTGGTTTTGACCCTGATAGCCTGGCTTTTTGAAGGGCTGTCCGTGTCAAAACTGCCTGCCCGGTTTTCCGAATTAGGAGTGACGAGGTGAACGAACAATCACCACGTCATAACCCCCACCCCTGACTTCATATCCCGCCCCTGCTATGTGACACCCTACCCCCGCTACTTCATGGTCCTGCCTCCCTCTACATCACATTCCCGCCTCCCCACGGCTACTCTCCGGACTGGGCTGTAGGACACTGGAAAAAAACCAGGTGGGCCCCTGCCCTCAAGGGCCCCCACTAACCCAGACCGGTTCCCTCATAAAGAAATGAACTGGGCTGCCATGTTCGTACATTTGCGCAGCACAAGGTATATGGGCAGTGGGAATTGGAGGTCAGAAGGGGCCCTGGGGGCTGCCAGGAGGGCCCTTTATTTGCAGCCCTGGTGGGCCCCCAAGGCTCCAGTCTGACCCGGCTCTTATCTACAGAAGGCCTTATGATTTTGCTTTGGTTCCAGTCCCCCAACATGGTTCAAGATAGTTGTAATTTTCCATGAGAATCCTCTCTACTTCTCATTTATGCGAATGGCTATGGGATGGCTATGGCATGGTACTACCAGTAGGTGGATCACCATCAAAATACTAGTTTCCAATGTCTTCCTAGTAGGACCCTCACTTTCCATGGGCTGATTGTTTCCCATACACGTTAATGGGAAGAATTTGCCGGCAAATGCTGGTTCTTTGGTCACTGCATTAATCCTATTGACTTTAATGCATTTGGATGAAAAAAAAAATGCCCATTGACTTCAATGCATTTGGATAAAAAGTCGCCATAATAAAAAATGCCCATTGAGTTTAATGCTTTTTGCAAATTTTTCACCGTTTTGTGAATTTTTTTCGCAGTTTGCGTGATTTTCGATGAAGCAAAACAGGACAGATTTGCTCATCACTAGCTATTTACCTAAACAAAGTATTGAAATGGCCATTCATAAAAAGTGTTGACTTAGCCCCTCCAGAATGAGTTAACAGCTCAGTGCACCATGTATGCCGCCATCCGGCTGGCTTACAAAAATCATATTGGACTTCATTATTTATTTTTTATAGTTATTTTTAAATTATTTGCCTTCTTCTAACTGTTTACAACTTTCAAATGGGGGTCAATGACCCCATCTAGAAAACGTTGTTGCTACCGTACTTTATTACTCATCTTTCTATTCAGGCCTCTCCTATTCATATTCCAGTCTCTTATTCAAATCAATGCATGGTTGCTAGGGGAATTTGGACCCTAGGAACCAGACTACTGAAACTGCAAACTGGAGAGCTGCTGAATAAAAAGCTAAATAACTCAGAAACCACAAATAATAAATAATGGAAACCAATTGTAAATTGTCTCAGAATATCCATCTCTGCATCATACTAAAAGTTAACTCAAGCAAGGACATGCAGTCCTCTCCAAACTGGCCACCCTAGGGGCAAATTCACTAAGCGCCGAAGCGCCGAACGCTAGCGTCAATTCGCTAGCGTTGGGCATTTTCGTTACTTCGCAAATTCACTAACGAACGCTGGCGTAGATTCGCTAGTGTTACTTCGCACCCTTACGCCTGGCGAATTTTCGCTACGGACGTAACTACGCAAATTCACTAACGCGCGCAGTGTACTGAACGCTACCTTTTACGCTAGACTTCCTTCGCCACCTCAGACCAGGCGAAGCGCAATAGAGTAGATAGGGATTACTTCAAAAAAAGTCAAAATTTTTTCTAAGTCCCAAAAAACGCTGGCGTGTTTTCTACATGATGGGTGATAGGCTGAAAAATATCGAAAAAGTTTTTGGGGCTCCCCTCCTTCCCCCCTACATTTCCTGACTCATGGCAACTCACATGTGTAGGGCAAAATAAAAATTTTATTTGATGTTTTGAAGGTTTTCTAGGCATTTGTAGTGCTGATACGTGTTCCTCCATTGAAATTTGAATTTGGCGCTGTATGCAAATGAACCATCGCTAGCGAAACTTCGCTTCGCTTGGTGAATCAACGCTAGCGCAACTTCGCAAACTTACGCTACCCCTGTGCGCAACTTCGGATTTTAGTGAATTTGCGGAGCGCTGGCGAAACTACGCCTGGCGCAACTTCGAATCTTAGTGAATTTGCCCCTAGCTAGGCCTCCGCTATAATTCATATCGCCCCAATTTGTGGCCAAGCTGGGTAAAGATCATAATGACCCAATCATACAGTGTATCCCCAGCTGTAGGTGTCACAATTATATTTTCTTTCACCTGGCAAACATTTTTTTGGGGAGGGGGTTACATCCCCTTTAAGGTTCTTTAAGGTGCAGAATAAAATATAGCTATATATATTTAAATAAGCAGTAATAGAAAAATAATGTAATTCTAGAATATATTCTCCCTTTATTTAAGCCAGTCTGTCACTGCCTGTTATCACTGCCCATGAGCATGAGCTCCTGGAAATGTATTTTGCCAATACAACTGGCACACAGCACCTCTGTAGTTAGACAAATGGGTTTAATAATTAATCCAAAGCTTTTACTCTTGCAGGCCTGGCTCTTGTGGCTTAGGAGGATCAAGCCAAGTAAGTGATAAGTTTGCCATTGAAGGGAAGATATGCTTGTGCCCAAATAAGCTTTGCTTTGCCAACTGTGCCACTGGGTAATCTCAAAGTCTGGCCTCAGTATCATTAAGTGAATAAGATCCTATCGGATATTCATGGGATGGGCCTGTGCCAGCTGCGTAAATGAACTGCTTAGCAGTAGTATATATGATATACATGTAATATAAATGATTCTGTTCACCTTACTTTTAATATGTCATAGAATGGCTAGTTCGAAGCAACTTTCCAGTTGGTCTTCATTATTTATTTTTTATAGTTTTTGAATTCTCCTTCTGACTCTTTCCAGCTTTCAAATGGGGGTCACTGACCCCATCTAAAAAACGAATGCTTGGTAAGCCTACATTGCAAATTTTTATTACTCATCTTTCTATTCAGGCCTCTCCTATTCATATACCAGTCTCTTATTCAAATCAGTGCATGGTTGCTAGGGGAATTTGGACCCTAGCAACCTGATTGCTGAAATTGCAAACTGGAGAGCTGCTGAATAAAAATTTAAATAACTCAAAAACCACAAATAATAAAAAATGAAAACAAATTGCAAAGTATCTCAGAATATCTTTCTCTACATCATACATTTGAAGGTGAACAATACTTTACTAGTGTGAGGTCTACTTTTAGTGATGTTGTCCCATTATGATCAATATCCATAATATGAAATATATTAAATATTATATTGATTTATGGGCAAAGTTATATTGCTATATTTAAGAATTGTATTATTTATTATGTATTATTGTTATATTATGATGAAATTATTGTATTATTATTATAATAATCATGTATTATTGTTAACTATTTCTTATGTAACTTTAACAGAATAAATATCTGAATTAAATAGAAGGGTGGTTTAGATAAGCTGTAGATCTCTTGACTAGACAGTGTCTTGATCTGCTTTTCACCAGCTAAAGGATGACTGGTAGATCCCAATCTACCTTTTGGGCACCAGCATTATTAATATATTCATTTTCAGACCAGGAGCACATGATATGAAGCTCTGCCACCTACAAGACACCCAGATGGCATCACTCAGCCAATGTTTATCCTGTTGGCAATTGAGTTAATTGGTCACATCCTCTGCACCGTCCTCACCCAGCAAATCATGTTACTGTCACACACACCTCATATAATGGGCCCACGTTTAACTGCTTAACTGCTCCGTGCCACAATATATACTTGGCTTGTACCAGACTCGTGTGTCATTCCTCCGGTGCTTCTCACTGTAGCCATGATATCTGGTGCCGTCCCTAATAACAGTGACCTGGGAATTTATAGTCACATTTCTCAGTGAAACCAGACGCGGTATTGTCAGGTCACATTTCACAGTAACCACGTTAAGCCCCATTTTACCTGTTTGCTGCTACAGGCATTTGACCTGTTATACAGAATGCTCAGGATTTTATGGATAAGGGATTTTTCTGTAATATGGATCTCCATACAAAAAAACATTTCAAGGAGAACTAAAGCCTAACTAAAGAAGGAGGTAGAAATGTTGTACATGATGTTTTGTGCTTCTGTACCAGCCCAAGGCAACCACAGCCCTTTAGCAGTAAAGATCTGTGTCTCCAAAGATGCCCCAGTAGCTCCCCATCTTCTTTTCTGCTGATTCACTGCACATGCTCTGTGCTGCTGTCACTTACTGAGCTTAGGGACCCACTCACAATATACAGTACACATAGAATAGAAATGTCACAATATAAGGCTGATTAGTAATTAATACACATAATTACTACATGGCAGCACAGAAACCAATGCAATTAGCATCAAAATTAAATAATCAGCAAACCTGTAGCATCAGCTTATATTACAGGGGAAGCTCATTTTCTGCTGGATAATTAGTGACGAGCCCTAAGCTTAGCTTCTCAACAGCCAATCAGAGCCCACTGAGCATGTGAGTGTCACAGACACTTTCCAAGATGGTGACCCCCTGTGACAAGTTTGAAGTCCTGGATCATTGCTGCTATTGACAAGCTGAAACTTTAGCCTCGTGCAATAAGTTCATTATATAAAATATGTCATTTTTAGCCATATTCAAGTTGAGGGTTTTGTTCTCCTTTAAACATTAAATAAACCTGGTTTTGCCTCCATGAAGGATTAATTATATCTTATTTGGGATCAAGTACAAGCTGTTGTTTTTATTATTATAGAGAAAAGGAAATAATTTTAAAAAAAATAGATTATTTGGACAAATATGGGAGACAGCCTTCCCGTAATACTGAGCTTTCTGGATAACTAGTTTCTGGATAATGGATCCAATACTTGTACAACATATAAGCTCAAAATAATTGTTCTTCTCTGAATAAGCATCCCCCTTCCATACCCAGACTGGGATGCACAATAAAAGCTTAGCTACTGGTGGAATCCATCAATGGCACCAAACCAACACTTTTTCTGGGGTCTGATAAGGGCTGGTATTAGGTGTCTTACCCAGCATTCAGTTTTGAAGTAGTGGTGCCAAACAAAGTGCAAACCATGTAAAAGTGCAACTTTAGACACAAGTAACTTTCAAGAATTACATTTTTGTCACTTTAGGCTCATAAACGGCCCCTGATGTCTGTATTTGTAAGGCTCATTTAAAGGGATTGGAGAAAGAAAGTACGGGAGCACTCTGACCTTGTGGATAGGCGTCCTGCTGTGCTTCCACGTGTGAATGAACGTTCCGACACGTACAGACTTTTCAGGTAAATATATTGAACACGGAGCACCAGCAGCAGTTAAAATCCATATTTTATTAGATCATCATTAAAAGGTTAAGCAGATCCAGTGTCCCAATAGCACGCTTGACGCGTTTCGTGGACTAAGCCACTTTCTCAAAAAAGGGATTGTTCACCTTTGAGTTAACCTTTAGTATCATGTAGAGAGTGACATTCTGAGACAATTTGCAATTGGTTTTAATTTTTTATTATTTGTCTTTTTTTAGTTATTTTGCTTTTTATTCAGCAGCTCTCCAGTTTGCAATTTCTGCCATCTGGTTGCTAGGGTCCATATTGTGGAGGCCTCAACAAAAAGATGAGTAATAAAAAGTAGCAATAATTATAAATGTGTAGCCTTACAGAGCACTTGTTTTTTAGATGGGGTCAGTGACCCCGATTTGAAAGCTGGAAAGAGGCAGAAGACGATGGTGAAAAATTGAAAAACTATACAAAAGAAAGAATGATGACCAATTGAAAACTTGCTTAAAATTAGACACCCCATAACATACTTAGGGCAGAGACACACAGGCAGATTCAGGGAGATTAGTCACCCGGTGACAAACAAAGCCTTCTCTGCCTTCCTGCCAGCTAGAATGAAAATCGCTGGTGGGATGGCACTTGGAGCGCTTCATTTTCCAAAGTTGCTCGAAGTTTCCTCGTGAGGTGACTTCAGAAAACTAAGCGCTTAACGCAGTTCACCCCAAAGAAGAGGAGATTTGTCCCCGGGTGACTAATCTCCCCGAATATGCCCGTGTGTCTCTGCCCTAAAAGTTAACTTAAAGGTAAACCCCCTTTAAGAATGGGCAGCTGACGTGTGGTTCAAGTACTGGCCACAACAAATTCAGGGGTGTGAAACTGTGTTAGCTTCTGAAATCCAGTTTTAACTGAGTGGGGGATAAAGACCCACAGCAACAATTTGTAAAGGGAGGAAGGCAGGGTGCAAAGTGCAAAATAATAGCACATTTACCCTTTGTACCCAAACTACCTGATAGTAGATGACCCTGTGTCTCCTTGGGATTAAAATTCCCATAAAAATAAAAAGTGACAGCCCTGTAATACAGCATGGCAGAATCAGATAGGAAAAATTGTTGATATCCCTCCCCCGACGTGTTGATGGTACTTTAAATTTACGAATGCTCAGGGTAGGGCGGTGGCCCTGTAGGGGGGTGCGGGCCCCATGGGAGTGCAGGCAGCAAAGTGGGGGGCCCATGGGGGTGCGGGCAACACATCATTTCAGGGGGCCCCATGGGAGTGCAGGTGGCATATCAGGGGGCCCATGGGGGAGCAGGTGGCACAGCAGGCGCCATGGTACTGCAGGTGGTGCAGAGGGGCCCCATGGAAGTGTAGGCGCATAGCAAGGGGTCCATAGGGGTGCAGGTGGCACAGTGGGGACCCTTGGAAGTGCAGGTGGCATAGCAGGGAGTCCATAGGGGTGTAGGTGGTACAGTGGGGCCCCATGGGAGTGCATAGCGGGGGGCCCATGGGGGGGTGCAGGGGCACCTGGGACAGCATCCCCAGTGGGCCCTGCACCCACCAGTCCGACCCTGCAGCATGGTGATAATATGCACGGAGTTAAGGTTTTTGCAGGAAATAGTATACACCTGTTTTGGCTGTCAGGGGGATGCTGGGAGCTGTAGTTAAGGAACAGCCAAAAGACTGCAGACTCCCCATTACATACTGTGCAGGACTCAGCAGAGTGCTGGAAGGAGTTGACCTTTGCTACAAATTTTGCAACATTTGGATTGTGCATTCCTGTGTGTTTGGCACATGGAGGAGTTTTAAAACAAGGGATGGAGCGGCTGGCTCAGCGCAGTGGAATGTCAGCTTGTTGCACATACCATTCAGTGACCTCAGCTGCTGCTTCCTTCAATATATTGTGCCCCAAACCTGCAGCTTCTTCACAACAAGAAACAGGCGGGGCCGGCGAGGAGAATCCCTGCAACTCCCTGTAGCTTGCAAGTGATCTCAGTAAATATTTATACACACAGTATTGGGTGTGTTGGGAGCAGCATAAATAAATGTGTGCACACGTGTAATGTGTAATATGAGCCATAGATATATTTATATCACAGTGTGTGTGTACCGTGCTCTGTGTTATATGAGCTGGGATTCACTGCAGAGTCAGATTAACCCTTGGAAGCCTATTTATCAAAGGTCGGATTTAAGTGATTTTTAGAGGTTTTTGAAACCACGACTGAACTCACAAACTCCATAACCACGAAAGTCATGACATATATCACAGGTTCCCAATAAAAAAAAGCACTAACGGAAAATTTGCTCTGATGATGCGTTGAAAAATACGCCTGCGCTTCCTCTCATCACGTCTCATCGGAAGAACGTGCACCATGTAGTTCCAGCCTAAAATTGAGTTTTTTAGGTAGCGAAAAAAAAAATACAAAATGATTTAAAACGATCCAATAGGATCAGCGCAGCTCCCTCTGACTTCTATAGGACCTCGACAACTTTTACCTGGCAAAGTTTTGGTGCACTTATTAAATCTTACTTGAATTTATAGAGTTTTTAAAAAAAAAAAAAAAATAGGAAAAACACAAACTTTTAGAGATTTGTGGAAAATATAGAAATTCGATTGTTAGTAAATGGGCCCCTTAGGGTAGGACTACACGGACGTTTTCTCGCATGCGATGGAAATAAGGTAAGAGATAGGAATGTCGGATGAAGTCGCAGCGTTGATGCATCTGAGACGCAGCGTGTAACGATTTGTCGCATGCGTTTTGTCGCAGCAGGTCGGATCACGTCCGTGTAGTCCTACCCTTACAGTTCTCAGCTAAAAAGGAAGTAACAGTGTATAGATAATCCTATGCATATGTGTGGGAGCTGCCATATTAGTTGCAACCTATGGGCTATACATAAATACCATATATACTTTATTTACATATATATATACTATATTTATATATATACATGAGCTTTCAAGTGTCACCAAGTGCCCCACCATTCCTTAGGAGCGGTTTGGCTAAAGTTACATATCTGATCAGCTTTCCGAACAGGCTTCCCTCCAACTGTTCTGAACTAGAATTCCCAGCAACCCCCTGACCCCTTCAGCTGCCGAGGGATCCTGGGAATTTCATTTTGGAACTGTTGGAGAGAAGAGCTTGACATCTCTTGTCTAGACCCTTCCTGCACAGAGGCGATGCTCTAATCAATGCATGCATTTCTCTTTATATACAAAATAAAGTGATGAGTAATATTTTGGGGAGGGAGTGGTATAAATATATCTCGGCTGGAGCCAGGGCTCAGCTCTCCCGACTAAAGCATCTAAATATACCTAGGGAATTATTGCTGACACTACACTGACTGACTGTCAGCAAGCTGCAAGAATATAGCAGATTTATATTTTCATTAATTGCCACTATTAGTATGTTATAGAATGCATTTTGTAATTTCAAGAAAATCACACATTAATGGAGCGAAAACAAAAAGCTGTAGTCTGTAATAGTATGCAAGTCATTATAATTAGTTTTATGATTGTAAAGGGAAATGCGTTTTCTGATATAAATGACTCACTTTTATTTCCTTACTGGCAATGAACAGCAGCTCTGCTTTACTTTATGGCAGGGATTCTTGATTACATGCAGGGACTGATGTATTAACATTCAGGTATCATTGTGCACCTTTAAATTAACTGTTAGTATGATGTAGAGATTGATATTCTGAGACAATTTGCAAATGGTTTTTTCATTTTTTATTATTTGTGGTTTTCGAGTTATTTCGCTTTTTATTCAGCAGCTCTCCAGTTTGTAATTTCAGCCATCTGGTTGCTAGAGTCCAGATTACCCTAGCAACCATGCACTAATTTGAATAAGAGACTGGAATGTGAATAGGAGAGGCCTGAATAGAAAGATGAGTAATAAAAAGCAGCAATAACAATACATTTGTAGCCTAACAGAGCAGAAGACGAAGACAAAAAAAACACAATAAAATATAAATAACGAAGACCAACTAAAAAGTTGCTTAGAATTGGCCATTTTATAACATACTGAAAGTTAAATAAAAGGTGGACCAACCCTTTAAGTTTAAAAAAACTGATAAAACTCTCCATCTAAAAGCTGCTGAGGTCATGTAGAAGTCAGTGGGAGCTTTCCTTTTTACATTTCTAAATTATTCTTTGCTTTGAGCTTTTAGAGGTTTTTTTGGGGGTTTTCTGCATGAAAACAAGAATTTCGCATTAGTTTTGCATTTTTATTCGTTTCTGCTTTTGTGTTTCAATCTTTTAATAAATAATTAGACATTTGTTTTTATTTGTAGTAGGAAAAATCTCTAAACATCACAAATTTGAATTTTGATATGCCGCCCCATTTCAGAAGACGCAAGGTGGAATTAATTACCTTTATCTAATAGACATATTTAAGAGGGACATAACAGTAGGGCAAGTGGACCCTTTGACAGCTGCTGGCCTTCAAATGATTTTGCGCCTGGGGCAAAGGCGTTAAATTTACATTTAGCTATGCGAATCGGAGATTTAAACGCAGCTGGATTTTTAAAATACACCAATATATGATATGCTAATCTCTTACAGGGGTAGTTTACCTTTAATATAGTCCTATTTTGGGCAGCTTTTCAATTGGTTTTCATTTTCTGTCTTTAATTATTTGCCTTCCTCTTCTGCACCTTTGCATTTTTCAAAAGGGGGTCACTGACCCCAGCAGCCAAAACTTCTGCCCTGTGAGTTTACAATGTTATTATTATTGTTACTATTTATTACTTATCTTTCTATTCAATCCCTCTCCTTATTCATCTTCCAGTCTCTCATTCTAACCACTGCCTTGTTGCTAGGGTAAATTGGGCCCTAGCAACCAGAACTACTGAAATTCCAGACTGGAGAGCTGATGATAAAAAAAGCTAAATGATTCCAAAAATAAAAAAGACTAATTGCAGATTGTTTTATACAATTACTGTCTGTATTATGCAAAATAGACAGAGAGCAGTATTAAAGCTTGTATATAAAATGAAACAAAAAGGGGCAATTGTGAGCCAACAGTGTCCTGTTTGGAAGCATTAAAGTGACGGCACACCAGACAGTAGCTATCAGGAGGAGATACATTCACTTTGTTATAGTCATGTGACTTTTTATCTACGGCCCAAACGATCTTTTTCTCTGTTGCTATGGAGGGTGCTGAGAAAACAAAACAGAAAGCGGCTCCGTGGGTGCAGTTATTAGAAGGTGCATTAGAAGGTGCAGTTATTAGAAGGTGCATTAGAAGGTGCAGTTATTAGAAGGTGCAGCAATTAGAAGGTGCAGCTATTAGAAGGTGCATTAGAAGGTGCAGTTATTAGAAGGTGCAGCTATCAGAAGGTGCAGCTATCAGAAGGTGCAGTTATTAGAAGGTGCAGCTATCAGAAGGTACATAAGAAGGTGCAGTTATCAGAAAGTGCAGTTATTAGAAGGTGCAGTTATCAGAAGGTGCAGCTACCAGAAGGTGCAGTTATTAGAAGGTGCAGTTATTAGAAGGTGCAGCTATCAGAAGATGCAGTTATCAGAAGGTGCAGTTATCAGAAGGTACATTAGAAGGTGTAGTTATTAGAAGGTGCAGCTACAGTATCAGAAGGTACATTAGAAGGTCTAGTTATCAGAAGGTGCAGCTATCAGAAGGTACATTAGAAGGTGCAGTTATCAGAAGGTGCAGTTATTAGAAGGTGCAGCTCTCAGAAGGTACATTAGAAGGTGCAGTTATCAGAAGGTGCAGTTATCAGAAGGTGCAGCTATCAGAAGGTGCAGCTATAAGAAGGTGCATTTATTAGAATGTGCAGTTATTAGAAGGTGCAGCTATCAGAAGGTGCAGCTATCATAAGGTGCAGTTATCAGAAGGTGCAGCTATCAGAAGGCACATTAGAAGCAGCGCCGGATTTCTTTGCCGGCCGGCCCTAGGCCGCGCGGTCCTAGCGCCTGCCTACACTTCCCCTTCCCAGCGCGCCGGCGAAAAAACCGCTGGCGCAGCTGGTGTAATTGAATGGGGACGCACACGTCCCCATAATGCGGCTGGGCGGCATGCCTTCACTATTTTTTGCCGCCCTAGGCCTGGGCAAAGGCCCGCAAATCCGGGCCTGATTAGAAGATGCAGTTATCAGAAGGTTCAGTTATTAGAAGGTGCATTAGAAGGTGCAGTTATTAGAAGATGAATTAGAAGGTTCAGTTATTAGAAGGTGCAGTTATTAGAAGGTTCATTTATTAGAAGGTGCATTAGAAGGTGCGGTTATTAGAAGGTGCAGTTATCAAAAAGTGCAGTTATCAGAAGGTTCAGTTATTACAAGGAGCATTAGAAGGTGTAGTTATTAGAAGGTGCAGTTATTAGAAGGTTCATTAGAAGGTGCAGTTATTAGAAGGTGCATTAGAAGATGCATTAGAAGGTGTAGTTATTAGAAGGTGCAGTTATTAGAAGGTGTAGTTATGTAGGCCAAGCCATTATATAAGAGGGTGCCCTTGAATTCACTGTTCTGTCGACCACATTGTGCTCACCACAAGTTGAATCATTTTACCCATGACCTAGAATCAAAGCCCTACATGAGCAATGGAGGGTCAAACTGGGGCATTCCGCAAGCTGATAACTATTTGGCACGGTCAGGGGGTTCTGGGAGTAGTAGTTTAACATAATTTAGGGCTGCAGATTGACCACTTTTGCTCACTATTATATTATATAGTGAATAAAGTACCTATTGTAAAATATAAGGATATTATGTCACAAAAATGACATCACTATTCAGTATTTATAACTGATGACATCACTAGTCACCGTTTATTAGGATATAATTTTCAAGATATTCATGACTTTTGTGTATTATAATATATTATACGCCTATGACTGGCAGTAGCCCTACAGACTAACCACATGAACACTTCTCTGTCTTACACTGTCTACTCAGTATCATTTTATCTGTAAATACTTTTTTTTTAATATTTTGCTGACTTTAAACATAATGCATACTAGGGCAACCTGCAACCCCCTGACTGTTGTTGAACTATAACTCACAGAATTAAGGATACAGTTGTAGCCGAGATCCACAGATAACCCATCCCTGGTTTTATATAAAGCTCACTTCTGTTTAAGGAGGTGTTGCCCCTTTAAGATGCTGAAATGGGTGCATGTTGTATATCTGGCTGCAAACTCCTGTCATTAGTTGGGTTGTATATGGCTAATTCCAAGCAACCTTTCCATTGGCCTTCATTATTTCTTTGTTTATAGTTTTTGAATTATCTTCTTCTTCTGACTCTTTCCAGCTTTTCAAATGGGGGTCAGTGGCTCCATCTAAAAAACCAATGCTCTTTAAGGCTACAAATGTATTGTTAGTCTTTATTACTCATCTCTCCTATTCATATTGCAGTTTCTTATTCATATCATTGTATGGTTGCTAAGGTAATTCTGGACCCTAGCAACCAGATTACTGAAACTGCAAACTGGAGAGCTGCTGAATAAAAAAAACATGGAAACCAAATCAAAATATAACTCTCTACATCATACTAACAGTTAATTTAAAGGTAAAAAAAACCCTTTTATATATTTATATATAGAACACTTTTAACCTTCAGGTACCACTACAGTATATTTCCCTATTTTAATATAATTTAGAGGTATCCAGCAAACCTCAGGTACTCCTATGATAGATTTTCCAATCTTAATACCAGTTCCAGGCATTCCCCAAACTCTCTGGTATTATTATTATTAACATGTATTTTTTATGTATTTTATAGCACCAACATATTGTGCAGCGCTGTAAAATAAATGTGTTTACGCAAAGAAATCACATGGATTATATACATAGAACATACAGAGTTATATAGATAATGACCAGTGCAAATACAAAAGGTGAGGAAGGCCCTGTACAAAAGAGCTTACCTGTATATTTCCCAAGTTGGTGACCAACCCCTACTTAACTAACCCTGTTATGTATTGTACAATTAGCTGAGCATTCTGGGAGTTGTAGTTTAGCAACAGTCGATCATTCCCAGTATTTTGATACAACTGGAAATGCAACAGAGGACATTGAGGGTAACATCTAGTACTCAGTAATCCCCAGAGTTGATTTACAAGCCTGTTAGTCACATTCTTTATTAAATGTTGTTAATCTGCGGTGGCAGGTTTTTGTCATTCCCTCTGAGAGAGAGAGAGAGAGGCTGATTTTTTACACATGTCCCAAAACAGACACCAAACGCTCCCAAAATATTTCCGCAAATGAGCCCGGCATGCTATTCTGGAGTACTTTCCAGGGGGCACGGCATAGACATAGGGTGACCTAATCAGTCGGAGCTGACTGTGGCTTGTCTGTACATGATGGTGCAACACTAGCACTGCACCCAGTGAGCTCACACTCAAACAGTCACACGCTAACTGGCCCGGACTGGCAACCTGTGGGTTCTGGCAAATGCCAGAGAGGCTGCTGTAAGTTGCCATAGACAGTGATTATTTATTGGGCTGCTGGTAGGGTTGCCACCAGGCTGGTATTTTACTGACTTGGCTGGTAAAAATGATGGTTGATCCAAATGTCATTTATAGGGAAAAAAGATACATATATAGGAAGGCCGGTATTTTTTCCCCCAGAAAAGGTGGCAACCCTACGTGCTGGGGGGCTGTTTGGGCCTCTGAGTATTTGAACTGCCAGTGCCTATTTTGAATCCCAATCCAGACTTGAGTGGGGCCTTGCATTTATATACATGGAGATGGATGGCACCCCATTGCTCCCCCACACTCATCATCTACATAAGACAGACCAGCAAGGTAAGAGGTTGTAACTGTAGGCCAGTACGTATAGTAAGGCAAGCTGGTGTCATGTCATGGTATCATACCTCCCAACATTTAAAAAAAAAAAATGAAAAGAGAGACAAAAATGTTTGGGCGAATGTGACCACACCCATTTTATGACCACACCCCCAATTACCATGTCCCTTTTTCAAAATTGGTCAGGTGATGAAAGTTTGAACACATTTCTGGGAGTTTTAGTGCAATGTTTAATGTGTTATTACAGTTTTGCTAATGAAAGTGAATTACCCTTTAGGGTAAGGGCACACTCAAAGATTCGGGGGGATTTAGTCGCCCGGCGACAAATCTCCTCTTCTTCGGGCGAGTAATCTCCTGAAAAGCCTTCCTGCCGGCTAGAATCGAAATCGCCGGCGGGATGGCACTCGGAGCACTTTGTTTTCTGAGGTTACAAGGAAACTTCGGAAAACTAATCAATTTGAGTGTCATCCCGTTTAAATTTAATTTAAAATTTAAACGATTTAAATTCTAGTGGGCGGGAAGGCTTTTCGGGAGATCAGTCGCCCCGAAGTAGAGACCAGTTCTCCCAAGAGACCTGCTTATCTTAAATAATTACAATTGTACCTTTGCTTATCTTAAATTATTACAACTGTGTCCAAGTGCAACTGCTGAGTGTTCTGGGCTCTCTGCCAAAAAGCGTATTTTTTAAACTAAGTTTCAGAAACATTGTATTTTTGTGGCGTGCAGGAGATCAAAGAGATCAAAGAGAAAGTCGGAACATTTCAGTAACGACTATGGACTGCCCCACAGAAAACAGGACAGTTGGAAAGTATGTGATACAGTAACTGTGGGATACTGTAAAAAAGTCAAAGTTCACATACTAGCGCCAATAAAGGCTGTCCCTCTTACTGCAATTGCTATTCATTTTTTGTGTTATTTCATTTATTTAGCTTTTTGTTCAGCATCTCTCCAGTTTGGCATTTCAGCAGCTATCTGGTTGTTAGGGTCTTATTTAACTTAGCAGCTAGACAGGGGTTTGAATGAGAGACTTAATAGGAGAGGGACTGAATAGTAAATTTAAAAAATAAAAAGTAACAATATCAATATCAAAGCACTGCGTATCTTGACAGCGCTATATAAATAAATGATGATGATGATCAATATTTCTCACAGAGCAATAGTGCCAGGGTCAGTGACCCCCATTTGAAACCTGCAAAGAGAAGCAGGATGTTTGAAATAATTCAAACATTATGAAAAATAAATAATCAAAACCAGCTGCTAGGGATAGGCCATTCTATAACATACTAAAAGTTAACTTTAATGGACCATCTCTTTAAAGAAAAAGTAGAGTCCCTACAGGTAGGTTTGGGTGTTGGCCTTTTCTCCATTGCCATAGGCTTGTAGGCCAATATACAGGCATGTAGGCTGATACACAGGCATGTAGGTCAATACAAAGGTATGTAGGCCTTTTCTCCATTGCTAGAGGCTTGTAGGCCAATATACAGGCATTTAGGCTAATAAACAGGCATGTAGGCCAATAAACAGGCATGTAGGCCAATAAACAGGCATGTGGGCCAATAAACAGACATGTGGGCCAAAACACAGGCATGTAGGCCAATACACAGACATTTAGGCCAATGCACAGGCATTTAGACCAATACACAGGCACATAGGCCAATACACAGGCATGCAGGATAATACACAGGCATGCAGGATAATACACAGGCATGTAGGCCAATAAACAGGCATGTGGGCCAAAACACAGGCATGTAGGCCAATACACAGACATTTAGGCCAATACAAAGGCATTTAGACCAATACACGTGCATTTAGGCCAATACACAGGCACGTAGGCCAATACACAGGCATGCAGGATAATACACAGGCATGTAGGCCAATAAACAGGCATGTAGGCCAATATACAGGCATGTAGGCCAATATACAGGCATGTAGGCCAATATAAGGGAATGTTGGCCAATACACGGGAATGTAAATAAATACACTGGCATGTAGGCCAATAAGGCATGTAGACTAGGCAAATAGAGGAATTTGGTGAGATTATGAGTTCCAGGGAAACTTCACCTATTTGGTTGTTTGGGCTGGCACAGGATCCAGAGCAGCAGAGACAGTGGCATAAGCACTCAGGAATGTGTATCTCATACGTACTCCGCATTTTCCCTGGCCGAGCTAATACTCACCATACAACTGCTAGCTGGAATGCAGGAAAGTAATCCAATCCATTCCTCCCTGTGCAAGAAACTATAGGCAGGACAAATACAGTATGTTCTTTAAACATGAAGCGCAAGGTACTAAAGAGAGTGCACAGAGATAAAGGCCCAGTACCCTATATACATTTATATCTGCTGTTTAATCCCTAGTTCACACTTACATCAGTCACTATACAAGGCCCCATTATTATAGGCTACTAGAAAAGCTGCTTTAAACAGTGTGGTTTGATCCTATTTTGTCACACCGTGGCTAACTCTATTATTCAACCAAACAAATACGCTGGCACTCGTGGCGATGCAGGTGCCGGGTTACCCCGTGCTCTTTATTGTGGCACGTCCGCACAATAAAGAGCACGGGGTAACCCGGCACCTGCATCGCCACGAGTGCCAGCGTATTTGTTTGGTTTAGTACGTATTCCTGAGGGTGGCCGTGCCCTCTACACTGTGCACCGGGCTTAAATTAATAAGCTGTGAGGAGAGGAGTGTGCGCTGCTTCAGTTGAGTTTATGCTAACTCTATTATTCACCATTTCTACTTTATATTCCTTAATTGGTTTCTTTTTCATTGTCACCGCGAATTTCCCCAGTCATTCTGAGAGAAGGGGCCAAATAATTCCCTGCCATGAATCAGAGCTGGTCTTCCTCTATTCCCTCTCCTTCTGATTTTTCCCCCGTCGCCCACAACTCATTGGGGAAATAAAATTATTTTTTTTTCCATCTCGAAAAAGTCTCTTTTTTGCTCAAATTATGAAGTGTAACCAAGTTTAATCCTATCGTATTACAGAGCATTCTGTCCCAGTGGCTGCGCATATCCTATCTGATCCCTATTGTAAGCAACAGTCCTGTCCTGCTTTATGGCAGCTGAGATTCTAGCTATTATTATAACAGAACGTTCTGTCCCAGTGATCTAAAATCCAATTTTAAACCCAGTGTTTACTGCAGGATGTTGAGCCTTTCACAGGTTTTATTAGAAGAGTAATTAGGATAAGAACACTTAGCAAGACAAAGGAAACTCAACTGGATAGTCAAGATATAAAATGTTAAAAGAACTGGATAAATTCATTGCCTGATTGGCCTTAGACTTTTAGGGCTCTTACTCATGAGCGTTTTTACCTGCGCTCCCCTGCGTTCCGTTTTTCGGCGTTCAGCCACAGGGGAGCGCAGGAATAGACGCATTTCATTATTTCAAATGGGGCTGTACTCACACAAGCGCATGTAGGCGCCGAACGCAGGAAAAATGCAGCATGTTGCGTCTCAACCTGCGTTCGGCGCCTACATGCGCCTGTGTGAGTACAGCCCCATTTGAAATAATGAAATGCGGCTATTCCTGCGCTCCCCTGCGGCTGAACGCCGAAAAATGGAACGCAGGGGAGCGCAGGTAAAAACGCTCATGAGTAAGAGCCCTTATAAGCCACACAGACGTAACAAACAAACACCTGAGTCAATGCCTTTAGGCATATGCAGCTGCAGGCAATTGGGGACAATTTTAAAAGCTCCCTAAACTATTCTGTTTCACTTTGCACTAAGGTGTGGTCCAGGTGTGATTATGCTCCTTGAGTAACCAGCAAATTTATTTTAGAACAGGAAGTGCCCAGTGCAAGAATTCAAATTGTTGAATGTATCAATATATCAGACTCCAAGCAGGTGCTAAATGCCTCACATCAACCAATCAGCATTGATCTTTAGGGCTCTTACTCACGAGCGTTTCTTCATGCGCTCCCCTGCGCTCCGTTTGGCTGCGTTCAGCCGCAGGGGAGCGCAGGTCTAGACGCTGTTAATATTTTTCTATGTGCCTGTACTCACACAGGCGCATGTAAGCGCTGAACCATTGAAAAACGCAGAAAAATGCAGCATGCTGCATTTTTCCTGCGTTCAGCGCTTACATGCGCCTGTGTCAGTACAGGCACATAGAAAGATATTAGCAGCGTCTAGACCTGCGCTCCCCTGCGGCTGAACGCAGCCAAACGGAGCGCAGGGGAGCGCATGAAGAAACGCTAGTGAGTAAGAGCCCTTAAACCGTCTCGTACAAATTAGTTAATGAAAGCAAACATCTGCTTGTTATTATTATGGGTAAGTGCACTAATTTCACACCTATATCAATAAACCAGCCCCATTAAAGCATACAAAGTAAAGGCTCTTAATGACAAGCGGTTGAAGCTGCGTTGCCCTGCGTTCCGTTTTTCTGCGTTCAGCCGCAGGGGAGCGCAGGAATAGACGCATTTAGCTTTTTTCAATGTGGCTGTACTCACACAGGCACGTGTAGGCGCCGAACGCAGGTTGAAACGCAACATGCTGCATTTTTCCAGCGTTCGGTGCCTACATGCGCCTGTGTGAGTACAGCCCCATTGAAATGTCCTGCGCTCCCCTGCGGCTGAACGCAGAAAAATGGAAAGCAGTGGAGCGCAGCTTCAACCGCTCGTCAGTAAGAGCCCTAAGAGCAATCACCTGAAGTCCGCATTTCAAAATGTAGCCAATCTTTGAATCACATTAAAAGAAGTTGCTGTTAAATTAACTTTTAGGGCAGAGACACGCTCAGATTCGGGGAGATTTAGCTGCCTTTTGCTCGGACGACTAATTTCCCGGAACTGCCTCCTGCCAGCTACAATCTAAATCGAAAGGCGGGATGGCAATCGGAGCACTTCGTTTTCTGAAGTCGATTGGAGTTTCCTCGTCAGGCAACTTCGGAAAATGAAGAGCACCGATTGCCATCCTGCCGGTGATTTACATTATAACCGGTGGGAGGCAGTTCAGCAAGATTAGTAGCCCCGAAGAAGAGGAGATTTGTTGCTGGGTGACTAATCTCCCCGAATCTGAGCGTGTGTCTCGTGATTCACGATTTTGCAGTTAGTTTCCATTTTTTATTATTTGTGGGTTTTAGTTATTTAGCAACTCTCCAGTTTGCAGTTTCAGGATCCAAATACCCCTAGCAACCATGCATTGATATGAATAAGAGACTGGAATATGAATAGGAGAGGCCTGAATAGAAAGATGAGTAATAAAAAGTAGCAATAACAATACATTTGTAGCCTGGCAGATAATTTGTTTTTAAATGGGGTCAGTGAACCCAATTTGAAAGCTGGAAATATTCTGAAGAAGAAGGCAAATACTTCAAAAACTCTCAAAAAACAGAAAAAAATAAAGGCCAATTAAAAAGTTGCTGAGAATTAGCCATTCTATAACATACTAAAAGTTTACTTAAAGGTGAACCACCCCTTTAATAAGGACTGGCAAACGGTTTCACGTGAGGGTGAAGACTAATATTGCCATTGGAATACATTTTATACCCCTCCTATTGGTGGATGTTGAGTAAAAGCACCAAATATTCTAGAAATGCAACTGTTACAATTTACATGGGGAATGTTCGAAGTTTGGGGGTGGGGGCAAGAAACATTTTAGCAGTTTTATTTGAAAAATCTGTAGGGCATAACTTACCTTTTAAATTGGAGCTACAAGATTAGTCGACCATTTATGATGCATAAACCAGTGTTAATTCCCCTGTTTATTGCCCTTTACATGTTGCCCTGCAGGTTGTGACCCTGATGTGCAGCACTTGTGCTATTAGAATGGAGCATAAAGAGCTGCTCTGAGTGGCTGCATTCATTAGTGGTGCTTTTAGATGGGGTGGCATGTGGGTATCCCCAAAAACCCCATCTCAGACGCACAGACTAAGGAGCACTGCACTCTGCACCATATTCATTAGCAATGTGTACTCTTTGTAGGTTATGGTTAGACAAGTCCCACATCTTTCACACCTTTTCTGGTGTCTATTTTGGGACAGCCCCAGCTCTCAGTGGGGTGAGGTGCTGGTCAGACTTGCAGGGTGCAAGTTAGCAGGCAGCACACAGACATCAGTCAGGGCAATTTGGTGCCCCAAGCTCTGCAGCCCAGATACACAAGCACTGGAGTGAAGGGGAAATCAGAATCAGGTAACAGGAACTTTCAAAGAAACGTGTGAGTCACAGGCGGTGCAAAAGGATTTCCCAGAAACAATATCACTTTTCTCTCTCTAGAAGAATCTCTTTTTCCCCGTTCTCAGTGAGGAAATAGAAACCTTGATGACAATAAAGAGCTGATGACACCTCTGAATTAGGGACCTTCCCGGTAGATTTGCATTAATGTCCCTGGGACAGGCGAGGTTTTGGTTTCCAGCCTTAGTTTAGCTGTAAGCTTGTAACCAAGTTGTTTGGCCCTGCAGTATTATAGAGTGCAGCCAAGTTACTTTACCCTCTGGCAGTACAAACACCATTTGCTTTGGAGAAAAGGTTGAGGTTAAAAGAAAGTTGTTTTCCTGTATGTGCATGGTATAACCCAGGGGTCCCCAACCTTTTGAACCCATGAGCAACATTCAGAAGAAAAAGGAGTTGGGGAGCAACACAAGCATGAAAAATGTTTGTGGGATGCCAAATAAGTGTTGTGATTGGCCATTTGGTAGCCCCAGTGTGGATTGTCGACCTACATTGAGGCTCTGTTTGGCAGTGGACCTGGTTTTTATGCAGCCAAAACTTGCCTCCAAGCAAATAAAAAAAAAAAATAAGCTCCTACTTTGAGGCCACTGGGAGCAACATCCAAGGGGTTGGGGAGCAACATGTTGCTCACGAGCTACTGGTTGGAGATCACTGGTATAACCCATTCAGTGCCGGAGCCTTTTCATCTATCTTTGTTGAGTGTTGCCATCATTAATCATGGGGCCCCATACTAATAGGTTGGTAGGGCCCTCCCCCTGTGGCCCATAAATATTAGCCCACTGGTCACCTTGGCTCCTCTGGGTGACGGGCCCTGCCAACAAGCAAAATGGAGCCGATGTTTTTAAAAATGCCCCTTGCAGGCAAAGACATTCTGAAGATCCCCCTGGCCACTCCCCAGTAATCTCAAATCTCCTCCCACGATCCAACCAAACCGATCAAGCCTCATCCCTTAAAGGGGCGGTTCACATTTAAGGTAACTTTTATTATGTTATAGAACAACCAATTCTAAGTAACTTTTCAATTGGTTTTCATTATTTATTTCTTATAGTTTTAACGTTATTTGTCTTTTTCTTCTGATTCTTTGCAGCTTTCCAATGGGCGTCGCTGTCCCCTTCTAAAAACCAAATGCTCTGTAAGGCTACAAATGTATTGTTATTGCTACTTTTTATTACTGATCCTTCTATTCAGACTCTGTCCAGTCTCTTATTCAAATCAATGCAGGTTGCTAGGGTAACATGGGCCCTAGTTACCAGATTGCTTAAAAAGCAAATTTTAGAGCTGCTGAATAAAAAGCAAAATAACTCGAAAACCATCAATATTAAAAATTGAGAGCAAATTGTCTCAGAATATCACTCTCTACGTTATACTAAAAGTTAACTCAAAGGTGAACAACCACTTTAAATGATCCACAAATCACATCTCGGGGGTCCCTCTGCAATAGGACCCCTGACGACTCCAGTACAGGTATGGGATCTGTTATCCAGAATGCAGAGGACCTTGGATTTTCCAGATAAGGGATCTTTCTGTAATTTTGCAATACATACCTATATTTTTTTTTTAAAAAACACCTATTTAAACATTTAATAAACCCAATTGGATTGTTTTGCCTCCAATAAGGATTAACCATATATAAGTTGGGATAAAGTACAAGGAACGGTTTTATTATTACTGAGAAAAAGGAAATTATTTTTAAATTAGTCTTTGTAATTTGTCTGTAATTTGGAGCTTTCAGGATAACAGGTTTCCTGATAATGGATCCCATACCTGTACCACTGTACAATACATACAATGCAAAACAAATGATCCACAAATCACATCTCAGCGGCATCCTCTGCATTGCGGCCCCTAACTCCAGTAAAGGTATGGGACCTGTTATTCAGAATGCTTCTTTCTGTAATTTTGATCTACATACCTCAAGTCTAAAAAAGACCCATTTAAACATTAAATAAACCCAACGGGATTGTTTTGCCTCCAATAAGGATTCATTATATCTTGGTACAAGGAACTGTTTTTATAACAGAGAAAAAGGAAATTATTTTTAAAAATTGGAATCAATTGATTAAAATGGAGTCTATGAGAGATAGCCTTTCTGTAATTTGGAGTTTTCTGCATAACAGGTTTCCGGATAATGGATCCCATACCTGTTCTGCTCTGTACCCTCTGTACAAAGCATATTCAGATATGTGGGCAATATGTTTGAGATCAGTCCAACCAGATGACCAAATATGGGCATGTACGAGCAGCTCACGGATGTTTGTGCGGTTTGTGTACTTCCCACACTGTATGTGACAACATAACATTCTCTGTACATACAGATCTCCTGCCAGGGATTCCCAGAAACTGCTCTGTAATGTCTTATCTGGTTCACTGGAAGTGGCCCTGGGCTGTGTATTCCAACCTCACGCTTCACGTCAGTGACAGGAGGGGATACTACAAGTCGCACTGTTTATAAAGCATTTCTCTTTTAGTAATATGACATCAGCCTGTGACACCCTCCCAGTTCCCGGAGACGTGAGGGGGAGTGACATCGAACTTCCTCACTTTGTCTCATAGAGAAAAACTCCCTGACTCCCCGTCGTGTGACAGCGCTGAGTGATGGTCATTTTCTGATCACTGGTTAGGCTTATAGGGGTATGAAAGCGGGACAAACTCAGTGCCATTTGGTTTTGCCACTTTATATCCCCTGTCTATGAGAAGGCACATCCTGAGGCAAAATAGCCTTTGTGAGGCAAATTATATGACATTAGTATTTGTCAATGGTGCTTTCTGAAGGGTTGAAGGTTGGCCAGCGCTAAAATAATGTGTCGTTAGCTTTGCTTTCTGTTGTCATCTTACCCTACTGTTACTATCATGCCTATTTGTCACTGTAATGCCATCTGCCCGTACTGTCACCATCTTGGTCTACTGTTGCTATTTGTCCCTACTGCCACCATCTTGGTCTACAATTGCAATTGGCCCTTACTGTCACCATCTTGGTCTACTGTTGCCATCTTCTCCTACTGCCACCATCTTGGTCTTCAATTGCCATCTGCTCCTACTGTCACCATCTTGGTCTACTGTTGCATTCTTCTCCTACTGCCACCATCTTGGTCTACTGTTGCCATTTGTCCCTACTGTCACCATCTTGGTCTACTGTTGCCATTTGTCCCTACTGTCACGATCTTGGTCTAGACTTGCAATTGGCCCCTACTATCACCATCTTTGGTCTACTGTTGCCATATTCCCCTACTGTGACCATCCACCCCTACTGTCACCATGTTGGTCTACAATTGTCATCGGCCCCTACTGTCGCCATCTTTGGTCTACTGTTCCATCCACCCCTACTGTCTTCATCTTGGTCTACTGTTGCCATTTGGCTCTACTGTCACCATATTTGTCTACAATTGCTATCAGTCCCTACTGATATCATCCACACAACTGCCATGTTGCCTTGCTTTCTCCAACTTGCCCTACTGTTTCCATCATGCCCAACAGTTGCCATCTTGCCCTACTATAACTACATACCTACAACTGCAGTTTTGCATGGCCCAAGACCAAGATTTTCCAGATAAGAGATCTTTCTGTAATTTTGATCTACATACCTTAAGTCTAAAAAAGACCCATTTAAACATTAAATAAACCTAATAGGCTGGTTTTGCCTCCAATAAGGATTAATTATATTAGTTTTTATAAAGTACAAGGAACTGTATCATTATTACAGAGAAAAAGGAAATTATTTTTATAATTGGAATCAATTGATTAAAATGGAGTCTATGGGAGATTACTTTTCTGTAATTTGGATCTTTGTGGATAACAGGTTTTCAAATCAAAGTAATAGTGGATTAGATCGAATTTGATTCTAATTGACTCCAAACTGGTTCTAGGAGGTCCCCCATTGACTAAAACAACAATTCGGCAGGTTTTAAATGCAGGTAGGAGCCGGATAATACATAATGTGAGTCAATACAATATAGAGTAAGAGCCATGATACTAACGAGAGTGCTAATTATAGGCGGCATGAAGAAAACTGGGGCAGAGACAAATTCCTGCTTTGTACTTAGTTTTTATTTTAGTCTTCTATTAAGGGACTTGTCAGGCTTTTCTCTGGGTAAGAGGAACACAAGGAGACGTCCCCTTGGGCCCAGTGCATTATGGGAACACGTGACGCCATTTTTTCTTTTACAATGGAAATACTTTTATTTAATTTTTATAGCATTGTCCCCACTTTGGAGCCATTATTACAGTCATCTCTTTGGGCCATATTTCCTCCATGATTCAATGCAAATAGCCGTGGAATTAATAGGAAAAAGTAATCCCAACCTGTTCAAGTTAATGGGAAGAGTTTATTTTGCCCAGGGGACTTTCCCCTCTAAGGCCCTTCTGAACGGTACAAGAGCTTTGCTGCATTAGGAGTCTGCCTCGTGCCCATACAAGCACTGAGTATGAGACACACGTAAGTCATATTTCTTGTACATGACACACGGCTACTTGCCAAGAGATGTATCTCACATATAAACTCTCTAACATCCCTTGAAAATACTCCCCCCCCACATAATCCCATTTATTTGTGTTTGAAGTGGATCTCCAGCTTCTGTCATAGGAAGATCTAGATGCAAGCCTTAAAAGGGCTGTTCACCTTTAAATTTAAGGAAAACTATACCCCCAAACAATGTAGGTCTCTATTAAAAGATACTGAGTAAAACAGCTCATGTGTAAAACCCTGCTTCATGTAAATGAACCATTATCATAATAATATACTTTTTTAGTAGTATGTGCCATTGGGTAAATATAAATAGAAAATTGCCATTTTAAAAAATAAGGGCCGCCCCCTGAGATCGTAAGATTCACTGTGCACACATACAAACCACATGTAAGGTCACATGAGCCAATTAACAGACAGAGTTCTGCCTTTTGCTTCCTCACTTCTTCCTGTTACAGTTAGTGTTGTAGTATTTCTGGTCAGGTGATCTCTGAGGCAGCACAGATAGAGTCACGAAATGGTGGTTCAAGGCAAGAAATGTAAAAGGGCAATATTTATGTAAATATATATTCCAGTTTGGTAAGATTCTTTAATATGTCATTCAATTTGATATAAACTATCTGTTGCTTAAGTATTCATTTTGGGGGTATAGTTTTCCTTAACTTTTAGTATGATGTAGAGAGGGATATTCTGAGACAATTTGCAATTGGTTTTAATTTTTTATTATATGTGTTTTTTTTCAAGTTATTTTACTTTTTATTCGGCAGCTCTCCAGTTTGCAAAGTCAGCAATCTGGTTGCTAGGGTCCAAGGTTCCCTAGCAACCATGCACTGATTAGAATAAGACACTGGGGCAAATTGTATCGAGGGTTTACACCACTACGCTCTAGGCCTAGGCCTTTGTGGCCTGCCCACAAACCTGGGCCTGATGACCCCCATTTGAAAGCTGGAAAGACTCAGAAGAAGACATATGAATAAAAAAAACCTATTAAAAAAATGAAGACTAACTGAAAGTTGTTTAGAATTGGCCATTCTATAACATACTAAAAGTTAACTTAGGGCAAGGCCAGACGTGGCGTTTTTGCAGCATTTTTACGTTGCTTTTTTAAAAAAGAACATAAATACGCATAAACTGCACTACCAATGAAAATGCACTATGGCAATTCACACAGGGCGCTTGCAAACTGAAATCCGCCAGTATTGGCGTTTTTTAGCAGAAACGCCAATATGTCAAGAAACTACCAAATCAATAGACTCTATGGGATCTGCACGTTTGAAATCACACTTTACATAAATACGCAGCGTATTTTAAATGTGGCGTCCAAATTCAATGTGAATAATGAGAACAATGAGAAGTGCATGTTGGCAAAAGAATCCGACGTGCTGAAAAACGCATGAAAAACTAATGTTGACGGTCGCATATGGTTTCAGTGGCGTATCTACGCCTGGCTGTTGTTTTTTAAAAACGCAATGTAAAAATGCTGCAAAAACGCCACGTCTGGCCTTGCCCTTAAAGACAAACCATGCCTTTATAGATACATTGGGTGATTTACAATTTTGAGGCACGGCGATGGGCACAATTATTGCAGGAGGACTTAGCCAGTCAATAAACTGTTGTCCAGAGCATTTTTCAAGTGCCTTGAGCTAAAAGTCATTCTAGGGTTCCCCTAGGGGTGTTGCACCAATAGGCGCTCCAACTTGTGCTAACTGAATCACGTGCCATTACTGATGCCACCAGCCCTGGTGAGGAAGTGCCGGTATTGTAGGCATGAAACGCGTTAGTTCAACTACTCACTCACTGCCACTGTCAACCAGTGTGTTTAAATAAAAGCCATTTAACTAATACAGCAGCGACTCCGTCTTGGTCAGCGCCGAATTTCAGGTTATTGTGAATGTGCCACCTGCCCTGGTATCCATTAATAGTGCCATGGAAGTAATGAGCAATACAGTGCTCATAAGAGGAGGTCTATGGCTACCCCACTAATTACAGTACAGCAAGGGTTGCCACCTGGCCGGTATTTTACTGGCCTGGCTGATAAAAATGATGGTTGAGCCCAACGGTTTTAATAGGAAAAAATAATAAATATATAGGAAGGCTGGTATTTTTTTCCAGAGAAGCACAGCATGATAGAACTCTGCAAGTGCGTAAAGTCAAGAAGGAATAATAAAAAGAGTAGCAGAGTCCTTGCGTTTGTGGGTGTAATATAAATTGAAAGTAGGAAGAACAAGTTCATTACAGAGGTGCAAGGCCTTCTTACATACAGTGTGTTCCAAGAGCTACAGTCTTCTGTCCCTTCTCCACAACTGATGAATATAGGTAATGGCTCTGAAGAAATACGGCCCAATCAGACTTTATGGATACAGAACATGTGATGCTATTTGTTAATTAAAGATGATATATAATAGGACATTAATCCAAAAAATAATGATATAAATGATAACTCTAAGCAACTTTCCAGTAAACATTCATTACACGTTTTCCATGGTTTTAAAGTTGTGAATGTAACATTCTGCACTGTTGGTTCTGACTGTAGAAACAGTGTAGCAGATGCCACCTATGCAAAGGCTGACGTCTGCTACATTGTTTTCAGAGACAGGACCAGCGTGTGTAAAGATTACAAGTTGCGTTCAGACACAAAAGCAAACATTCATTTAGGTGACAGTATCCCTTTAATTAGAGAGCCCTAAATTACTGCAGAAGGCAAGACTGGCTTTGGACACAGGCAACAGTAAAACAATATCATCAATTAGAATGACTGCAATTTCCCTAAACAACCAGCACATTCACGCTATTAAGATTTAAATACTGAGAGGGGGTTGTTTTTTAATGGGGGCTGAAAGTCTGAATGCCCAACAACAACCTGTTTATGGTGTTTTTCCTGCACTTGGCTACTCTGCATTCATCCCACCCTAGGGTTATCTGAATTTGAGAGGCCCCACCCTGAACCACAAAGTTATCTGCTCAACACCATTTAGCAACCAGAAAATGTTTGTATTATATATCTTGGTAGAAGTCAATAGTGACCTCCTAGGAGCTGGTGACTCTTGGTTGCTTACAAAAAACCCTCAGGAGAAGGTCCATGGGGAGTTCTTCTGTTCAAGACCAGAAGATAAATACTTATAGTTGGCCTGTAAGTCATAGGGGTGGCTCTAATGCCCTAACTGGGGTCCTGGTGATTGAGATATGAGACTTCTGAAATGGCATTGGGAAGGGTGGAGAAATGATGGCAATTTAGGCCAACTTGGTGAGTATACAAGAGGGTCTACTGAAGCCTTGGTCCAACAGGAGATTCTATAGTATCCTAATGGGCCAGTTTGATACTTCTGGGGTTATTTACTAAAACTTTTTTTTTTTTCTCACATCTTACCAGAAACAAACTCGACCTAACTCCCATCCACAAATTTGCCTAATTTACTAATGCATAGTAACAAAGTAACATAGTAAGTTAGGTTGAAAAAAGACACACGTCCATCAAGTTCAAACTTTGAACTCTATGTTAACCTGACTAACTGCCAGATGATCCAGAGGAAGGAAAAAAAACCCATCTGAAGCCTCTCCAATTTGCCTCAGAGGGGAAAAAAATTACTTCCTGACTCCAAAATGGCAATGGGACCAGTCCCTGGATCAACTTGCACTATGAGCTATCTCCCATAACCCTGTATTCCCTCACTTTCCTAAACACCATCCAACCCCTTCTTATACCTATCTAATGTATCAGCCTGTACCACTGATTCAGGGAGACAATTCCACATCTTCACAGCTCTCACTGTAACAAACCCCTCCCCAATATTTAGGTGGAACCTTTTTTTTCTAATTGGAATGGGTGACCTCATGTCAGATGGAAAGACCTACTGGTAAATAAAACATTAGAGAGATTATTATATGATCCCCTTATATATTTATACATAGTTATCATATCACCCCTTAAGCGCCTCTTCTCCAGCATGAACATCCCCAATTTGGCCAGTCTTTCCTCATAGCTAAGATTTTCCATACCTTTTACCAGCTTAGTTGCCCTTCTCTGCACCCTCTCTAATACAATAATGTCCTGTTTAAGCACTGGAGACAAAACTGTACGGCATATTCTAGATGGGGCCTTATCAGTGCTCTAATAATTAATCAATCAGATTGAAAAAAAAATAAGATTTTTACAATTATCTCGAATTTTAGGCTTAAATACCTTGATTTTTCAGAGTTTATAGGCTTAGACACTTCATTACCTCGAATTTATCGAATTTTCAAGCAAAACCCAGCCTCAAACTTGCCAAAACACCTGAAAATTGCGAGGGCAAAAAACATCTTCCAGTGGTTAAAGGGACCTCTGCCATTGATTTTTACATGAATTTCGAGTATTTCCGGATTCTGATTTTTTGCTGCTTTGGGCATAATAAATCTTAGTTAATGAACAGACCCCTTAATATAATATCTGAAGCTATATCTTTATATTATATATTTTTTTATTTATTAAGATGAACTTTCATATTGCAACTTCTTCTGAGAAAGACCAAAACTAGAATAGAATAGATTCATGAACCCTAGTGAAACAGGTGCCTCCATAGGCTGAATCAACACTAAAAAGAGATTATTCCCTGTAATAGACCCTTCCAATATCCAATATTTCCATGTTCAGCTGGCAGTTTGCGGCTCAATATTAATTTGTTCCTCCTATTGATCCTTCTTGCAATCCTAGCTACGACCCTGCCTCTCACCTAAGCTTCTTGAGCAGATTGTTCACAGCCACTTGATCCACTCTCCTCTAAGTCTCTAATTCTCCCACTTAAGTCTAGTTCTCTCTCCTGCATTCCTCATTGGATCACTGTCAGTCAAGTCCAAGGAGCAGTTATTCTAATCCCACTTGATCTTGCTGTTGCTTTTGATGCTTTATATCATCAGCTCCTCTTTCTTATATAGAATGTCCATCTCTCTCCTGAGTCACTGACAGTTACATTCTGTAATAGATGATAAATATACTCTCCCATCAAGATCTAACTTGCTGATGAAGATGAAGGCTCTGAAGCTGTGTCCAGGAAAAAGGCAAAATACGCTCCTTCCTGACTCAGTACTAAAAAGCATATGAGTCTTAGATTCAGGGTTGGACTAGGCCAGCAAGAGACCAAGAACAAACCCAGTTGGACCCACTAACCAAGGCCTGCTCCCTGGCCAGAAACCCTGGGCATGCTGGGATCATACTGTATGTGTCTCAATGGTGATGGTCAGGAGAGGACCACATAAACCCCCAAATCCATGTCCTTGTGGATTTCTGAACCTTCATGATCAGGCTTATTGACAGGCACCATAAATGGGCTGATGAGCTGTCAACTCAGTCTGGATATCATTAGAGAGATGGAGAAGGTGAGTTGTGGGGGTCCTGTTGAAAATTTTACACCCACACATGCAGATAAATTGACTCCTGATGACAAGCATGTGTGGATATGATAGGGACCTTAGATTGTAAGCTCCTTGGGTCAGGGACTGAAGGAAGTGATGTATAATCTCTGTAAAGTGCTGCAGAATATGTCAGTGCTATATATATATATATATATATATATATATATATATATATATATATATATATATATAGATAGATATATATATATAGATATATAGATAGATAGATATATATGTCAGTGATATATATATATATATATATATATATATATATATATATAAATATATATAGATATAGATATATAGATAGATATATATATATAAATATATAGATAGATAGATGGATAGATATATATATAAAATAATACAAAATGCATCTTTTCCCTTTAAAGTACAGATTCTGAGTGCTGAGTGCCAGTCACTTCACCTATCAATTACATGAGCGTAAATCAATTGAATATCTGTCTCTCGGGTCCCTGCTCAGGAACACAGGAGCAGTTTAAAGGTCAGGCAAACACTATAATCTGCTGAACTTGTTCCACTGCTATAAGACTGCTGCCTTTATGAACTTCTTTATCACAAGGGCTCTGCATGTACCTTCTATTCCCAGGATTCTGCATTATGCCAGAATAAATGGCTTTGTCCTATAGGTCCTTAGATATTGAAGAGACAACACCACCACAAAATTGAAGTACTATATATAGATAAATACACATGCAGGCCCAGATTTGTGGCAAGGTCACAAAGACCCGGGCCTAGGGCTGCATGTTGCCCAGCTGCATCCTAAGGAGCACTGGGAACTCAAAGCTCCCAGTTCTCCAGTGCTTGAGAGCACACTTGCACGCGGTAATATTTTGGTGCTAGGACCATGCGGCGGGGAGGCGTGCACATGCAAACTTCTGGCAGTGGAACCATGTGGTCTTGGGGCGCCACGCTATGAAATCTTCATCAGTTCTAGAAAGCAAAAATTGTTACTAGTAAATTTTAATCTACAGTAGAGGGTACATTATCTCTTATAATACATGAGTGATACTCAGAGTTCCCTGTATAACTCAGCCTTGTGCCTTGTGCCTTTATATGGTCACAGAACCCCTCAGTGACTTCTAATATCCTTATCATTTACAGTAGGGGGTACATTATCCCTTATAATACATGAGTGATACTCAGAGTTCCCTGTATAACTCAGCCTGCAGTCTTGTGCCTTTATATGGTCACAGAACAATCCCTCAGTGACTTCTAATATCCTTATCATTTACAGTAGGGGGTACATTATCCCTTATAATACATGAGTGATACTCAGAGTTCCCTGTATAACTCAGCCTGCAGCCTTGTGTCTTTATATGGTCACAGAACCTCTCTATCTATCTATCTATCTATCTATCTATCTATCTATCTATCTATCTATCTATCTATCTATCTATCTATCTATCTCTCTCTCTCTCTCTCTCTCTCTCTCTCTCTCTCTCTGTCTGTCTCTATCTATACAGTATCTATCTCTACATACATGATGATATCAGTAATTATCAGGCTATGGTGCAATAAGCAGCCCATGTACAAAAGCTCATGTTTATCACTTGCTCTCTCACCATAGTAACAGAATAAACTGTTGTGCTGCTGTTGCCATGTCTGAATGTAATTTCCCTTTGTTTATTAGCTGGCAACTATGCAGGCTGGCTATTATGAATGACTAATATTCTGGTATTGGTACTGATCTCTGTGCCCATTGAATGAGAGGTCTCTAATATCTGCACGTCTGTTCCACGCTGTGAGTAACGTTTGTTCTGTGCTGGAGGCTGGGGACCTTTATATCAGTTTATAGACACGACTCTCACGGGGAAGGATTCGGAAACCTGATCCCTTTAATTCTCAGCGAGGGTCTATTTATACAGACAACAATAATGTTGACTAGAAAATGGGGCCCCATAAATAGCCCTATTGCTGGTGATATTTTTAGCTGCCCGTCTCATCATCAGGGAAATAATATAGAACAGAAATCAATGGGTTTCGTTTCTTGGATGTAGACGCAGCGGAGAGGCTGAGAAATAAAAGATATTTAACTCTATAAAGTGTGACTGCCTAACTCATACTGGTACTGGGCAGGCTGCTCCCAAGCCGATGAATTCAAGTTAAATGAATTATGGTTAGGGCAGGAGCTTTGCAGCTGGTCTTCTTTAATTTGCCCCTCTGCAACGTCAGTTGAAAGCTGTAGTTCAGCCAATGCACAATGAAGAAGAGCTTGAAGTCAGACAGAACACCCACTCACTTTGTTTGACTCACGCTTTCTGGCTAATTTTAGCTCCCTGGTCATACACACAGACATACACTTACTCAGATATATACACACACAGGCACACACACACAGACATACACACACACAGACATACACACACACAGACACACTCACAAACACACACTCAGACAGACACACACACATACACACAGACAGACACACACACACATTCAGACAGACACAGACAGACACACACACTCTCAGACAGACAGACACACACCGACACACACACTCAGAACAGACACATAGACACACACTCAGACAGACACACACACATTCAGACAGACACACACTCAGAACAGACACACACTCAGACAGACACACACACACTCAGACAGACAGACACACACACACACACTCAGACAGACACACACACAAACAGACACACAGACACACACACTCTGACAAACACACGGAGACAGACACACAAACACACAGATACACACATACACCCAGACAGACACAGTCACACACAGACACACTCACACACATTGACTGACAGACAGACACACTCAGACAGACGTACACACTCAGACAGACCCACACACACACACACAGACACACACACAGACTGACACATAGACACATGTACTCAGACAGACATACGCACACCATACCAGACACATGCAAATGTATTTATATTCATACAAGCTGCTTGACAAAGGGCATATTCAGTAGTCAGAAGTAATTCTCTGGGAGAAGGGAGTAGTGTAAATATGAAACATGGCACCCTATTTGCAGCAGAATTCTGACTTTATTTGTCTTCTAATCCACTGCCCAAAACCTCTCAGCTGGGGGGGGGGGCTCAATGACATGCTATATTATAAAACTTAAAGGGAAACTACTCATAAAAGAAAGAACATTTATATTTATCTGTACTTCCCGTTGGTACAGCTCATTATTGCCAGTGACATTCTGATAGGGATACAAAGCCTTCATAGCTAAGGGACATTATTTAATCTGAATTCCAACATAGCCTAATTTAAAGTGACAGGGACATAAGCTAAGCTGTGCTGTTCTACAGGGTTCGAGGTTCCCCCATGTCCCCCTACTCCAGCACAGCTGCAAACCGATATGTTAAAACAGCACAGGATACCAGGACTGGCTATTTATCGGAGGAGCCACCTCCATATTAAATTTAGCCCCCGATAGACTGAGGTTAACTGTCCTGCAGCAAGAAAAATGCATTACAAATGTTAGCTAATTTGATACATTCTTATTTTATATAATTAAAAAGGAAACATCCACATTATTTCATTGCAGAAGTGATTCCAGATGTTTGAAGCTATACTAGAAATGCCCCAAATCATTTGCCATTGCTGCCTATAGAAATGGCATGAAAATTCTATATGGGCAAATGAACTGCGTCCAATGTTTCTATAATCTTAGAACTTTTTGTCTGCTTCACCTGCTACAGCCAGAGACTATGATCTCACCATTACTATAGGCACCATCTCTCCCTACTATACCTGCTATCCCACAGTCACACTCCCTTCCCAGAGACTATTATCCACTGTTACTATAGGCACCATCTCTCCCTACTATACCTGCTATCCCACAGTCACACTCCCTTCCCAGAGACTATTATCCACTGTTACTATAGGCACCATCTCTCCCTACTATACCTGCTATCCCACAGTCACACTCCCTTCCCAGATACTATTATCCACTGTTACTATAGGCACCATCTCTCCCTACTATACCTGCTATCCCACAGTCACACTCCCTTCCCAGAGACTATTATCCACTGTTACTATAGGCACCATCTCTCCCTACTATACCTGCTATCCCACAGTCACACTCCCTTCCCAGAGACTATTATCCACTGTTACTATAGGCACCATCTCTCCCTACTATACCTGCTATCCCACAGTCACACTCCCTTCCCAGATACTATTATCCACTGTTACTATAGACACCATCTCTCCCTACTATACCTGCTATCCCACATTCAGGTCCCATATTTTGGGGACAGTCACTCCTGCTTGTTTCTCTGTAATTCAAGGTCTGGACATTGGATCCAAACAAGCTGCAGGCTTCCCCTCATATGCCCTCAGACTCAGTTTCCATCTTGTAAATGAGAAGTCTATAAACAGCTGTGTTTGTTTTTGCACTTTACTGTACCTGTTATTTACTCAGCGTAGAAGCCACAACAGTGAAAGTGCTAAATACAGCAGCCGATTCATTAAAGGACCCATTCGACTGACAGTACAATGTTTATTCCAAGTGTTAACCGTGCAGAGTCTCACCCAGATGTACTGATGGATTTGCTGTATGGTCAGATTACTGAACTCCATGAATCACTGTCGATCCCACATGGAGTTAAACAGATTGCAAGACGGTTAAAGGGAAAATGACACATTACAGCCTGATAATAGGTGTGCTGCCTTGTTAATATTGATTAAAGCAGTGCTCAAATATTTCTGCCCTGGATTTTGGCAACATTTTTAGGGCCAACCACCAAAGCATGGGAAAAAAAGGAGCTCTTACACACAATTATATTAAAACTATGCATTCGTCAGGAACCCCATTGTGCTCATTAGCTGCTTAGTCAGCTGTCTCTATTGTGCCGTGGTACTATATACTCATGCAGCCTCTGCTTATGATGTCCCTACCAGCTTCTTACTCAGTGACTCAGGATGAGTCACAAAGAAACACTTAAAATAAAGCTTTTAAATAAAGCAATAATTGAAGAGTTATAGAATGGAAAATGCTGATATAAAGTCTTAGTGCTTCCATCCTCCCATTCTATTTCCATCCTCCCCTACTATTGCCATCCTCCCCTACTATTGTCACCCTGCGCTGCTATTGCCATTCTGCTTTACTATTGCCATCCTCCTCCCCTACTATTGCCATCCTGCCCTACTATTGCCATCCTCCCCTACTATTGCCATCCTCCCCTACTATTGCCATCCTCCCCTACTATTGTCACCCTGCGCTGCTATTGCCATTCTGCTTTACTATTGCCATCCTCCTCCCCTACTATTGCCATCCTGCCCTACTATTGCCATCCTGCCCTACTATTGTTATCCTTCTCTACTATTGACATCCTCCCCTACTATTGCCATCCTCCTCCCCTTCTATTGCCATCCTGCCCTACTATTGTCACCCTCCGCTACTATTACCATCATCCTCCCCTACAATTGCCATCCTGCCCTACTATTGCCACCCTCCTCCCCTACTATTTCCATCCTCCTCCCCTACTATTGCCATCCTCCCCCACTATTGCCACCCTGCCCTACTATTGCCATCCTCCTCCCCTACTATTGCCATCCTGCCCTACTATTGCCATCCTCCCCTACTATTGCCATCCTCCTCTACTTTTGCCATCCTGCCCTACTATTGCCATCCTGCCCTACTATTTCATTACTCCCCTACTATTGCCATCTTCTTCCTCTACTATTGCCATCCTGCCCTACAATTACCATCCTGCCCTACTATTGATCCTCCCCTACTATTGCCATACTGCCCTACTATTGCCATCCTCCCCTACTATATCCACATTCCTTTCCACAGTCTACCTCTCAACTGCATTGTGGGACCCCATTCAGTGGACCAAGGACACTCAGCTCCCCCCACCCCTTCAGACACTAATATACATTCCCTGTCCAACTGACAATCACATTCCATTATTGCTGATATTTAATCATTAGTACAGCAGCCATAGTTCATAGTATACTGCAGAGGTGTCTATACTAGGACTCTACCATCAGGTGCTGAAATGCTGTACAGGTAGCACCCCTTCTTTATGAATTCTCCCCCACCCACATTCTTGTATTACCTAGGGCCCCCATTTTTCCAGCCCAGTCTCTGTACCTGTGACATAGTACACACACAGCTCAGAGTCTGTCGCCTCTAGTTAAACATTATCCCATATAATCGTAAGAATAACAAATATCACAGGCCCTAAAAATGCTGTAATTGGCATCACCTTGTCTGTAAAGTTGGGGCAATTCATCATCCATAATTAGGCAAAGAGCGACATAAAATGTGCAATAATTTACCTTGCAGGACACATTGGGATGTCAGTAGAAAGCTCATTGTGTGCTCCCGGGAAGGAAAGATACAAAGCAGAATATGTCCTACACAGGGACTGAAATACATAGGATTTATTATACAAGTTATATAACATATAATAATAATACATAATATGATGGGGAACCTTGGCTGCTTCAGGGGGAAGATTAGAAGCTAATGGATATAGGAGTTCTGGTCAACCTGTGGCCCTCCAGCTGTTATTGTAGAACAACTCTTAGGGCCCAATGGCCAGGAACAGCCTTGTAAGACGCCGGTGCCCTAGTTGGCCCTGTTTATTTCCAGCAAGTCCTGAATGCAAAAGCCATAACTCTGTCCAGTCTGTCTGCATTCTTCCTGGTTGTTCTGTGCAGACTGAGTGTCTGTGCCAGGCTTCCTCCCTATACTTCTTGGGGCTCCTTTCCCTTTGCATTGTACACGGCTGGACTCCGGACTCACTGATTACTATACCGGACCCTTTGGCTCTGGAGCTGCAAGAGAATGCTGAGTTGGGCTCATGGGAGGAACACTGGAATGTGAATGATTTAAAAGAAGTGAATATTGTAAATTATCTGACAAATGGTTTGTGGTCTCAGATCACAGGATCGCTTAGAGTAGTGGCTGCAAAAAAGGGCAGCCTGGGGGTTCACTGGTTCTCCCTTGTAGCGCTGGGGTCCTGATGAGAGGCTAGACTGCTTGTCTCAGTTTAGTCATTTTCTATAGACTCCAGTGTTGTGCAATAGGGAAGCTCATGTGCTTTATATAGTGAATAAAGTAAATTATAAGGATATTATAAGTGTTTTTATAAAGGTCATGGAACTCCGAGGTAACTTCTAATATCCTCATATTTTGCAACTGGGGGTAGTTTATTTATTATAATACACACGTTTCAGTGAGTCATGTGACAGAAATGACATCACTACTCACCGTTTATAAGCATATCATTTACAAGATATTCATGGATTTTTGTATTATATATATATATATATATATATATATATATATATATATATAATCTGTTTACATCAAATAGAAGGATCAGGTAGGAAGGGCAATGGAATTTTGTATTTTATTTGGTTGAAGGAAGCAATGTGGTAGCTTTCACTCCATATATAGACACAATGGGGCAGATTCATAACGGGCGAATTTTCACCAGCGTCAGCTTCGCACACCTCGCATCACCAGACGTAAATGCACTACGAATATGCTAATTCACTAAAATGTGAAGTTTCATCCTGGGCATTCAACACTGGTGACATTTCGCTAGCGTTACATCGACAGTGCGGGCATTTCATAGAGAAGATGCGCTAGCGTTCATTTGTGCCTACCGCCTGCATTTTCGGCTCACATGATATGATGTAAGTGACAGAAGATTGAGGAAGATTTAGCTACTTTATAGCACTTCGTCTGGTCTGAGGTGGCGAAGTCAGTAAAATCCGCACTTTATTGAATTTGCAGAGTAGCGCAGTTTGCCGGAGCAAAAATACACCTGGCGATGGGGTCCGAAACTGGGCTAGCGACGTTTTTTTGCTAGTTATTTAGTGCTTGCGTCTGTTAATGAATTGGCGATGTCCCTGCGGGTGGCAACGCTAGTGAATTGTCGATAGCGCTAGCCACTTCACTCTTTAGTAAATCTGCCCCAATGAAGGGATATTATTCAAGGGTAAGAAAAGAGCTGTGGTGCCTTATATATAGTAATTTGTTGTCTTTAAAACAAGCATCAGTTATGGACCAATCACTGCTCACCCGTCAGTGTGGGGATAGTAGCATCATGCAGTAATATGAATAGTCCTTCAAGGGCCCCAGTGCAAATGTTATGTCGCCCCCCTTATACCACCCCCATTCTCCTCCCTTCCCCATGTACCACTTGTATCACCCGTCATGGATCCTTGCAGCACTGCAGCTGTGCAGGAGATCATCCAATAAGCCTTGTTGGGGGGCAGACACACGCACTGCCAACCTGGAACTTCTTCCATGGCATCATGGACTGAACCAAGTTTAAGGTCTAAATCACCAATTGTCAATCTGCTCCAAGTAATAATGATGGGCTACTGACAAGGAATGATGGGCTACTGACAAGGAACTTGTTGCAGTCCCTTTAATAACCTGCCTGGTGCTATGCTCCTTAGTGTGTCTCTTCCCCTGGGGTGTCTTGCCTTACTATATACACATCCCACTGCTTCAGTCTCTGCAGATTCCTATGGGGTGCAACCGAGCATATTTAATTACCCAGTTGCCATTTCATGCAACTGATGAGCCTGGCATCTTGTAGTGGGCATCTGATGTACCCCTAGCCATCTAGTCACCTGTGTGGCCCTAACCACCTTGAGCAATGACTGAATGCAACATGTAGGTGTCTGATGGGGGTATTTTGCTTTTGCATTCTAGCAGATTGAGTGCTAGCTCTTGGGATCATACAGGGGGTTGGAACGCACCTTATTTTTTTTGTATTGCTGTTGAATGTGTGTGTGTGTATGAGAGTGCAAGCGTGAGTGTGAGTGTGTAATTGCTGCACACAGATAGAACTATGCCAGGAATGCTAGAGATGCCGGAGACACTGAGAATCACATTCTTTTCTCCAGAGCACAAATAAGTCACTGACGAGTCTCAAGGAAGCCAATTACCTCGCACTGAAAACTCATTTAATTTAACTGCTGCTCTATGTGTAATTACCCTATAAATTTATGTATCACAGCTCCCCAGCTAAGCCCAAGCTACAGCAGCTTTCACCCTAGCCATTAAACTGTCACAGTGCCACTCTGATTCCTTATGTTTCTTACTGATGCTGTTTCCCCAGGAAGGGAGAATAAGCATAATATAACCAGATGCATCACAATATTACAAATGGTGAGAGTATACTGTACCTCAAGGGAGAATAAGCGCAATATAACCAGATGCATCACAATATTACAAATGGTGAGAGTATACTGTACCTCAAGGGAGAATAAGCGCAATATAACCAGATGCATCACGATATTACACATGGTGAGGGTATACTACACCTCAAGGGAGAATAAGCGCAATATAACCAGATGCATCACGATATTACACATGGTGAGGGTATACTACACCTCAAGGGAGAATAAGCGCAATATAACCAGATGCATCACGATATTACACATGGTGAGAGTATATTACACCTCAAGGGAGAATAAGCGCAATATAACCAGATGCATCACAATATTACACATGGTGAGAGTATACTGTTCCTCAAGGGAGAGTAAGCACAATATAACAAGATGCATCTCAATATTACACATGGTGAGAGTATACTGTACCTAAAGGGAGAGTAAGCACAATATAACCAGATGCATCACGATATTACACATGTTGAGAGTATACTGTTCCTCAAGGGAGAGTAAGCACAATATAACAAGATGCATCTCAATATTACACATGGTGAGAGTATACTGTTCCTCAAGGGAGAGTAAGCGCAACATAACCAGATGCATCACGATATTACACATGGTGAGAGTATACTGTACCTAAAGGGAGAGTAAGCACAATATAAACAGATGCATCACGATATTACACATGGTGAGAGTATTCTGTACCCCAAGGTAGAATAAGCGCAATATAACCAGATGCATCTCAATATTACAGACGATGACAGCATACTGTACCCCAGGGAAGAATAAGCACCTTATTATCAGATGCATCTTAGTACTCCATTTGGTCACATCACACTGTATCCCAAAGCAGAACAAGCACCATATTACCAGATGCATTATTACACATGGTGACAGCATACTGTACCATAGGGTAGAATAAGCGCCATATTTTCAGATGCATCTCAACATGGTGACAGCATACTGTGCCCCAAGAGAGACTACTAAGCACCCTATTACCAGATCAATATTAGACATGGTATACCCCATACTGTACCCCAACTAAGAATACCTACCGTATAACCAGATGCACCCTAGGAACCAGAACCCCAAGGGACATTATATAATATATCCCCAACAACATGCTATACCCCTAGTGAGACTAAGTGCTACATTACCGGAGGCATCACAATATTGTACATGGTGACTGCATACTGCACCCCACGGGAGAATAAGCACCATATTACCTGATGCATCATAGAAGCCAATACCCCAAGGGAGAATGAGTGCCATATTACCAGATGCATTGCAAATATTTTACATGGTGACAGCATACTGTACCCAAGAAAGAACAAGCCCCATGTTACCAGATTCATCTCAATATTACACAAGGGTGCAGGACCCCAAGAGAGAATAAGTGCCATGTTACTAGATTCATGGTGCCCAGCGTAAAATTCAAAGTCAATTCATTTTCATTTTAATCATCTTTTTTTTTTTTTTGGAGATAGCACTTTGTAGAAATCACTACAGCTCTTTAGAACACACACACAAAAATCTGTGCATAGACTATTTCCTTGGTTCAAGACACACGCAGATTAGTGTTATAACTGCGCTGAATATTAACAATATTGCACTAGCTTCTGTAATTTGTTTTTTTTCCATAGCCTGTGGCACTGATCTATAATTGTATCTTGATTTGATGATCCATCAACTGTGAAAAAGATCGGCAAAGGGAAAAAACTCTGAGGGTTTACTTTTCCTTCAAATTTTGCTTGTTTTTGCAATTTTAACTCTGTTATATGGTACCCAGCGTACAGGGCAAGCACCATGTTAATGTATAAAGACACCTGCAAGGCTGGCGCGTTTCTTCACAGGCCTGCAATTCAGCTGGCTTCTGCTACAATGTTTTAATAGCAATTAGGGTTTTATAGTAAATGTCCCCTTTAAATACATGTTGCACGGTGGGTCATGCCTGAATGCAGCTTGTAAACCTCTGAGCACCAGGAGATCTGAAAAACCTGTTCCCTGTAACCATAAAATGTAATTGATACGGCTCACGTGTGAGGAATGGCAGGGCATTTTCCATTACGGCCTTCTAAAAGAATTGATTTACAGTTTCAATTTATCAACACGCTGAATAAATGAACAGGCATTAATAGCATGCTGCGCGGCGTACTAGTGCCCTCCGATACATCCCACATCTGGCCCATTATCTCCCTCCCTCTCCGGAAAATGATCGCGTACACACCGCCGCCGCCATATTATGGCTCAGTATAATTGATGCCCACAGGGCAGGGCTTTTAAAGAGAATGGCACATGGGGAGTGGGGATTCGTAGACGATAAAAAGCAGTAAAAATAAAAGCAAAATAACAAATCAATAATGATATTATTAGATTATATAAAACCCTATTCTAGTTAATTTATATGAATACATCTGTCCCTATTAGTGTGTAATATGTATGTTTGATATATACACCTATATATTATATCATGGTGGCCTTGTTGCTACAAACTGGAGGGAAGATGCTAACAAGAGCTCGCAATCGAAAGAGCCCAGGGTATGTTCCATTCTGCAGGACAATTTTAATATTTGGGAATTGTGCCACTACCCCAGAGACTGTAGCTTGTTGCCATGGTTACTGGGCATACAGTAGCTGCCCAGATCATATTTGACAACATCTCTTATGGTTGGTTGTTGACCTTCCTTCTTTATATGTGCATACGATTCAAATATCCATCTCTATATAGCCAGGCCTTACACTTTTGTGCGTCGTTGTAATGGCACCCGAAATGTATTAGGCCGGCTTACACAGAGATGAATTTTACTGCTGGAATGCACTAGGCTACACTCAGATGAGTTTTTTACTGAAATGCTTTAAAGGAATAGTAACGTCAAAAAGTAAAAGTGGTTTAGTAATGAAAATATAATGCAGTGTTGCCCTGCACTAGTAAAACTGATGTGTTTGCTTAAGAAACACTACTATTGTTTATATAAATAAGCTGCTGTGTAGCAATGGGGGCAGCCATTCAAAGGAGAAAAAAGCTCAAGTTACACAGCAGAAAGCAGATAAGCTCTGTCTGTCTAATGGTGTTATCTGTTATCCATTTGTCAACCTGTGCCATATAGCCGTTTTTCAATTTTCGCCATTGCTCCACAGCAGCTTGTTTATATGAACTGTAGTAGAGTTTCTGAAGCAAACAGATCAGATTTACCAGTGCAGGGCAACACTACATGATATTTTCATTACTTTAAAACACTTACATTTTTTGGTGTTACTGTTCCTTTAAGCTTGTGAGGCAACTTCGGTCGACTTCAGAAAACGAAGCTTTCCAAGTGCCATCCCGCCGGCGTTATAAATTGTTACTGTCGCCATATTGCTCTACTTTCACCATCTCAACCCTCTGTCTTCATCTTGCTTTACTGCATTATTCTTGCCCTACTATAGCCAGCAGTGGTGTAACTATAGAGGAAGCAACAAAGCCTTCTAAGTGGGGACCCACAATTTTTCACTGCAATGCATAGAAGATCAGAGATGACCCACAATTTTTAGCGTTTTGAGGGTGACCTGACATTTCATGTGAGGGGGAACAGGGGGCCCGAAAACAATATTTTAGAGGAGGGCCCAAGCTTACTAAGGTAACGACTGGTTATCATCTTGCATTGTTGTGGCCATCTCGCTCAGCTGTTACCATGCTAACCTCTCTCCATCTCTCCCTACTCTTTTAGTCTTGCTCTACTGTTTTGCCCTGTTGCTGCCATCTTGCCCTTCTGTCTTCATCTTGCCCTACTGTTGGCATCTTGCTTCTCTGTCTTCATCTTGCCCTACTGTTGGCATCTTGCTTCTCTGTCTTCATCTTGCCCTACTGTTGGCATCTTGCTTCTCTGTCTTCATCTTGCCCTACTGTTGCCATCTTGCCCTTCTGTTTTCATCTTACCCTACTTTTGCCAATCTTGCCCTTCTGTCTTTCCCTGCCCTACTGTTGCCATCTTACCCTTCTGTCTTTATCTTTCCCTACTGTTGCAATTTTACCCATCTGTCTTAATCTTGCCTTACTGTTGGCATCTTGCCCGTCTGTCTTTATCTTGCCCTACTGTTGGCATCTTGCCCGTCTGTCTTTATCTTGCCCTACTGTTGCAATCTTACCCTTCTGTCTTAATCTTGCCTTACTGTTGGCATCTTGCCCTACTGTCTTCATCTAATCCTACTGGTGCCATCTTGCCCTACTGTTGAAATCTTTTTGCCCTATTTGCACCTTTAAAATACAAGGGAACAACTTGCTCATGAGACGCTCCCTGTTGAGCTGCAGGTTTATAATGAGCCCCAGTGTATTATAAGTGTGTGGCGGCGCTTTGCCTCCCTATAATACACAGTTACACTTTCCTCCCAAGTATTGTGTTATGTCTTCATTTGTATTCGTAATGTGCTCCTAACAAGCCAGCCTTTGTCTCCCACCTCTGTGTGGGCCACAGTCATGCAAATGTTGCCAGGATGATATATGTCCTCCTGACTTTATTGATTTCTCTGACAACGAGACTTTCTGCAGTCCCTGCAGTCTGCCCACTGCCCAGACCAAGGAGATCTTCTTAGTATATTTATTCTATCCTTGAACAAGACAAATCACTCACAATTACTGGCAGTGACTGTATGCTGCATTCAGTGCCAATGGGGGTGGGATACTCTCTAAAATATGTGTTGAATGCAGTATGATTGAGATAAGAAAGCTGAGCAAGACAGCAGAAACAGCACCATAGCAGGCAGTTATGTATTTTAATATAGCAATAGAAATATTTCAGAAAGGAAAATAATGAGATGCATTATGCCTTTCTATCCTATTTAAATGCTTGTTGTTGCTGGTTGGATGATCTCAGAGCCTGTTGCTATAACACTGGCCAGCACAGTTATTCCCAGCACGGAATATTTCTAAGGAAATGTTGGTTGAGCCAGTGTTTTCCTGGGCTACACTAAAGCTCTGCAGGAACACGGCCTGTAAGGTAATTCCAAGGAAAAAGTTACAGATGTTTCTGTTATGGAGCCAAATTTCTCAGTGTGTTGGTGGGAGTTTCCTCGTTTCATATAAACACACAGCAATGTGTCAGGGATAACTGGCTGATTTGCGCCTGCCTCATGCCTTCACCCCAAAACCTCACAGAATATACTGGCAAGTTGTATTAGACATAAATACATCACATTTTACCCCCTGGTATCTTGGTAAGTTTTCAGAATCCTCCAGTGATGTTAACACTGCATTTCAGATAGGAACCCAATCAGGTCCGGACTGAGAATTAAAATAAGCCCTGGCATTTCTGGTACATAGAGGCCCAATCAGCCCACACAGAGGCCCAAACAGCCCCCACCAGCCCACTAAATACTGACTTTCAATGGGACCTTATAGCAGCCCCTCTGGCATTTGCCAGAACCCACAGATTGCCAGTCCGGGCCTGAACCCAATTTGACAGAATGCTCTGTTATACAGATAGCTTAAATCTCAGCCATAAAGCAGGGCAGGACTGCTGCTTCCAATGTGGATCGGATATGATCTGTGCAGCCACTTGGACAGAATGCTCTGTTATACAGATAGCTAGAATCTCAGCTGCCATAAAGCAGGGCAGGACTTCGGCTTCCAATAGGGATCAGATAGGATCTGTGCAACCACTGGGACAGAATGTTCTGTTATACAGATCGCTAGAATCTCAGCCATAAAGCAGGGCAGGACTGCTGCTTCCAATGGGGATCAGATAGGATCTGTGCAGCCACTGGGACAGAATGTTCTGTTATACAGATAGCTAGAATCTCAGCCATAAAGCTGGGCAGGACTGCTGCTTCCAATAGGGATCAGATAGGATCTGTGCAGCCACTGAGACAGAATGTTCTGTTAAACAGATAGCTAGAATCTCAGCCATAAAGCAGGGCAGGACTGCTGCTTCCAATGGGGATCAGATAGGATCTGTGCAGACACTTGGACAGAATGCTCTGTTATACAGGATGCTGGGAGTTTAAGTTCATGCAAAGCTGGAGGCCCCAGGTGGGACAGACACCAGCCATTACAGACACCAGCTTCCCTTATAGTTATCCCCTATTATAAGTGCAGATCTGGGGTCCCAAGTTGGGCTCCCCTTCCTAAAGGCAGCTCCAATGTCTCTCACAGCAAAGGAAAGTGCAGCGAACATTCCCAAATAAACTGTAGAAACACTAAATTTGTAGGAGGACAAACAGCAGAATTTGGCTGCAGTTAAAGACTAGCTTTCCTGCCAACTCCTTTTGTGCTTGAAATGTTCCTTCTGGTGTTAAATTCGTTCCCAGAATAAACCAGTGTTTACCCCAAGGAGCTGTATCTTCTCTTTCTATTCCATTATATAAAAACTCGACTGGCAACTTCGTTTCAGTGTTTATTCATCCATCGACAAATGTATTAAATGGCTCCCTATGGGACAAGCCACATGCTTTGCAGGTAATAGGTGTCACAAGATAGAATGGAAGTGGATAATTATTAGGCAGCCATTCAGAATAAGTGAGCGTGATCAGCACATAAAAATGGCATATTTAAGCTTACACTCCATTGTGACATTACCAAGCCCCCACGACACACAAGCCACTGATGCTTTGGAATCCTCCGTATGCTTTAGCGATACACCTAATCCAGGATTCAGTTCGGGATTCGGCCTTTTTCAGCAGGATTCAGGTGAATCCTTCTCCCCAGCCGAACCGAATCCGAATTTGCATAAGCAAATTAGGGGCGGGGAGGGAAATCACATCACTTTATGTCACAAAACAAGGAAGTAAAAAATGTTTTCCCCTTCCCACCCCTACTTTGCATATGCAAATTTGGATTCGGTTCAGCATTAAGCTGAATTTTCGGGGGATTCGGGGGAATTTTTGGTGGATTCGGGGGTTCGGCCAAATCCAAAACAGTGGATTCGGTGCATCCCTAGTATGCTTAGTTGGTATTTAGTCCAAATGCCAGATGAATTAGTACTTGAGTGTTCCTTAGTAGCCAATGACAAAAAGCCTGACCAAAACATTAAAATAAACTTGTCCATACACTTCATTGTGACATTACCAATCCCCTAGGGTAAATTGGACATTATACCTTGGGGCTTGTTAATGTCACAATAGTGATGCTTAGAATGCTCAGTCTGTTAAGCTAGTATGAAGTCAGAAAGCTAGTATGAAGTCAGGTTGTTATTCAGCTGACTAATAGCCAACCAAATCATGAAATGGCTTCTTTGCCCATACAGTCTATTGTGACATTACCAAGCCCCAAGGAACACAACCCACTTCCAGAGATGCTTCAGACTGCGCAGTCCATTGGCCTGGCTTCGAAATGTTAAATGAAAAGTAGTTGATGGTTATTCAGTTCCCTAATAGCCAGCCAGGTAATCAAATGACTTCTTTGCCCATATACTCCATTGTGATATTACCAATATCCAAAGCACATAGGCCACTTCCAGAGATGCTTCAGTCTGTGGGGTCCATTTACCTAGTGTTAAGTCTAAATGCTAAATGAAAAGTGGTTGATGGTTACTCAGTTCCCTAACAGCCAACCAGTAAGTTAAATGGCTTATTTGCCCATATACTCCATTTGTGACATTAACAAGCCCCAAAACATAACATAGGCCACTTCCAAAGATGTTTCATATGCAGTCCATTTACCTGGTTTTGAGTCAGAATGCTAAATGAAAAGTAGTTGGTGGTTATTCAGTTCCCTATCAGCCAGCCAGGTAATTAGATGGATTCTCTGTCCATATACTCCATTGTGGCATTAACAATCTCCAAGGCACATAGGCCACTTCCAGAAAAGCTTCAGACTGTGCAGTCCATTTATCTGGTGTTAAGTCAAAATGCCAAATGAAAAGTAGTTGCTGGTTATTCAGTTTCCTAATCAGCCAACTGGGTAATTAAATTGCTTATGTGTCTATATACTCCATTGTGACATTACCAATCTCCAAGGCACAAAGGCCACTTCCAGAGATGCTTTAGGCTAAGTTCATTAAATTCACATAAAACGCTTTCTGCCAAAACAGCTCTGAAGCATCACTGACTTGATTACGTCTGTCCAGGAGCCCATAAGATGGGGTTTTTTTTTTTACCCGAAAATGCTGGCAGAGAAAATGCATTATGTGACTATCACGGTCGGTCTGGATGTTTTACATAATTGCGCAGGCACTGAGCTCCGGCAGTGGAAGGGACTGAGTTTCTAGTTCATGAATGGAACAGAGCGACGTGTTTGTTTACAGAACATTGTAGAACAGTGTGTATCCTCTAACAATGTGTCTGTTCTTCTGTCATGTCTCTTAGACAATATCTAATTAAGAGCACAGCTGTACACGCAGCTACTGTCATCCTACAATCCCGTTTTGTATTTAAAGGGGAACTGCACCCAAAGAACTGGTATTTTTGCCCAATGAGAGAAAATGTCTTTCTAAGCAAGTTTCTAACATGCCTTAATTAGACACGTCCCATGGTTTATACTGTAGTTATTTCAGGAGCCAGAACCAGCAGTGTTGAGAATATAAGTACCTATAAGGCTAAGGCCACACTAGGCGATAGCGCCGCCGCCGCGACTTTTAAGCCGCAATCGCTGGGAAAACTTTTGCGCTGGCGTCTATGGGGAATGTCGCTCGAAATCGCCGCGTGTGTTTTTACGCTGGCGATTTTTCGCGATTCCCCATAGACGCCAGCGCAAAAGTTTCCCCAGCGATTGCGGCTTAAAAGTCGCGGCGAAAAGTCGCCGCGAGTCAAATCGCGGCGCTATCGCCTAGTGTGGCCTTAGCCTAAGAGAGGAACTGCTTTCAAATTACATTGACTGTAGTCCTGTACAATCCTGGGACTTTGCATTGTTGAGAGGTGCCAAAAAACAGTTCCTTTTCTCCTTATTACCAGATTTGGAATGACCCACTGGGTTGGTGTGCAGCCATGGGGCAAATACCTACTTCAAAGGCAGAAACATTTTCTCTTTCATTATCCAATCAATCCAGCAGCAGTTGTATTACAAAAGGCATTGACTCAATGCCTTTTGTAATACAACTGCTGCTGGATTGATTGGATTGAGTGATTTATCAGCAACACTGACAACTCTCTCCTCTCCATCTGTATTCACACATATTCCAAATGCCAGTACTGTGGAGAGCAAGCCCTACATTTTAATGGATATTAAATTAGATGTATTCTGTGCATCAGAGATAATAAGGGCGCTCAATCTCCGCTTTCCCCTAATTTTCCTTTCTAGAAAGAAGATGCATTTGTATGATCACCCTTGTGTACAAGATTGGTCATTTTCAGTTATATACATTATATTATGAGCCCAATAGTCCTGGTTGTATTGTTCTTTATCAAAGGGCTAGACTAGCCAATGATAGAGTCAGGAGCCCCAGGGAGCTTATTCAAGGGATATCTGGGAGTAGACAAGAGTGGCAGCCAGTCTTTGTTTGCCTTGAGTCAGATTGAAGCACTAGCTCTATCTGGGACCCTACTGTATATACAATATAACAATGCTTCCATTGATCACCTGTGTTTGGGAAAGATAATGACATCAAAACAGAGACAAGTTTGTCTGGAAAGATTTACTAGCCAATTAAAGTGCTCACCTGACACCTGGACTTTGGCTTCTTCCATATATCCTGGGCTTGTGGCACAACTGGTGGCTTCTCTGCTGGCAGAGACAGGATAAACACCCTAAACCCCACTATGTTACTGTTGAACCCTCAGCTCTTGGGTATAGAGTTCTGCCAAGCAAGGAAGATACTGCCCACTTGACCTCCCAGGGCTCTGTACTTGGTGCTGCCCCCTGTCTTTTTTGTTTTGTATTAAATATTGATGTTTAGGCCTCCATGAATGCCCAAAGGCGTTGATGGTCCTCTTAGCTTCAGGGCTCAATAAAGGGGAGAGCAACATTTCTCAGTGGTGTTGGTATTCTGAAGTGTCTAACATAAAATCAGGGGAATAGCAAAAATGCTGAGGGCTCAGATTCTAGAGGATGTTGTCATTATACATAGCAAACGTGTGCAATGGACATTGCAATAGAACAGCAACCTAGGAAATAGGGATGCTGGGAGTTGTAGTCCAAAAACCTTAGTGCTTCAGGTTATGTAGCCAGTGGTGGTAACATAAGGCATTGTTTAGACATTCTGGCTCCAAAATATAACATAACACTTTTACTTCTAGTGCATTGTCTCCAACTGCCTCCCAAAGGCATTTAGTTAAAGACCCATCACATATACAGTGTAATGGCAAATAGAAACACATCCCTTTATCACTAGAGAGATTAGAAACCAGAGAAGTACAAGGGCCTGCGCTTACAATAGGAACATTAAACAAACAGTGTTTTGCATATGTGTGTACTCATCAAACCGGAATCTCCAGGGATTCCTGTGAGGCTGGGTTCCCCTACCTCATTATAAGGTTACAGATATTTGAACAGTGGGGTAACAGTCACACTGCTATAGTTCCAGGGGTACCCAGGGTACAAATAAGCACTCACCCCAAATCTCCCCCTAACTGGCCCTCAGACTGGGCCCCCTCAGCTCATAACAAGGTTACAGATATATAGAAACATTGGGGTAACAGTCACACTGCTATAGTTCCAGGGGTACACAGGGCACAAATAAGCACTCACCCCAAATCTCACCATAACTGGCCTTCAGACTGGGCCGCCTTAGCTCATAACAAGGTTACAGATATATAGAAACATTGGGGTAACAGTCACCCTGCTATAGTTCCAGGGGTACCAGGACACAAATAAGCACTCTCCCCAATTCTCACCCTAACTGGCGATCAGGCTGGGCCCCCTTAGCTCATAACAAGAGATCTGGTAAATGTTTCCCATCTGGCTCTGCCCTACAAAACAATATTGTGTTGCGCCAGGCTGAAGGCTTGGGCACGAATAGGGCTTTTTTAGATTTGACCATATAAATAAAATGTTCTGTAGCGGAAGAATTTGTATTTTTTGTCCCTTTCACATAAAACTCTTGATAGTAAATGGTTTTCCCCTAATTAGAAACAGAATGCCGAATGAGTCATTTCTAGTGCTCAGAACATGGTCACATTTTTCTTTATGGCTCCTCGAATGAAGATGTTTTGCGGAACTAGGGGCGATTGCTACACACGACAAAATGTAGTTAAGGTAATATTTAATCAGGAGTAGCTTTTAGTTGAAATACGCAACTACTGCACACACTTCTTGCTCAGCAAACAGTTTATACCCTGCAGATCTGTACGTGGAACAGCAGATTGGTTTATCCAGTGACAGCCGCAGCTCCCGTCTCACAAACGCCAGCAATAAAACACTGGAACCATATGGTTTGTTTGGCACAAAGATGGAAGTGCGTGAGAGTGTGTTTTAGCAGGGAGGGGATAATCAGTGCCGAGTATACCCAATTACCCAGAAGATCTCTGCTACCAGTGTCCAGAGGAAATATAGTTTGGAGTGTGGGCCCATGATTTAACGGAACAGTAATGGGTTAATGAGGGTGGCAGTCGGACAAGATGGCAACATGTATATAAGCACCTACAAGCAGGGTTACTGAGGTATCTAGCAACAAAAGGTTTCTAAATGCACCCCTCTACTCGCACCCAAAGGCCTCATTTACTATGAAAGGGTGCTGCATTAGATTCAAAAAGAAGGGCAAATTTTTACTCCTCAAAACGCTATACAGGTATAGGATCCCTTATCAGGAAACCAGATATCCAGAAAGCTCCAAATTACGGAATGTCTCCCATAGACTCCATTTTATCCAAATAATCCAAATTTTAAAAAATGATTTCCTTTTTCTCTATAATAATAAAACAGTAGCTTGTACTTGATCCCAACTAAGATATAATTAATCCTTATTGGAAGCAAAACCAGTCTATTGGGTTTATTTCATGTTTAAATGAGTTTCTAGTAAACTTAAGGAATGAAGACCCAAATTACGGAAAGATCGTTATCCGGAAAACCCTAGGCCCCGAGCATTCTGGATAACAGGTCCCATACCTGTACCTAGTGCCAATGCCACTGTTAATGTAACTAAGCGTGCTTGCACCAAGAGGCGCTTGCAGTACTTTGCAGGGAGTTGCTGAGAGTGCTATTACTCAGGAATTATAGAGGGAAAAAATGTGCATTGTGGGACAAAAACACAATTTTTTTTTTTTTTAAATCTTGCATTTAGCCCATTAAGTAAATGCTGCCCAGTGTGTTCATTCCTTTATATTTCCCTTGCTGGTTTTCTTTATTTTTGGGGAACAGGTTTCTTTTGCACAGAGAGTTTTCATTAAAGTCCTGCTGGGTTTAACAAAAGCCTTACAATAGGCAGCCAGCGCAACTTTTCATCCAAGAACATTTATTTTCCCAAAAAAAATCCAAGTTTTACTTTGTGAAAACCTTTCTGCGTGTGTATGCGCGGGAATGATACAAAAAATGATACAGGAACTATTTACCGTGTGCAGTTGTCTTTTTTTCTGTTCTTGAAATCAAGTAAAAGAAGTCAGAGTATCTGAGTATCTCTGAGGTTCAGCTGCCATACTGAGCAGTTTCAGTCAATGCTCATGACCTGCACTCGCCATGGGATGAATAGAGTCCCATTCCTATTGATCTCTGGGAATGAAACATACAGGTTCAGCTTGGGTCAAGACTGTCCATATTGCTGTCTCGCTGCAGAGTCAGGCTCAGGAAAGGGGGGGGGGGTCTTTTTCCCTTTTATTATAATGAAGGTAAAGGTGCAACGGAACAGCGTGACTGAACTGTCATCTGGGACTGCAGATAATACATTGTTATTCACCAGTCAGCACACAGAGAACCTGGCCAGACTCTACTAAATTTAATCAAACAGCATATTTTTTAATATAAATATAATTTCAGTGCTGAGAGAGAAATGTTATATATCATAAAACCCCTATATCCATCATTGACAGCCAGTCTGAAAGATGTAAACCCTGTACTTCCTTTAATCACAGAAGGACTTTGGTAAGAAAAGGATTAAAATTAAAAAGTGGGGGGGGGGCAATTAGGATCAGAAAGAAAATACATGTAGAGAATTGATTTATGTCATTTTTATTTCATAATTGCATAAAATATTAATTTGCTTTTCATTTGTTTTTGTGTCCAGGTATAACCAAATTGTAAGGGATGGTTTCACAGGATACAGCCAACCTATCACCAACAGAACATTAGACTGATCACAGGGCTAGACCGATCTGTATCCAATCAGAGTATTAGAATGATCACAGGGCTAGACCAACCTGTACCCAATCAGGGCATTAGAATGATCACAGTTCCGCACGCGCAACACCCTTCCAGCCCCCCTGCCCCAGGCGCAACGCAATCCCCACCCTCTGGGTAGAGATGTCGCGAACTGTTCGCCGGCGAACTTGTTCGCGCGAACATCGGGTGTTCGCGCTCGCCGGAAGTTCGCGAACGTCGCGCGACGTTCGCCATTTTGGGTTCGCCATTGTTGGCGCTTTTTTTTGCCCTCTCACCCCAGACCAGCAGGTACATGGCAGCCAATCAGGAAGCTCTCCCTTGGACCACTCCCCTTCCCTATAAAAACCGAAGCCCTGCAGCTTTTTTTCACTCTGCCTGTGTGTGCTGAAGAGATAGTGTAGGGAGAGAGCTGCTGCCTGTTAGTGATTTCAGGGACAGTTGAAAGTTTGCTGGCTAGTAATCGTTTTGATACTGCTCTGTTATTGGAGGGACAGAAGTCTGCAGGGGTTTGAGGGACATTTAAGCTTAGGTAGCTTTGCTGGCTAGTAATCTACCTTCTACTGCAGTGCTCTGTATGTAGCTGCAGTGGGCAGCTGTCCTGCTTCTGATCTCATCTGCTGACTGCTGCAATAGCAATAGTCCTTGTAAGGACTGCTTTTATTTATTTTTTTGTTGTTTTACTACTACTACTACTACTACTACTACTACTACTACTACTACTACTATAAGAGCCCAGTGCTATTAGTCTAGCAGTGTTGGGGAGTGGGACTGGTGTGCTAATCTGCTGCTCCTAGTAGTTCAGCAGCACCAACTTTAATTTTTTTTTTTTAATATTCATTCTTTTTTTATTTAACTTTTTTTTTATTTTACTACCGCTGTAGTAGTGTATAAGTTGACCTTTTAGGCATTATTTGCCCTGTAGGCATTTTTTGCCCAGTGTGTTATTCAACCAACTGCTATCTAGCTGTGTGCCCGTGTTCACATTCTGTCTAAATATCCATAATATTACCGTCTCCAGAAAAAACACCGGAGTGACTTTTTTCAAGCAGCCATAATAAATTTTACGTAATCCGTATCCATCGCTGTAGTAGTGTATAAGTTGACCTTTTAGGCATTATTTGCCCTGTAGGCATTTTTTGCCCAGTGTGTTATTCAACCAACTGCTATCTAGCTGTGTGCCCGTGTTCACATTCTGTCTAAATATCCATAATATTACCGTCTCCAGAAAAAACACCGGAGTGACTTTTTTCAAGCAGCCATAATAAATTTTACGTAATCCGTATCCATCGCTGTAGTAGTGTATAAGTTGACCTTTTAGGCATTATTTGCCCTGTAGGCATTTTTTGCCCAGTGTGTTATTCAACCAACTGCTATCTAGCTGTGTGCCCGTGTTCACATTCTGTCTAAATATCCATAATATTACCGTCTCCAGAAAAAACACCGGAGTGACTTTTTTCAAGCAGCCATAATAAATTTTACGTAATCCGTATCCATCGCTGTAGTAGTGTATAAGTTGACCTTTTAGGCATTATTTGCCCTGTAGGCATTTTTTGCCCAGTGTGTTATTCAACCAACTGCTATCTAGCTGTGTGCCCGTGTTCACATTCTGTCTAAATATCCATAATATTACCGTCTCCAGAAAAAACACCGGAGTGACTTTTTTCAAGCAGCCATAATAAATTTTACGTAATCCGTATCCATCGCTGTAGTAGTGTATAAGTTGACCTTTTAGGCATTATTTGCCCTGTAGGCATTTTTTGCCCAGTGTGTTATTCAACCAACTGCTATCTAGCTGTGTGCCCGTGTTCACATTCTGTCTAAATATCCATAATATTACCGTCTCCAGAAAAAACACCGGAGTGACTTTTTTCAAGCAGCCATAATAAATTTTACGTAATCCGTATCCCTCGCTGTAGTAGTGTATAAGTTGACCTTGTAGGCATTATTTGCCCTGTAGGCATTTTTTGCCCAGTGTGTTATTCAACCAACTGCTATCTAGCTGTGTGCCCGTGTTCACATTCTGTCTAAATATCCATAATATTACCGTCTCCAGAAAAAACACCGGAGTGACTTTTTTTCAAGCAGCATTCTTATATTTTACGTAATCCGTATCCACCGCTGTGTATACGTTGACCTTGTAGGCATTATTTGCCCTGTAGGCATTTTTTGCCCAGTGTGTTATTCAACCAACTGCTATCTAGCTGTGTGACCGTGTTCACATTCTGTCTAAATATCCATAATATTACCGTCTCCAGAAAAAACACCGGAGTGACTTTTTTTCAAGCAGCATTCTTATATTTTACGTAATCCGTATCCACCGCTGTGTATACGTTGACCTTGTAGGCATTATTTGCACAGTGTTTTCTTCAAACCGCCATCTAGCTGTGTGAGCTTGTTCACATTTTGTCTAAATATTGATAATATTATCGTCTCTAGAAAAACCACTTGAGTTACTTTTTTTCAAGCAGCATTCATATATTTTACGTAATCCGTATCCACCGCTGTAGTAGTGTATACGTTGATCTTGTAGGCATTATTTGCACACTAGCTGTGTGTATTATCGTTTCCAGAAAAACCAACTGAGTTTTTGTTGTTGTTGTTTTTTTAAAAATAATGCCAGGCAAAGGCAGGCCGCCACGCAGAGGCCGTGCTAGGGGCCGTGCTGCTATGCAATCCTGTGGCCCTAGCAAATTGCCCAGTTTTAAAAAGCCAATGACCCTGAACTCCCAAAATGCTGAAGAGGTAGTTGACTGGCTTACACAGCACACCCCATCCTCTACCGTTTCTAACTTTACCACAACATCCTCCTCATCCTCCACTGCTATGGCCACCCCACGTAACACTTCCTCCACCACCGGTGCCCCATCTTCACTGGAGTCAGAGGAGTTATTTTCCCATGAGTTTCTTGAACTGAGTAATGCGCAACCATTATTGGCAGAAGAAGATGAAGGAGATGAGGACGTTACACCAGATTTAATTCTGGCAGAGAACACGACAGAGATGGACATAATGATGAGTGATGAGGAGGAGGAGGAGGTCCCCGCTGCTGCTTCCTTCTGTGATGTGTCAGAAGAAATTGATGCATCTGAGGAGAATGATGATGAGGAGATTGATGTTTTGTGGGTGCCTAGTAGAAGAGAGCAAGAGGAGGGTAGTTCAGATGGAGAGACGGAGAGTCAGAGAGGCAGTAGGAGAATAAGACTTAGAAGAAGCAGGGAGGCCAGCCCGCAGGGATCAGTAGGGCAACAACATGTATCGGCACCTGTGTTCAGCCGGCCAACGCACCCGCCATTGCCGCCAATGCCGCCAACTTCTACTGTTACCGCCAGATCGCAGACTTCCAAAAAGTCAGCAGTGTGGCATTTTTTTAATGTGTGTGCCTCTGACAAAAGCATTGTAATTTGCAATGAGTGCAGTCAGAAACTGAGCCTTGGTAAGCCCAACAGCCACATAGGTACAACTTCTATGCGAAGGCACATGAGCGGCAAGCACAAAGCACTTTGGGAGCAACACCTCAAAGGCAACAGGCAAACTAAAAGTCACACTCCTTCTGGTCCAGCATCTTACTGCTCTACTTCTGCTCTCCTTGACCCATCTGAACCACCCTCCACTCCGCCTTCCACCTTGACCACCTGTTCCCATTCCCAGTCATCTGCCACCAGCCAAGTTTCTGTGAAGGCCATGTTTGAGCGTAAGAAGCCAATGTCTGACTGTCACCCCCTTGCCCGGCGTCTGACAGCTGGCTTGTCTGCACTCTTAGCCCGCCAGCTTTTACCATACCAGCTGGTGGACTCTGAGGCCTTCCGCAAATTTGTAGCAATTGGGACACCGCAGTGGAAGGTACCCAGCCGCAATTTTTTTTCTAAAAAGGGAATACCACACCTGTACCAACATGTGCAGAGCCAAGTTACCGCATCTCTGTCACTTAGTGTTGGGCCAAAGGTCCATATGACTACTGACGCATGGTCCTCCAAGCATGGTCAGGGCAGGTATGTCACCTACACTGCCCACTGGGTGAACTTGGTAATGGCTGGGAATGGGAAGCAGGGAATGGGTAGCTCAACAACAACAACAACAGTGGAGTTGGTGTCACCGCCACGGATTGCACGCGGTTCTGCCACCACCTCTACTCCTCCATCGCTCTCTACCTCGTCTTCTTCCTCTTCTTCTTCTTACTCTGCTGCTGGGTCCTCCTTCTCCTCCTCCACACCTGTGCACCCCCAGCTCCCCCTAGGCTATTCGACGTGCCAGGTACGCCGTTGTCACGCTGTCTTGGGGATGACGTGCCTGGAAAGCAAAAACCATACCGGATCTGTACTCCTGTCATCTCTGCAGTCACAGGCCGATCGGTGGCTGACCCCACACCAACTGCAGATCGGAAAAGTGGTGTGTGACAATGGAAGCAATCTGTTGGCAGCGTTGAGACTGGGAAATTTAACACATGTGCCCTGCATGGCACATGTGTTAAATTTAATAGTCCAACGTTTTGTCTCCAAGTACCCAGGATTCCAGGACGTTCTCACCCAGTCCAGAAAGGTGTCGGCCCATTTCAGACGTTCCTACACAGCCATGGCACGCCTTGCTGACATTCAGCAGCGCTACAACATGCCAGTCAGGCGTTTGATTTCTGACAGCCAGACTCGCTGGAATTCAACGCTCCTTATGTTGGAACGTCTGCTGCAACAACAAAGGGCCGTCAACGAGTACCTTTTTGAACTGGGTGGTAGGACTGGATCTGCAGAGCTGGGGATTTTTTTCCCCCGTTACTGGGTGCTTATGCGCGATGCCTGCAGGCTCATGCGACCTTTTGAAGAGGTGACAAATATGGTCAGTCGCACCGAAGGCACCATCAGCGACCTAATACCCTTCGCTTTCTTCCTGGAGCGTGCCGTGCGACGAGTGACAGATGAGGCTGTAGACCAGCGTGACGAGGAGCTGGAAGCGCACGATTTATGGTCGCAATCACCAGAACGAACCCAGGCACCTGCTGCAACGCAGGGAGAGGTGCCAGAAGTGGAGTCAGAGGAGGAAGGTGGCTTTGTGGAGGAGGAGGAGGAGGACCAACAGGAGCAGGCTTCCCAGGGGGCTAGTGGTGACCTTTTGGGGACCCCTGGTCTTGTACGTGGCTGGGGGGAGGAGACCGTGGATGATGCAGTCCTTGATAATGAGGAAGCGGAGATGGATAGCTCTGCATCCAACCTTGTGAGAATGGGGTCTTTCATGCTGGCATGCCTGTTGAAGGACCCCCGTATCAAGAGGCTTAAGGAGAAGGACCTGTACTGGGTCGCAACGCTACTAGACCCTCGGTACAAGCATAAAGTGTCAGAAATGTTACCAACATACCACAAGTCCGAAAAGATGCGGCATTTACAAACCAGCCTGCAAAACATGTTGTACAATGCTTTTAAGGGTGATGTCACTTCAGGAACTCATCAACATTCCAGGGGCAGAGGTGCCAGTAATCCTGCCACGAGCACACCTGCAAGGACAAAGCCCTTTGGCCGGTCTGTAACGTCAGACATGCAAATGTTTTTCTGTCCAAGGCAGCGCCACAACCCTTCGGGATCCACCCTCAAAGAACGCCTCGACCGGCAGGTAGCGGACTACCTGGCATTAACTGCAGATATCGACACTCTGAGGAGCGATGAACCCCTGGACTACTGGGTGCGCAGGCTTGATCTGTGGCCAGAGCTGTCACAATTTGCCATGAACCTCTTGTCTTGCCCAGCCTCAAGTGTGCTCTCAGAAAGGACCTTCAGTGCAGCAGGAGGGATTGTAACTGAGAAGAGAACTCGCCTAGGTCACAAAAGTGTCGATTACCTGACCTTTATTAAAATGAATGAGGGGTGGATCTCGGAGGGTTACTGCACGCCGGAAGACTTGTTCTGACTTCTATGCAGCTGTCCTTCTCTTCAAGCCTCATGACTCCACACACAGCTGTCCTTTAGCGTCCTCCTCCCTCCGCCACCGTTACAAACTAGGGTGCAAACCCTACTGGTTTAATTTTTTCTGGCCTCTGTGCTTCAGTGGCTGCAACCAAAAAAACTGGGCAAACAATGTCTACAAGGTCAACGTATGGCGAAAAATGACTATTTTCAGCATTTATATGGCATATTTTTTCTGGCAACTGTGCTTCAGTGGCTGCGTCCAAAAAAATGCATATTTTCTGCATTTATATGGCATAATTTTTCTGGCCTCTGTGCTTCAGTGGCTGCAACCAAAAAAATGCATATTTTCTGCATTTATATGGCATAATTTTTCTGGCCTCTGTGCTTCAGTGGCTGCAACCAAAAAAATGCATATTTTCTGCATTTATATGGCATAATTTTTCTGGCCTCTGTGCTTCAGTGGCTGCAACCAAAAAAATTTATATTTTCAGCATTTATATGGCATAATTTTTCTGGCAACTGTGCTTCAGTGGCTGCGACCAAAAAAATGACTATTTTCAGCATTTCTATGGCATATTTTTTCTGGCCTCTGTGCTTGAGTGGCTGCGGCCAAAAAAACTGGGCAAACAATGCCTACAAGGTCAACGTCGTTGACCTTGTAGGCATTGTTTGCCCAGTTTTTTTGGCCGCAGCCACTCAAGCACAGAGGCCAGAAAAAATATGCCATAGAAATGCTGAAAATAGTCATTTTTTGCCATACCTTGACTCAACGTATATGGCAAAAAATGACTATTTTCAGCATTTATATGGCATATTTTTTCTGGCAACTGTGCTTCAGTGGCTGCGACCAAGAAAACTGGGCAAACAATGCCTACAAGGTCAACGTATGGCAGTTGTTTAAAGAGAACAGTAGATTACTAGCCAGCAAAGCTACCTAAGCTAAAATGTCCCTCAAATCCCTGCAGACTTCTGTCCCTCCAATACAGAGCAGTATCACGCAGATTACTAGCCAGCAAACTTACTATCATCTGTCCCTGAAATCACTAACAGCTCTCGCCCTACACTATCTCTTCCAAGCACACACAGGCAGATTTTTCAGATACATTTTTGCCCTTGATCCCCCTCTGGCATGCCACTGTCCAGGTCGTTGCACCCTTTAAACAACTTTAAAATCATTTTTCTGGCCAGAAATGTCTTTTGTAGATGTTAAAGTTCGCCTTCCCATTGAAGTCTATGGGGTTCGCGAACCGTTCGCGAACCGCTCGCAATTTTGCGCAAGTTCGCGAATATGTTCGCGAACTTTTTTTCCGACGTTCGCTACATCCCTACCTCTGGGCCCCTTGCGTGTACCTGTCCCTAGTTGCGGCCGTGATTGGGTCCAGAGGAGCAGATCAGGAGACAGCAGGGGCAAGGGAGGGCAGAAAATGTGTGTGTGTCTGGGTCGGCGGGCCCATTGCTTTTTCACCCGATGTCCCGCCGGCCCAGGGCCCATCAGGGCTCCTGTGTTAGGGCTCCCCTCCGACCCCTGTCCATACTGCAAAGCCCCCTCTGGACCCCTGGTGTACACACCCAACTCCCGCACATGCTCGTACCCACCCCCGCTGGGCAAACAATGCCTACAAGGTCAACGTCGTTGACCTTGTAGGCATTGTTTGCCCAGTTTTTTTGGCCGCAGCCACTCAAGCACAGAGGCCAGAAAAAATATGCCATAGAAATGCTGAAAATAGTCATTTTTTGCCATACCTTGACTCAACGTATATGGCAAAAAATGACTATTTTCAGCATTTATATGGCATATTTTTTCTGGCAACTGTGCTTCAGTGGCTGCGACCAAGAAAACTGGGCAAACAATGCCTACAAGGTCAACGTATGGCAGTTGTTTAAAGAGAACAGTAGATTACTAGCCAGCAAAGCTACCTAAGCTAAAATGTCCCTCAAATCCCTGCAGACTTCTGTCCCTCCAATACAGAGCAGTATCACGCAGATTACTAGCCAGCAAACTTACTATCATCTGTCCCTGAAATCACTAACAGCTCTCGCCCTACACTATCTCTTCCAAGCACACACAGGCAGATTTTTCAGATACATTTTTGCCCTTGATCCCCCTCTGGCATGCCACTGTCCAGGTCGTTGCACCCTTTAAACAACTTTAAAATCATTTTTCTGGCCAGAAATGTCTTTTGTAGATGTTAAAGTTCGCCTTCCCATTGAAGTCTATGGGGTTCGCGAACCGTTCGCGAACCGCTCGCAATTTTGCGCAAGTTCGCGAATATGTTCGCGAACTTTTTTTCCGACGTTCGCTACATCCCTACCTCTGGGCCCCTTGCGTGTACCTGTCCCTAGTTGCGGCCGTGATTGGGTCCAGAGGAGCAGATCAGGAGACAGCAGGGGCAAGGGAGGGCAGAAAATGTGTGTGTGTCTGGGTCGGCGGGCCCATTGCTTTTTCACCCGATGTCCCGCCGGCCCAGGGCCCATCAGGGCTCCTGTGTTAGGGCTCCCCTCCGACCCCTGTCCATACTGCAAAGCCCCCTCTGGACCCCTGGTGTACACACCCAACTCCCGCACATGCTCGTACCCACCCCCGCTAGTGCGTGCACCCTTTACTAAGTGAGACTGGGCCAGGAAGACAGGAGGTTTGGGGCAGCAGTGACAGGGAGCTGGCCTGGGCCGGCGTGGCCAGGGCCGCCATCAGAAATCGCAGGGCCCCATACGAAAAAATTTCCTGGGCCCCCTGGGCTGCGCCCACCACAAGCCCCACCTACAGGTCCGCCCTCCCCACCCCACAGGTCCACCCCCCACCACACACTAAAAAAACAAACATTGGTGGCTATGGTTACCACATGTTAATAAAAACGTTATAAGAAAATTGGTGGCCAGGGCCCCCCTTAAAAGTCCCCCACCACACAACAGGGACCACAAAGGATTACCTTTAGGGGGGCCCTGCCATATTGCACTTACTTCATTAGTGTGGCCCACCTGCTGTAAGTGAGCTGCCAACTACAGAACAGAGTTGAGGAGGGGAGCACAGGTGTCTGCATCTTCTTCCACTGACAGCATTTTCTTCCCTTATTGGTCACAGAATCTCAAGTCCTGGTAAAGCTGCATGGTGATTGGATGAGCTGGAGGAGAAGTTCAAACCTCAGCTATCCAATCCCTGAGCACCTCAACCGGGACTTAAACTCAGTGACCAATAAGGGGAAGTAATGGACAGAAGATAACTCCCCTTGTGCTCCCGCCCTGCCTTCCCGAAGTCAGCAGCTCTCAGAAAGCAGGGGGGCCCGGCTAATCAAGAAAGTACAGCATGGGCAGGCCCCCCTTACCCTCGGGCCCCCTAGAACACTTCCCCTGTCCCCTCCTGATGGCTGACCTGGATGGGCCCACAAGAGGCAGGGCCCACCAGGTTTTTCCCTGTGTCCCCCAACCCAGTCCGACCCTGTTGCCAAGTTTTCTGGAAAAAAATACCGGCCTTCCTATATATTTATCTTTTTTTCCTTATTAATAACATTGGAAAAAATACCGGCCAGGTTACAAGTGAGCCCAACCACTGGAACCCCCATAAATCTCTCCACAATCTGCAGGCTGTCACTTTGATGAATTCCCATGTAGGTTTAGAGTCACTGGGTAAATACAATGTGAGTAGTATATGTCTGTTACTCATTTGTCAGCAATTTGTAGGTATCTGTAATTCGGAGTTGTAAAGAACTGAGCCACAAAGGAAATAGTCTTAGTAAATATTATGGGACACGTTTTAGGCAGGGTCCCCCCAACTACTGGAACCCCCAGAAATCTCTTCCTTTCCCAAACAGGCCCAAATTATTGGGTAAATACTGAGTAGCCCATAGCCTATTGTTTATTGGGTTTATGAGCCACTTTTCTTTTATTGTAGTTTTATTATTTCAGCAGCTGGCAGGGCACAGATTTGTTGATCCTGCTGCCCTGTCTCCTGCCTGAACGGCCTAACATCATGTGCCTGGAGATCAGCTTGCAAAGCTCTACCACAGAGGTGCCGCTCATGACCACTGACAAGGCACCCACAGTGAGCCCTATTTATCATGCAGCTGCTTTGGGAAGTCACAGAAAACTAACACTTTAGCCTAGTTGACCACCCAAGCGTTCCAATTATACTCTCCAATCAGGATTCAGAATTCTGTTGGGGGGGTAGACATAATATAAACTGTGGGATTGATTTACTAACATTTACTCGCAGCCACAATGCCTCATCTCTGCACTGAAATGGTCAAGCCAGAGCCACCAGTATTTGTTCCTTGGGCACAGTTTTTCTCATTGATTAATATGGGAGGTGGTGGCTGAGAGGGGCGTTTTAGGACACCATTGTTTTCCAAATAATGAAAAAATTGCAGCTCAATCACAACCGTGAAGAATGCATTTTAAAATGTCGCTCACCTGGGGGTGAAAAATGGACCCAGGTGTTAAAACCCCAGGTCAATCATGTCTAGGTTCAGCCTTTACACATCGACATTATCATGATTATGATTATTATAATCTGTATGGAATACGCACTCCTGGCCTTTACACATCGACATTATCATGATTATGATTATTATAATCTGTATGGAATACGCACTCCTGGAGCCAAGCGGTGCTGATAAATCTTTTTTCCTGATTTTATTCCAAGTTGCTAAAACAATAGGTCCTAATGCGTTTCGTATCTACAGATACGTAATCATAGGCACCATTGTTTTCCACCTGATGGGTGAGGGATAGAAGGTTGGCAAAGCAGAGGGAAAAAATCTCCATTCTGGGTCCCCAAAACTTTGATCAGTTGGCCTACGGTATTTTACCTTTATATAGAAAGTGCTAATTCATTTGTGTCCCATAGTTAGCCACTACTGAAGGTAGGGTTGGACTGGGCCATTCACTGCAACTAAACAGCCCTCTTCCAGGCACCCAACATCCAACCTATCTCCCCCATCCACCCCCTTTTACCTCCTCCTTCTTTACCCCTATCGGGTGCTGGGAAGCAGGCTCAATCGCTGGGGCTCACGAAGACCAGGGTTTTTCCCAGTGTCCCAGCATCCCAGTCTGACACGGACTGAATGCCAATAGGGATAAGATTTGGGAATCTATGCTGCCCTAGATATTTCTGTTAAGTTAAGTTAAGGTGAGATATGGGGTAAAAATCTAGACATTCTTGGAACTGTAGCGAGATTATTAATGGAACAATATTTTTCATGTCCTTAGTATGAGGTAACCTTGGTGGTTTGAACTCAAAACCACGGCACTATCAAATTAGGGATGCACCGAATCCACTTTTTTGGATTCGGCCGAACCCCCGAATCCTTTGTGAAAGATTTGGCCGAATAGCGAACCGAATCCGAACCCTAATTTGCATATGCAAATTAGGGGCAGGAAGGGGAAAACATTTTTTACTTCCTTGTTCTCTGACAAAAAGTCACGCAATTTCCCTCCCCGCTCCTAATTTGTATATGCAAATTAGGATTCGGATTCAGTTCGGCCGGGTAGAAGGATTCGGCCAAATCCTGGCTGAATCCCGAACCGAATCCTGGATTCGGTGCATCCCTATATCAAATAACATACATGATGCATACCATTAATGCCATATAATGTAGCAGAACGATGACACAGGAGAATATAACTGATAACTGGCATAAACCAATTTTCAAGCTAGAACCTTTGAGATGAGCTTCCTGTCCCGTCTCAGATCTTCTATGGAGTTTAGTCATCTTCCCCCTTACCATGACTCAAACCACCGAGGAGATTAGTCAAACTGTGCTGAATCCTCCCTAGTTAAAGCAGCAGCCCAACTCTTCATTATAGGAGGTCACCGTGTCAAAGAACTTGATGCTCTGTCTCGTAGGAGCTCCTGCTAACAAAGACCACAATGTTCCTGATGGGTTTCATAATGTTACGTGAGATATTATATAATATTATGGTACAGCTATTGTTAGCTGGAATATGGAGATTTTGTTTTCCTCCTGGATGAGGGGCACGTATAAAGGCTACTCTAGAGTGCCCAACACAGCCAGTGGTTTAGCCTATTAGCTGGTATCTTGGCTCAATTTGGACACCACAGTTGTTTTTAGTGGATCCCAGGAGAAAAACTAGACTTTGCATGGTCCTGGGTACAGGTGAGACGTTTAAACAACTGAAACAATAACAATTCTTGTGTTCTGCATAACCCATCCAACCACTCCTGTAGAAGCCAATCAGCCCAAGCCAGAACTTTGAACGCTCATGGGCCAATTGGTTGTATATCCACGTAGTTGACCCTTATGAGTTGACCCTTATGAGGTTGGTACATGACTTCAATAGAGTCAGACACTCATCTGTAGGCCCCCAATTGTAGGCTCATCTGCTGTACTGTCCTCTAAGATGTTGGCGACATAAAAACTATGTAATACCATGTAAACCCATGAAATACCTTGTACAAAGCCATCATCACCGTGTTCACAATGTTCTTAATTGTACAATGTGTGTATATATGAAACCTTTCAATGATGGAAACAATAAAGTCAAGCAGTGACTAGTCAAGGATACTAGTATGTATTTACCATGGTGATGCTGTCCTTACTGGTGTTCCCTGTAGCAACAAGTGTTATAACTACAGAGTGACATCTGTCAGAGTCAGAGCTCCCTTCTCAATTCAGCCGTCATATTTTTAGGCTACAGTTTATTTCCATGTATAAAAAGCCATTGGCTAATTTTCATTTCTTTAAATAGTAGGTGACAGACTTGCAAAACCACATCGGGTATATTTAGCTTGTTACATCTTACTTCCTTGGTGTAACTCATTCACACAAGTCGGTTGGGATCTGTGCAGTGAACAATATTTTTGAACTTGTGTATTTGAAGGCCCTGCTAATACTTTGGGGTAAAGATGAGGGTTAGAAAAACTGAACGCATTGAACTGTAACTATGGAGAGATTCTGCACCATGTAGTAAGATTTACTCAACATGGAAATCACCATCAATGCTCAGGAGCAAGGCGCGTGCATCAGAGGAAGTTACCATACATCTGTGGTATCTCTGATGATAATCAAATGGCCCTGCACAGTGATGACACGGCTAAAGAACTGGTTTTCCTGGCATGAATTATGAGAATGGTAGTAGTAATGCCTTCTGAGCAAGGATGGTTGAACCTGTATTTACTAAACATGCTTTTCTTGGCTTTTATCATCTCATTTTCTCCTAAATTAAGTTTTCAAAGCCCTTATCATGGACTTCAAGAGAGGAATTACCAATTGACCCATGCCTGCTAATGGGACCTTACCCCAACCTCAACATCCATGAGGCTGGCCAGATCCATGATGGGGTTAGCTGCAAGATCCAGGTTGCTAGGTGCAGTGAGGAGCCATTGACAGTAGCTTCTCCTTTTTTGGCTTTAAAGGGATGATTCAACTTTGAGTTAACTTTTTGTATATTGTAGAACGGCCCATTTTAAGCAACTTGATCTTCATTATTTTTCTACTTCAACTTGACCTTCATTATTTATTTTGTATAGTTTTTTTAATGATTTATTTATTGTTACTGCCACTTTTGATTACTCATATTTTTTTTCAGGTCTTCTCTTCTCTATTTAAATTCCATTCTCGTATTCGAATCAATGCGTGGTTGCTTGGAGTATTAACCCTAGTAACCAGATGGCAATCTGGAGAGCTGCTGAATAAAAAGCTAAATAACTCAAAAACCACAAATCATAACAAATGAAAACCAATTGCAAATTGTCTCTAAATATCACCCTCTACATCATACTAAAAGTTAAAGAAAAGGCATAAAACTGGCTTGCTAAATAAAATAGCAGCCTGGCTTTATTATCTTGCCAATGTAAAAGAATATCAGCAACGGATGCACTACTATGTACAGGGCAATGGATCATATACAAATAGGAAGGACATACAGGGCACTGAAATACAAACAGTAAGTGTGGCACATTGTACAGTATTGAAGGATGAGGATACAAGGTCATGTTGTGCTGTTGTAACATGCCCAGTGCACATTCTCCGTGGGTTTAGTCATTGCACCTTTATAGGTAGGCTAAACACTTCTTGGGTAAAGATACACCAACCTTCCTGTCTTTTTCTTTCTGTTTTTTAATGTTATAATAATAGTAAAACTGACAGCTGGATGGCTAACCTAGGCGTACTCATTACTTTCCACCCTGTAATTATAATTTACTCGTTTTATTAAATTAGTTTTGGGTAGTTGCCTCTTACATAGCCTTATGTCCCACACAGGACCAACATTGCCGGGGGGGGGGTGGCAGACTGAGATTTCAGGAGATTTCTCTGCATTGATGCAAATTGTTTTCTACCAATATGTTCTTTCATACAGATAGCTAAAATCTCAGCTGCCATAAAGCAGGACAGGACTACTGCTTCCAATGGGGATCATATAGGATCTGTGCAGCCACTGGGACAGAATGTTCTGTTATACATAGGGAATGTACCGAATCCAGTATTTGGTTCCAGATCCGGCCAGGATTCAGTCTTTTTCAGCAGGATTCAGCCGAATCCTTCTGCCCGGCAGAACCAAATCCAAATCCTCATTTGCATATGCAAATTAAGGGTCGGGGAGGGAAATTGCATGACTTTTTGTCATAAAACAAGGAAGTAAAAATGTTTTCCTTTCCCACCCCTAATTTGCACATGCAAATTAGGATTCCGATTCGGTTCTGTATTCGGGCGAATCTTTTGCGAAGGATTCAGGGGTTTGGCCGAATCCAAAATAGTGGATTCGGTGCATCCCTAGTTATACAGATAACTAGAATCTCAGCTGCCATAAAGCAGGGCAGGACTGCTGCTTACAATGGGGATCAGATAGGATCTGTGCAGCCACTGGGACAGAATATATATATATATATTGATATTGGCCCCAATGTGGGATGAAATGTTGGATGCACAAGTGATTACTGAATAAAAATTCACAAATGTGTGCTGGTCCATTTTGGAGATTGGTCCATTTTGGTCCATTTTTGCATAGATTATTGTTTAACCAAGCACCCACAATATATATAATATATATTACTATCAATCCCATTCCCACTGCAAGTCTTGCCCTGTACATGCTGACTATTTACCCTGAAAGACTCCGCTAGAAAAATCATTTGCCTTCAGGCCAAGAGTCACAAGGGTAAATTCGTTCAACTTGTTTTTTTATAAAATGCAGCTGACAATTCCCCAGTGTGAGACTTTGTATTTACAAAGGTGGAGCAGGGCAGAGGTCAGTGCTGGTGGCACATTTTCTCCACTACAGACAACTTTTCCTTGTGCTTCCCTGCACTGTGCAGCTGACACATCACAAAGCTTAGCCATACTCCGAAAGGTCCAGTCATTTGGGCAAAAACAGGCTAATGTGATTGTTTTGCTCCTGGACAAAGAATCAGATGTGCCAGGCCAATGTGCTCCTCCAATGGGATTTATAAACCTGAGCTGAGAATGTCCAGCCAATCAGATGTTTGCTTTCATTTTTGAATATTGCCTGAAAAAGCTCAGTGTTTGGCTGCTACAGGTGCAAATGTGTATGTTTATTAAAGGGGTTGTTCACTTTTCAGTTTTATGTAACTTTTAGTATGATGTAGAGAGTGATATTCTGAGACAATTTGCAATTGGTTTTCATTTTTTATGTCTGTTTTTTGAGCTTTTTATTCAGCAGCTCTCCATTTTGCAATTTCAGCATTCTGGTTGCTAGGGTCCAATTACCCTAGCAACCACACTGGAAGAGACTGGAATATGAATAGGAGAGGTCTGAATAGAAAGATGAGTAATAAAAAGGGCCATTAACAATAAATTTGTAGCCTTACAGAGCATCTGAAATCTGGTCAGAAGAATAAGGCAAATAATTCAGAAACCAAAAAAAAATGAAGACCAATTAAGAGTTGCTTAGAATTAGCCATTTTATAACATACTGAAATTTAACTTAATGGTGAAGCATCGCTTTAACCCCAATTTCCCCTTCTACCCCACCTTGGATGGTTCTTGCTTTGCAACAATAGACTTTGCACTAGGCTGGCATCAGGTTCATGCAGGACAAAGGCTGTTGAGTGGCATTCTGGGAGTTGTAGTTTCGTTCTGTCTCTCTCTCTCTCTAGAGAAAATTTATACTGTCTCCCTGCCAGCCGGCTTCAGCCCAGGGGGACCAGACGCATGAAACCAGTTTATCCGCTGTGGGAATGGTTGGACGTGCTACATGTTGTGTCTGAGCAAAAACCTTCCTCCCTCACAAGTATTTCCGTCACTGTGTAGAGATGCCATTTTTTGAAACCTCTGTGGTCTGCGGTTGTAATAAATAGTGGCCCCCAACAATATGCAGCTGTGTGTGCCCAGAATGTACCCCAAGGCCCTCCTGTTTGGAGCACTTTATAATTTGTACATATATATATATGTAGTAACTACTGCAAGAAGATCCGCATTCTCAGGACTTTTCGGCCTCCCCAAGGACTTTGAGAAAGGCATTGGGGAGGCCAAAAAGTTAGTCCCATACAATAAATCTTTCTACTTTTTAATAATTTATTGGCTCTGCACCTAGGCATATTAAACATCTTAATCGTGAGTGCCGGCAACCTTCGGATTTATATATATATATAGTGTAAGGTGATACGGGACGTAAGGGGCGCAAGTAAAGCTGGCCATATACTGAGAGATCCGCTCGTTTGGCAATGTCGCCAAACGAGCGGATCTCCCTCCGATATGCCCACCTTGAGGTGGGCAATATCGGGCCGATCCGATCATGGGCCCTAGGGCCCAACGATCGGATCCTAACGAGGCCTTAACGGGCGGTCGGATCGCGGGACCGCATCAACGAATAGATGCGGCCGCGATCCGACGGGATTTTCTGTCCCATCCGATCGAGATCTGGCCGACTTTCGGCCAGATCTCGATCGGTGAAGCCGTCAGGGGGCCCCATACACGGGCCAATAAGCTGCCGACACGGTCTGTCGGCAGCTTTTATCGGCCCGTGTATGGCCACCTTTAGGGATATCGTCTAAAGATCCCAAGAAGAAATCAATGGTAGGGGAGCACCAGGGTCAGACTGGGCTAACCGGACAATTGGAAAAAACATGGTGGGCCTGCAGCCCCCTGCCAACCCAGGCATGCTCACGGCTCACCCCAAGGAGAACTGTTGGTGCTGACTGCCCTCCGCCCCAGTGACTATTGTGACTGGTGGGGGGAGAATTGCAGAAGCCGGAGCCTGTGAATGGGTGGGGGTAGGGTCACCACCAGGCCAGTATTTTACCAGCCTAGCCTGGAAAACTCCTGCCTGGGCTGGGACCAGGATTACAAAGTTACCGGCAATGTAGTTGCTGGTAAATTTGTAATACCCCAAAGTGCAACCTCTCATCCAGTAAAAACCATTCCACCCCTTTATGTCATCGCCCCGCCTCCTGCTGTGTCACCGCCCCCAATGGCTGGTAAGAATATTTTAAAAAGGTGGAAAACCTAGGTGGGGGACCCTTAGGCAACAGCCCAGACACCCCAGTCCGACACTGGGGTGCACACTTAGCATATTTCAGCTGCGTATTGCACAAAGTACTGGTTCTTTTGGGATGAAAATTTCTAGTATTGGTGCTGCCATGATTTTTCCCACTCAAGTGCAGTTCCAGACTCCCCTATACCCATTATTGTGATGCTGTCTAGGTCAGACTCTAGTGTCAGCTTTTAGTGGGAGGGGCAGAGAGTCTTTGACTCGAGCAGTGGGCTGGACTGTAAAATACTGATGGCAGCTTACACGGAAGGGGCAAGGAAAGGTTAACTATTAATGTGCTGGACTAGGAACCTCATTAAAATGAACAATTTTGTTCTACTGCCTCTACCCAGACTGATCTGCAGAGTAGCCCTACTTTTATGCACCTGAAAAGCCTCTCGTTTTTGTTTCTAGCTCTCTCCTGGGGTGTGTGTGCTCTGGAACATCCTGTGGATTGCCCCCTCTTTGCACATCTGTTTCACAGTTGGGAGCTGCTCTAACATAGCTTATGAAGTGTCCAGTGTAAAAGAAACCCCCCACCCGGGTGCAAATCCTGTCTCTAGGGCCCCAATGTTTAAATCAGTAGCATTATCCAACCTGCAAATCTCCAGCTATTGTTGTACTACAACTCCCAGCGTCCCCCATGCCAACTACTTCTGCCTTAACTCGGAGGACATAATGTAATTTATTCAGTGAGTGGGAGCTGCCATGTCGCCTTCCTCCACGCAGAGGATAACAGGCAATATTCAGAGCAATTACCAGATCTATTGTATTCGATTTTTGTCCTTTCATGAAGAAGAAAGACATCAAAAGCTGGTATTTTCACTCATAACGTGATTCTAAATAAAGGTGTTTTGGTTTCAGGGGCACTTTCCTGATCAGCTGATAGAAGAGATAAGATTAGCCTTATTGTGAGCAGCAATTGCCTTTCTCTGCTTGTCTGGGGGGCGGGGGGATTGTGTGAGATAAGTCTCCATACAAATACACCTGGGCTGGGAGAATGGGGCATTGTAGAATTGGGGAAGAAATTAGCACCCATCCCTCTCAAGCACCCACCTGTGCCTCCCTACAGACATCCCACTGAACATGATCCAGTAGTTGAGTGACTGTGGGGGAGAAGGCAGACGAGTAGTGTCACTGGGGGTCTTGCTGAACTAGACACAGAATCACCTGTCAGAAACTGACCTCTGAAATAGACATACATGCTATATTATAAGCAGCAGAATGTGGGTCTGGGGGCCCTTAATGTAAATGGGGTTCAGTAGCACAAATTGCATCTGCGGGTCCCTATTATTTGTGTGGGGCCCTTATAAATGGGAGGCAGTACCAGACAGTATAAGTAGGGGTCCTTATTATAAAAGCATGAGGTATCTTTGGGAGCTTATTAAAAGGGTGCAGTATCAGGCAGTGAGTGTCTTTTTATAAAGACATGCGTCAGCAGACAGTGAGTCTGGGGTGCCTTTAATAAATAAGATGTAGTGCCAAGTGTGTGTGTGTGTGTCTGGGGGTCCCTATAATAAATGGCTGGCAGCAGAAAGCAGTGTATCTGGGGGTGCATATTATATAGGGGTGCAGTATCAGGCAGTGAATGTGCCTGGAGGTCCCTATGATAAATAGGAGGCAGTGTGTGTCTGGGGTCCCTATAATAAATAGGAGGAAGTGTGAGTCTGGGGGTCCCTATAATAAATAGGAGGGAGTGTGTGTCTGGGGGGTCCCTATAATAAATAGGAGGCAGTGTGTGTCTGGGGGGTCCCTATAATAAATAGGAGGGAGTGTGTGTCTGGGGGTCCCTATAATAAATAGGAGGGAGTGTGTGTCTGGGGGTCCCTATAATAAATAGGAGGCAGTGTGTGTCTGGTGGTCCCTATAATAAATAGGAGGCAGTGTGTGTCTGGTGGTCCCTATAATTAATAGGAGGGAGTGTGAGTCTGGGGGTCCCTATAATAAATATGAGGCAGTGTGAGTCTGGGGGTCCCTATAATAAATAGGAGGCAGTGTGAGTCTGGGGGTCCCTATAATAAATAGGAGGCAGTGTGAGTCTGGGGGTCCCTATAATAAATATGAGGCAGTGTGAGTCTGGGGGTCCCTATAATAAATAGGAGGCAGTGTGTGTCTGGGGGTCCCTATAATAAATGCAGGAGCAGCCGAGCGGTGCAGGAATGACGGGGGAGCGGCAGTAGAAGCAGCAGGAGGCGGCAGTGCCGGAGGGGAGGGTGCGGGAGAAGAAGCGCAGGAAGCAGCAGAGTGTGGGTCGGGGGGAAGGAGGAGGCGGGGGAAGGGCAGGGGCGGGTTACTCGGTGGGCGTGTCACTCAGTGGGCGGTTACTCAGTGGCTGGCCGGCCTGTCTGGCTCCCTGTCACCGCCTGCGTCACCAGCCCAGGAGTTTTTCCACTGACGAATAAGGCAGAGCTCGCGGTGAGAGCAGTCAGAGTAGGGGGAGCAGCGCAGGGAGCAGATCTCTGGCTCAGGACTATGAGCAGCTACTAGTGCCGCCAGCGCCTCATTGTGCAGCAGGAGCCCGGCCTGAGGTGAGACAGACTGGGGGCTGCGGGCTCACAACTGGGGCTTCGGGGGGAAGTTGCTGCGGGGGAGGCGCTCGTTATTTCTCACACTGGGGGCGAATAACGCTGAAAGTCTCGGGGAGCTCTGGGTACAACAACGGCAGAGCTGCGGCTCATATAGCGCTCACTGACCCTCATATCCTCTTATATACATACATACACTTATACACATACACTTATATACATACACTTATATACAGATACACTTGTGCACACACACACTTATACACATACATTATACAATTATACACACATACACTTATATACACATACACACTTATACACATACACACTTATACACATACATACACTTATATACAAACACACACACAGCCGCCGGGAGTCTGAGCAGTAGCGACAATTAGCGGGGAGGCGCGACCTCTAGTGGTGAAAGCTGGAACTGCACGTCGTGCTCTTTAATCTTTAAATGTTTGGCGCTAAATATTGTCAGCTGGAACTTTTATCCTTCTATTGATACATTGTCTCTCCTTCCACTGGCCTGATCCTTATTTCCTTATTTGCCCTGCACCTTATTTATTTGCTCCTGCCCCTTATTTATTGCTCCTGCCCCTTATTTATTTGCTCCTTATTTATTGGCCCCGCTCCTTATTTATTTGCCCCTGCTCCTTATTTATTTGCCCCGCTCCTTATTTATTTGCACCACCGATACCCACCCCACTCATTGAATGCCCCCCCGCCTTGCACTTTGCTACAATGTGTCCTTTACTGATAACAGCGACTCTGTGGTTACAGCCTGACTGCTGCTCTCATACTGACGTATAAACAACACCCCCCTTGTTCTGCTGCTGTCTCTGATGTTTATTATTACTCTGCAACTTTCACAATCCACTTTTTCCTTTGTTTATGCACTATAGGGAATGCTGGGAATTGTAGTTTCCCAGCGGTTGAAAGTTTTAGATTGTAAGCTCTTTTGGAGCAGGGCCCTCTCTCTCTTGCATTGGTTATTGGTGGGTTTTGTGTGTGTTTTCCATTGTGCAATGGTGGAATATGTTGGTGTTTTAATTAATATATGTTGATAGTTATACTGTAAATAATAAAGTTACAGCATTCCGGGCTATGAGTATGGGGAGAGGAGAATTGCAGAAGGCCTCGCTCGTTTGTATTGTCTGCCCTGAAGAGCTTGCAATTAGATCTGATTATAGGCAAACAGTGGGAAGGAATGATGTGACTTGTAGGAGAATTCAGTGGAAGTTACTCTTTCGCTTGTCACGTTACAAGGATCAAGTGCGGGTCTCTGTCATTAAGATTAATTAGGCGTCTGGGTTGCCATAATCAGGTGCTTATAGCCTAGTGCCAGGGCATTCATCCATTAAGAACACATTGTCCTGACCACAATGCACTGCAACACATGCCTTAAAGGGATATAATCACCTGTAGTATCATGGCACTGCCTTGTGTATTCCACTTGTACAACCCCCCCCCCCATAGGCCAGCACCTGTATTTTGAGCAGAAGGTCATATTCTCTTTGTATTTGCAGCAGTGTTGTAAGGCGATGGCTAAGGCTCAAGGACTATATCATTCTAATTGCCGGCAGTTCTAGTGGCTGCTAAATCTTATTGATTACTGGCATATACCCTGGTGCCACTCACGCCATTGGCACTTGTGGAATTCCATGCCCAGGGCTGTCGGGGGATTCTGGGACTTGTAGTTTACAGCATCCTGAAGAGGGTAATAATCATATTGATCAAACATCCAGGCTATAACGTTGGCATATCAAGTGCTTCTTCTAATAATATTTCAAACTGTAAGCTCTTATGGGCAGGACCCAGGTGTTTCTTGTATAGGCCATCTGCATGTTCAAGTGTTCATAAAAGGGCTTCTGGGAATATTTTAGCAGTGCATATCCCACTTCCTGTTCCATCATTACAGGAAGTGAGCAATGCAAAAGAATCTTACACCTTTCTGTTGAACAAAGCCAGCAAAGTGTCAAGCCCTGTCCCTGATTCTTCCATTGTATCGAAGCAACTTGCCCTTTAAAAAACAGGCGCTTCTATTCTGCTGCTTATCGTGGTCGGTTTATTATTATTATTATTATTTCTATTATTATTATTATTGTTGTTGTATTGAATGGATTGCGTGAGGTTACCGGCTGCTAATTGTCTCCTAAGTAACGAGTGAGCCCCCAGATATTTCCCAGGCACTGGAGGGATCCTTCCCTGCAGGGGTCCCAGCGATTCCCCCGCTCTCAGAACATTCCACTCCTATTGGCTGAGATGCCAGAAGACACCAGTCTCCTCCTCCACATTAACACCCCCCAGCCTTCTGCATTAGTTCCATCCCCCACTTCCTTGCCCTTCATTGTATTCTGTGGGAAATGCTTTTATCTATGGAAGGAGCCTTGTGTGCTGCATCTGGGCTGGTGCTTTAGAGCTGGTCAGGTGCCAGCTAATAGGGTGCCCAGTGCATGGCTGTGGATACATTGTTCTTGAGAAATTAATCAGAAAAGGACATGTACTCATTGTTTGAGTAACTGTATATTTCTGTATTGTCATAGAAAGCCATGGATTTAATTCTGCACATTCCCCTTGTGACTCATGGTACTGGCCGACCTCTTTTTGTTCTTATCTGCTTGGACTAAACCTCCCACTATACTGGGGGGGGTCACTGATCATGTACTATTATTAATGTTATTCTTTATATACCTCTGACCTATTCTGCACACTAGCTAACAGAGGATTCTGGGACATGTAGTACAGGCAGCAGGGATTGATAAGATCTCCTCCTCCTGCCGTGTTTTCATTCCACAGGCAGAGTTTATTGCATGTTATAGTGAGAACAAAGTGCCCAAACCAGTTCCCCTGCTCCCTGTACTGGGGGAGTAAAACAAATGCACGCCAGGTCTCTTCCCATTGGCTGTGGCTGCCAGTGTAACGGATATGTAACTGGGCCTTGCTCATATTTTATAGGGGTTGAGTTAACTTTTAGTATGATGTAGAGCGTGATATTTTCATTTTTTTTTATTTGTGATCTTTGTATTATTTAGCATTTTATTCAGCAGCTCTCCAGTTTGCAATTTCGGCTATCTGGTTGCTAGGGTCCAAATTACCCTAGCAACCATGCATTGAAATAGGAAAGGGCCTGAATAGAAAGATGAGTAATATAAAGTAGCAACAACAATTTAATGTGTAGCCTTACAGAGCATTTTGTTTTTTTTGTAGATTGAAAGAGTCAAAAAAAAGGCAAATAATTCATAAGCCAAAAAAAATAAATAAATAATGAAGGCCAACTGAAAAGTTGATTAAAACTGGCCATTGTATAACACACTAAGGGCAGAGACGCGCCTCCCGCCGGTTAAAATGTAAATCGCCAGTGGGACGGCACTTGGAGCACTTCATTTTCCGAAGTTGCCTAACTTCGGGCGACTTCAGAAAACGAAGCACTCTGAGTGCCATCCCGTCAGCGATTTACATTCTAGCCGGCGGGAGGCAGTTCGGGGAGATTAGTCACCCGGAAGAAGAGGAGGTAATCTCCCCAAATCTGAGCGTGTCTCTGCCCTAAAAGTTAACTCAAAGGTGAATCCATACCTCCCAACTGTCCTGTTTTTAGAGGGACAGACCCTCTTTTGACAGCTCAACCCGCTGTCCCTCGTTTGTACTGAAAAGTCCAGTTTTTCAGCTAGAAAAAGAAACAAAGTTTCTAACTTAATTGGCTTATGACAGAGAGCCCAGAACAGCCACAGCAGAAGATAAGATACTTTTGTAGCAATTTCTAAATAAGCAAATAAGTAATTGTAACATTAGAAAATAACCGGTCCCTTGGGGGAATCCATGGACAGCATTGTGTTCTCAGCAAATACAATGACATTTAGTGCTTAAATCTCCAAAAATCTGTATATTTGTATAATCCCTCATCCTGGGTTCATGATGTACAGCCTGGTAGTTGAATGGTGCTATTATAGTACATATCCTCCCTCTCTGAGAGTAATGAGTAGTAATTAACCTGCCGGCCCAGAGCCAAGTTTAATAATGAGCAGGAAAAAAAAAAATCCTGCTGTACCTCTTTTATAATCCACCTGGGTGTTTGCAGCGGAGCATGTATGTCACTAGTATGTCACTAGTATGTCACTAGTATGTCACTAGTATGTCACTAGTATACGTGCGACTCTCACCGTCTGTAAACAGGTGTCCTGCTTTCATAAGGGAAGGGGGGCAGCAGCTTCAGAAACCAGTTCAGTTTCACAAATCTACACTTCAAGAGTTTATTTTTTAACCCAAAACACTTTCATGTTGCCACCTGCTTGTGGGGTTTTATTCCTCCACTGCTGTTAAAGGGGAAGTTCATCCTTTTGAAGTTTTTTTTTTTTTTTTTTTGCTCAAAATAACTTTCAGTGCTGCAGCTCTCCAGTTTTGGAACTTGCAATGGCTCTATGGTTGCCAGGGAGCATTTCGCACTAGCAACCAGTTCGCACTAGTTAGGAAGTCAGACTGCTAGATCGGATAATCGATACAATGTAACGACCGCAATAGAAACTTGTCAACACCTAGAAGGCAGATATAATATAAAATAAAAATATTGTATTTATGTAAGCATAGGTACAGCCTGTACAATACAACATTTTTATTTTTGCATAAAAGTCCCAGGGTTGCTGGTCTTTCTGGATAATGTATGATTTTACTATACTTTTTTTTTAAATGAAGACCAGTTGAAAAGATGCTCTCTACCTGTAAAGCAGAGAGGGATTCTGGGTAGCCATATGCAAAGAGAGGGATTCTGGCAGGGGACTAACTACAGGTGAAGTAGGTGGGCCCAGGAGGTAGAGGGGCCCCATGAGGCCCTAATTCATATTGGATTGCAGTAAATATTGGTAAAACAAGTAGGGATGCACCGAATCCAGGATTGGATTCGGCCAGGATTCACCCTTTTTCAGTCGGATTCAAGTTCGGATCCTTCTGCCCGAAACGAATCTGATTCTTAATTTGTATATGCAAATTAGGGGCAGAGAGGGAAATCTCATGACTTTTTGTCAAAAAAATGTAGTTTTCCCCTTCCCACATCTAATTTGTATTCGGCCAAATCTATTACGAAGGATTCGGGGTTTGGCCGAATCCAAAATAGTGGATTTGGTCCATCCCTAAAAACAAGTCAATCTCTAGACACTTTGGGGGCCTGAAAGAGAGGGATTCTGTGTAGCCATATGCAAAGGTAAGGACAAGCTAGTGCCAGTGGTGTAACTACTAAGTGGACAGGGGTTGCAACTGTACTATAGCCTGCCCCTACTGCTGCTGTGCACTATGTGGGTGGGCATCCCATTATATACAGTATACACATCACCTTATCCTATGGAGGCTCCAGAAATTCCCATGGTGCCGGTCACATTGCCTCCCCGAGCAGCCCGAGCCATTGAAGCAAAGCCTTTTCTTAAAGGGGAAGTAGTAACCAGTGGAAGTACCTGCTACTTGTGCAGCCCAACTATAATTCCTGAGGCTGCATTGAGTTCCCTTTATTGCCCAAGTAGGGGGCTGGGGTAATAGAATTTCCAAACAATGTGACATTTAGACCTGTAACTGGATCCCGACTTTCCCTGCTGAAATGCACTGGAATTTCCTGGTTGTGAAATTGAAGATATTTAGGGTCAGGGCACACAGGCAGATTCGGGGAGATTTAGTCGGCCAGCGACAAATCTCCTCAAACTGCTTCCCCGCCGGAATCGAAATCGCCGGCGGGATGGCACTCTAATAGTTTCATTTTCCGAAGTCGATTTTGGAAAACTAATCGCTCTGAGTGCCATCCCGCCGGCGATTTACATTCTAGCTGGCGGGGAGGCAGTTCAGAGAGATTAGTCACCCCGAAGCAGAAGAAATTTGTCGGCGGGCGACTAATCTCCCCGAATCTGCCTGTGTGCCCCGACCCTTAAAGTTTTTGTTACTGACTCGTTTTCCACCCAAAATGTAGTTCCTTTCCAGGCTCCTGATAACTGCCCCTAGTATTTGTGACTGTGCTAGGGACCTCGTGGCGCCCCTATACCTCCTGCTTCCTCTGTAGTTACACCCCTGCTAGGGACCTTAGATTGTCAGCTCCACTGAGACGGTGACTGATTTCTGAGGCTCCTCTCTCTTTAACCGCCCCCTTCCCTTTCCCCTGTGCTGGGTGGGAGTGCTGGTGCCAGACAGGAATTCCTGTGGGCTCGGTCCTGCGACTCGTGTACTGGTTGGAAAAGCTGTTTTTAGTAAAATAGATGAGTAAGGTGCCTGCGCCAAGAACAGAATGTCTTTTTTGGCAATGGCCATCGCAGCGGATTATTTTATTTTGGGTTATTAAAAAGAAAAAAAAACTAAGGTTAAATGGGCCTTTTTGTGCCTTGCGGAACGCCGGGCTTAGCGCTATTTATTTATTCCCCCCCCCCCCTCGCTTTGCTATTTTGAGAAACCTTTTCAATAGTCCAGGGTTGGGGAGGTGGAGGCTGTTCTATAAACTCAATCAGGACGTTTAAGCAGATTCTCCTGCCTGATGAAATCCACACGTATGTACATGACGGGCTGTATCTGTAAATATGGACACGCTGCAATTCTACAGAGATGCCTCCCCAGTTGGTCACCTTGCTGCTAATGTCAGTGGCGCTGTACAACTTGCGATCAATACGGATCAATGCGATTACTTAGGCTCTCCGTGCCGATGGCGATCTTAAGTGCATTTCCTGCGTCGCTGAAGTATTAAAAGGGATTCTGTCGTGATTTTTATGGTGTAGTTTTATTTCTAAATTACATTGCAAATAATTCACTATAAAATTTAATTTCTGAACCAGCAAATGTATTTTTCGTTGTAATATTGGTGTGTAGGTGCATCTCGGGTCATTTTGCCTGGTCATGTGCTTTCAGAAAGAGCCAGCACTTTAGGATGGAACTGCTTTCTTACAGGCTGTTGTTTCTCCTACTCGGTGTCACTGAATGTGTCTCAGTAGGACCTGGATTTTACTATTAAGTGCTGTTCTTAGATCTACCAGGCAGCTGTTATTTTGTTAGGGAGCTGCTATCTGGTTACCTTCACATTGTTCTGTTAGGCTGCAGAGAAAATTGGGGACTTTCCAGTATAAATGAGGGACTGCAGGTTGAGCTGTCAAAAGAGGCACTGTCCCTCCGAAAAAGGGAGCACTTGGCACTAAATGTAATGGCAGTAACGTGGCCCCCGATCTCGCATAACAAGGTGGTGAATAATTAATCAGTCCCTTTCTTCTCAGCAGTACAAATATAACATCAATTCCCCTTTAATCGCCTGCCCCAGTACATGTTGGTAGATTAAGAGTTTCCTTTTGCCGTCCAATCTCTTATTTATCAGATGGGGGCTTGGGTATCGGCGAGAGCATCGAAAATCCTTTGAGTCCTGGGCATGACCTCTTGTCTTTCTCTGCTGTGACCCCCAACGACCCCTGCTGCTTGTCCCTGGCACACGCTGGGCACAACTGTCATTTAAATTCTGGGTTTCCGGAAAAGGGCACCTCGCCAAATCTGTAACGTTGTGCGACACTTGTCCCCCGTGCCATCTGCAGGGAGGGTTTGTTACTGGCTGCCTTTAAAGGAAAACTAAATCTTAACTAGAGAAGGAGGTAGAATCCGAATTAGCATATGTACATTAGGGACAGGGAGGGAAATCGCGTGATGGAATTCAAACATTTTTTTCCACGTTTTCCTTTCCTGCCCCTAATTTCCATTATCAAATTAGGGGTCAGTTCAGTATTCAACCAAATATTTCACAAAGGATTCGGCGAATCACAAAAAATGTATTCAGTGCACGGGGGGCCCACCGGGTTCCACACTTCCGAGCCCTCCTGCATGCACAAACACCAGCATGCGCCACACATTTTTTTTTTGCTTGGTGCTTTGCAGATTAGGGGAGAGGGCCTGAGCCGGCGGGGCCCATCGGGTTTTTTCCCGGTGTCCCGCCGGCCCAGTCCCTGATTCCCTAATTGTCAGCGAGAGGCTGTTGGTGCATGATGGGTGTTGTAGTTCTACAATATCTACATAGTGTCCTTGAATATTCATCTCCTGGTGTTTATAAAACTGTGCCTACTCTCTACTAACAAAGCAAACAAATGACCCATTTCATTGTACCCGGCGGCTCACTACTCCCCAGCTGGGTGACGACAGTAAACAGACGGGTTTTACGTAGAAGGAAGTTTCCCAATTCTTTCTCCGTATTCCTCACAATCCCCGGGCTGTCACGTCTGCCCACAAACACACGCAGGCTACTGAGTCAGTCACGGCTCCTAGTCATCTGCTCATGAGTCGCCTCCCACATACAGACTGACTGTCACCTGTTCTAACTGCCCCCTGGCACACGCATGCCCCCTCCCTGAATCACAGCCGTGACCTAAGCAGCTTTAGAATAAATTCATTGCAGGGAAATAAAATGACTTGTTTGTCTTGTAACACAGAATTAACCTGGATAATTAGCCATTCATTTAGGTGCAGGCTGAGATGGATTGCGTGCCGACATGCTTGATGTCTATTAAAGGAACAATAACAGCCGGATGTAAAAATATTTAAACCTTTCTTTCCAACCCCCAGCACCTTGATAACATCCTTTTTTTTTTTTTTTTTCTTTTTTTTTTTTAATATGACAAAAGGTTTCTTTCCTATAAATCTACAGAGAACCTTGAATTACATTTGACACCTCCCCCCTTTATCTCCTTATTATCTGATAACACTTGTATTATCTGTAAACCCTAGTTCTGCTTGAATATCTGCCCCCATGTTTGTGCTCTATCAATTGCAGACGAGATTCCGAAGCAAACCCACAAGGGAACATCCCAGTGTATTTAATTGCATCCAAAACAAATTCATTTATCTATGCTACTGGCCTTTTAATTATTCTAATGAGCTATCCAGGTTGGGAACTATTTTTTTTATTTATAAGTGTGCCATAAATATACCTAATTACTATTTAATAGTAATTTAATTTAATAGCGAATCAAAATCATGTTGGCTACAAATATTAAACATAAGAATGCAAATAATAACAATAAGTAGTTGATGAAGGATCAACATAATTATAATATGAAAAATACTAATTTAATACATACTTTAATATGTTGGGATAAAATAGACGTTTTTATTGTAATTTGAATAAAATGCACAAAAATACTAAAATGTTGTTCTAATTTTATTATTTTATATTTAAAATAATTACAATAAAATGTCTTATTTATTATACACTCATGTGTTCTCTACACTGGCCCTGGTGCTACTGGGAGAGGAATCTTAAATAAATGGAGCATATGAAAAGCCCCAAAAACAGAAAAACAAAAAATTCAGATTTGTGACCTAAAGTCATGTGATTAAAGGGTTTGGATTTGGTTCTGCCAGGCACATGGTTTCCAAAACCTGTTGATTAGGGGCAGAGACACACACTGCTTTCGGATAGATTGTCACCCAGCGACTAATCTCTCCGAACTGCCTCCCGTCGGCTAGAATGTAAATCGCCGGCGGGATGGCACTCGTTTTCCGAAGTTGCCACATGAGGAAACTTCGGAAAACAAATCGTTCCGAGCGCCATCCTGCCGGCGATTTAGAATCTAGCCGGCGGGAGGCAGTTTGGGGAGATTAGTCACCCCAAAGAATAGGAGATTTGTTGCTGGGCGACTAATCTCCCCAAATCCGAGCGTGTGTCGGGGACAGAGGACGCAGCTTCTCTGTGGGTCTTAAACTGAGACCTAATTAACAGATATTGGATTTATAAGAGGTGTTTCTGTTCTTTGGAGCTGAGCTATTTTTTGGTACAAGCCATAAAGTGGTTAATGAGCGTTGTGGGCACAGCAGGTAGAGGGGCTCCTTTGTGCAAGAATGTCCGCGGCAGAGATCTCTCCTTTGTTTGTGGTTCATCTTTTCCTCGTGTCTTGGGGCCGACAGAACGGAGGGAGGATGAATACAATTGGCCGGCTTTGTTCCAGCAGTCGGATTCATCTGTCATTTGCTTTATTTCCCAGAGGGCTCACGTTGTGTGAATGGTAGAGCGAATTTTACCCCCCAAGGCTTCCCTGGCATCTATTATCATTATTATTATTTAATTATTATTATTGCAATTGGAGCATTACAATCCCTATGCATGCCGTGCCCTGGTGCAATAAGATGATCTTGTAACCTAGAAGTCATTGGGGCTCATTTATTGCTGGGCAAATTTGCACCTGGGCAGTAACCCATTGCAGCCAATGAGATGTCTGCTTTCATTGCTCAACCTGCAGCTCGCTGGTTGCTATAGGTCACTGCCCCTACAGTAGAACCCCTATTTTATGTTTTTCAGGGGACCAGAATAAAATGGTGTAAAATCAGGGAAGTTTATAATGCATACTATATTGGCAGGATCACCAAAAAACTGAGGGAACGTGAAATTAGGGGATGTAAAATTGAGGTTTTACTGTATTTAATTTTTTTTTGTTGTTAAAAGCACCAAATCTAATGATCCTATTGCTTCGACAGGCCTGTGAAACGCGCCACCATGAGCGGGGTCCTAAAGCGCAAATACCAGGCGTTGGAAGAGGACACCAATTACTCGTCATCCTCCGCCTCTCCGTCCTCCTCCCTGACGTCATCAGGCAGCGACTTGGACGAGGACTACAGCTACGACGCCAAGCTCTTCATCAAGGATTTTACCCGTGAGTGGCTTCATGTTACTTTTTTATAGGGATTTATTTGGATTTGCCAGGTGAACAGAATTACTTAGTGTGACGTGTAATTGGAATATGGAGCACTTGGCGCCGGCATTAGTGCCCAACATTGACTTGTGTATATGGCCCCTAGTGGGCCAAACTCTTTTCCTTTAATTTTGATCACTTTGGTCCGTTCTCACTCAAAGTAGTCAAACATGGGGTTTTGAGTATTCTTTGCAAAACTGCGCCAGTGACTGCAATTGTAATAGAAGGATATTTGGAGAGTTTTTTTTCCCGTACCCATAGGGCAATTATTCTTGGCTCCTCAGACCGGATCATGGTGTTGAATAGATCGGTGCTCCCAATAAAAATCTTGATTCGGTGTGGATTTTGATCCGGCAAACATCTATGTGTGTGTGTCTACACACAATTAGATCTCTTAGTAATCGGATTAAACATCATCATCATTTATTTATATAGCGCCAACAAGTTCTAATTGCCTGAATGTTCTAATTAGTTTGGTGATTTCAGATGATCTACAGGAAAGACAGACTTGCTTGTGACCCCCTATTGTGCCAACATATAAGATATTCCAGAGAAGTGCCACCATATTGCACAGGGTTGTTCCATCAAACAAAGGTTCCACCATATCTCCCCATACTTATTGTTCTGGCAGAAATAAGATATACCCTGAAACCAGTAGAACAAGATGAGCCCCAGCACTACAAGACCATAATGAGCGAAGACGTTGAGCACTGCCCTACCCATGTCTCTCCAAACCCCCTTGTCTCCTCTCGGAATTCATTCATTCATTAATGGTATCCACATGGGATGTAGAAGGACAAATGCAAGCGTGTGACATACAAACCAATCCATATATTGATCCGGCAGTGGTTCTAAACCATGTAACTATTTGCTGGCTCAGTTTCCCGGCTGAATATGAGCTGATTGCATTAAACTAATATACTCGGAGCATATGGTTCAAATTGACCTCTTTCCCGTCATCTTCAGCTTGTTGTCATGTGACCCCCAGTAGCTCATATTTGTATTGAAATTTCATTAAATTCCCTTTTTATATGGTGTTAATCTTTGCTGGTGTCACCCGACTCGTCTGCTTCTTTCATCCCAATGGAATCTCAATAGGTAGCATAGTTTTCTTGGGTGTCACAAATCCACGGCACCTGAGTAAACATTTGCAGATGTCGGCCTTTGGAAACCCGATCCACATTGTAGAGAATCTTTTCTGTTTTTCCCCTGCAGTTCTGCACAAGGCTAAACATTTGGATGTCGCCATAAGTTTTGATTGGTTCATTGATATTGCATGGTATTAAAATCTTAGTTTTTTTTTTTTTTTTTTCTGGAAGACAATTTTTTTAAAAGATATATTTTTATTGCAGCCACATCCATATTGAAGAAAGAGAAGCGCTTTAAAAAGAACAAGGTGGTGTTCGACCAAGTGGGGGTGTTTTACTTCCAGCGATGTCAGGGGTTCACCAGCGTCCCCAGCCGAGGGGGCTGCACTCTCGGAATGAAGCGAAGGCATAGCTACAGCCGGCAGTTCACATTGGAAGAGTTCTCCAAGGCGCAACTGAGCCGGCGGAGGGAAAAACTGAAAGAGAGGTTAAAAGAGGAGAAGCTGGAGTCGCTGAGGAACATGGTAATTACCAAGAAGAGGGTCTTTGTTTTGTATGCTTGAGATCCATCTGCTGTTTAGGGGCTTAGTGGGACCTGTCTTCTAACCTAACTCATTTTTTCTTTTCAGCTAACCCTAAATGGTACCATTGTATCTCAAAAAGCCAACAACCTCTCCATCGACGACATCTGCGACGAGGACATTGACATGAACGGCGCCGAAGTTGAAGACGGTTTCTCTCCGCGCATGTATCCGCCCAAGGAACGGCGGGCTTTGCTTAAAAGCGAAGGCATCAAGAAGATCGACAAATCTGAGAAATACGAGCTCAATGAAATCCGACGCTCCAGGGAAGACTGCGGGTGCAACTGTCAGGATTTTTGTGACCCGGAGACCTGCAGCTGTAACATTGCCGGGATCAAGTGTCAGGTAAGGGCAGGTCATGTCATCATGGTGGATTCTTGCAGTTGCATTTTCCCATTGGCCTGTGACCAAGTTGTATTGTATATAAGAATCTGCTAGGGGTGTTGAATGGTTTTTGAGTCCTTGAAATTGATGGAAACAGTGGGATTTTAATGGGACTGTTGACATTGATGGACCTGTATCAAGGTATCAAGGTCTGCAGCCTTCTACAAATCTCTCTCCATTCTTGTTTCAGAGGGACCATTCGATGTTCCCGTGCGGCTGTACAAAAGATGGTTGCGGCAACCCAAACGGAAGAGTGGAATTTAATTCATCCCGGGTTCAAACCCACTTCATCCACACGGTCATGAGGCTGGAGCTGGAGGAGAAGCATCAAAACAACAACCGCAAATTAGAAACTGATGAAACTGTCAACGAGCGGCTAAATCCATTTGTGGGCGTGCCCGTGGGAAGCTCAAGCGAGGAGAGGGCTGCCCCATTAACGCCGGCTTTCCAGTTCAGCATGGATATGGAAGTGGCCGGGGAGGACAGCTGTAGCAGTGACATGACGGATACCTCTTCTTCATCCAATCAGAGTGAAGACTCCGAAGAGCCATACGAAGCCGTTCCCTCAGATAAATCCCAGTCGGATGTCGACGACGACTACTTGGCTAGGATTCTTCATTTCAACGACTCCGAATATGAGGAGAACAGCAGCGACTGTCAGGATAATCTGAGCTTTTTCCACCCGACCGACTTTTTTTGTGACAACATTTACCAACCAATGTCCACCTCGGAAAAAACTGCTTCCGCCCCCTATTCCAGCTCTTTTACTAAATGCATTGATGATAACGCCAACCAGGACGCCAACTGTTTCTCGGACGATGTGGCGTCTTTAACGTCTTCTGACGAACCTTCCGATTATAGTTCCTCGCAGGCGGAGTCGCACTCCAAAAGCTATACGGATATCAGCCTCTCCTCGGATTCTTTGGATTTATTTCAGTCTTTTCCAGATTACAATCTAGGACCTCTCTACAACTCCTTGAAGGAATATGAGAATTTGGACAATTTATCCTTTCAACTACCTACCTTCCCTGGAATTACTCCATCAGGAGACCAGACTACTTGCTTTCTGGAATCCTTAATCGGTCTCTCGGAATCCATTCCGGATAACCCTGTTCCATTTACGGACAATCAACTTTTGGAAGATGCCTTTAAGTCGTCCTTAATGGAAACTATGACCGTCTAAAAAGGGGGGAAGAAGTGGGGAAATTTCAAATACAAATTCTGGTTTTAAAAAAAAAAAATATATATAGATATATATATATATATATATTGATATGGGGACGTGCAAGGAACAATTCTCAATTGCTTTATTCTAGTGGAGACTTATTTTTTTTTTTTTTTTCCTATAAAAACAATTTTTTTTTGGAATACTGCCACTGAGACCCGTTTAACCAACCAATTGAACAAAATATCCAATTTTTTTTTTTTTCTATACAAGTGACTTTGTACATAAGACTTTAAAAGATAAAATTCTTATTTATTTGTAGACCACTGAAAATCTGTTCTTGTGGTCGTACAAATATGCCATTGGAATACGATGCTTTTAAAACAAACTTTATATGTATTTATTGTTAAAAAAAAAAATACGAAAATCACAAGTGGTAGTGTGCACTACTCCCGTTTACAAAAAAAAAAAGAAAAATGTACTTTAAATTAAATTGTTTTTTTTTTTTTTAATTTATTGCAAAATTTAGGAAGGAGCCGTTTGAACTTGCAGGAATATTTTTTTCTTTAACCCTTCTGGGGAGCATAAAGAGTTACCGGTTTCCAAAGGATCAAATCAAAAATACCTCAGATGTATTCTGAGTACAATCATTTTTTCCATAAAATGTATTTATAGACTTTTTTTTTTTTTTTTTTTTCCCCATTTTTACTAAAACGTAAATATGCATAAAAATCTCGCCTCTTGTTTCTAAAAAGTGCAATAAAATAAAAACGCATTATGTAAAGGGGAAATATATCATATTTATAAGGAGGGTTTTTTTTTTTTTGTTAAATAGACTGTGAAATATTACGGTGTAAACTTTTTTTGGTTTTTGCTTTTATGCATAAGTGGACATTTTGGTCAACCGCAACAATGCCCCTAGGTGGCGCCATTGCAGTGGTTGCACGCCATACAGCCAAGCCCACTTATACATGAAGGAATAGTCATCCTAATAAAATCCTAATATTTCCCAGTCTGTTTCAGGAATGTACATATAAAATACTGGGTATGCTTCCCCTTTAATCTTAATATAACTCCAGCAATTTTATTTATGCAGACTTTTATTTTCCAAGCCTAAGAGTGATGTGGAAGAGCAGCGTTGTCGCCTCTTCTCTCTGGTACCTTTGTTACAATCCCTTCGTGGTTCCGCTCCATAAGCCATACGTTTTTAAAAAGAATAATATGAGCTTTATTTAATCTTAATGTAAATTATTTCCTTATTTATATATATATATTTTTTTTTTATTCAAGAAGGATATGGCCATGGTTAATGGGGTGCCCCATTCTGATAACCCGTTGGCAACGCATGTTGCAGTTTCAGGAAGAGGAAATAATATACGGTCTATCTATTTTTTATTTCCCCTTTAAAGGTGGAGCTAATTGTATCTGCAAGCTATTAAAGGAAAATAAAGGCAATTTCCTTTAATAAATTGCAAACCGCGTTCTCCCCCCCCCCCTCCCTGAAAAGGGCAGAGACACACGCGAAGATTCGGGGAGATTTAGTCGCTTGGCAACAAATCACCTCTTCTTCGGGCGACTAATCTCCCGTAAAGACTTCCCATCAGTTGAAATCTAAATTGAAGGTGGGATGGCACTCGGAGCCGGTGACAAATCTCCCCTTTCCTCGGGCGACTAATCTCCCCGAACTGCCTTCCCACCAGCTAGAATCGATATCACGGCCGGGAAGGCACCAAAGTCGCCCGGACTGGTATGGTACTCGGATCACTTTGTTTTATGAAGTCGTCACGAGGAAACCTTCGGGCGACTTCAGAAACTGAAACGCTCAGAGTGCAATCTAGAATCTAAATCACCGACGGGAAGGCAGTTTGGGTAGATTAGTCGCCCGAAGAAGAAGCGGTTTGTCTCCCCAAATCTTCTCGCGTGTCTCTGCCCTAACCTTCACGATTTATATCTTAACGAAGTGTCCTTTAATGGTTTCATTTGCTCTATGGAAATATATATCGTCGAGGCTACTTTATAATTTTTTTTTTTTTTTTTTTATAATAAAAAAAATCGTATGTTAATATGACAGAAAAGGTAATAAGATATTGGATTATTTATTGCTTTAATAGTCCTTTAAAACAGATTATTTTTTTTTTTTTATTCTGCTTCTATTTAATTATTTTTTTCCTTAATTTAAGCGTTAAAATTTAATACAGATATTTAAAGTAATAATGTTAATAGAATGGACGACAACAGCAAAAAAAGGAATATGCATTTTTTTATAAAATTTTGAGCTAATTTTTTTTTTTGTTTCTAAGTTACCAAGAGCCATTGCGTTGACATTATTGCTGCCAGTCTTTGTATAGAGCAGCCGTCTACTGGGCCCCGTCCAACAGTTGGAATTGTTCTTTCTATTATGATTTAATATGGTCTTTCTTTATTGTGTATGTTGGGAATCAGAAAGTGCCTCTGCCAGCTCAGTTATTGTATACGACTGTCATTTCTGTACCCCAACACACACACAACTGAAACAGAACTCCCCTGATACGTCGACCACAATCCTGGCAGGAGAATACTGTGAATGTTTGTTTGACTTCTCTGAACTGTGATTTAAATAGGATGAATTTTGAAGGAAAAAAAAAAGTGGTTTTACCTTCTGACTGTCAGTTTAGGGTTAGCCTTTATCTGGCAGTTTGAGCCTAAAGGGCAATGTTGATATAAAGTTTTGTCATCATCTTGCCCTAATATCCTTCCATGTTATACTGTGCTTTATGGTGCACCACTATATGTAGCTCCTTTGTCAGCTATTTGCTCCCCCCCCCAAAAAAAAAACAGATCTTTATAACTCTAGGGCTCTGTTCCTTGCCCGTCATCTAAAATGTTGTTGTGCTCATAACGGGTTTCTGGGTATTGTCCACCATTTCTTGCCCTCATTGGGTAAGATGCCCAAAAACTCCTTGAAATGTTGGGCAGCCTCCTGTGTTCTACTTGAGATATCAACAAATCACAGTTCAGGATGCCAAGTAGTAATTTATGCAAAATCCACGATTGTTTAATATTTGATGCAAAGCAGAGTAAGTTCAGAGACACTCGTTCAGATTCGGGGAAATAAGACGCCCAGTGACAAATCTCTTCTTCTTCATTGGGGCGACTAATCTCCCTGAACTGCCTTCCCGCTGACGGGATGACACTCGGAACGCTTCGTTTTCAGAAGTTGCCTCATGAGGAAACTTTGGGCGACTTTGGAAAACGAATAGCTCAGAGTGCCATCCCGCCGGCGATTTCGATTCTAGCCGGCGGGGATGTAGTTCAGCATTCAGGACAGGGCCAGAACTAGGGGTAGGCAGAGTAGGCACGTGCCTGGGGCGCAAAGCTGAGGGGGCGCCAGGCACGTACCTCCTCTGCCGCCTATCCTGTGTACGGTCCCGTCTCTCCCCGACTGCCGCTGGTGTCTTTAGCTTAAATGCGCTTCTGCGCATGTGCGAACACATTTTGCGCATGCGCGCTGGATTGAAGTTTTGTGCATGCGCAGTCGAGCGCGCACTGAGCCAGCGCCGTGGCCCGCCAGGTTGCCTAGGGCGCCTGGCCGGGTTGGCCCGGCTCTGATTCAGGATAATTAGTCGCCCCAAAGAAGAGAGAATTTGTCGCCGGGCGCCTAATCTCCCCCAATCTGAGCGTGTGTCTCTGCCCTTAAAGTGACAAGGTTCTAGATAGAAAAATTTGAATGATATCCGTTTACCTGCCAATGTAAAATGATGATGATTAAAAAAAAAACAAAAAAACTACATTTTGGAGGGATTATTTGTTAAGGAATTAGTTTTCTTCTGAAAGCCAATTGCCCCCATTCTCAGGTTCTGACAGTGTATTCCCACCCAATTGCAACTTATTCATTATGACATGCTGGTGTTCATGATGTGGTACTTATTTGGCACTCGTTTTTTTGTAGGGATCCACTATTTTGGATTCGGCCGAACCCCTGAATCCTTTGCAAAAGATTCGGCCGAATACCGAACCGAATCTGGATCCTAATCTGCACAAGCAAATTAGGGGTGGGAAAGGGAAAACATTTCTTACTTCCTTGTTTTGTGACAGTCATGTAATCTCCCCTAATTTGCATATGCAAATTGGGGTTTGGCAGTGCAGAAGGATTCGGCCAAATCCAAATCCTGCTGAGAAGGGCCGAATCCCGAAGCGAATCCTGGATTCTGTGCATCCCTAATTTTTTGCAACATTCCTGGGTTATTCTGTTTACTCTACATTTTTGCTTTAGAACGTGATCAAATATCCGCCTTTATAACAATGTGCATTTAATTTATTTGTCTGTGCCAAATAAAAAAGCAAATGGAGATTTATTTTAATTTCAACCTTCAAGGCAAAGAAATCCCCCCCATTTGTAATAAATATTTTTTATTTCTTGTATAATGACACTTGGATATTTATTGACCCTGCTTGTAATTACCTTATGGTTCTTCCTTCACATTAACTCTACTTCTGCCACTTTTGTTTTTGTAAATATTGTGATTTTATTTTTATTTAATTGCTTTGATTGGAGGGCGGTATTGATTTTTTTGTTTTTTTTCCTCTCTGGACATTTATATATATATTTTTCAAAGCAAAAAAAAAAAAACTGCAGCTGCTGTCTGTCATTTCATTAAAGCAATATGAAGAAAATATCCATTACATTTTCAATAAAATTAAAATGAGACTTTTTGTCATGTAATGTTTTCTTATGCAAAATGTTTATCGGTATTTGTGTTCACGTGAATCTTGGAGTGCGAGAAGCATTTGGGGAGAAAAGATGAGATAATATATTTAAATGGATACTGTCATGGGAATTTTTTTTTCTTTTTTTTTTTCAAAATGAAATGAAACAATAGTGCTGCTCCAGCAGAATTCTGCACTGAAATCCATTTCTCAAAAGAGCAAACAGATTTTTTTATATTCAATTTTGAAATCTGACATGGGGCTAGACATATTGTCAATTTCCCAGCTGCCCCCAGTCATGTGACTTGTGCTCTGATAAACTTCAATCACTCTTTACTGCTGTACTGCAAGTTGGAGTGATATCACCCCCCTCCCTTTCCCCCCCAGCAGCCAAATAAAAGAACAATGGGAAGGTAACCAGATAGCAGCTCCCTAACACAAGATAACAGCTGCCTGGTAGATCTGAGAGCAACACTCAATAGTAAAAACCCATGTCTCACTGAGACCCATTCAGTTACATTGAGAAGGAAAAACAGCAGCCTGCCAGAAAGCATTTCTCTCCTAAAGTGTAGGCACAAGTCACATGACTGGGGGCAGCTGGGAAATTGACAAAATGTCTAGCCCCATGTCAGATTTCAAAATTGAATATAAAAAAATCTGTTTGATCTTTTCAGAAATGGATTTCAGTGCAGAATTCTGCTGGAGTAGCACTATTAACTGATGTGTTTTGAAAAAAACATGTTTTCCGATGACAGGATCCCTTTAAAGTGGTTGATCGCCTTTAAATTAACTTTTAGTATTATGTAGAGTGGTATGCTGAGACAACTTGCGATTGTTTTTTATTTGTGGTTTTTTGACTTGTTTAGCTTTTTATTCAGTAGCTCTCCAGTTTGCAATGTCAACAATCTCATTGCTAGTGTCCAAATTCCCCTAGCAACCATGCATTGATTGAATAAGAGACTAGAATATAATTAAGGAGGGTCTGAATAGAAAGCTGAGTAATAAAAAGTAGCAATAACAATACATTTGTAGCCTTACAGAGCATTTGTTGTTTAGATGGGGTCAGTGACCCCCATTTGAAATCTGGAAAAAGTCAGAAGGCGGCAAATAAGTTATTAAAAAAAAAAAAAAAAAAAAATGAAGACCAACTGAAAAGTTGCTTGGAATTAAACGTTCTAAACATACTAAAAGTCAACTTAAAGTTGACCCCTTTAAAACTGTAACCCTGTGCTTATACTTGCTGGTAGGGGATGCACTAAATACACACTGATAGAATTTGGCCAGACACTGAATTCCTCCCCCACCCCTTTAAAAAATGAGTCTGCATCATGGACTGGACTTGGATTTAAAAAAAAATGATGGCGTAAAAAAAAAAAAAAAAAACTTTCCGCAAAAAAAAATTAAATTCCAGACTAAATTCACATGATTTATTTTTAATCATGATAATCAAGATTTGGATTTGGTTAAATCAAAATCGGAGTTCAGCCATTGTAAGAAAGTAGAATGAAAGGAGAAATAGTGTCATTTATTCTGGTCATTTCTCATTCTTGTTCAAACCCTGTTGTGGCAAAGTCCCTACACCCAGGTCTGTTGCACTTGCCAGCCACACGGATATAATGCCCCCCCCTTCAATTACAGATTAAAGCCAATAATATTGATCATTAGGTTGGGGATGACCAGGAAGGGTCTGATGGTCTTCTCCACTTTCCAAACAGCAGAGTCAAAAGGCCAAAGACCAAAACAGAAACCAAAGTATACTGAATATATTTATTAGCATGCCAAAGGAAGGACTGACAAAAACTGTTTTTTTTTTTTTGACTTCCCCCGAAGCACAGTTCCTAGCTGAAGACACCTTTACCACCTTAGGAGATGAGATAACCTACTCCCAATAGACTTCAGATCATTTTCACTATGACCTGCTCTTCTTGGTGCTTCTTCCATTTTCCTTGAAGCAGAAGAAATATATTTCATTTCTAAAGCAGTGATCCCCAACCAGTGACTTGTGAGGAACATGTTGGCTGCTCACCAACCCCTTAGATGTTGTTCCCAGTGGCCTCAAAGCAGGAGCTTATTTTTGAATTCCAGGCTTGGAGGCAAGTTTTTTTTTTTTGTATAAAAACCGGGTGTACTGCCAAAATGGTTGTAGGTTGACAGTCCACATATGGGCTACCAATAACCAATCACAGCCCTTGTCTGGCACCCCAAAGAACATTTTTAATGCTTGCGTGGCTCCCCTACTCCTGAATATAAAAGGTCAGTGACCCCTGTACGAAAGACTGCCATGTACCCAGGGCTATTATATAATAACAGTAGTAAGACTTTTTATTCTTAGACGTGTGATCGTTTTTTGAAAGGTCATCAGCAGCATGGTCAGCCATGTAAAGACACCAGGTGGGGAACAAGCCCAGAACCTAATCCGCAGCCTTTATTGCTCACATCTGTCTATACACAAGCAATCTCTATCTACTTCCTAAGGGATATTGAAACAACACAATATTGGGGGGTGGAGGTTACTGGAAAAAAAAAAGTTAGTAAGTTTCAATATGTTAAAGTAATGGAATGATCTGCAAATGAAAGCATCTAGGAGATTGGGAAGAACTTTCATCGTAAGGATGGACAACCTGTGGGTCTCTACATCTTCAAGGTCTGCCAACACCACCCAACAACCAAAGTTGAACCAATGTCTTCCTGAAAACTTGATTTTCTCTTCATACAAGTCCTACATGTTTAATGTCATACAGGTGGACTAGATGTACAGTATATTTGTTAGGAAAATGAGTTTGGCATGAGATGAGAAGCTGCACAAGAGGGAAATCTCAGGAATATTTGTTATTCTTAAAGTGTCCCCAGTGGCTGTCATATCTAAAATACTGTAAGATCTTCACCATCGGCTGCTTCAACCCATTTATAACCACCTTAAAAAGCTGTCTCATAATACTCAATCCTCTTTGTCTAATAACCTATAACGGGGGTCCCACACTTTTTTTACCCATGAGTCGCATTCAAATGTTAAAAGAGTTGGGAAGCAACACAAGGGCCAAATAAGGGCTGTGATTGGCTATTTGGTGGACTGGATTTGAAGAGCACGAAGCAGCAAAGGAAGCCAGCTTTTTGATGAAGGGCCGGGAAGCCACGAAACGTGTATAAAGGGCAGCCCTTATTATGTCTGGGTCTGCTGTTTTTGGATTTTAATGATGACCAAAAAATTTCTATTTTTTAATGAATGGACCCTGGCTTCCCTTGGTGCTCTTTAAATCCTGTATGAATATCAGCTGTGTGGGATCACGGCTTGCGTGCATCACATTGGAGCTTTGCAGGTGTGGGTAAGTGCTCCTACTATTTGTATAGTCCTGGACGTTGCTATTTGGTGTAGAGCACTATAGTGGGTCGGGTACCCTTACCCGAAAAAACCTGCGGGTTGCGGGTAGACATTCCGGGTGCGGATATAGACACGTGTCGGCAGTTCTGCGGGTTTGCGGGTCTTCTCAATAGCGATTTTTACTCCTTTTTTCTCATCACGCCTTCTTCCGATGATGTCACTTCCGTTTACAATGACAGCACTTCCTGATTCTTGATGGTCAGCGGGTCACAGGTCCGGGTTGTGGATAAGGTACTTGCGGGTTGGGTAGCGGGTATAAGCGGGTTTGCGGGTGCAGGTTGCAGGTACGGGTCGGGTACTCTTTCCAAAAAATGGACCCGCGCAGGACTCTAATTTGGTGGACTGTTTAGCTGTACAACTGGATTTTATGCAACAAAACCAGGAATTGAAAAATAATCACCTGCTTTGAGGCCACTGAGAGCAACATCCAAGAAGTTGATGAACATGTTCCTCATGAGCCATTGGTTGGGGATCACTGCTTTTAGGAACCAAACCACAAGTAGTTAATAGTCAAAACGATCTGAAGTCGTGTTGCTCACGAGCCACCGGTTGGGGGTCACTGACTTATATCATCCAATGAGATGTTGGCTTTGGAACAGTAGACCAGTAAATGGCACCTTCAGATTGGTGGTTGTGTGTTACCAGTAGGGATGCACCGAATCCACTTTTTTGGATTCGGCCGAACCCCCGAATCCTTCACGAAGGATTCGGCCGAATACCGAACCGAATCCGAACCCTAATTTGCATGTGCAAATTAGGATTCGGATTCGGTTCGGCCGGGCAGAATCCCGAACCGAATCCTGGATTCAGTGCATCCCTAGTTACCAGACCCAGGGGAAGTATTAGACAATATATTGGAGGGCCTGGGATCTGATAAAACATTTATACTAAGAGAAAGGGAATTGTATTTGGGAAGTTGTGTCCTGGGAAGCTGTTCGGGAGCACGTGAGTGTGAGTGGCACAAGGTGACTTGTGTGGGAGACGCCGGCATTCCATGGCATGTGTTTCTCGGGGCTATACTTGGTAGCACAGTAATTGCAGTGATTTAGTAACAATATCAGCTTTATGTCAAATGTGGAAATTATGCAAATCCCAGCTCACATTCAAAGAGGCGCTCTTGTTTTCTACATTAAAGGCTCCAATGTACATCATAACACAGATACTGCTATTAACGACTCCTTTTTATTTGAAGCATCATTATGTACTAAAGTTTGCATTTTTACCCACCAGCACATGTAGTAACGTCGGAAAGTGTCACATTGTGACCAAGTTACAGTCACTTTTGAGCCTGGACATAAAGAGAACTCCTGTCCTGATGTCGGCAACATGGGCATCTTGAACTTTTGCTTAAATACAGAGGCCGTTGGACTGCAGCTTTTGCAGACATTTGTGCCATTAGGCTAATATCAGATATGGCATTTTTAACAATGGCAGGGGAAATTGCCAACACTGCTTTAAAGGAGAACTAAACCCTAAAAATGAATAAGACTAAAAATGCCATATTTTATTTACTGAACTTATTGCACAAGGCTAAAGTTTCAGCTTGTCCATAGCAGCAATGATCCAGGACTTCAAACTTGTCACAGGGGGTCACCATCTTGGAAAGTGTCTGTGACACTCACATGCTCAGTGGGCTCTGATTGGCTGTTGAGAAGCTAAGCTTAGGGCTCGTCACTAATTGTCCAGCAGAAAATGAGCTTCCCTGGCTGTAATATAAGCTGATGCTACAGGTTTGCTGATTATTAAATTCTGATGCTAATTGCACTGGTTTCTGTGCTGCCATGTAGTAATTATCTGTATTACTAATATAGCCTTATAGTGTGACATTTCTATTCTATGTGTACTGTATATTGTGAGTGGGTCCCTAAGCTCAGTAAGTGACAGCAGCACAGAGCATGTGCAGTGAATCAGCAGAAAAGAAGATGGGGAGCTACTGGGGCATCTTTGGAGACACAGATCTTTACTGCTAAAGGGCTGTGGTTGCCTTGGGCTGGTACAGAAGCACAAAACATAACATTTCTAGCTACTTCTTTATTTAGGCTTTACATCTCCTTTAAGCTGCCTGTTCTTCATGTTATGAAATGTAATTGGATCTGCATGTCACTCCATACAAGGGGTAGTTTGAGCCCAATAATGAACACTTAAGGCTAAAATGCACCCTTCTTGCACAGTGACAGGTGGAGGCCATTGAAAACAGTTTTGTGGTCTTTACCAGCTCCATTTCTATTGCTGGTGGAGAAGACACCATGGTATTGTCATGGGTGCCCCTCACCTGCCTTCACCCGTAGACCTCCTTGTGCCTGATCCAATTGGCTATTGGAGAGAATTGTACATCATCATTGGTCAAGTTGTTCAACAACGTTACTGCTGCCATCTTCTTCTACACTCACCATTGTACCCTACCGATTCCATGTTTCCCTTGCTTTGTCATCATTCCTGCTCCTCAGGGGCCCCACTGTTGTTCTCTAAATATTCCACCTCCAAAGACCCATCAATGGTACATGATTTATATATATATATTCTACTTGCACCATACACAGTCTACTACAACTCCCTGCCAAGGCTGCTGGGAATTATAATTGAGCAGCTTTATCTGCTCAGGGACACACGGAAGGTGCTCGGCCATTAATTTCTTCTCTAATGAACACAGATCTACGGCGGCTTTTTGTCACATGGAAGATCCTATAAAATATTCAGATGTAGAGCTCAAGCGCCCAATAAATACAAGAAAATCAGCTTTTCTCTAATGAGAAGCCGGTGGTTGCCCTGTTTTTAAGGAAGAAGAGCTTTTACATTTCTAAAGTGCTTCCTCCCATCTCCCCAGAGTCTCGCCGGCTGCTGCTTCAAAGGGAAAACATTTTTCTCCTCTTGCATTTCCTCGGCTGTGAAATGTAGAATCCATTAGTATCTGCGTGTCTTTGTACTGAGCGTGTAACAGGGACACGGAGGAAACAGGCGTGATCAAAAACACCTGTAACTTTCGCCCATTGCTCGTAATGTCTGTGATCCTATGAGCTTCCATATGAAAGTAGGGGAAAATATCACAAGGCAACTTCCCTTGATGAATGGTGCAAGTGAGGAGTCCTAGTGATGGGCGAATTTATTCGCTAGGCGCTAATTTGTGGCGAAATCCGCGTTTCACCACTGGCAAATAAATTTGCTGCAAAAATTCGCCCGCATCAAAGTAGACGCCGGCACCCATTAAAGTCAATGGGCGTCCGTTAATCGTCGTCGGCATCTAAATTGCAGACCCCGGCAAATTTTTGCAGCAAATTCGCCGGAGAATCGAAAATCGGCGTTTCGTTAATTGTCTGCCAGTTACGTGAATTTCGGGGGAAATTTGGGCCAAAGCGACACAGGACTTATTCGCCCATCAGAGGCCCATCCTCATACTGAAATAAGAAACTTTCTAAATACAATTCTGCATTGTTTCTGAAATAATCAAGTTTATAGTCACTATTCCTCTCTCAGCACTTAAAGCTCAGCCAAATAACTGATTCCTGTACAAACAAAATCTAACAAAATAACTGTCTTTTGCACAAATCCTGCATGTAGAGAGACATGATGTCTGGTGAGTTTAGTAGAGTGAGCTCTAATACATCTTCTAGGCAAAAGGAGCCCCCCTATAAGATATATTGGATCTAACTGTCAATGAATATCTGACACCCAACTGCTGCATAAAGAGAGAATGAAGAGAAACAGATACTGAGAGAGGAATAGTGAACATAAACTTGATTATGTCAGAAATGGTACAGAATATTTAATTGATTGTGTTTAGAAAGTTTATTATTTCAGTAAGATGAAGCTAATATTAAATTTTCATTTTTGTGATACTTTCCCTTTAATGTGGTGCCAAAGTGCCCTCCATGGTAGACTTTAATATAAATCCCATGGGAAGCCCCTGAATAAGTAAATATCCGTGCTCACTTCCAGGCTCCTATTCTATGACAAGCGCTGACACCAGTTCTTCTGGTTTAGTTTACAGGGGGCGCAATGGGTGGCAAGTTGGCAGCAACATTTCAGAGAACAAGTGAACAGTATCTTCTAAATATACAGAATATTGTAGGGCTTATGTGCAGAAGCCATTGACCTGGACACAACAGTAGCTCTCAGGGATGATTATCTGCACCCGTTTTGCAGTCACAATCTGCACCATGAAGTAGATTAAAAATTGTGCCTCTGAAGGATGAGTACGGTGCAAATACTCCCCTTTGCTCTTTGCACCTTGTCCTACATATGGGAAATCCCTTGTGTGTTTAGTCTTTGAGCCAAGATGACGTAACTAGATCCCCATCCTCCCACCCACTTCCTGTCCTGCATCCGCCCGCCCATGTCCCACCTCCACCCCGCCCACTCCCCACCCACCGGACTTCCCTCTGAGGGGTAAGTAAAACGTTAGGGGCATTTTACCGGGGGGAGGAGAGTCTATGTAGGGTAGGGGGGTAGGGTTTTTTTTAACGTTAGGGTTGAATTCTCCTTTAAAGTCCACCCCTTTAAAAGCACCCTCATAATTTAATTCACATCCTACGTGGATTTTTAGGGCTCTTACACACAGACGGTTTTTCCTGCGCTCCCCTACTGTTCAGCCGTAGGAGTAGACGCACTGAATTATTGTGAAGAGGGCTGTACTCACACATGTGTGCGCCGAACGCTGGTGAAACGCAACATGCTGTGTCCCAACCTGCATTTGGTACTTACATGCGTCTGTGTGAGTACAGCCCCCTTCACAATAACTGAGTGCATCTACTCCCCTGCGGCTGAATGGAAGAAAGCGCAACACAAGGGAGCGCAGGAAAAACCGCCCGTGTGTAAGAGCCCTAAGTTTTTAGTTCAGATGCATTGCTGCGAAATCCATACAGATGAATTGCTGCACTGATTTCTGAGCCGCCATGCAGCATGCAATCTTAATGATTTAAGCCTAAATAGCTGCAGATTCTGTCTGGTTCTAATGGGGCTTTATTAGTGTTAAATACAGTGCAGAATAATAATATCATTATATACAGTACAATGCAAAGCTATTCCTATAGTTAATGGTTACATGGGATCCGGCTGCTGCTGCTGCTGCAAAACCACACTGTGTATCTGTATAGCAAATATGCGGTTAATAATGCACCCGGCCCATGTAATTAAATCCAGCCGGAGCCACGATGAATCCCACAATCTCCCCATTGGGCGCTGTGATGTCAGTGCACTGACCTTGCCTTCTGCTTCAGATTAATGGAGACTTATTGAATTACCGCTCTACCTCTGTAACCAGACGACAGCCCTCCTCTACCTGAATAAAACATAGGCATCTGGATTTGCCCTGGTGTTTTGCACTTAAATGCTAAAGCAGAAGGATTATTGCTGCATTAAAGGGGAACTACACCCCCAATAATAAAGCAACAATGACATTTCTCCCTAATTCCCTACTTCTAAGCAACATCCCAATAAACGTTCATTACAGATGTACCGGAGGTAAATGTTATTTGCAAATGTAATTGCCGTTCTCTGCACTGCTGGTTGTGACTCATAAACACAAATGGACTAAATGAATATCAGATAAAAGCTCCCATTTACAGTAACAGGGAACTGAGCGCCCACATCTAAACTTAAATCATGTGCTTCAGGGTTTTTTTTTTTTCTGACAGTAGTTCCCCAAATAATATAAACACGTTACTGTTATGTCAGTGCATGTGACCTGCTTCCTTGGGCCATGGGAGTTGGTTCCCTGCCAATGAATGTTCCCCTTTCTTCCCCAAAATTATTTAAAAAAAATTATATTAGGGTGTAGATCGAAGAAAAATGCTTGTCCTTTAACAAGAACAGTCGGAAGATGGTGGTTGGACATTGATGATACAGGTGAAAGGATTCGATGTTGATTTGCAGGCAACTCAATTCCAATTATCATTATCAATCAGTATTTCACTTTCCCCTGCCATTGGCAGACTCGCTGGTAGTCAGCAGTGGTGTAACTATGAGGTGCCGGGCCCCTGGCAAAAAGTGTTCAGAGGGGCCCGGACTTTACCCCCCGCATCCCTGTCCGCTCACTCCCAGGTAGGAGAGTTGGGATGGGGGAGGAGATAAGGACCAGTCGGACTGGGCCAATGGGACGCTGGGAACCTGCCCCACTACCTGCTGCCTGACTTTGGGCACTCCAGTCCCTGTCATGGCCACAAGTATGGAGTAAAAGGCACAGCTAGGGTTCCCACCTTTTCTGGAAAAAAATACCGGACTTACTATATATTTATCGTTTTTCCCTATTAATAACATTGGGATCATCATTTTTACCGGCCAGGCAGGCAAGGTGGCAACCCTAGGCTCAGCATGCGGGGGGGGGTTGAAGCTGGTAGTGGGTTTGAATAATTTTCAGCTGGGTTTGAGGTCCAACAATGGAGCTGCAGCTGATGATGTGGGTGAAAAAAAAGGGGAAGGTATAACTAGGGTTGCCACACGACTGGTATTTTAAAAATGACAGTTGATCCCAATGTTATTAATAGAGAAAAAAAAGATAAATATATAGGAAGGCCGGTATTTTTTCCCGAAAAGGTGGCAACCCTAGGTATAAGGCGGGATTTTTTCCCCCTCAAATATCTCCTTTCGTGGCCTGAGAGGTCACTCGTCTCTATTCTAGACTCCAGTTCTGGCCCATGAGGGATAAAGAAGAGAGATCCAGTCTCCCTGTAGTTCCCTGAGTCAGACACGTTCACTTTACATGTATCTATTGGCTCCATCAACAACCCCCCCCCCCCAGGAGGCAACTGGTTTGGATGTTTCTGGTCACAAGAGGCACAATAAATGGGTTTGTTTGTCCTGATCAAAGGTCTGTGCTCAAGGGGCAGTGTAGGAACAGCCATGGGCCCCTGGGAGAAATCAGTGGTGCTGAGAAGTAGCGTCTCTATATTAAGGGCGGCCTGTCCGTTCCTGAAGTCTATAGTAATGCACGAGATATAACTGGGGGGAATTGTGTGCCGAGTAAAGCAAGATGTACCGGGGAAGAGGCTGTAACTATTTATATATATAAACCTGCGGCCCCTCACTGGGGCACATTTATTAAAGTGATTTCGACACCTCTGAGCTAATTACAACGTCATACCTCCCAACATTTTGGAATTAAAAAGAGGGACAAAAAATGTTTTTGCACGTAGAACAGCTACATTTTGACCACGCCCCTTTCTGTGGTCACACCCCCTAATTACCATGTTAATTTTACAAAATTTGGCAGGTTATGAAAGTTTGAAAATATTTCTCCTTATCTAAAACTGTTTTATTGTGTCTTAAAATTGTTACAGTATCTTATTTGCACCTGTTAGCTGTTCTGGGCTCTCTGCTAAAAGCCAATTAAGTGAGAAATTTTGTTTCATTTTCTGACTGTTCAGTGCAGAGAAAAGAGGGACTTTCCAGTACAAATGTGGGACTGCAGGTTGAGCTGTCAAAAAAGGGACTGTCCCTCCAAAAAAGGGACAGTTGGGAGGTATGCAATGTTGTAGTCCCCAAAGACTACACTTCTCCTTGCAGTCAGCCTTTTCTGTGTTTTTCGTAGTGTCAAGGCCCGAATTGCTTTGTAGTCTGAAGGCTGAGCACAGGTTACAGGCAATGAATCAAATGACACTCGGAAGAACAGAAAGTAGACAACCTGCAGGCACAAGTGCAATGGCCACTAGGGAACCACATCCCCAACCAGTGGCTCAGGAGCAACATGTAACTCACCAACCCCCCATGGCTGTTGCTTCCAGTGGCCTCAAAGCAGAATTCCAGGCTTGGGGCAAGTTTTAGTTGCTTAAAAAACCAGGTCCTGTAGGTTGCCAGTCCCTATACGGGCTACCAAATAACTAATCACATCCCTTTTTTGGAAACGCTGGTAACATTTTTCATGCTTGCGTTGCTCCCCAACTCTTTTTACTAGGGATGCACCGAATCCACTTTTTTGGATTCGGCCGAACCCCCGAATCCTTCGCAAAAGGTTTGGCCGAATACCGAACTGAATGTGAACCCTAATTTGCATATGCAAATTAGGGGTGGGAAGGGGAAAATTTTTTTACTTCCTTGTTTTGTGACAAAAAGTCAAGTGATTTCCATCCCCACCCCTAATTTACATATGCAAATTAGGATTCGGTTCGGCCAGGCAGAAGGATTCGGCCGAATCCAAATCCTGCTTAAAAAGGCAGAATCCTGGCCGAATCCCGAACCGAATCCAGGATTCGGTGCATCCCTACTTTTTACATGTGAATGTTGTTCAGGGGTATAAAAGGTTGGGGACCCCTGACCTAATGGTTAATGTCAGGAATCCAATACTTCCTTTGGTCAGTACTACTTTATAATGATGGCAACCAATTATGTCTCCCCAATGTATCCAAGAGAAGTGCTGGTGCCCATCTTGTTCCTGCCAACCTCAAACTTGGTATTAAATTCTCCTTGAATTTCAATGACTACATACGGGCTGTGGGGCAAATCATTGCCATGACTTGGCATAGTCACAATGACTTTGCACCATCTCGAGCCACCATGAATAATAAAAAGCAAGTACAGATACCAGAGAGCAACATGTCCTCTCACCCTTTCACTGACCCCACGTTTTATAGCCAATGGCACCATCTAGTGGTTGAGGTTCTTTATCACAAACACTGGAATATGGAACCTACGGAACTTTCAAACATACAAATGAGCTGTACTAGCAATCCCATTGGTCAGTTCATTCTCTATCAATTTCCATAGTTCAAGTTTATCTAATTATGACCACTAGAGGCCACTGTACTTTTGTAATCTATAGAGAATAACAGTCTAGAAATGAACTCCCATTTTTCCCTTCCTATACAGTTTTTGCCCTAAATAGTCACCTTTAACCCCTTATTTTTTTTTTTTGCTTAAACAGATGTAATAAAAACACATCTTCTGGTCCCAAGTACCATAATTTTTTCCAGCTTTTGTGGCAGAAGGAAGAAAATGAGAATAAAGGAAGGAATCCTTGGCCCAATCACTTCCATCATCACCTTCCTCTCCGCGCCCAATTTAACTGCTTGGACGGCTAATAAATCACTGAATGTTGCTGTCAGCGCTCCGGTTCTTCCAATTACACGCAGGCTTATTGGGGGAACTCTCAGGCCGCTCAATCTTATAGATCCGTGTTTGGAACTAAATGGAATTTCACCCTATTTATACCAATATGTCTTCCATCTGTATTCCTTAGCTAGGGAGATCCTGTCCTGTTCCATGCAATGAACATTCCTTCTATGCATTTTAGTTTTAATATATATATATATATATATATATATATATATATATATATATATATATATATATATATATATATATATATATATAAGTATATGTATGGGCGGCCCCATTGCTTTTTATGGCAGCAATCAATGGGGAAAGCAGTAGATGACACTGCAGGGGAGTAAAACCAGTTCAATCCAGTGGGATATGTAAGCCTTTTAAAAGCACTTCTGACATTTAAATTCATGTTTTTAACTTTTTCTTATAATTCATTTTGTAACAACAGCATCCCCTGCTGGTCAATGGGAGAAATAGGAGCGAGATAAGTGCAGAAGGAAAACAGAGTCGTGTTCTGATGTTTCTCTGCTCAGGAAAGAGATGGGAAAGGTCTTCTGTAGCTTTGGATCTCTGTCCTGAGCAGAGAAACATCAGAACACTTCTCTGTTTTCCTTCTGAACGTATCTCACATATCTAGGTGGGTCAGTGACTCCAGTGAACTCTGTAAGTTCTATCTGCCAACCCTGATCTCCCCTGAATTTGCCCATCCAAAACATTGTTTTGGGGGCCCCACACTCAGGCTATTGGTTTATCCTGGCTAAAGTGGATGGACTGGTTGCAGAGGCGTCAATATTTTGGGAATTGTTTCACCTTATTCCCTTCCCTAAACATGCCTCCCTATGCCAAGTTACCCTCCTCAGTCTGTCCAGAGCCCCCGTGTCTGAATCAGTAAGGCTCCCCATAGGGCTGCAACTCTCTGCACACTTATACGGGTGGTTCCAACCAAAGGGGTTAATACATAAAAAGTCTTATCACCTGCAGTTTAATGACTAATTACAGACGTGAATATAACAGGTGACTCATTTGGGGAACGAAACTCCCAATATAACGGTTGCTGGAGCACAAGCTGAACACTAGGGTCACTAATGGGACAGTGCCACCAAAATAGATTCCTTTACAGAAATAAATGAGTTTTCTAATTTTTCTCCCCCAGTTGTGTTTCCTCTTGATCTTTCCCACCTTTATATCCTGTCTGTTTTCTCTGTTCCCTACTGATCTCCCCAAGCCCAAATATTTCCCCATTGCCCTTTTATGAGTTTTTTATTTTCATCTCATGATTTCTTTATTTTATTTACCTGTCGACTCCCACCTATTACTTTGTCTCTAAACATTCTCTGCTGCTCACATCTCTCTCATACTTCCCCCACTTTACTTTTTGGTTTCTTTCCTTTCCCTTCCATTGATCATTATGTCTGTCTTTCCTGCAATTAAATCCTCAGCCTCCCGTGCCCCCAACATGAGAATTCCCTGGCCCCCCACTCACCGGCCCCTGGGAAACCTTTATGGGCAGTGGGATGTGACTGAGCAGCACCAGAAATATCCGACATGTCTATAACTTTAACTGCACCCGGTCTCCATTACTAGTGCTGGGAAATGGGGTGTCCAACTTCATCTACTGCTCCATTCAGTCTGTGTCATATGTGAGTATTACCTGCACTGACACGGCACTGAGCTAAGCCTCACCCCACTCTGTCACCCCAACACTCTGCATCACCCCATCTCCCCAACCCTCTGCAACTCCCCAACACTCTGCATTACCCCAACCCTCTGTATCACCCTATCTTCCCAACCCTCTGTATCACCCCAACCTTCTATATCACCCCCAACCCCCTGCATCTCCCCCAGCCACTGCTTCTCCTCAACATTCTGCATCACCCAACCCTCTGCTTCACCCCAACCCTCTGCATCTCCCCAACCCACTGCTTCTCCTCAACATTCTGCATCAGCCCAACCTTCAGCATCTCCCAAACCTTCTGCATCTCCCCAACCCTCTGCATCACCCAACCCACTGCTTCTCCTCAACCCTCTGCATCACCCCTAAGCCCCCTTGTCGGTAGCAAAATATCAGTGCTCATACTTAGAATCCTACCAATCACTGCATTCTTCTTCTGGCTCAATCAAAGCTTTAAAGCCTCCTGAGCAGTAATATTATATGTATATTATTATATGTAAATTACTGAATACATTACAAGGGCGCTGCATGACACATGGCAGTTATTATTAGTTCAATTAATATTTAAATAACTTTCCCTCTGCGCAGAATGAATTACTGATGTGCTGTACATCCATGGGGTGGGGGGGGTATTAGGTGCAGAGCTATAGGGGCCCTGACTCTATTCTGCACAGGGACCCTTTGGTGTCTATGTCCACCCCTAATGCCACAGCTGCGCCAGATGCAGAAATGTATCACATGATGAGTTGGTGGTGCATCTGGCGCAGGGATTATTGGCATGACAGCAGTGCTGGTGCAATGTATCGAATACATAAAGAGGCCAAAACTGCTGATATTTATGGCCTCTTTAAAGAGAAAATCTCCCTACATGATTTAAGTGCTAGAATTCCCTATAATAAAAAAATACTAATAATCAGTGTATATAGAGACAGGTCTTCTCCTAAGAAACCCCAAACCCAGGATAATCCAACTGAAACCCAATACCCCCCAGATTTCAGTTAAACTTGCTGGGGAATAACGGCAAATAGTATTTTGTCTCGGAGGTCAGTCACTATAGAAACACATTCTATTTGCTGATCTTGTTACCTTGGCAAAAAAAAAATTGGAAAATTTCCAAGTTTCTCCTCTTTTTTTTTTTTTCGGCACACCCTGCCTTCTGCTTTAAGAACTGACATCATTCTATAAAAACATGATGTTTGGGAGGGCAGGGGAGGCAGTAAGTAAGAGCAGATGTGCCTCTGTGCTAAGCCCTGGCCCTCTCACTACATTTATAAGCAGTGACACAGGGATCTTCCTAGAAACACAAAGCTGATTTGAGAAAAATGTGGGTAGGAAGGTTCAGTATGGAGAGGGCTGGGATCAGTCAGGAGTAACTGCAGTTCAGGAGCCCAACTGCTTGACATCAGCACCCTCTGCTGGCCACAGCTGGTTATTTCAGCTTTAACACAGGAGCTCACTAGTTTATCAGCACCCTCTGCTGGCCACAGCTGGTTATTACAGAATTTTAACATTTAGCTTCGCTGTCAAATCAACATTTCTCGTGTGATTCTCTAGACACGAGTTTGCTGCACCACCGGCCATTGTGGGAACCTTCAGGTGGCAGTAGCTTCAGGGTTGGCTTGTGTTAATAGGCGGGAAGTGCACTCAGATTGAAGGGGTGGTTCACCTTTAAAGGGCACCAATCATAACTAAAATCATTTCCTAAGTAAATACACAATGTGAAAGTTCAAGAAATCTGATTTTTAGAACAGTTAGAATTGTTTGTATAATGTAAATGATCAGCTCACTATTCCTTCTGCAAGATCTCCCCTATCTCCACTGCAGTTCTAGCTGAGGCAGCCATCTTGGATTTCACTGGCTCCTCCTACCTATATCTTCCCAGCCAACTGCAGCTCTGAAATCTCGCACATGCTCAGTTGAAATTCCTTGTTGCTTATCAACCCTTCTAAGCTATTTTCAAATCAGCCAAACCTGTGTGTTAGCTGCTGTACAGTAGTGCTGCCCCCTGCTGGAAGTTAGTGTGTGCCCTTCATTTGCATAATAACATCACCAGCAGGGGACAAGATAGGGAAATCTCCTGATACTTCTAGTGGAGGAGTTTACTAAAACAAGGCATTCTGGGTAGAATACTCAAAGCAGTGTTACAATCTGAGCATGCTCCTGAAATTTGCATATTATAGTCTCTGTTATAGTCTCAGTATGGCCTGGTAAGAACCCATTTGACAAAGTAAGGGATTTTTTTAAAATCTGCAGTTTTTTCAAAAAACTATATATGTAGTTTGATTAAACGTGTTTGTGTTGTACTGGTCAGATTGCTAATATGTGTTTGATTTTGGCTGTGATAGGTGCCCTTTAAGTTAACTTTTAGTATGTTATAGAATGGCTAATTCTAAGCAACTTTTTAATTGGTTTTTATTATTTATTTAGTATAGTTTATTTAGCCTTATTTGCTTTCTAGCTCTGACTCTTTCCTCTTTCAAATGGGGAGTCGCTGACCCTGACTAAAACTCAAATCCTCTGTAAGGCTGTGTTATTGCTACTTTGCATTTTGCAAATTGGTTGTATATGAGCCCTACTGTGTTTCCAACTCAGCTGTTGTCCATCTCCATCAAGCCATTAGAATACAATTCTCTAATCAACATATACAGCTTATGTACCTGTTATATAGAGCACAACAGTCATTGCCTTGAGCTCACCCCCTTTCAGGCATAATGTGTGCAGTTTAAAGAACTAGTATTTGTCATAATTAGATCTATCTGGCTCACATTAATTGGATATCAGAGGATGTGACTACTTTTGTGATTTCTAGAATGAGTAACTACAGATGGACCCTGCCCAGGAGGAAGGGTGAGTGGCATATATAGAATCAGTAACTACAAATGGACCCTGATAATGATAAAAAAGGAACCAGTCAGGTTGGCAAACAGAAATACAGGCAGAACATTGTGCAAAGCTGTAAATGTAATGGATATATTTATATTGACATTCCTTTGCCTTTATGCATATTTCTGCCATATAATCCAAGTATTTGGTAAAAGGTACCAACAGGAGCAACGTGCTGTTGGAATCGGAGAGCTTGCAGTCAAAGAATGGCTGGAGAATGATTGACATGTCTTCTCTATGTGTCTCTATGGGCCTCCATGGTCTGCAAATAAACAAGAGGTTAGAAATCTGCTGCTCTCTCCCTGCTCAGCCTTCAGCATAAATCAAACTATATAAAAATGAAGATATTAGAGTTGCCATAGTAAAACAATGAATAAGCACTGAAGCTGACGCCTTACGTATTCCTGCCCCCTCATTATATACTCACAATTATGCACTTGCTCCTCACACTCACCCCGTAAATCCAGTTGATGAAGGCAGAAACTCGTGTGAAGACTGTGGGCTTCTCAAAGGTATTACAGAACGGCACCAACCCATAACTTGTGATGCCATGCACTTCCCACTCTGCACCTCTCCAGCAGTTTAATGGCCCCCCGGAGTCTCCCTAAAAGAGTGGTTCCAAGAATGGAGGACACTTATGAGTACAAGATAAATCAGTAGTAACTCCTTCATTAATTTATATTTGCCCATAGACAAGTGGATAATTGGTGCCATAACACTCTCCACGAACCTATACTTAGGGCCAAAATGATCACATTTGCTAATGGATATCTAACAACATGGTGGAGAATTGCACTTGTGATCTGCCCCAAGGTCTGAACATTTAGAAAAGCCCCGGACCACAGTGTGGATGTACAAACTGGGTGAAGTTCTATTCATTTGATGATCTCACCAACCAAGCCAATCTTTTCATGATGGCCACCTTCAATTTGTGTAGTGTACATTCTTCCAAGTTCTACCCTAGTTCCCTGGTTTTGAGCTTGGAATACAGACAACGAAACAGGCAGGAGATAAAGAATTATACAAAATATGTGTCTCCCCTTACGCTACATCCAGATATGACCCCATCGCCTCCTGCACAGATCATATTCTTCTTGGCATTTTCACCCCACCATTCGGGTTGAGAGCAGACAACATGGTCGATCACTGGTAGAATGGCTTCATGGAGATTGTCTGAGATACTGCCTCCAACTGCACCAATGAAACAGTAGGAATCTTGTAATAGTGATTCCACTAGACCAGAGCATCTACCACCCACTGCTGGATTAGGCTATTAGACTGAATGACCCACTGTTTGCCAATAAAGTGGGCTCCATCTGTATTTATTTTACCATATACATTATCACAATAGCTATGGCTTGTGTTGTCTATGTAAGGCTGATAACTATCTTCATAACAGTCTATTTTCAGCATTTTACCTTCTGTGACCCCCCAACCCGTGACATAGCAGGCAGTGTTATGGGGCAGAATATCTTCCAGATTGGGTAGCCTTGCAATTGCAACATATCCGTTATAAAAGGCTGTCTCACTCAGATGTAGCAAGGCAATATCAAAGCTGTAAAAGAAACAGGAACATTTATTACTGGGGTTGGGAGATTGTAAAGATTGTGTTTTTCAAGACAAAGCCTCTTTTACCCATTGGCGATATTGGAGGGGTCCCAGTTCTCATGCACGATAATTTTATCCACGGCTATGAAATATTCTGTGCCATCCATCTCATACAGGTTGTGCTCCCCAAAGGCAGCCCGGTAGGCGATTCCAGTACTATACATATGAAAAAGGTTATGTAGAGGGAAAAGTAGCTGCAAGACTGTTGTATTATAGTATAGTAGTGATCCCCAACCCCTGGTTTAAGAGCAACATGTTCCTCACCAACCCCTTGGATGTTGCTTCCAGTGGTCTCAAAGCAGGAGATTATTTTTTAATTTCTGCCTTGGAGGCAAGTTTTGGTTGCATAGCAACCAGATGTACTGCCAAACATAGCCTTTTGTAGGCTGCTAGACCACATACAGTCAACCAAATGGCCAACCACAGCCCTTATTTGGCACCACCCAAGAACATTTTTTATTCTTGTGTTGTTCCCCATCTCATTTTACTTCTGGATGTTGCTCACAGCTAAAAAAAAAGGTTGGGGACCTCTTTAGTAGAATGTAGTTGCACTGATGTTTTTGTAGATTCTCATTCATCCAGGTCATGGTATGTCTGTAGAAATAAGTCAAATCAACTGGACTTGTGTTTTTCTTGAAGAAAAAAACAACAAGTCCAGTTATTTCTACAAATGTAGTTGCATTGAGTGTATCCTCCATACCAGGAAGAGAAGGGAGCATCATCTGGCACCCAATCTACTGAGCAGAAAAGTGGAGGCAACACAATCACTGCAGTTTTATAGAAATAGAATGAAGCTTATGTAGCTCTTGGAAGATTATAGAGTAAAGCCCTAAGTCATATGATGAGTGAGGTCTCCTGCTAACCACAGGTGAAGGGTAGACATGTCACAGGGCCTTATTATAGAAGGCTTTGCAGGAGCTACTGCTGAACTTTCTACTCAAGGGGGCTGATTCACTAAGGGTCGAATATCGAGGGTTAATTAACCCTCGATATTCGACTGGGAATTGAAATCCTTCGACTTTGAATATCGAAGTCGAAGGATTTAGCGCAAATAGTGCGATCGTACGATCGAAGGATTATTCCTTCGATCGAACGATTAAATCCTTCAAATCGAACCATTCGAAGGATTTAAATCCAACGATCGAAGGAATATCCTTCGATCAAAAAAAGTTAGCCAAGCCTATGGGGACCTTCCCCATAGTCTAACATTGACTTCAGTAGCTTTTAGATGGCGAACTAGGGGGTCGAAGTTTTTCTTAAAGAGACAGTACTTCGACTATCAAATAGTCGAACGATTTTTAGTTCGAATCCTTCGATTCGAAGTCGTAGTCGAAGGTCAAAGTAGCCCATTCGATGGTCGAAGTAGCCCAAAAAAAACTTTGAAATTCGAAGTTTTTTTACTTCTAATCCTTCACTCGAAGTTAGTGAATCGGCCCCTTAGTGTTGTCATTTAGGAGTACTGAATGTCTTGTAGATGTTATTGCAGTGTAGACACCTCCGTAGAAGACTTTGTGTAACATATCTACAAGCAACATGGGGACACATTCTCTAGCATGCTGCACAAGGAATGAGTCGGCTCCTTACACATTTGCACACTCATATGTTTATATCTACTCACAAATCGACACAGTGGGCGGCTGTCATAACCCAGTCTCTGCTGATCAGTGTCCCACCGCACAAATGGTAATAATAGTCTGGATCATCTGGATAGGCCATCTGGAGAGAAACCTGTAAAGACGTAAGGGATATACGGTGTATTGCTTCAGCACTATTGGATTATGCACATTTATGATGGGGTTTCTGCATTATAGACACACTAATAAAGGCAATGCATCCCTGTGTGTAGTCATAGCTGGAGGCACAGAGAAACTGGAGCAAAGTCACAAGGAGCTGGCAGAACTACCCAACTACTGAATCTGGTTTTAAAGCTCAGTGTCTCACCTACTGAGCCACACCTTCATTTATAAGCCAGTCATGGGAGCCAATGCTTATCTGAAGCCCCTCCATCTCTCATGAGCCACTCTTGGAATGTTAGGAAATATTGAAGCCACATTAACACAACCCTTAAAGGACAAGGATAGCGTAAATCACAGTGGGTGCCTATTTGTCAGGCAGCCCCCAGTAAATACCATCACTGACCTTGTTCCCTGGGCTGAAGCTCTTCTTCACTGAAAAATGCATCGGCATGGGGTATACCACTATCAGCACCACCATCTTCAACCACTTTCCAGTAGCTAAAGATGGAAGCGATAAAATTCTAAAGTAATCACAATTGCTGACCCTTCTTCACCGAAAAAAAGTAAATGCCTAGGGACCTAAGTCAGCGATTATAATCACTGTTGGGTGCCTGACAAATAGGCAATCCCAGTGATTTTCATTTGCCTTTAGAAGTCAATAAAGTTGTCATCACCTGCCATTTCCAGCTGTTCCTTGAAGCTTCCAGCCCTCCCAAGACTCTTCCCGTCCTGTGGTCATTATGGACGGCGTGGTCCAACGGCAAACAACTCGGGACTTGGAAAAATAATGCAAATTCTAACAATTACAGCGCAACTGTAAACTGTTGTATGTTTCTTAAAGGGCATGTAAAGGCAAAAAAATAAAATCCCATTTTTACTTTCTTTAATGAAAAAGAAACCTAAGTCCAATATACTTTAACTAAAAAATGTGTACCGTTTTTATAAGAAACCTGACTGTATGCAGTGAAATTCTCCCTTCATTTACTGCTGTGGATAGGAATTGTCAGACGGTCCCTAACTGCTCTGCAGGGAAACAATCATACTTATGAACAGCAGGGGGAGCCCCCGCCTTACTTCCCAGCCATGCAGAACTCAAGCAGCTTTGTTTATGATGATCCCTAAGCAGCCCAGACCACACTGAGCATGTGCACAGTCTTAGTCTTGCAAAGATGTTTAACAAAGTTACAAGATGGTGACCCCTTGTAGCCAACTTTGAAAGCGTAAATATTTGTTTGATTAGGCTTGTGGTGCAGTAAGTTCATGTTTATGTTTAGTATACAAAATACAGCATTTCTAGCCTTATTCTATTTTACATTTTTACATGCCCTTTAAAACACATTCAGACAAAAAAAAACATAAAAGGTCAGGTTTAGACCTGAAGAAGTTGATGGAATCAACCTTGCATAGCTAGGTCCTTAGGGCAGTGGCACATGGGAAGATTTGTCACCAGAGCGACTGATGACAAATCTCTAGAAAATGCCTCTCCATTGCCAATAATTGAAATCTCTGGTGGTATGCCCAATTTATCTCTAAATCACCCGAAGTAGCCTTCGGAGGAAACTTTGGGTGATATGTTGGGCAATACCGCCCGCAAATTCAGTTATTGGCAATGGAGAGGCATTTTTGGGAGATTCCTGTGTGCCACTGACCTTAGGAGTTGCAGTAGACCATGTTGGACATCCCTGGTGCAGATGCTGAACATATCTAACAACTGCTACAGTACATGTCCTACATTTGCCTGATGCTGGAGAACAAATACCCCTGCCAACCTTATTCCAACCTCAGACAATATGGTATCTCATACAGTAATACAAATATACAGAGGAGGAACACAATAAGCAGCTTTATCATCATTGTCTTCTGCCTAGGTGGGACAACATGACAGCTCATGTCCACCTCTCTCCTCTAAATGCAAGTCAGTGGCAATGACAGATACACTCAAAGGTTGAACTTGATGGACAGTTGCCTGCACCCTCATGGCTAGTGGGAAAAAAAAGATGGCAGATCCTACCCATATGATACATAAATATATACAAGAAAGGATGTCCTCTGTGCTCAATAGGCTTTACTCACAGAAATTAATGAATTTTGGGTTTCTGGTTTCCTTATGAACATTGGAGCAGGCACTCAAAAAGGCAAGACTTCCACCAGGGAATAGTTCATGTGAAGAATTTATTGTGTCAAACAGCCTGACGCGTTTCATGTAGCAAACACTTAATCATAGCCTATGATTAAGTGTTTGGAACACGAAACGCGTCAGGCTGTTTGACACAATAAATTCTTCACATGAACATTTGCCTGGTGGAAGTCTTGCCTTTTTGAGTGCCTGCTCCAATGTTCGTCGGTTTGTCCGCCCCCTGTGGTGAGGGCTCAGGGCGGTGCGCCTGGGCCACTTCCTTGATGTGGTGAGTGACTATTATACATACAAGAGACCCGAAAATCATAGAAGCTTTTTCTGGTTTCCTTACCCAGACAGAGGAGAAGGAACACTCGCTGAAGCATTTCCACTGATGACTTCGACAGACTTTAAGCAAAACACTTTCTTATCCTTCCAGACTGGGAGGCTGGAGATGACTGGGAAAGCCAGTGGGTGCACTGGGTATTATTTGTTAATTTATATTATTTGCTGGATGGTGACCATACAATCTTAGAGATAACCTATTCTGTTTGTTTTTTTTTGTTATTCACACCTGTATTATTCCCACAATATTAACACTAAATTTACCTCCTTTGTGACTGTAGAGAGGTGGGGTCAGTCTAAAGGGCAGACAGAGTGAGAATTGGGGAGAATAACTAGTTGCTTCTATAGATACAACTAAAATCCCAGCTTGAAGGCCATGAACAGGGAGAATTGTGCTGAAAACAATGAAGGTGTCATTTACTGTAGCTGCAGAATTAACTTTTAATTGACTTAACAGCTAATTTAAACAACTATCTTTATTTCTGGGGAACAATCTGAAAACAAGTAGACTGAAAAAGTATTGTAAGGTGAACAACCCCTTTAAGGCACGTAAAGCAATGGAGTTATAATTACTATAGCACTGAATTTATACTGTATATATATATATATATATATATATATATATATATATATATATAGACAGTTTGTAGCTGGTGCACAAGGCGAAGCATCCAGTGCCTGTGTGCTGGTTCAAACCAATAACATTGTTCATTAACCAAAAAAACGCACCAAACAGGACTTGATATAAAGTTTCAAATATCAAACTTTATTTTCAACGTTTCGGCTCCATAGCTTCAGCCGTCTTCAGGAAACAAAAGAGGACTCAAGCTATGGAGCTGAAACGTTGAAAATAAAGTTTGATATTTGAAACTTTATATCAAGTCCTGTTTGGTACGTTTTTTTGGTTAATGAACAATATATATATATATATATATATATATATATATATATAATGGCTCCAAAGAAGCTAGCACACACAGGACTTATGGAGAAAAAAGGTTAGAAAAAAACTAACGTTTCGGCTTGGTCCCTAGCCTTTCTCAAAGTGACCAGTATACGTGCTGTGCCGGCATTTCCAGTTCTATATATAAATATACACTCTCTCTTTGTAATATATACACACAAATATATACTCTAGGGATCATTTACTTCCCGCACTGCAGTTGTGGGCCTACAAACTTGCCTGCAGCCAGCTGCACAAAAAAGCCCATTCATTAACGTTGCTATTAACTGCCTTCTGTTCCAAATCAAGTTCTGATGCGCCTATTAATGCAAGGGAACCCTTGAGTGACCAGGACCTCTGAATTAGGCGGCAGTTCCATGGTTCCCACAGGGACCCGCATGAATAAATGCAGCGCAGATGCAACAAAATAATTCACACACATCACTCTCACGAAATTCAAGGTTAGTGGAGTGATGGCCTTACCCCGGTCCCATCATACAGACAATGGTAACGTTATATGAAATCTCTTTAATGGACATTTAATGACACGTAACATACATAAATGTGTAACATCGCTGTAAGACGTATAGATTTTCTCTGCATATAAAAATAATAATCAATTAAATAATTCACCATCAGCTTTAATTAGCTGTTTCTGTTTGTTGGAACTAACCCAGGAATTATGCGCAGGGAGTCTAGCCCTTGTTTTGGCAACAAAAAAAAACTATAAAAAAATAGCTTTCTACTTATTACATATTTAACCCATCTAAAGAGGTTTCCAGGATGAGAAACATCTGCTGTACACACAATACCAGGCTCCTGCCCAGGCTATGGCTTTAGAGAGGTCTGGGCCTTGGCCAATATCTCTCTCTCAATCTTGGGATAGGTCGGATGATCTTTCAGAACCTGCAAGAGAAAAGATACAAAGCAAATTATTCACCGTATAAATACAGAAAAGGAAGCTGCGTGCCCTGCTTAATGAAGACTCACCTTATGGCAGATATCGATGGCATCAACATATTTCTTGTCTTTTAAATAATTAAAGGCGAGTCTGAAGCCTGGAGATACAAACACAAAACATGGAACACAGTCATTACGAGATCAGATTATTTACTCAAAAGTTTCTTTTTTTTTTTAAACCAGAAATTTGTAGAGCAGGCACTCAAAAAGGCAATCTTCCACCAGGCGGTAAAATATTTATTATGTCAGATCAGCATAGCCTTATGCGTTTCCTGCTACATACACACACTTAGTCATAGGCTTAGGGAGTTATTATAACTTTGTTGGACTACTATTGTTGGTCAATTTCTTTTTTTTTAACCAAAACAGACAAATTAATAAACTCTGTCAGGCTGTTAAATACTGGTGAAAACAAGTTGACTGCTGCTTTTGGATTCTGAATCCAGTAATTCGGCATCTATCAATGTGGCAACTGGGCAGCAGTGGGTTAACTGATAGGGGCTCACCATGAAATATATAGAAATCCTAAATGCCCCATGGCAGCAGGTTGGCCAACAAGGGGCAGATTTCTCTGGACACACCGAGGGAGCAGCTACTCACCGACGGCTGGGTTGGATTGGTTGCTGTAATCCCATGCAAGCCTGTAATTGGCAGCAGCGTCCTTGTACGATTGCTCATTCTCCATAATGAATCCCAGGTATTCGTAGGCTTTATAGCAAGACTGAAATTATTACAAAGTGATATTAGTACTGATGTAACAGAACAAACTGCTCTGCTTAAGGCAAGTTAGTCAAATTGTTGCCCCACATGAGTTGGGTGATTAGGATATTTTGGATGATACATGTTACTCCCCTTTATTTAGAACTTACTTCCAGGCCTTACCTTTCTGTACTTCGTACCCCACCACCTTTCTGAGTGTTGAGCAGGTTACTGAATGGATATTAAATGGAAGTTTTATGGGAAGCTAGCTGTACTATGTAACACTGGACCAGGCACACAGAAGAAAGAAGGACAAACCTAAAGACTCCCAGCATGAAATGATAAATTCTCACCACCGCACTCCTGTATATTCACTCCTCTGCTTCCAGTGGTGCTGGTTCTCCGTGGACCAGGCAAGGTCCAAACTGTAAGAAGACGTGAAAATACGGATCCGCACACACTATATCTTCAAGCAGATGGGGATTCCCCCAGGTTTATTGTACCACCAACAAGATCAACGTTTCGGGGGGGTTTACCCACCCTTCATCAGGATAATCACAAATGTGCAAAAACCACCTTTAAACACAAAGCCCCTCCTTGTTTTCCCATAACACCACAGTCTGAAGTGTAATTAACCCTTTAGTGTCCATTCTCCTTTTTTAGTCCATTTTTAAGTAGACAACTTTTCTTCTTGGGGTGTTCAGTCCGTACCAAAGTCCCTCAGGTAACGGACTCTTGTATTACATATCAATGTGCAACTATTAAGAAACAACATTAAATGTATCAAACAAGCGTTTAATATATTAATTGATTAAACTACTCACAGCCAGTGGGGTCATAACTTTAACCTTACTTTTCTATGTCTTCCCACCAGCTTTTCTTATCGGAAAAAAGACGAAAATACAATTAGAAACATATTCACAGAAAACATGTGAGGCTAAAATTTTCATTTAGTCCTTTTGGCCATAGGTTTTTTAGTTTCCAAATCCAAAAGGATCAATCCTAACCACCTCCAGAACCTGCCATCTCAGTTGCGAAACGCTGTGGCCTTGTTCAAAGTAATGCTTGGCCAAAAGAGTTTCTTTTTTAAACTTATCTTTTTCTTTGTCACTTTTGTGGGCTATTTTACTGTCTTCTTTGGTCTCAGGTTTGAAATTGCGTATTACGCTTTTATGTTCATTTAGCCTGATCCTGACTGTCCTGGATGTCTGGCCTACATAACCAAATCCACACGGACATTTTAGCAAATAAATCACTGCTTCCGTCTCACACGTTGCGAAATGTCTTAATTTTATGTCATAACCTTGACTAGGATGTTTGCATATTTCACCTCTGATAACACCATTACAATTTCCACAGTTATAACAAGGGTACGTGCCAGTTTTATTATATTTCACTTTATGAGCTTGATTTTTCCTAAAATCAGTCCTAGTGATACCATTAGAAATGTTTTTACCTTTTTTGTAACAAAACATTGGTTTCTCCACAAATAGTTTCCCATACGTTTTGTCATTTTGTAGAATTGGCCAGTGTCGCAGTATGACTTTTTTAACAAATGCTGAGTGGGGACCATATGTGGTTACACACACCAAATTTTGTTTTTTTATTGTTTTACTTTTTTCTTTCAGTAAATCCTTCCTCTCTATTTTAAGTACTTCTCTGCTGATTTTTTGCAATTCTCTTCTATCATAGCCCCTTTCACTAAATTTCCAATTAGTTCCTCAGCTTGGTTAGTATATAACTCATCTGTCGCTGTTATCCTTCTTGCCCTTATAAATTGACTTTTTGGGAGTCCTTTGGTGACCCCTGCTGGATGAAAACTATCCCTACGTAAAAGATTATTTCTGTCAGTGGGCTTTTTGTATAAGTCAGTGATAAAACCATTTTCCGTAAGTGTTACTTGTACATCCAGGTAATTGACTGTTTGTGGACCAATGTTCATGGTAAATTGAATGGTATCATGGACGGAATTTAAGTATCCAAAGAACTCATGTAGGAGCTCCTCAGTTCCTGTCCATACCAGGAACATATCATCCACATACCTGCGCCATACTGCTATGTACTGTGTGTATGCAGGGTGATTTAATATATACATATGCTCAAATAAATGCATGTAAATGTTAGCATAGGCAGGTGCCATGTTAGCTCCCATACTTGTCCCTTGTATCTGCAGATAAAAGTCAGAGTTAAAGCGGAAGTAATTTCTTTTCAAAATGTAATCCAGACATTCACACAAGAAGTTAACTTCATGCCCTGGCAATTTTTCTTTAGACAAATACTCCCTGCAGCACTCTATACCCTCATCGTGCCTTATTGAGGTGTATAGATCTTTCACATCAATAGTGCATACAATTGCAGGTTTGGCCGATATTTTGGTATTATTTATAACATTCAGGAATTCTGTTGTATCCTTTAAGCATGTGTCAAGTTTGGGAAGTATTTCTTGTAAAAATGTATCAACATAAATTGCCAAGGGCTGGAGTAGCGAGTCAATGCCAGAAACAATAGGCCTCCCTGGGGGGTTTATCAGAGTTTTGTGAACCTTTGGTAACAGGTAGAATACAGGTATTCTAGGGTTATCTTTCGTCAGGAGGCCTTCTATCTCGGGTGTAATGCTTCCCCCTAGGCATGCTTCATTAAGAAAAACCTTTAGGTCCGTCTTAAGCCTTTCAGTGGGGTCACCTTTAAGTTTTTGATAATGACTGGTATTAGATAATTGTCGTTCGACCTCCTTTAGATAATCCTCAGTATTCTGTATTACTATACTGCCCCCTTTATCTGCTTTCTTTATGATAATGCTACCAACATTTTGTAAGTGCAGTAACGCTTCTCTCTCATTAGGGGTAAGGTTGTTATTTTTGGGAGTAATATGCGCATTCAGATTTTTTTCTATGTCGCTATATACCATGTTACCAAATGTTTCAATAGATGCATTGTTTACCAACGGGTTATATGTGCTGTGCCCTTTCAGTTTATTGTGCACCAATTCCTTTTTATTCCGATAAGAAAAGCTGGTGGGAAGACATAGAAAAGTAAGGTTAAAGTTATGACCCCACTGGCTGTGAGTAGTTTAATCAATTAATATATTAAACGCTTGTTTGATACATTTAATGTTGTTTCTTAATAGTTGCACATTGATATGTAATACAAGAGTCCGTTACCTGAGGGACTTTGGTACGGACTGAACACCCCAAGAAGAAAAGTTGTCTACTTAAAAATGGACTAAAAAAGGAGAATGGACACTAAAGGGTTAATTACACTTCAGACTGTGGTGTTATGGGAAAACAAGGAGGGGCTTTGTGTTTAAAGGTGGTTTTTGCACATTTGTGATTATCCTGATGAAGGGTGGGTAAACCCCCCCGAAACGTTGATCTTGTTGGTGGTACAATAAACCTGGGGGAATCCCCATCTGCTTGAAGATATAGTGTGTGCGGATCCGTATTTTCACGTCTTCCCAGCATGAAATGACACTGTGACTCCCAGCAGATAATAATATTGTGACCACAGCCACTCCCAGCATTGGACAGCAGTGATGTGCGGCAGAAGCTCATGGGACCCATTGGTTTACCTACAGGTTGGGTGGGTTCAGGTCAACTGCCGCACAAAGTTTGCAGCCTCCTAGTGCCCCACTTCCGCCTTATATACTCGCAGCGGGTGCAGGTATATAAATAGGAGCTTGCGGCAGGTGAGGGTCGGGTGCAGGAGGTTCTTGGGGGGTCGGGTTAGGGTAGAGGTTTTCTTGACCTGCACATCACTTCTGGATATCACTTTGATTCCAATCACAGAATGACACCGTAACCCCTTTTATAGTAAGCTGGTTATGGAATGGAGCTCCTTTACTAAACATAAGGCTATCATCAGTGGCATAACTAGAGTGAGCCAGGCGGCCCTGCAAAAACTCTAGGCATAGAGGCGGGGCAGACAATTACTTTCACTTTCCATTCAGCACTTCCTACATGTCACTGCTCTCCCCACATTCCCAATTTCCTCACCATTTAAATGTGTAGCCAGGACATGGGGATGGACATCAGGTCCCCCATTCTGGTGCACAAACAAGATTCTGAGATGATACAAGGCTTTTCTTAAAGGGCATCAATCATAACTAAAATCATTTACTAAGTAAATACACTATGTGAAAGCTCAAGAAATCCAATTTTTAAAACAGTTAGAATTGTTTGTATAATGTAAATGATCAGCTCACTATTTCTTCTGCAAGATCTCCCCTATCTCCACTGCAGTTCTAGCTGAGGCAGCCATCTTGGATTTCACTGGCTCCTCCTACCTATATCTTTCCAGCCAACTGCAGCTCTGAAATCTCGCACATGCTCAGTTGAAATTCCTTGTTGCTTATCAACCCTTCTAAGCTATTTTCAAATCAGCCAAACCTGTGTGTTAGCTGCTGTACAGTAGTGCTGCCCCCTGCTGGAAGTTAGTGTGTGCCCTTCATTTGCATAATAACATCACCAGCAGGGGACAAGATAGGGAAATCTCCTGATACTTCTAGTGGAGGAGTTTACTAAAACAAGGCATTCTGGGTAGAATACTCAAAGCAGTGTTACAATCTGAGCATGCTCCTGAAATTTGCATATTATAGTCTCTGTTATAGTCTCAGTATGGCCTCCCTCAGTGAAAGAACCCATTTGACAAAGTAAGGGATTTTTTAAAACCTGCAGTTTTTTCCCAAAAAACTATATATGTAGTTTGATTAAATGTGTTTATGTTGTACTGGTCAGATTGTTTTTGGCTGTGATAGGTGCCCTTTAATAACAGTGTCCACAAAATGGCTCCTGAATGCTTGCTGTAATTATGAATTCCCAGACTGAAGGAAACAAGATTCAAATAATTTATACAGTGTAATTACAGTTCATTTTGCTTGACTAATGTGATAAAATAGGATTTGGAATCTTTTTTTTTGGGTGACGGGTCCCCTTTAATGCTAGAAAAGAAAAACAAATGGGAACACTAGACAAGCCAAGTAGATGTTTATGTTACATTTATACATTTGTCTCTTCATTACAGTAGTTATCGTTCTTCCCTACCTTGTTGTACAGTAAGCAACGCTTCAGTAACTCTGTCGCTATATCATATTTCCCTAACTTGATGTATATGTCTGCAAGAAGCAGCCAACTCTTTTCCAGGTCTTCTGCGTCCGCTAGGGACCAGGGCACCTTAGACAGTCGCTTGAGCTGGTTCCTTGCTCGGGGTGTTTGTCTCAGAATCATGTAGGCCTGGGCCACAGCCAGAATGGCACAAACATTATCCTTCTGCAAAGGGAAGGGACACAAAGAGATGAGCAGGTTGACTCTAACCATACATTATGCCATTTCTGCCTAATTGCATACACAGGTATTTTGTTTATAGAGTGCATCAATGGATTTGTGTTTAAATTGTTGACAGGTGGATAAAGAACCTTGCCAATAGCACAGTGGCTCACACCCAAGCTCTTGCCAATTGGAGGCCACACATTGGACACCCTTGAACATTCAACAGCTTTCTGATTGCACAGGTCACTGGATTATTTATCTTACTTTTCTTTATTCTGTTGAAATTTCTATTTCTCATTCAGTTCCAAACCCACCATTACACTAAAGGGGAAAATGAAAATGTATTATAAGCTTCCTCATACTGAAATAAGAATCTTTCTAAATACAATCAATCAAATATTCTGTACTGTTTCTGCAATAATCAAGTTTATCTTCACTATCTCTCTCTCAGCATCTGTTTCTCTTCATTCTGTCTTCATGCAGCAGTTGGGTGTCAGATATTCATTGACAGTTACATCAAATATTTATTATAGGGGGGCTCCTTTCCTGGCAGATGAATTAGAGCTCACACAAATAACTGATTCCAGTACAAACAAAATCTAAAAAAATAAATGCCTATTGCACAAATTCTGCATGTAGAGAGACATGATGTCTGGTGATTTAATAGAGTGAGCTCTAATACATCTTCTAGGCAAAAGGTGGCCCCCATTGGATAAAGTGGATCTAACTGTCAATGAATATCTGACACTCAACTGCTGCATAAAGAGAGAAGAGAGACAGATGCTGAGAGAGGAATAGTGAAGATGAACTTCATTATTTCAGAAATGGTACAGAATTTTTTTTTCCTATTTATTGTGTTTTTTCAACATATGCATACATTGTATCTTCATATACTTCTCTAAGGAGTAAGATCTAAAATAAACTATAAATCTAACCAAAAAAAAGGAAGGTACAGAATATTTAATTGATTGTATTTAGAGAGTTTCTTACTTCAGTATGATGAAGCTTATATTAAATTTTCATTTTCACGATAGTTCCCCTTTAATAAAATCAAGGCACATGGGGTGCATTCTCCCTTGGCATATATCAGCTGGTGGAAAACCGGCCTAATCTGCCATTGCCACCTCCAATTCACTTGAATGGGAAATGCCAGGGCCTATGAAGCTCAATATACACTATTAGACATGTGTTATCTTTAAGCCCCTCCCAAGAGAAGGGCAGCAGACTAGGTACCTCAGAAGTGGCCATTTCTGTAAATACACTCAATGCAGTTTCCACGTTTGCCTTATCTTTAGTGGCCATCAGACAATGGTTCTGTAACAGCACCAACTGGTTCCGACCATTCAGGGTTCGCGGATGGAACTCTTTCAGCAACTTCTCAGCTGTCCGGACACCAAGCATCTCAGACTCCCGCTTCTCTCCTAAAAGACTACAGGAAAGGGAATTAAACCTAACATTACAGTATAAAGAAATAAGATGAAAGGGATACTGTCATGGGAAAACATGTTTTTTTTTTTAAAACACATCAGTTAATAGTGCTGCTGCAGCAGAATTCTGCACTGAAATCCAATTCTCAAAAGAGCAGAACAGATTGTTTTATATTCAATTTTGAAATCTGACATGGGGCGCTAGACATATTGTCAATTTCCCAGCTGACTTGTGCCTGCACTTTAGGATGGAACTGCTTTCTGGCAGGCTGTTATTTCTCCTACTTAATGTAACTGAATCAGTCTCAGTGGGACTTGGCTTTTACTATTGAGTGCTTTTCTTAAGTCTACCAGGGAGCTGTTATCTTGTATTAGGGAGCTGTTATCTTGTATTAGGGAGCTGTTATCTGGTTACTTTCCCATTTTTCTGTTGTTAGGCTGCTGGGGGGGGGGTGGGTATCACTCCAACTTGGAGTAAAGAGTGACTAAAGGTTATCAGAGCACAAGTCACATGACTGGGGGCAGCTGGGAAACTGACAATATGTCTAGCCCCATGTCAGATTTCAAAATTGAATATAAAAAGATCTTTTTTCTCTTTTGAGAAATGGATTTCAGTGCAGAATTCTGCTGGAGCAGCACTATTAACTGATGCGTTTTGAAAAAAAACATGTTTTCCCATGACAGTATCCCTTTAATGATGATATAGGTGTTATCCTCTATTACCCGTCAGCCTCATCCAGGGCCTCAAACACTTCTCCCCCAACGATCTCGTTGTCAGGATTTAGACAGATCTGGATCATGTTGCTGATGGCATTCTGGCCCCATTCGCTGTCTTTGCGGGCTTTATTAAAATACTTCAGGCCATCATTAGGCTGCCCTAGGTACCTGGTATAAAAGAAAAAAAAGGTAAAGATAAACATTAGTGCAAAAAATGTCAGTTATGTGAAGGGATACAGACAGATGTCTAGAAAGCACAAGTCCAGCATTTGTTTAGATCATTCCCTTTGCACATACCAAATGTACAGACATAGTAATCAGCCATACATCCAAGTCTCACCCTAATCACACCTCCTGGTGTAAGTAGGAGAGCAAATAGACATTCTCTAAAAATCACACCCCAACTGGACTTCAGGCTGACCCCACAATATGGGAAATTCAGCTGCAGAGATTGGCATCAGAGTGGCACTCAACCTTGTCACATGCTTATTATTGTTAAAGGAAAACTATACCCCCAAAATGAACACTTAAGCAACAGATAGTTTATATCATATTAAGTGACATATTAAAGTATCTTACCAAAATGATTTATGATTAACCAATGGCACATACTACTAGAAAAGTATATTATTATGAAAATGGTTTATTTACATGAAGCAGGGTTTTACACATGAGTTGTTTTATGCAATATCTTTTTATAGAGACCTACATTGTTTGGGGGGTATAGTTTTCCTTTAAGAACCAAGCCTTATCCACTTAAAAGACAAGGAAAGTTAAACTAAAGAAGTAGCTAGAAATGTTGTACATTGTGTTTTGTGCTTCTGTACCAGCCCAAGGCAACCACATCCCTTTAGCAATAAAGATCTGTGTCTCCAAAGATGCCCCAGTAGCTCCCCATCTTCTTTTCTGCTGATTCACTGCACATGCTCTGTGCTGCTGTCACTTACTGAGCTTAGGGACCTACTCACAATATACAGTACACATAGAATAGAAATGTCACAATATAAGGCTGATTAGTAATTAATACAGATAATTACTACATGGCAGCACAGAAACCAGTGCAATTAGCATCAGAATTTAATAATCAGCAAACCTGTAGCATCAGCTTATATTACAGGGGAAGCTCATTTTCTGCTGGATAATTAGTGACGAGCACTAAGCTTAGCTTCTCAACAGACAATCAGAGCCCACTGAGCATGTGAGTGTCTCAGACACTTTCCAAGATGGTGACCCCCTGTGACAAGTTTGAAGTCCTGGATCATTGCTGCTATTGACAAGCTGAAACTTTAGCCTCGTGCAATAAGTTCACTATATAAAATATGCCATTTTTAGCCACATTCATTTTTAGGATTTAGCTCTCCTTTAACAACAAGCAGATGGTTACAGATCGGGCATTCCATTGATGGTAGTTGAAGTTTAACAACACCCACAGAGCAACAGATTGTACATTTAGATACCAAGGCTTGCAACTGACAAACAACAAGGATAAGTGAAGCCCGGCAGCAGCAGCATCTGGAGACAGTGAACTTACCAGCAGTAAAGCCCTTTGCAGTAATTGTATCCAGGCTCCAGAGTAGTCCGGGAAGAATTAGCTAAAGCCTTTTCAAAGAACATGGGAGCTTTTGATAGATTACCACTTCTTCTGAGCAGGTCAATTAATTTACTCAGGACGGCGAAGTTATCTGCAATGAAAAACTACTCAGGAAAAGCAAATCGCAGCAGAACGAAACCTTCTGCACATCGGAGGGAAAGGAAAACAGAGTTTCCTCTTTATTCCAAGATCTGTACTCAATGTTAGATTATTATTAACATGTATTGTTAGAGCGGCCAACAGTTACTGAGAATAAACCACATGGCTTTGTTTCCAATTTTATATGTATGTGTGTGTATAATGCTCTCCAAGCAGTAAGTAAGCAGTATAAAAATGACAGTATGAGGGTACATTGCTTTATATGTACTACAGGCATATACTTTCATTTAAATTCTAGCTGCCATATCGATTACCTCTCTTAAAGGGCATGTCATGGCAAAGAAATAAAAACTCATTTTTACTTTCTTTAATGAAAAATAAATTTATCTCCAATATACTTTAATTTACAAACTTTTGCAGTTTTTATAAGAAACCTGACTTTATGCAGTGAAATTCTCCCTTCATTTACTGCTGGGGATAGGAATTGTTAGATGGTCTCTAACTGCTCTGCAGGGAAACAATCATACTTATGAACAGCAGGGGGAGCCCCCGCCTTACTTCCCAGCCATGCAGAACTCAAGCAGCTTTGTTTGTTTCCCTGTAGAGCAGTCGGCGACTGTGCAGAGATTTGTTTTGGATTTTATTTTTGCCTTTACATCCCCTTTACTGTTTCCAACTCCAGCTGCAGGGACAAAGATCATGGAGCCAGATTTAAACAGATAAACTGGGATTCTATTTGGAGGATCATACACAACGGTAGCAGGGTAGTGGTGTGCAGGGTCAAATGAGTATAGAAGTAACAGAAAGAAAAAAGTTTGACCCATATATTTGCATCCCCCACTGTAACAGTCAAAGGTTCCCACCATATGAAACACAAGTAAAACTTAACCTTTAATGATAAATAATAATAAAATGATCTGTCCGAAATCACCCGCTGACTCACACACTTAACCGCGTATTACCAACATTAACTTAATACACGGCACCTCAAGCACAGAAGACAGGGTGAGAATAGCTCCATCTCTATTCCGGTTTTACTCCAGCACCTTAACTCCATATTCCTGTAACTTTTGCCAATCCCTAATACCGATAACCCGATACAACCTGATAACCCAGAATAGAGGATATGAAGTTATGGACTGAGATCAGTCACCTATTAATGGTATATTTCTCTAAAATCCGTCTATAAGCTGTGACCTTGAGTCGACTCAGCTTACTCTCCTAATGTTATTTTAACTTTGGTAATTTCTGGACAGATCATTTTATTAATACACAAGATTTTGGGGTGATGCAAAATTTATCTTAATAACAGTGTCCACAAAATGGCTCCTGCCTGCTTGCTGTGATTGTGTAATTCTAAGACTGAAGGAAACACAATTTAAATAAATACATATAGTGTAAGTAAAGTTTATTTTGCTCCGCTAACATGATAAAGAATTTGGAATTATTTCTTAGGGTGACAGGTCCCCTTTATAGGGGAACTCCAGAAAAACATAACTTCAGCTTTTTGAAAAGTAAATATAATTTCAAGCAACTTTGCAATATACATCAATTAAAAAATATGCAGACTTGTCATGATTTTTAATGGTTTCTGACAGTTCCCTAAGCCTAGCCCCCTGCTCTCCTGCTGATATGTCTGACTACTTTGCTGAGCTGGCTGACTACTGTTACTTTGTATCAACAGCCAACTGTCCTTAGCCTGCATCCTCCAAACCCCACAATTCCCTGCACATGTGATTTCAATAAGGCAAGGAACATCACAGTGCAATGCATTGTGGGTTATGTAGTTCCTGCATGCTGTGGAGAAGTTTTTACAGTTTGTTAAACAGCTGGATTGCAGCATAGACAATTGCATTTGTTCATACATTTTGAAGAAACAGGTAACTGTGATGAGTATAATAGGGGTTTCTGTGTTATGTGGCCTCTTTATTAAATTTTGGGTTGGAACCCGGAGTTCCCCTTTAATAAGCCCACATAAAAGCTCCTGTTCTCACCTGGGTTTTCTTCCAGAATCTGATCGAAAAGCTCAATAGACTTTGTATAATCCTGTTTCCGAAACATCACGTCTGCCATCATCTATCAAAACATCAGATATAAGTATTTGTCTAAGTGGAAAGTGTGTAGAGTCTTTGGAACAAACGTCATGTAGTAAAGTTACAAGCCGTAGAGAGGCTAGCGCCTGACCTGCACCAATATGCTGCCCAAAAAAGTCCTGTTTGCCCTGCCTGTTGCCAAAAAGCAGATTAGCACAGCAGGGTTGGTGCTCAATCTAGTTGGAAGCAAGGGAGGGAAATGTTGTGACTTTTGGTCACAAAACAAGGAAGTAAAAAAATGTTTCCCTTCCCACCCCTAATTTGCATATGCAAATTAGGATTCGGTTCGGTCTAATATTTCGCAGAGGATTCAGGGGTCAGGCCGAATCCAAAATAGTGGATTCGATGCATCCCTAGTTTTCAATTACCTGTCACCTTGCTAATCTATTAGCCCATAAAGTTTAAAAACACCAATTTAAAGGAAACTAAATAAAAAATAAATAAACATCCCTAATACTCAGAGGCGTCCACAAAAATTTTTCCAGGGGGGGCATGAGGGAATGCGTTTTAGGACAAAGCCAGAGGAATGCGACATAGCAAGCTTTGTTACTCACCCATCCTCAAAGGCAGGCGTCACACCTCGCTCCTCCCTCCTCTGCCATCAGCTTTTACTCCTGACTCCTCCCTCGTCAGCCATCCGTCCTGGGTCCTCACTTGTCCCTCCTCAGCCGTCAGCTTTTGCTCCTCGCTCCTCAAGGTGAACATATTCAGCCCTGCGCCCTGATTATAGTTACTTGTTCTTGGTGCTTTTTTTTTTCTTTAACCTTCCGTGTTTATTTCATGTGATGCCATTTCTTTTAGCCAATAGGCATTCCTGAGGAGTGAGAAGCAAGAGCTGATTGCTGAGGAGGGAGAAGCGAGGACCGAGGACAGATGGCTGAGGAGGGAGGAGTAAGAGCTGACAGCTGAGGAGGGAGGTGTGAGGAGCAAAAACTGACGGCTGAGGAGGGAGAAGCCAGGACCCAGGACGGATGGCTGAGGAGTGAGGAATAAGAGCTGACGGCTGAGGAGGGAGGAGCAAAAGCTGACAGCTGAGGAGGAAGAAGCGAGGACCCAGGACAGATGGCTGAGGAGGGAGGAGCGAGGACCCAAGATGGAGGTGTGACGTCTGTCTTTGACTAGGGGTGAGTGAAAAAGCAGGCGATGGTGCATTCCTCTGGTATAGGAGATTGCATACAGGACAGCAATTTTGCCTGAAGATGTCCTAAAAAGCGAACCCAGGGTCTCCCCCACTCACTCCTTCTCCTTCCTCTCTCTGCTTCACTCAATGAAGGCGAATCCAGGGGGGGTGGGAGTGCTCCCGCATCCAGGGGGGGGGGGGTGAGAGTGCCCATCTTGCCCCTATGTGTGTACGGAAGCCCATGCTAATACTACTGTTTGTATTATAGAAGGCTGCGGAGCTTCTACGTTACAAAGGTGTATAAAAAGTGCACAGAATACACCATCATTTATATTCCAGCTGTGTCTGCTAATTTAGATATTCTGCATAATGACATGGCAGCTTCTGCACAGAATAATTTCTTATACAGAAAATAAAATGACCTGCCCATCTGTTAGTCTTCTCTCATAAGCCACATAACAGTTTTGCATTTTGTATACTACATTAATGTCGGGTATGTACTGTATATTCAGCACTTGCAATAATACTGTTGCTATGGAAGAACACACATAGAAAGCCTGACAGTAAGAGACGTTACCATTGCTGCTTCCTCTTTAAAACTGTGATTCTCAAGCAAGGCACTGCATTGGTTTTCACAGGAATCCAAATCGCCCATCATGAGGTAGAGACGTGACAATTGCAGCTTCACCTGCAGAAGCAACAGGGGGCCAAACACATTGGAGTTATGCACAGTGAAGGTGCAGCGTGATTTAAAGTGATACTGACATTACTATACCAATGGCAGCACTGAAATTCTCACCTACAAAATACTCACAAGATCTCTAGTTAGTGTTTTTGTAATTGTTTTACATTTTTTCTATCAAATGACACTATTAATCAATTTAAAGGAGAATGAAAGCTTCAATCCAAGGGGGATGCCAAATTTTAGGGCACCCCCAAAGATGGTATTCACTTACCTGATGCCCCTGGCCGTTGCTCTTATTAACAGAAAAACTGCACCAGCCCAGGGCACTTGAGAGCAAGCAATCATCTCCTTTCCTTCTTTCTCCTTGTGTACGGCATGCACAGTAGGTTTAAAAGTCAGACTTTAAAAAAAAAACCCCGATTTTTGGCTCTACTCCATATGGGTTGGCCACAGGGTTCTGAAGAAAGAAAAAGGGAGGAAGAGGATTGCTCACTCGCAATTACCCTGGGCTGGTGAGGTTTTCTGCTAACAGGAGCACCGACCCGGGGTATCGGGTAAGTCATGACAATCCTTGGGGGGGGGGGGTGCCCTAACATGAATCACAACTTTCCTTCTCCTTTAAAGGAGAACTAAAGCTTAAATAAATGAAGTAGCTAGAAATTGTGTACATTGTGTTTTGTGCTTCTGTACCAGCCCAAGGCAACCACAGCCCTTTAGCAGTAAAGATCTGTGTCTCCAAAGATGCCCCAGTAGCTCCCCATCTTCTTTTCTGCTGATTCACTGCACATGCTCTGTGCTGCTGTCACTTACTGAGCTTAGGGAGCCACTCACAATATACAGAACACATAGAATAGAAATGTCACAATATAAGGCTGATTAGTAATTAATACACATAATTACTACATGGCAGCACAGAAACCAGTGCAATTAGCATCAGAATTTAATAATCAGCAAACCTGTAGCATCAGCTTATATTACAGGGGAAGCTCATTTTCTGCTGGATAATTAGCTTAGCTTCTCAACAGCCAATCAGAGCCCACTGAGCATGTGAGTGTCACAGACACTTTCCAAGATGGTGACCCCCTGTGACAAGTTTGAAGTCCTGGATCATTGCTGCTATTGACAAGCTGAAACTTTAGCCTCGTGCAATAAGTTCAGTATATAAAATATGTCATTTTTAGCCACATTCATTTAAGGGTTTAGTTCTCCTTTAAGGAACAATGACTTAAGTCCATTATGAAATTGATCCTACCCAGTATGATACTGTTGCACGCACTTGCATGACAATTCTGCTAAACACTCACTTTGCTATCCTGAGAATAAACCATGGCTTCTTTATAGTAGTTCACAGCTTGCTCATAGTCCCTTTGATCCACATAATGTTCTGCCAGTTGCACACAGATTTCCGAGGTCGCCTGCTTTTGTGCCGGAGCCATTTCTGGCTGTTCCATGGGCACCCGCTTCAGAATGCGTTGCTGCAGCTCTAAAGCCTGGAAAAATATATTTTGTGTTAGGTGTATCCAAAATTATTTTGAAAACTGTATTTAATTTGATTGTTAACGAGCAGGGCAAAAAAAACATTTTAATGTTCCATATTTAACATTTATGTTTTGTAGAAAAAAAAAACTGCATTAATGAATCCTCCAGATTTCCATTTGATGCCTATTGTGTCTATTTATCGAGAAATGAGACACTTGGTGTGACAGGAATGATAGAAATGGGAAGGGAAGCGTCAGAAGATGCTACTAGCTTCTGTAAATTAAGCTGTCCCTTTTCGAGAAGCAAACGTGTGGATTTTTGTTAGCATCCCCCTATGACATGATCATGCTGCTACTAGGCAGATAAGATGGTCATCTATATATCTGGTACAGGTATAAGATCTGTTATCTGGAAACCCCTTATCTAGAACGCTCCAAATTACAGAAAGACCAGCTCCCTTAGAGCAAATTTTAAGCAAATAATTCAAATTTTTAAAAACGATTTCCTTTTTCTCTGTAATAATAAAACAGTCGCTTCTACTTGATCCCAACTAAGATATAATTAATCCGTATTGGAAGCAAAACCAGCCTATTGGGTTTAATTAATGTTTATATGATTTTTAGCAGGTGATCCAAATTATGGAAAGACCCCTTATCGGGAATAACCCAGAATTCTGGATAACAGATCTTATACCTGTACAGGAATCCTGAACTTACCTTGTTTAAAATGTCAGCTGACTCTTCTTTTTTGTAGTTCTGATATGTTGTTCCCAGAAGTCCCAGACATTTGGCATCAGTCACCATAGAAGTCAGGTCACTGACTAAAAAGACAGAACAACATTTGTGTTTGATCATGTGCATTTTAGGGATGTTCAGAAAAACCAACCTCGCCTCTGATATTGTTATACTGTAAATACAGGTTGGATACTGGCAGGGAAGGGGTTGAATAACTCTGCCAGCCTAAGGGGAGTGGGGAAAAAGTCCATGTGGTTAAGAGGCAGGGTATAATGGTTTCTTTTCAATCTGAGCAATCATTTACATCTATGCAAAAACATAATGTCACGGTCGGCACCCTACACCAGAACAGATACCAAGCACCCTGGTCTCGGCTCGACTTCACCAGTTAAGTGACCGCCTTTGGCCTCGGGAGGAGCCCTTGGCGTACTCAGATACCACCTGGACTTAACAAGAGGTGCAAGGCATAAGTTCTGGCAGGCAATGGGGCACAACTGTTTTACAAGGATGCTGGAAGATAGGAAGCCACTAGGAACAGGCAGGCTGGGCCAGCACAAGCAGTTAGAATAGTCAGACAGGCCAGAGTCAGGATTAGAGATCGTAGAATAGTCGAAGAACAGGCAAGGTTTCAGGATTGGAGAGATCAGAATAGTCACAAACAGGCAGGATCAGGATTGGAGAGTTCAGAGTAGTATTTCAGGCAGGCAAGGGTCAAAACACAATAGATCAGTCAAAAGAAGTATATTACAACACCCAGGAACAAATCAAATTGAACCTAACAACGGGCAATTACCTGAAAGCCAAATTCCCCTTTTATACATTTGAATCTCGCGCCAATTGCGCGCTGGCGTCATCACGCCAGCGCGACTGCGCCTTTAAATAATGCGCGCGCGCCCTAGAGGAACCGGCATAGGAAAAAGGCAGCACAGCGGGCGTCCACGCCGAGGACGCGGCGTGGACCCCGCTGCCGCTAGACCACCAGGGTAAGTTCCTTACACATAAATAGATACATATTTTTAGCAGTTTAGTGTTTGTGCATCTTTTTTTAACATAAGTCCAACTCAATGAGCTCCATTGTTTCCATTTAAAAGAAATGTAAAGTATCGAAACAAATGAAGAGCGATGAGAGGGAAGAGGAAAGTCCTGTGATATTCAGCTGAAAATTAAGTTAGTGATGCGGTGAGCGCTCACCACTTATGTCCATGAAGAAGCCGATATAGTCGGCGAAACGCGTTGGGTGGCATAGGTGGACGGTGGGCAGCTTAGCTACTACCCTGTCCCTATGTAGATAGGCAGGTTTGGCTTACGTTGGCACAAATGGAAGGGTGGGAGTGGGTCGCACTGCACTGAGGTCTGTTCAGAATTTAACTCTTTGAGAGGTGCTATTAACTTTAAACTTGGCACCACCGTTCCACCACATGCAGTTTTTAATTGTTTGTTTTTTGAGGACACAGGTCCAGCACTGCAGACTGTTGGTCATAGCAGTGAGTGTGTGGTTAATGATGAGCGTTCCTCTTTTTAGTGTTACTTTATTAAAGGTTATGTTTTAACCGTTAGATACTTTGTACATGTGTCACACTGGACTAGTTTGCTTTGAAGTGTGTGGTTGAAACTGAAAGTCACAAGTATCCATTTCACTTCAACATCTTCTTGTCTTTGGTTATATATATACAAACTTGCAGTGTGTAGACATGTAATAATCAAGATAACAGCTCGAACTTTAAGTGCAATTGCACAAGTGGTCATAAAAGGATTCTAAACAATTTTACATTAAGGGTCTGACCACACAGGCAGATTCGGGGAGATTAGTCGCCTGACGACAAGTCTCCTCTTCTTCGCAGCGACTAATTTCCCCGATCTGCCTTCCCTCGGCTAAAATGTAAATCGCTGTAAGACTGTAAGATGAAAAGGAGAGGCCTGAATAGAAAGACGAGTAATAAAAAAGTAGCTGTAATAAAACATTTGTAGCCTTACAGAGCATTTGTTTTTAGATGGGGTCAGTGACCCCATTTGAAAGCTGGAACGAGTCAGAAGAATACGGCAAATAATTTGAAATATGAATAGGAGAGGGTCTGTATAGAAAGACAAGTAATAAAAAGTAGTAATTACAATAAAAGTGTAACGTTACAGTGCTTTTGACTTTAGATGGGGTCAGTGAATGCTGGAAAGAGTCCGAAGAAAAAGGCAAATAATTAAAAAAACTATCAAAAATAAATAATGAAGACCAACTGAAAACATTCTATAACATACTAAAAGTTAACTAACAGGTGAACCACCCCTTTAATGGGCTTAATAAAATAGCACTACAAAATGCTTGTATTTGGCAGGAGAAATGGAAACATTTAGCTTCCCAGAGCACAAAACACCTGTAATGCCAATCAAATCCAATAATATCGAGTCCTATGTCCCAGTGTCTCTAAAGCTGGTCATAGATGCAAAGATCCGATCGTAGGAATCATCGTACGATCGGAATTTCCCATCTCCCGACCCGCCACTAACCATTCAGATCAAAGTCTTACCAGTCAGATTAGTTAAAGAACAGATCAGCAATGTTCTGCCCCTGACAGCAATCGTACGATATCTATGTCCAACCAAAGCTAGTGACAGTCTCCCACTGAAAATCGTACGACCGGCAATACACGCAGAGATATTATCGGCAGCCGACAGAAATTTTCTAACCTGTCCGATCGACCAAACGACCGATCTCCGCCGGACGAAAAATGTCGGGACTCTCCACACACGTTCCGAAAATCGTACGAATCCTCGATTCGTCCGATCAGATCTTTGCGTCTATGGCCAGCTTAAGGGTCAGGGCACACAGGCAGATTCGGGGAGATTAGTCGCCCGGCAACAAATCTCCTCATCTTTGGGGCGACTAATCTCCCCGAACTGCCTCCCCTGCCTTCCCGCCAGCTAAAATGTAAATCGTTGGGGGATGGCAATTGTCGCAATTTGTTTTTCAAAGTCGCCCGAAGTTTCTCCCTGAATCCTAAGATTACAGCAGCTAAACAATTGCTGTTTCTGCGCATGGGAATGGCTGCTCTAGAACACAAGGAAGAAAAATTACCTGGCTCGTGTGCTAGCGCCTGTTTAAGAACGGCTTCAGCTTTGCTATATTGCTTCAATTTAATCAGGAGTTCGGCAAGGTCACAGCATAGGAAATCCTGTCCGCTGATCTTCTGAGCGGCTTCATAGTAATTGACTGCCTATTGACGAATGACAGGTCATTGGAAAAAATGACTGATATGGTTTTCTATGTTATAAATGGTAAAATAGTAGTAGTACAGTATTTAAAAAAATCCATCTTTGATAAGCACCTGTCCAACAGGAACGAATTGGAACGAGCCCCTGGGCATCAGTTGTACTTATGCTTCGTTTCTTTGTTCTAGGGATGCACAGAATCCAGGATTCCGGGTTCGGGATTCGGCCTTTTTCAGCAGGATTCAGATTCAGCCGAATCCTTCTGCCCGGCCGAACTGAATCCGAATTTGCATATGCAAATTAGGGGCGTGGAAGGAAATCGCGTGACTTTTTGACACAAAAAAAGGAAGTAAAAAATGTTTTCCCCTTCCCACCCCTAATTAGCATATGCACTAGGGGCCGAACCCCTGAATCCTTCTAGGAAGATTCTACCGAATCCAAAATAGTGGATTCGGTGCATCCCTACTTTGTTCTGATATGGCCCAGTGTTTTCAGTTTTTTTTTTAAATCCTTGACTTTTCTTAGATATTAAAGCGGTATAAGGCCTGTCCAAGTGGAGGCCTCTGGTCCAGATGTGGCCCCGCAAGAGATTATAATGGCCCCCAGGCACGCTCACAATATCCACAGGCCTCTTTGCATGACACTGTTTTATAATAATCGGGTGAAACAGTGAATAATTGGCCCAAAATGTGGACACCTAGGGGGTTAATGGGGTCAAAGTCGAATGGTTTCTCATTTAAGAAAAAACTTGAATGGAAAAAACCTGAATCAGCAAGTTAGGGGTTAACAATCCAAAAACTTGAATGGATCACGTTTTCAGTGAAAAAACATTGAATCGCTCAAATTGAATTGAGTTTTCAGGCAAAACCCACCGAAAAAGAACATTATGAAAGCTATCAAGGAACCTCTGCCATTGACTCCTACATGACCTCGACAGGTTTTTAAATGGTGTATTTTTGGATTCAAGCTGTTTCCTGGGGTACAATAAATCTTGTAAAATTAGATTTTTTTTTAACCTGAAAAATTGTTTTTTAACTCAAAAATAACCTCAAACTCGAATTTTTCATGGAAAACACATCTCAAACTTTAATAAATCTGCCCCTAATATTAGTTATTTTAAGGTAGCTGCAAAACCTTTTTATACTGATGAGTTTTAATAAGAGCTTGTCCAATTCTGTTAGCAAGAGATGCATCCTGGGGATTCTTGTGCAGAGCTTCATTGTACACCTCCAGGGCCTTCTCTGGCTGAAATTAAACACAAAGGCCATTTTAGTCTTTTCATTATAATGTAGTGGATTTCTGATAAATTCCCCAGCATCTTTGTCATACACTGTGCAAAACTCAGTAGGATTTCAGTAAATACAGAGGGGCAGATTCGCTAAAGGGCGAAAATTCGCCATCGACAACGCTAATTTATTAAAATGCGAGGGTGCGTCCAGGGCGCCGAACGCTGGCAAATTTCCACTATCATTACTTCGTCAATCAAAGCGAAGATGCGCTATCGTTCAATTATGCCTAGCGCAACTTTGTTAGAGGCCTTCGCTCAGGCTAATTTGCATACAGCGAGAAATTATAAAGTAGAATGGACATATATGTTGCAGCAAATACATTACACTACACAAGTCCACGGAAACCTTATTAAAGACAATAGAGTTGTTATAATGCCCTACACATGAGCCCACTGTATAGTTTATGTTCCATATGTTAGAAACCGGGAACCCGTTTAACCAAAAACATTTTTACGGACTTTAGCAGGCTGAAATCACTGAAAAAAGACGCCAGCGTTTTTTGGGACTTTTTCAATTAAAACTTGAGGAAGATCTATGCACTCCAATGTACTTTGCCTGGTCTGAGCTGGTGAAGGCAAGTCTGGCGAAAGAGGTAACGTTCAGTAAAATCCGCATCTTCGTGAATTTGAGGAGTAACGTCCGTTCGCCAGAGTGAAAAATTTGCCTGGCGATAGAGTGTGAATGACCGATAGCGTCTGTCTCTTTCGCTAGCGAAGTTATGCCTGCGCCCATTAGTAAATTGGCAAAGTGCCTAAAAGTGGTAACGCCGGCGAATTTTCGCCAGCATTAGTCACTTCGCCCTTTAGTGAATCTGCCCCTGAGTGTTTGGAGGCAGGTGTATTAATAAAGAAACAGTGTTCTACCTCTTGAATGTTCATAAGGGCATCTCCCAGGAGTACACTGGTGTGGGGGCCAGGCTGCTGCTCGCAAAGCTCTCTGCAAGAAACACAGAACATGAGAAAAAAAAGATATGTGTGTAGCCATATTGATATATATTTTGTGGGTTTTTTTTCATTATTTTTATAATGCTACAATTTAAAGAGATTCTGTCATGGGAAACCGCGTTTTCTGCTACTCTGGCAGACTTCTGCACTGAAATCTGTTTTGAAATTTTTTATATTTAATTTTGAAATCTGACATGGGGCTAGCCATGTTGTTAGTTTCCCAGATGCCCTCAGCTATGTGACTTTTGCTCTGATAAACTCCTCCACCTTTACTGCTGCGCTGCAAGTTGGAGTGATATCACCCACTTCCACCCCCCAGCAGCCTTACAACAGAACAATGGGAATTTCACAAGATAACAGCACCCTGTTCTCTGGTAGATGCTAGAGAACAGTATTCAATAGTAAAAATCCAAGTCCCACTGCAACTCCTTCAGTAATATTGAGTTGTAGAAACAATAGCCTGTCTGAAAGCAGTTTCATCATGAAGTGCTGTCTATTTCTGAAAGCACAGGATCAGGCACAATGCACTGGCTTCTACACGCCAATATTACAGTTAGCAAAAATACACTTGTTGGTTCAGGAATAAAATTATGTATGGTAGAGTGAATTGTTTGCAATGGACATAGTGTAATTTAAAAATAAAAACAATACCATAAAAATCATGACAGAATCACTTTAAGACTCATCTGAAAAGCACTTTAGACCATTTTTTAGCCCATTCTCACTCTCACTCTATGGGTCACACAGGACAGCAATTGTACCCATGCTCAATGTTTTTAAATGTGATATTGTGAGTACAGACCCACAGGGGAACTGAAATCAATTTAATCCTGTACTGCCATGTAGAAGAAAGGCCAAAAACTCCACTGTACAACAATCGTAGATAAAAATGCCCATGTGTAAGCCCACTTAAGGCAATATTAAGGGGCAGATTTATGAAGGGTCGAAGTGAATTCTAGGGAATTTTCGAAGTAAAAAAATTTGAAATTCGAAGTAATGTTTTGGATACTTTGACCATCGAATAGGATACTACGACTTTGAATTTTACGAAGTAAAAATCATTCGAATATTCGACTATTCGATAATCGAAGTACTGTCTCTTTAAAAAAAACTTCAACTTCAATACTTCATCAAATTAAACCTGCCGAAGTGCTATGTTAGCCTATGGGGACCTTCAAGACACACACACACACACCTTCAACACACATCGAAGTAAAATTGTTTGATTTAATCGTTCAATCTAATGATTTTACTTTGATGGCCAAATTCGGTGAAAAATACTTTGACTTCGATATTCGAAGTCAAAGTCTTTCAATTTGATGGTGAATTTCAAAGTATTTTTTACTTCGAAATTCGACCCTTGATAAATCTGCCCCTAAGTGTGGTGATAAGGAGATGTAAATTAGGGATGCACCAAATCCACTTTTTTGGATTCGGCCAAACCCCAAATCCTTCACGAAGGATTTGCCCGAATACCGAACCGAACCCTAATTTGCATATGCAAATTAGGGGTGGGAAAACATTTTTTACTTCCTTGTTTTCTGACAAAAAGTCACGCAATTTCCCTCCCTGACCCTAATTTGCATATGCAAATTAGGATTCGGATTCGTTCGGGCGGGCAGAAGGATTCGACCGAATCCGAATCCTGCTGAAAAAGGCCGAATCCTGGCCGAATCCCGAACCGAATCCTGGATTCGGTGCATCCCTAATGTAAATTCAGGTAAATGTATTGATGCTGGACAAATTTGCACCTGGGCAATAGCCCATAGTTCCCAGTCAGTGCAATTAGCGTTTCGCAGAAGGAAGCAAAAATCTAATTGGTTGACATGGGTTTTCAATGTATTTAATAAATTACATAAAGACATATTATATATTAATTGATTTGTATTTGTGATGCACCAAATAAAGGATTCGGTTTGGGATTCGCCAGGATTCTGCCTTTTTCAGCGAGATTCGGATTCAGCTGAATCCTTGTGCCTGGCCAAACCGAATCCGAATCTTAATTTACATACGCAACTTAGGGATGGAAGGGAACTCACATGACTTTTTGTCACAAAACAAGGAAGTAAAAAAAAAAATTTTCCCCACTTTTTTCCTTTCCTGACCCTAATTTGCATATGCAAATCAGGACTCGGCTCGGTATTTGGACGAATCTTTCACGAACAATTCGGCCGAATCCCACATAGTGGATTCAATGCATCCCTAATTTGTGACAAACAAGAGGTAACTGTACTTTTGTACTACTGTTATTCCTGACTATGAAGCAGTTTCTGCCTTGCAGTGCTCTTAAACATTTTCTTATCACCTCCACATTGCTCCATGCTCCAAGCAAAGAAGAATAGATCAGATAAAGATGAACAGTGTCTGAAATGACTGGGGTGGATCTATACCAAACTGTCCAAAGGGACATGCTTCACAAGCATGTAAAAGTCTTACCGATAGCAACCAATGTACAACTTCTTATCCTTTCTATTGTTGAGATAAATCTGAGCCATCTTTTGTTTGACTTCGGTGTAATATGGTTGGTTGGGAGTGATGTCTCTCAACACGTTCAGTGCCATTTCCACATCCCCTTTAGCAACGGCCATGTCTGCATTAGCCACAACAATTCGAATCTCTTCTGGCGTCCCTCCAAATTCATTGATTGCATCTTGAATTATCTTGGTAGCTTCATGCTGAAAGAACAAGGCAGAGAATATGTCTCTAAGGCTAAAGAACATCCGCACTCTTCAATCTATTCTATAGAAGCTGCTTTTTTACTGTAATATGTCAGAGATGTATTACCTGCTCTCCATTCAGCCGCAGGAGCTCTGCGAGTTCCAAGTATATAGAGACCTTGTCACTACTGTTCAGAGAGCCCCAAGTGCTTTTCTTAAAGGCACCTCTCTTCATTTCCTGGAGGCTCGTAGTCATTTTTAGAGTTTTTATGGCTTCCTGAAGTTCTCCAGTCTTTCTCAGTACTCTTGCTCGAATGAGATGATACAGAGGACGCTCGCGAACCTGGTGAAAATAATAGCAATTACATTTCAGTGTAACTATCAGAGACTAATGAATTGCCACAGCAGGGACACAACAGGGGTGGCTGTATTTCGGAATACTCAAGACCAGTGCTGTCCAACTTCTGTGGTACCGAGGGCCAATGTGGTAGACCTATGTGGAGGAGGGCCGACAATGGACGTCAGTGTTGACCACTCCACCTTTTAAACCACACCCACTGTAAACCACGCCCATATTACCACAAGAACTTTTAAGATCATATTCACATTAACGGTGGTAGCACACCAAAAAACCAAATGGTTGATGCTCACTGCAGGCAAATACCTCATCACTCATATGTGAGAAATTGAAGTCATGTTAAAAACAAACCCTTAAATTCATATGCCTCATTCTCCCCTGTGGATAATACAACAACCCCCCAACACATGATTAAACACCTTAGGGGCCCTTAACAACAATTTCCAAATGCTAATAACCCCAAGAGCAAACCCCTAACAGGCTTTCATCCCCAGCTAGCGTAGGGCAAGAAGAGAATGGCACACACAAGCAGCACTGGGCAAGAAGAGAATGGCACACACAAGCAGCACTGGGCAAGCAGAGAATGGCACACACAAGCAGCACTGGGCAAGCAGAGAATGGCACACACAAGCAGCACTGGGCAAGCAGAGAATGGCACACAAGCAGAGAATGGCACAGACAAGCAGCAATGGAAAAGCAGAGAATGGCACACACAAGAGAGGTTTAAACAATGCAGGGGGCAGTTAATCTCTGCAGTGATACCTTTTAAAGCTTACATATGGTAAGCATACACAGCATGTGGGGGGCCACAGAAGGGGAGTCGCGGGCCGACAGCCCCCTGCTCTAGACTATGGGGCTGAACGAAAGATGCAGCTCATGGGTCTGCAGTTTAAAGGGTCACACCCAACAGTATTTCTATTGTCCTAAAGGGGTTATATTTAAATAACCCAGTAATTAGTGGCACCGGGAGGATAAGCTCAACATGTCCCTTTAGCTGCTCTCCTGTTGGTTCGGGTGCACACCACCCTGAACCCTTCACTTAAAATCTGGAGCAGTTTCCTCTCAGGTGAAAGCCTAAAATAATGCTCAATAAATGATCTTTATTGATTACCGGACTGGTGCCTTGACCGGGTGCAGCCTCCCGAGTCCGTCGCCAAGAGAACAGTATTTTCAGTAACCAATCTTTACAGCAGCGCACTCCAGACCTCCATAGAAGACTGCCAAAGCCACGATTCGGGTTTAAAAGTTTAATATTTTATTTTTACATTTGGCATACAAACAGACCTCAGACGCTTGTTTTGATGTCAGATGTAAAAATGAAATATATAACTTTTTAACCCGAATCCTGGATTTGATGTTCTTCTATGGAGGTCTGGAGTGTGCTGCTGTAAAGATGGGTTACTGCAGTTTAAAGGGGAACTATAACGAAAATGAAAATTTAACATAAACTTCAGCATATTAAAATAAGAAGTTTTTTAAATATAACCAATTAAAAATGCTGTACCTTTTCTAAAATAATTAAGTTTATCTTCACTATTCCTATGTCAGTATCTGTTTCTCTTCATTCTTTCTTCAAGCAGCAGTTGGGTGTCAGATAGTCATTGACAGTTCGATCCAATATGTCTTAAAAGGGGCTCCTTTTGCCTAGAAGATGTATTAGAGCTCACTCTATTAAAATCACCAGACATCATGTCTCTCTACATGCAGGATTTGTGCAAAAGGCAGTTATTTTGTTAGATGGAATCAGTTATTTGAGTGAGCTCTAATTCATCTGCTAGGAAAGCAGATAAGATATATTGGATCTAACTGTCAATGAATATCTGACACCCAACTGCTGCATGAAGAGAGAATGAAGAGAAACAGATGCTGAGAGAGGAATAGTGAAGATGAACTTGATTATTTCAGAAACTATGCAGAATTTTTCATTGACTGTATTTAGAAAGTTTCTTATTTCAGAATGATGAATTCAATTTTCATTTTCATGATTGCTCCCCATTAACAACCTCTAGGGGGTCACATGCTGTCCATTGTTGCAATATGAGTTTAGTTCTGTGCACTGGTTACCTTAAAATTGTGACTGACTCCAGTCTCAAGAGACACGGAGCATTCAGCAAACTTCCCCTGGGCGTAGTGGATCTGAGCCATAAGGAGGTGAAAATCTGCACATGCAGTGTCTACTTCTATACAGCGCTGCAGGCTTCCTTGGGCTCCCTCTAAATTTCCTGGAAATTATACAATAATACCCATTAGAGTCACATATTGTTTAAGACATTTCTATCTCAATGGTAAACCAGATAAACTGATGCTCAATGGCCCACTTGGCTTTGGCTGATCAGATCCGAAATACATATCAGTTTCTCCTTTGACGGATTTCCAAATCTCTGAGGGTGCTTTCAAGATATGGTGTGCCACAAAGTGTATATTATTGGTTGCTAGGATCCAAATTACCATAGCAACCATGCATTGATTTGAATAAGAGACTGGAATATGAATAGGAGAGGCCTGAATAGAAAGATGATTAATAATTAGTAGCAATATCAACACATTTGTAGCCTTACAGAGCATTTGCATTTTTAAATGGGGTCAGTGACCCCCATTTGAAAGCTGGGAAGAGTCAGAAGAAGAAGGCAATTAATTCAAAAACTATAAAAAAGAAAAAATGAATGCCAATGGAGACGTTGCTTAGAATTAGCCATTTTATAGTATACTAAGGGGTTTATTTAATAAAGTCTAAATGCAAAAAATGTGAGTTTTTTTCTGAATTTTTAGTGGGAAAAAAAAACCCTGAAAATTTTCAGGATTTATTAAAGCCCAATGCTGTAAAAAGTCTGAATGCGAAAATCCGGCATCTCAGACTTTGCCAATGTTGTATATTTGTCAATGGGAGAGGTCCCTATCAATGGGAGAGGGTTTCTGTGGTCTGCCCTGGAATTAGGCTGAAAATCCGAATATTTCGGGCTTTCCGGACAAAAAATTCTGACTTTTCTGGAAAAACCCTTACACATATCAAGCAATTTCGGGAAAAAACCTGAAAAAATAGTAGGATTTTGATTTTTGCTTGATTTTAAATCGAGTTTTTCCTGTTAAATTGTGCTTTTTTAAATAATAAATAAGGTCCAATCGTGGATTCTAGTTTGGGCGGACCTTTTTTTAATAAAATACTCCGAAAAATTCAGATTTTGATAAATATGGCCTTAAAAGTTAACTTGAAGGTGAACCACCTGACACAACTGATGTTGATCAAAATGGAAGCATTTGAAATTAAAACTAAAAACGTTTCCCTGCTTTTAAAACAACTTCAATACAAGTCTCTGGGGGTGGTTTCAAGTGCCATTTATCTGTGGCATAGATTAATGATAAAATTCAGCTTTGCAAATAATGTAATAAATGAGGTCTGGGCACTAGAAAGACACTGAATATTTATTTTTTTAGACGATTAAGGAAATAACAAAGCTGGGCATGAACCCTGGTTGTGGCATGGAAACTTTAATGATGTTAATTGGGAATTTTGCCAAGGAACTTCAGAGCACTCAGTTTGAAGGTAGGTGGCTTTATCGAATGCACTAAGCATTGGAACACTATAAAGTTCATTTTATGTGTAAGTGATACCAACATTGCCTTGAGATTGGGTTTTCATAGTGTGGAACGCCATTATGATAAATCAATTTGCCCCTATATTACAGCCTCAGTAGCACATTTTATTTTACATGTTATTCACTGGTAAGAGAAGGAGGTGATGCCCATGCTAGTGCCATCACCAGTGTATACTCTGTGCAATGGCAAAGGATTATTATAAATGTATTATGTGACATGCAACATGCCATCTATACATACCTGCCAAGTACTTAATCTGGGCCATGTAGTACAGAGGTTCCGTCAAAGCAGGTGCCACACTGACCACAGGGGTGAGAATGGACAGCGCTTGTTTCAAAAGAGGTGACAACGGCTCCCCTGGGGCTTTGGGCTGATTAGAGATTATTTCATGAATGAAAATGAGGGAAAAAATCTGAAAGACTGCATACAAATAAGGCCTAAATTAACAGCATTTCCTAAATCTTTGTATAACCTATCCTATGACCTTTGACATAAGCAAATTGAACCAATAAATACTTACTTACTTTCCTTAAAAATGTGCTTTGTCCCTTTAAATATTTTGCAATGCATTTATTTATATAGATAAGCCCATGCGATCTGTGCACGTGTCATTTCCCTGTATAGTCCTCATAAATCTCTGTTGTAGGAATATAATGGGCTTTCCTACCTGCTTGGGACAAATCACCAGGTACTCCTGCACAATGTTAATAAGGAACGTGGGGTTCAGCTTTTCAAAGTATTCCACGCCGAGAGGCAGCCCACGCACTGCAGCATAGTGCAGTTCCACTGCTTTCTTCAGCAGCTCTGTGATGATCTGTTCTTCTTTTCCTTGCCTGGATGCAAGCAGGGCCTGGATATAGCACAGCTCCTAGAAAGAGCAACAGACATTTCTCAGCACTGACTTTGCTTGTAAGGTTTAGTTTCAATAGCATTTAGGGGCAGATTTATCAAGGGTCGAACTGAAAATTCGAATTTGAATTTTCGAATTTTTTATGGTCAAAACTGGATTCAGCTCAACCTCCGAATCCTTCTCGAAAGATTCAGCAGAATACTGAACCGAATCCTAATTTGCACATGCAAATTAGGGATGGGAAGCGAAGACAATTTTTACTTCCTTGTTTTGTGACAAAAAGTCATGCGATTTCCCTCCCCTCTCCTAATTTGCATATGCAAATTCGGATTCAGTTGGGACTGGCAGAAGGATTCGGCCGAATCCTGCTGAAAAAGGCAGAATCCCAAACTAAATCATGGATTCGGTGCATCCCTAATTCAAATTACATTTTCGAGATTTATCATACTCTGGCCGTTTAAGAACTAAATTTCGACTATTTGCCACCTAAAACCTGTCAAATTGCAGTTTAAGTCAATTGGAGAGGTCCAGGGATCAATTTTGTGTCGTTTGCAGCCTTCCTCACATTCGAGTTTTTTCTGGAGGAATTTGATTAGAATTCGATTCAAGTTTTCGGGTTGATTCCATTCATCTGAGTTTAAAAAAATTAGATTTTTTAAATACATTTCGATTGGTCGAATTTCGAAAATTATGGGAGTTTAGGGGAGTCTTTAAAAACTCACATGAATTCGAAATTCGACCTTTGATAAATGTGCCTCCCTGTGTTGCACAAGGAAAGAGGAGAAAGGGAGCATTCTTTTAAATGATTCATTTTTGTAATGATTTCTGTAAATCCAGTTCATAAAAAGTTTGATGGTATCTATATGAAAAGCAGTTGATATTTTAGAGCTTATTTATTAATGCCCCAGACACAATAACTAAGGAGCAGAAGGTGTAGAGTACAGCTTTGTGGGGGCACATATCCCAATACTTGAAGGCCATAAGAAGGCAGTTCATAGAGGGCTATGCTGCTCCTTGCACCTGTTGGTATTCCCTAGCTTGAGCCACCCCTTATCTATTCCTCATGAAAACAGCAGCCCTGCAAGGCCTAGGGAACACATGGTAGAGTCCTGCAAGGAACCAATTTGTTAAACCCGAACCCAACCCAGGACCCAAAACTGGCTTCTGCTTAAAAGAAAAATAAATATTCATGCAGAAATAAATCAACAATATACATTTTACTGGCCCATTGAGAAGGAAATTGTGGGACCATTGTGCATTTCTAAAAGTGGTTTCCCCTTTGAACTACTGCTGCCTTAGATAAATAAAAAATCAAATAAACCACTGTGCCAGTAATGCAGAACATGCAGCCCATATACTGTACATAACCTTTGATCCTCCGATTGATTCCTGAATTTCATGCAGAAAATCAAGTTGCTGTTCAGCCTCTTCTAGTTGACCCTGGAGTATCTGACACTGGATTACACCTGTCGTACATAGACATACAGTGAGAGGGGACGGCACAGAAAAAAGAATAGAGGATAATGATGCTCATACATTAGCAGATTATCAGTATTGGAACTGGCCAGAGAGATACCAGAGGAATCGTTCTTTTTATTCAGGACCGTAAGCTAAATGCTCTGTAGTTATGCCCCTGCACGTTTTGCCAGCTTAATGTAAGGGGGTTGTTCACCTTTTAATTAACTTTTAGTATGATGCAGAGTGATATTCTGAGACAATTTGCAATTGGTTTTCATTTTCTATTATTTATGGTTTCTGAGTTAATTTTAAATTTTATTCAACAGCTCTTTAGATTATTTAAGCAATCAGGTTGCTAGGTTTCAAATTCCCCTAGCAACCATGCACTGCTTTGAATAAGAGACTGGAATATGAATAGGATTGTGCCTGAATAGAAGGACGAGTAATACAAAGAAAGCTGTAACAGTAAGTACATTTGTAGCTTCACACAGCATTTGTTTTTAGATGGGGTCAGTGACCCCCATTTGAAAACTGGAAAGTTAGAAGAAAAAGGCAAATCATTAAAAAACCATGAACAATAAATTAATGAAGACCAGCCATTCTAAAAGTTAACTGAAAGGTGAACCACCTCTTTACTATCAAGTGCAACATTTCTAGTAACTCACAGAAACCTTTAAAATCATTGTCATTTAATTTGCCTGTTTTCTTTGATCAGACAGACCTGAGAATCACGCTAGGTAAGCATAACCAGGATAAACCATGCAACACAAAGCAGTTTTACAAAACACAAGGCACAATAACATCACATATTCCATGAGGTTCTGTAGCAGTTGCAGTGAGGGACTGACAAATAATTTATAACTAAGCTTAAAGGAACAGTCACACCAAAAAATGAAAGAGTTTTAAAGTAATGAAAATATCATGTACTGCACTGGTACAACTGATGTGTTTGCTTCAGAAAGTGATACTGACACTAAAAATTTTCTTTATTCTGCTTTTGTAAGTGTTATTTGAAGTTTCTAAACCTGACTGTTTTGCCGACCTGACTGTCCCTTCTTAACCTGTCAGTTAGAGTTTCTAATGCTAACCGACTCCTGCTGCACAAATATGGCAGCCGCCCTCATAGAGAAACAGGGGGGTAAGAAAGGTAATGTAAAAGTATCAGGCAAATACTTTTATGGCAAACTTATAAATAGCATTTAAAGATAATGTTATGATAAGATAATAAAAAAGCTCATTTTCTGATGTTAGTATCTCTAAACAGGCTGCTGTGTAGCAATGGCGGGAATTTAAAAAAAATGTCTATATGGCACAGGTTAAATAGTGGATAAAACCATTATGTTCTACAGAGCTTATCTGCTATCTGCTGTGTAACCTGAGCCTTTTCTCTTTTGAATGGCTGCCCCCATGGCTACACAGCAGCTTGTTTATATAGTAATACTTATCTGTTATCTACTGAGTATCCTGTGCTTGAATGGCTGCCCCCATGGCTACACAGCAGCTTGTTTATATAAACTATAGTAGTACTTATCTGTTATCTACTGTGTATCCTGTGCTTGAATGGCTGCCCCTATGGCTACACAGCAGCTTGTTTATATAAACTATAGTAGTGTTTCTGAAGCAAACACACCAGTTTTACCAGTGCAGGGCAACACTGCATTATATTTGTATTAATTTAAAACACTTTCATTTTTTGATGTTACTGTTCCTTTAATATACTAAGGGGTTGTGCTCATTACAATTATTTTGCTTGACTATCCTGCTCATATGCTGGCAACTGAAGCAGCTAATCAATTCCCATTTAACTGTGGAAACTTCCCCGAGCCTTGTCATCCCTGATTAGATGGAGGCCTCACAGAGATGCAGGAGAGCTTTCAACTCACTGACAACTCAGACAGTTCCTGTGAATAATGAAGCCATTACTAACAATGCAGAGCATCTGCAGTTTATTAAACACAAGCAAGTACCAACCAGTGAGGCCTTCTAAGTGATTTCCGTCCAACTTCATAGCCGTCGCATACCAGCCTGCAGCTTCTGTCACATTGCCTTGTAAGATGAAATTATTTGCCAGCGCTGTGGCCACTTCTGCATGTGGAGCCGTCTGAAATATCCGTCCAATGACCACTGAGACCTGTTTCAGGATTGGCTGGTTCCTTCCACACTGAAAAAGCAAAACACTATCTTATTTACTAGCTCAATGTGTTGATAAGTAATTAATTGTGTTCTGTTAAGGGGGTTATTTACTAAAAAAAAAAAATGATCTCATATTTTATTTAAAAAAAAAAAACCCACAACCGAACTATAATGCCCAATTTTAGCTTATTTATTAAAGTGGACCTGTCACCCAGACACAAAAATCTGTACTAAAAAATTAAACATGAAATCCAATTTCTATTTTTTATTAAAGCGTTCATAGCTGTTGTAAGCTCATTTAAAAATCTCAGCTGTCAATCAAACATTGTCTGCCTCTCCTCTATGCCTTAGACATAGAGGCGGGGCAGCAACTACTTTCACTTTCCATTCAGCACTTCCTAGATGTCACTGCTCTCCCCACATTCTCCCCCCCCCGTTCTCTTCACCATTTAATTGTGTAGTCAGGGCATGGGGATGGACATCAGGTCCTCCATTCTGGTGCACAAACAAGATTCTGAGATGATACAAGGCTTTTCTTAATAACAGTGTTCACAAAATGGCTCCTGCCTGCTTGTTATAATTATGACTTCCCAGACTGATGGTAATGTCAGGGCCCGAAGGCTCAGGTTGGAGTTACGGACCAAGGAGGAAGCAGTATTCCGAACACAGTTTGTAGTATCAAAGGGTTTAAGTAAGGTTAAGTAAGTAAGGAAGTAAGGTTCTTAATCAGGATAACAGGCCGAGGCCAAGATCAGGAATCAAGGTCAAATAGCAGTGTAACACACCCAGCAACACAATACGTAGAACCTATAATCGGGCAAAGTCTGTAGGCCTCTGGCGTCCTTTTATAGGCATGCTTTCGCTCCAAAACATGCGTGATGATGTCACACGCTGAGGTTGCGTGTCAACGCCACATGTTCTGACGCCGGCGTCATGACATCGCGCCTGGATTGGCGCACTGGTGTCCGCCGTCCCACGTGGTTCCCTACATCTTGGGGAAGACGCTGATGGAGTAAGGAACGCCGGCGAGCGCCTCTTAGGATTCAAATAATGTATATAGTGTAATTAAAGTTTATTTTGCTTGACTCGTGATAAAATAGGATTTTGAATAATTTTTTTGGATGACTGGTCCCCTTTAATTAAAAAAAAACTCGATTTAATCGAGTAAAAACCATAATCTCTTTAATTTTTCAGAGCTTTTTTCCCCAAATTGCTCCAATTTTTCAAGTTTTTCTCCAAAAACCCCTGAAAAAGTTGGCTTTTCGGGCTAAACCCAGATAGATAGGTGCCTCTCTCAATGACGTATACAGGACACTACATGATATTTTTTATTACTATTAAATGCTTTTTTTTTTTGATGTAACTGTTTCTTTAAATTGCTCATGGCAATACCTACTCATTACATGTACATGACAAGTACATATGAGAAGAAGAGCTAACAATATAAGGAATATGTCAAAATTACAGCCAGTCCCTTCCCTGTCAGAAAGCTGAATAAGAAAAGGGAATCTTACCAAACTGCTGATAGGGAGGATTTTATGAAGATGCAGCATTGGATTTCGGGGCTCGGCAGCATCCAAAGCGTTAATAAGTTCCCTCAAATAGTTTAGAGCCTGAAAAAAAAGCAAAGAATTGCTTGCAAACACATTTTAAAAATGAGAGTTACACACAGAACTATGTAAATTATATTGAGAATATTAAATGAATAAACCTATTACGTTTTGCCAGTGATTCAAATAACATTGTTCTTGTAAAAACAAAGGGGTTATAATTATATAACTCAGGCCCAGGCTAGTGCTCCTCTTTGTTTACTAGTCAGAATAACACCAGCGATTCTTGCTGCAGTCCAAGCCCTTGAGTATGTGCTGAAGAGCAAAATTTCATCTTCTCAAATCTAAGTTCCAATACGGATGTGCACACAACCCAGAAAGGCCACAAAGAGCCATGGGACAGCAAAATATATACAGGGGAATATAATAAAAGTCGCAAAGAGCAAAACAATTCGCACCAATAAGACTAAAAATCCACATCTCGCAATGTAATATTTTTCCTTAAACTGTTATTGCATTGCGAATTTTAATTGCGCATTGTGAATTTTAATTGCGCACTCATAAGGGAGTGCTTGAAGGTGTCGTAATCTTTTGGAGCAAACATAACGACTTTTTCAGTAAGAAGTTTTATTACATTGACTGCGCATTGGCGCAAACTATAAAATTCGCAAACGGTCTTTCACTGTCGGAAGTGGTCGCTAAACAGTTTCCGGGCTTGCAAATGCTATATTAAATTCGCACAAAGCAATATTTGTTCGCGCAAAGGCATAACTTTTCGCATTGCGAATAGTTTTTCCGTTAGCGATTTTTATTACATTCCCCTGATAGTGAATAAAGTACCCCTCTTGTAAAATATATATATATTTTGATGGCACAGTGCTCACTAGCACAATACTCTGGGCTGTTGGTTCTTCATTAAAGGGAGTGTTGGTCCAGGGTCGAGTTTAGCAATTATAATCATTGTGCGGTGCTTAACAAATGGGCATCCCCAAGTGATTAAAGGGGAAGTAAAGTCTAAAATAAGGCTAGAAATGCTGTAATTTGTATACTAAAGATAAACTGCACCACAAGCCTAATCAAACAAATGATTTATGCTTTCAAAGTTGGCCACAGGGGGTCACCATCTTGTAACTTTGTTATACATCTTTGCAAGACCAAGGTGCTTGCGAGGGGACATGATTACACTTTACAAGTACATTAGAGGACATTATAGACAAATAGCAGGGGACCTTTTTACCCATGAAGAGAATCACCGTACCAGAGCCCCCCCCCCTTCAGATTAGAAGAAAAGAACTTTCATTTGAAGCAACGTAGGGGGTTCTTTACAGTCAGGACAGTGAGGTTGTGGAATGCACTGCCGGGTGATGTTGTGATGCTGATTCAGTTAATGACTATAAGAGGGACTTGGATGATTTTTTGGACAGACAGAATATCAAAGGCTATTGTGATACTAAACTCTATAGTTAGTATAGATATGGGTATATAGAATTTATGTGAGAGTAGGGAGGGGTGTGTGTATGGATGCTGGGTTTTCATTTGGAGGGGTTGAACTTGATGGACTTTGTCTTTTTTCAACCCGATTTTACTATGTAACTAACTATAAAAAAAAATAAGACTGTACACATGCTCAGTGTGTTCTGGGCTGCTTAGGGATCATCATAAGCACAAGTCAAATAATATCTGCCACAAGCCGATACAACAAGACTGATTAATAATCAGAATATACAGACTGCACTGGGTCCTGTGTTGTCATGTAATCTAATGTGGATTTTATAGTTTTTGTATTGTTTAATACAAACTTTCTCCAACTCTGCAGAACCAGTGGCTGCAGCAAAATAATCCTCCAAATAGAATCCCAGTTTATCTGTTTAAATCTGGCTCCATGATCTTTGCCCCTGCAGCTGGAGTTGGAAACAGTAAAGGGGATGTAAAGGCAAAAATAAAATCCAATACAGATCTCTACACAGTCGCAGACTGCTCTACAGGGAAACAAACAAAGCTGCTTGAGTTCTGCATGGCTGGGAAGGCGGGGGCTCCCCCTGCTGTTCATAAGTATGATTGTTTCCCTGCAGAGCAGTTAGGGACCGTCTAATAATTCCTATCCACAGCAGTAAATGAAGGGAGAACTTCACAGCATACAGTCAGGTTTCTTATAAAAACGGTACACATTTTTTAATTAAAGTATATTAGCGATAGAAAGTAAAAATGGGATTTTATTTTTTAACAATTGTATTCTCTGTTAAAGAAGGAAAGCTACTGAGGCAGTTTATTGCCAATAGATTAGCCACAATAATGCAAGCTATAGCACTATATTTATTCTGCAGAATGATTTACCATACCTGAGTAAACAACTCTAGAAGCTCTCTGTTTGTTTATTATAGCAGCTGCCATATTAGCTTGGTGTGACATCAATTCCTGCCTGAGCCTCTCCCTGTTCACTCATAACTATGAGTTTAGATTACAGCAGGGAGGGGAGGAGGGAGGGAGAGGAGCAAACTGAGCATGCCCAAGCCGTAGCCCTGGAGATTTAAGATGAAAACAGGAAGTCTGATACAGAAGCCCATGAGTACACAATAGAAGGAAAGAAATGTGGTGTTTCTTTTGACAGAGGACTCAGAGTTTACTGGCGTATTTATATAGACCTTTCTGATAAAGCTTACTTGCTTTTAACCTTTCCTTCTCCTTTAATTATTCCCCTTTGAAGACTCCCATCCCCCCTAGACTAGTATGGCCTTCAACATGAGGTTTTGGCTGACACAGGTTAAATCATGCTCCAGTGCTTATACAAAAAATAAAGGAGCTTGTACATGATACCCTAGTGCTAGAGACAAATAGGCTGCAAGGTCATGTTGTGCCTTTCTGAGAGCTGACTCAGCAACACGCAAACAAGTCACATGGAAAGTGAGAAACTCGGGTGTCAACATGATTTGCATGCTATGTGCTCTCTGGGCACACGTGTAATAATACCAGCTGGTATCTTCTGACATCAGCTAAAATGTATTCCATCTGGCAGCAGTGAAGCATATCTGCAATTGCAGTACCCTTGTTGAGTTGGCACAGAATCTAGAATCACCAAGTCACTCTCCTAGATACTGCACCCCTATCCCACCCCACCCCTATCTATAAACCCAACTGATATCAATGCGTCTTCATACATAAATGACACAGTGTTGTCACACAATTCTTTGTTCTCTAGAGCATTTGTTTTATGACCGTGCTTAACACTCACCTTTTCTGTGCTTCCTTCTCTTGTAACACTATGAATGGTGAGAATCTGGAAAGCATCAATGTTAGCCCCATCTTTCAACAGAATTCTGTATTTTAAAAAAAAAAAAAAAAGTATTTATATGGCATGGACATTTTCAATGGTATTTAAAGGAGAACTAAAAATGAATATGGTTAAATATTCCATATTTTATTTATTGACCTTATTGCATCAGCCTAAAGTTTCATCTTCTCAATAGCAGCAATGACTCAGGACTTCAAACTTGTCACAGGGGGTCACCATCTTGGAAAGTGTCTGTGACACTCACATGCTCAGTGGCCTCTGATTGGCTGTTGAGAAGCTAAGCTTAGGGCTCGTCACTAATTATCCAGCAGAAAATGAGCTTCCCCTGTAATATAAGCTGATGCTACAGGGCTGATTATTAAATGCTGATGCTAATTGCACTGGTTTCTGTGCTGCCATGTAGTAATTATCTGTATTAATTACTAATCAACCTTATATTGTGACATTTCTATTCTATGTGTACTGTATATTGTGAGTGGGTCCCTAAGCTCAGTAAGTGACAGCAACACAGAGCATGTGCAGTGAATCAGCAGAAAAGAAGATGGGGAGCTACTGGGGCATTTTTGGAGACACAGATTGTTTACCGCTAAAGGGCTGTAGTTGTCTTGAGCTGGTACAGAACATAAATGTACAACATTTCTAGCCTAAATCTTTGGTTAAGCTTTAGTTCCCCTTTAACCCCTGTCACTGTGAAACCGCAAACTATTATTACGTTCTAAAGCTAAAGCCTCAAAGGGTAACTGGAAGCTGTAATGTAAATTTTCTTGCTGCTTTCTGCCTGACATTCCCTTGGCCAATCACATTCTGGCCCAATCTGCTGCTGCAGCTTAAAGAATACAGTATCAGATATTATTATTATTTACCTCTGAGCTGTTTCAAGAGTTTGATCCCAGTCCTGTTGTGCAAGGAAGAGTCTCATCTTCAGAGTAAGTGCAGGTAAGAAAGGAGGGTAGTTGACTATTATTTGATTAATAACATCTAACGCTCCTGAATAATTTTGATGAGCCATAAAATATTGCGCCTGCACAGAAAAGAGCAGTAACATATGTACATTAATATCAAGATATGCATTATTGAGGTTTATTCAAACACACAAGGACTTTGAATAACCTTTAAAATAAGCTGATTATATGTTATAATACACAAGAGCAGTGAATACCCTGTAAATTAGATACTTATAAACTTATAAATGCTTAGTGATGTCATCGTAATAATCAGAGCGTATTGATTTCTGCCACAGGACTCACTGAAACTTGTGCATTATAATAAATAAAGTAGCCCCTGTTGCAAAATAGGAGGGTTTTAGAAGTCACCTCAGAGTTCCATGACCTGTATAAAAACATCGGCCTTGTGCTTTTATATGGTCGTGGAACTCCTCTGTAACTTATAATATTCGTAAATTTTACAATAGGGGGTACTTTATTCACTGTATAATCGATGCTTAAAGTGGTGGGTCTTCTATTAGTGAACTTTTATTATGTTATAGAATGGCCTATTTTAAGCAATTGTTCAATCACTCATAATTTTTTGTAAGTTCGTGGATTGTTTTCCTGTTCTGCTCTTTACAGTTTCCAGAAGGGGGTCACTGACCCCAGCAACAAAAAAGATATTGCTCTGTGATGCTACAATTTTATTGTTATTGATGCTTTTTATTACTTGTCTTTTTATGCAGGCCTCTCATCTGCAAATCTTTCATTTATCAGCATACATATTCTTCGGCACACCACTTACTTTTTCTTTAGGGTGCATTCAACTCCTCCAGCTACTTCCAAGCCTGGTTTTCATACAACGAATTCCCATAGGGAGGAAGCACACCAAACATATGATTTTGCCTTTTAGGACATTTATTCAGCAGTGTTGGCACAAGCTTTCGGGGTCAACCCCTTGCACCTGAGGAAGGGGTTGACCCCGAAAGCTTGTGCCAACACTGCTGAATAAATGTCCTAAAAGGCAAAATCATATGTTTGGTGTGCTTCCTCCCTATGGGAATCTTTCATTTATACCACTTCCTGGGTAAACTGGAGCCCAGTAACCAGATTTCTGTTAAAAGTCCAAACTGCTGAACACAAATGTAAATAATTTAAAGTAATAAAAATATAATGCAGTGTTGCCCTGCACTGGTAAAACTGCTGTGTTTGCTTCAGAAACACGACTATAGTTTATATAAATAAGCTGCTGTGTAGCAATGGGGGCAGCCATTGAAAGGAGAAAAGGCTCAGGTCATACAGCAGATAAGCTCTGCAGAACATAATGGTGTTATCCACTATTTAACCTATGCCATATAGGCTTTTTTCAAATCCCCCCATTGCTACACAGCAGCTTGTTTATATGAACTATAGTAGTGTTTCTGAAACAAACACATCAGTTTTATCAGTGCAGGGCAACACTACATCATATTTTCATTACTTTAAAACACTTTCATTTTTTGGTGTTACTGTTCGTTTAAAGGGCACCAATCATAACTAAAATCATTTCCTAAGTAAGTACACAATGTGAAAGGTTAAGAAATCAGATTTTTATAACAATTAGAATTGTTTGTATAATGTAAATAATCAGCTCACTATTCCTTCTGCAAGATCTCCCCTATCTCCACTGCAGTTCTAGCTGAGGCAGCCATCTTGGATTTCACTGGCTCCTCCTACCTATATCTTCCCAGCCAACTGCAGCTCTGAAATCTCGCACATGCTCAGTTGAAATTCCTTGTTGCTTATCAACCCTTCTAAGCTATTTTCAAATCAGCCAAACCTGTGTGTTAGCTGCTGTACAGTAGTGCTGCCACCTGCTGGAAGTTAGTGTGTGCCCTTCATTTGCATAATAACATCACCAGCAGGGGACAAGATAGGGAAATCTCCTGATACTTCTAGTGGAGGAGTTTACTAAAACAAGGCATTCTGGGTAGAATATTCAAAGCAGTGTTACAATCTGAGCATGCTCCTGAAATTTGCATATTATAGTCTCTGTTATAGAATCAGTATGGCCTCCCTCAGTGAAAGAACCCATTTGACAAAGTAAGGGATTTTTTTTAAAATCTGCAGTTTTTTCAAAAAACTATATATGTAGTTTGATTAAACGTGTTTGTGTTGTACTGGTCAGATTGTTAGTATGTGTTTGATTTTGGCTGTGATAGGTGCCCTTTAAGCAATTACTAAAAATGAAAAGCAGTTGCAAATTGTCTCAGATTATCAATGGCTACATCATACTAAAAATTCATCTAAAAGTGAACTACCCCTTTAATGATGACTGTGTGCAACATTAATACTTTATTATTACTTGTGTACTATAAAAAATAATGTGCCCCCTATCATAAACATGATATGGCTGATTCAGTTAATGCCTTTAAGAATGGCTTGGATGATTTTTTGGACAGACATAATATCAAAGGCTATTGTGATACTAAGCTCTATAGTTAGTATAGGTATGGGTAGATAGAATTTGATTAAAAGTAGGGAGGGGTGTGTGTATGGATGCTGGGTTTTCATTTGGAGGGGTTGAACTTGATGGTCTTTGTCTTTTTTCAACCCAATTTAACTATGTAACTATCTGAGGGCACCTCACGGTTACAGGAACTGTATAAAAGTAAAAAGGTATTATGCCTTTGTGCACATGACCATGTCAACCTTTCTGTTCTTCTGGGTTTTATATTAGGGATGCACAGGATTTGGTTTGGGATTCGGCCTTTTTCAGCAGGATTTAGATTCGGCCGAATCCTTCTGCCCGGCGGAACAAAATCCAATCCTAATTTGCATATACAAATTAGGGGCGCGGAGGGCATTTGCGTGACTTTTTGTCACAAAACAAGGATCTAAAAAATGTTTTCCCTTTCCCATCCTTAATTTACATATGCAAATTAGGATTCGGGATTCGGCTGAATGTTTCGCGAAGGATATGGGGGTTCGGCCGAATCCAAAATAGTGCATTCGGTGCATCCCTATTTTTATATAAACAGGTTCTCTAACATAAAATTTGAATTCTGGCCATTTGCAAAACCCCATGCCTTAACTTCACACCTGCTAAACGAGGATGCTATACTTGCTTCTGTTTGCATTACTGTGTAATAGTCTGACCATTAGAATATAAAACAATTACCTTTCCAATGAGGGCAAATATATCCTTATTATCTTGAGTGCCCTCTTCAAAATATCTGATGCTTTTATTCACAGTTGATTCCTTTTCGGAACTTAAATCCAGCCATCCTCTCAGCACCAGACCCTGAAATGAAATCCCAGACACAGGAACTATATGTAATAACCAGCAGGGACCTGTCGATTCTATACATACATTTGCCTTAACCCTATAGTACACATTTGCAGGCAGTATAACCAGGGCTGTATAAGAAGTAGGAAGGAGATTATTTCAATTACAACAGGGAATGTAATCATCCTAGTTCAAATAATTTGGGATTTCTTTGTTCCAGCAGGCATCCAGTTGCAGAAAATCCGAATGTTGGGCCTTAGAACCTAGGCCAGAGTAGCAATGTATACAAAAATTGGGAGTCCACCTCTGATTTAAACTTAGTTAAGCTCAAGGGACTCGCCCCAGTTCACAGGCGATATATATATAGAAAATTCCTTTTATCCAAAGATAGCTGTCCCAAGGCTTTCTTTTCCATAAAAAATCTCTTTATTTAAATTAGCAATACTCCTGCAGTTTGGCAGTTTACCATAGTAATTGCAAGTAAAGATGTTGTACCGTGTTAGCCAGTAAAAATGTTACAGGGCAACCCTTTTGAAATAAAAAATAACAAACAAGTGTTATAAAGGTGATACCTTTATTGGCTAACTAAGATAATCATAGCAAGCTTTCAGAACATTTTAGTTCAAGCTGATTACAATGAATCTGCGGTGTTCTGTGGTATATATATATATATATATATATTAGGGATGCACCGAATCCAGGATTCGGTTCGGGATTCGGCCAGGATTCGGCCCTTTTCAGCAGGATTCGGATTCGGCCGAATCCTTCTACCCGGCCGAACCGAATCCTAATTTGCATATGCAAATTAGGGGCGGGGAGGGAAATTGCGTGACTTTTTGTCAGAGAACAAGGAAGTAAAAAATGTTTTCCCCTCCCCGCCCCTAATTTGCATATGCAAATTAGGGTTCGGATTCGGTTCGGTATTCGGCCGAATCTTTCATGAAGGATTCGGGGGTTCGGCCGAATCTAAAAAAGTGGATTCGGTGCATCCCTAATATATATATATATATATATATATATATATATATATATATATATATATATATATATATATACAACATTCAACTCTTAGGTCAAATGACCATCACAAAGGAGAATATCCGCCTGTGTGTAAAGTGTTAAAGTCATTTACGAGGGGATCTGCAAAAAACTGGACACACCAATAGGAAATCATTTCAATGGCCCTCATCACGCCATAAAGGATTTAAGAATTTTGGTTCTTAAAGGAATTGTTCAGTGTAAAAATAAAAACTGGGTAAATATATAGGCTGTGCAAAATAAAAAAAAGTTAGTTAGCCAAAATTTTAATATATAAAGGCTGGAGTGACTGGAAGTCTAACATAACAGAACACTACTTCCTGCTTTTCAAACTCGAAAAAATAGTGAAAATCATCCGAAAAATTTGAATCACACAAATTTTTCCGATTTCCCAGCCGAAAAATCTAATTTTTGCCCCAAAAACGGATTTCTGCACGAAACCCTGCACAGATCAGAATATCTTCAGGACTTCTCCCATTGACTTATATACAACCTCGGCAGGTCTGAGATGCTGGATTTTCGGATTTGGACTTTTTCCATCCTTGGGGTATAATAAATCTGGAATTTTTGGGGTTTTTGGCATTCGGATTTTAATAAATAACCCCCTTAGTAATTACATAGGAAACATATAAGGGTAGAAAACCCTCAGACATTTAGTAATTACATAGGAATCTAGTTCACTCCCAAAGGCTAATGACACACAGGGCTGATTATTGGCCTGCAGGAACACAGGCCAAGAATCAGCCTCTACTCTGGCATCAGCCTTTTTCCCTGCCTGCACACAGAATCACTGCATTGTCTCAGATGCAGGAACAAGTAGTAGATTTTGGAACTAAAACTCATGAATATGCTCCAGCTGTTGTCAGCCTGCGTATTTTTGCAGGTTAAAGGAGAACTAAAGCCTAACTAAAGAAGTAGCTAGAAATCTTGAACATTATGTTTTGTGCTTCTATACCAGCCCAAGGCAACCACAGCCTTTTAGCAGTAAAGATCTGTGTCTCCAAAGATGCCCCAGTAGCTCCCCATCTTCTTTTCTGCTGATTCACTGCACATGCTCTGTGCTACTGTCACTTACTGAGCTTAGGGACCCACTCACAATATACAGTACACATAGAATAGAAATGTCACAATATAAGGCTGATTAGTAATTAATACACATAATTACTACATGGCAGCACAGAAACCAGCGCAATTAGCATCAGAATTTAATAATCAGCAAACCTGTAGCATCAGCTTATATTACAGCCAGGGAAGCTCATTTTCTGCTGGATAATTAGTGATGAGCCCTAAGCTTAGCTTCTCAACAGCCAATCAGAGCCCACTGAGCATGTGAGTGTCACAGACACTTTCCAAGATGGTGACCCCCTGTGACAAGTTTGAAGTCCTGGATCATTGCTGCTATTGACAAGCTGAAACTTTAGGCTGGTGCAATAAGTTCAGTATATAAAATATGGCATTTTGAACCATATTCATTTTTAGGGTTTCGTCTTCCTATATGAGAAGCTGCTCTGCTTAAATCAGTGGAGCAGGGGCAGTGAGCATATCCATTTCTCTCAGCCTAAATCTGCCACATATGCTCGCACCAGGGCCAACACAGTGGTTTGGAATGCAGGTAAGGAAGAAGGCTGATTGCAGTGTAGGAGCTGATTCTTGCCCTGTGTTTTTGACAGGCTGAGAATCAGCTCTGTGTTAAAAGATATAAGGCATTGCTATCACATACCTCAAGAAGGATGGACACTACAGCTGCAAAGCTAATCTTAATAGATTTGTTCCCACATGGAAGAGAATAAAAAAAGGTGTCCATGAATCAGCTGTTGCCATACTTACCTCCCTAGAGCGGTTTGATATCTTTAGCATTCTATCAATGTATTCCCGGGCCTTGTCTGTTCTTCCCATCAGCCACAGAAACATCCCTGCGTAATACAAAGCTTTGGGGCCGGCAGACTTACGGGTTTCCTTCAGTTTATTTTCCAAATCTGCCACTGCCTCGCGGTCTAAAAAGGGAAATTCATGGTTACAGTATCTTTTTTATTTCTATTTCATGTGTCTTCACATAGGAACATATTTTAGGATAAGAGAATAATCTTTATTCAAGCAATTCTGGAATGTTCCTATGAATTCCATAGAAATTTATCAGTATTACTGGGGGAGTTAAGGCATCAAAGTATAAGAGGCCCATTTATCAAAGGCCGAATTTATCTCATTATTTTCTGTAAAATACTCTGAGCAAATCCGCACTGTTTTTTTGCCCGAAAACCACAAAATCTTCAGATTGTTGCACGAAACCCAGCACAGATCAAGATATCTTCGGGACTTCTTCCATTGACTTATATGCAACCTCCAAAAAAAAAAATAAATCTACTACTCAACTGCTGCAGTCTATACAGGCCTGTCAAAAAAGGCCAAAAGTACTGGAATATAGCCACCAACTCCAAAGGGCACTCAAATCAAAAATTCAAAAATATATTCCCAGTCAATTCTCAAAGTTAAAAAATCACTTTTTATTCATCATAAATGTTAAAAAAGGCATACAGACCAATTGATGCTCCGCCTTACGCGTTTCGCACCCACAGGCACTTATTCATAGGCATATGAATAAGTGTCTGTGGGTGCGAAACGCGTAAGACAGAGCATCAATTGGTTTGTATGCCTTTTTTAATATTTATATGCAACCTCGGCAGGTCTGAGATGCTGGATTTTAGGATTCAGACTTTTTACATCCTTGGGGCATAATAAATTCTGAAATTTTTTTTTTCAGGAAACATTCGGATTTTATAGTAAAAAAAACACACAAATGTTTTGGGTTTCTGGCATTTGGAGTTTAATAAATAACCCCTAGTGTCTGTCCCTGGAGTGTATGTGGTATGGTGGAAGACAGACCCACACCCACTGCATGGAAAGAGTAGGAACTTGTTGCCATAAGGTATGTGGCTTCTAAAGCCAAAGTTCTAGTGATGTACCGTAAGCAGAAGATAATAGGATAGATCTTCCCAGGGCCGCCGTTAGAAATCACGGCGCCCCGTACATCAAAATGTACCCAGCCCCCAAGTCCCGTCCCAGATCCCGCCCACTCCACATCACAGTTAAAAGACCACAGTTAAAAGCATTGCTGCCAGGGCGCCCCTTATAAGTTAAAAAAAATTGGGGCCCCAAAGAACATTTTTTTAAAAAAACATTGGTGCCAGGGCCCCCCTTACAAGTTAAAAAAAAATTGGGGCCCCAAAGAATATTTTTTTTAATAAACATTGGTGCCAGGACCCCTTTATACGTTTAAAAAAAATTGAGGCCTTAAAGAATATTTTTTTAAAAAACATTGGCGCCAGGGCCCCCCTTCAGGCCGGGTCTGATGACGGCCCTGTATCTTCCCCTTACCAGCCTCGCTATCATTTTTAGAAGAGAAAGCAGCATTTAGCTCCCAGGAACAGATACATTTCTCCATGTCTCACCTGCAATCCATGAATTTGCAGTAAACCCCCCATGTACACTGCATCTCTGCTGAATCCTTACCAACTCTCTCACTCCGTTTGTGTGCGTATATAAGTGCCATAGTTGAGCATAACACGACTGTCGGATCATCCTTGATAGGCTCGAGCCTTCTTATAGCATCCTGTACACGATCTGTAAACAGACACTGGCTTTAAAATGTAACTTTACACAATCAATCACAGGATCTATTCACCAGAGACATATAGAATTGTCTGTACAGTTCTCTGTTACAGAGGGCAAAAGGGACAATGTTAACCAATCGGTAACAAGTGAGGGGACAAATATGATCCAGGTTTGTACCACAGTAACTATTAACAGTAATCAGGGGGTATTGAACCTGAAACCACAACAACTCTCAGAAGCTGGCACGGATTGCCTCCAGGGCTGTCAGTCTGCTCCCATTGTCAGTAAGGGGCAGATTTATCCAAAAAAAAAAAAGAAGACCAACTGAAATTTATATATAAAAAAAACCCGAACTTTTTTTTGAATATGCCATTTTCATTTCTATAAGATTTTTTTCTAAAAAAAATCTGGGATTTTTCAGAGTCCACCAATTGACTCCAAATAAGTTCTATGGGGGTCCCCCATAGGCTAAAACAGCAATTCGGCAGGTTTTAGATGGCGAATGGTCGAAGTCTAGATTTTAAAGAGACTGTAAATGATAAATTTAAATATTCGAATTTTCTAAATTATATTTAAATTCTAGTCGAATTTGGACTCAGTCAAAGTACACAAAAATAGCTCGAAATTCGAATTTTTTTAGTTCGAATTTTCACTTTGACCCTTGATAAATCTGCCCCTAAATATTGGAATGTTTCATGCTCATTCACAGGGTACCGTATATACGAGTATAAGCCGAGTTTTTCAGCATCCAAAATGTGCTGAAAAAGTCTACCTCGGCTTATACTCGGGTCAGCGGTACCCTAGCTGAGATTGCAGTCACTTTTAATCATTCCTATACCAACAGTGCACTTGGTGAGAGACTGCAATATCCCACAATGCCCTATGTTGGTTATATGAAAGAATAACAGTGCGCCCTCTGTTGGTTATATGAAAGAATAACAGTGACTGCAATATCACACAGCGCCATCTGTTGGTTGTATGAAAGAATAACAGTGCGCCCTCTGTTGGTTATATTAAAGAATAACAGTGACTGCAATATCACACAGCGCCCTCTGTTGGTTATATGAAAGAATAACAGTGTGCCCTCTGTTGGTTATATGAAAGAATAACAGTGACTGCAATATCACACAGCGCCATCTGTTGGTTGTATGAAAGAATAACAGTGCGCCCTCTGTTGGTTATATTAAAGAATAACAGTGACTGCAATATCACACAGCGCCCTCTGTTGGTTATATGAAAGAATAACAGTGTGCCCTCTGTTGGTTATATGAAAGAATAACAGTGACTGCAATATCACACAGCGCCCTCTGTTGGTTATACGAAAGATTAACAGTGATGGCAATATCACACAGTGCCCTCTGTTGGTTATATGAAGGATTAACAGTGATGGCAATATAAAACAGCACCCTCTGCACATGGTAGTGGGACAGTGGGACAATGCACACAGTAATCCGTTTGGCAATTCTCTGTCACCATCAACTTTGCAAAGAAGTCCGGTTGATCGCTGGGGGGGTCGCTTTGGCAGAATGTGCGCTGCTGGGAGACGGGGCTGTAGTTGTGTCTAGGCTTATACTAGAGTCAATAAGTTTTCCCAGTTTTCGTAGGTAAAATTAGGGACCTCGGCTTATACTCGGGTCGGCTTATACTCGAGTATATACGGTAAGTCGATTTGGATAACAGCCACATGCAATCACATGTGACTCACAGATTTGGTCATTATTAGTGATAAGCGACCCAGGCAAGTCATGTGAATACTGCTCACCACTAGTAGCAGAGATTAAAATATGTAGCGTTGCCTTACTCTTAGCCTGTCCCAGTTGAAGGGATTGTTCACCTTTGAGTTAACCTTTAGTATGATGTAGAGAGTGATATTCTGAGACAATTTGCAATTGGTTTTCATTTTTTATTATTTGTGGTTTTTGAGTTATTTAGCTTTTTAATCAGCTGCTCTCCAGTTTGCAATTTCAGCCATCTGGTTGCTTGGTTCCAAATTATCCTAGCAACCATGCATTGATTTGAATAAAAGACTGGAATATAAGTAGACAAAGGGCCTGAATAGAAAGATGAAAAATAAGTAGCAACAATATTAGATTGGGTCAGTGTCCCCTTTCAGAAGAAAAATGCAAATAATTCAAAAAGTATAAAAAACAAAAAAGTCCATTTGAAAAGAACTAGTCATTCTATAACATACTAAAAGTTAACTTAAAGGCCACCAATCATAACTAAAACCATTTCCTAAGTAAATACACAATGTGAAAGTTCAAGAAATCCGATTTTTCAAAACAGTTAGAATTGTTTGTATAATGTAAATGATCAGCTCACTATTCCTTCTGCAAGATCTCCCCTATCTCCACTGCAGTTCTAGCTGAGGTAGCCATCTTGGATTTCACTGGCTCCTCCTACCTATATCTTCCCAGCCAACTGCAGCTCTGAAATCTCGCACATGCTCAGTTGAAATTCCTTGTTGCTTCTCAACCCTTCTAAGCTATTTTCAAATCAGCCAAACCTGTGTGTTAGCTGCTGTACAGTAGTGCTGCCACCTGCTGGAAGTTAGTGTGTGCCCTTCATTTGCATAATAACATCACCAGCAGGGGACAAGATAGGGAAATCTCCTGATACTTCTAGTGGAGGAGTTTACTAAAACAAGGCATTCTGGGTAGAATACTCAAAGCAGTGTTACAATCTGAGCATGCTCCTGAAATTTGCATATTATAGTCTCTGTTATAGTCTCAGTATGGCCTCCCTCAGTGAAAGAACCCATTTGACAAAGTAAGGGATTTTTTAAAACCTGCAGTTTTTTTCAAAAACTATATATGTAGTTTGATTAAATGTGTTTATGTTGTACTGGTCAGATTGTTAATATGTGTTTGATTTTGGCTGTGATAGGTGCCCTTTAAAGGTGATCCACCCCTTTAAGCTGAAGCCACAGACAACCTTAGAAAGAAACCAAAATACAATGACAGCCATTACTGTATCTATAATGACATCTCTTCGTTAACTTACTAAACATGACTAAAGATAACTGAAATGAAAACGATTAAACAGAAATCCATAAGCATGTATTTTAATTTTATAATAGACAATTGTGCTTAGTGATGTCATCGGTTATAATCGCTTAGTGATGTAATAGATTAATTAACCAATTCAGTGTAATGGTAATGTTATATATATCATCTCAGGAAAAGTCTATGGTGATTAATAAGTGCATGTTCCCTACTACATAGTGATTTTTTGCATTCTGGTTCCTTTTCTTTTACTTTGTGCAACCCAAATCTGTGGGTTCTGGCAAATACTGGGGGCCTGTTTTGACTCCCAGTCCAGACCTGCAGGTAATGGTACCTTCCATGAGCATGCCATAGATCTTGAAAAACTGCAGTACTGGGTCATTGCTGTATTTCTTCAGTCCTTCCGTGGCGAGATTCTGCACGTGCTGATGGTATTTCTCCTGGCAGTAATAAACGATTCCAGCCTAGAAACACAAGAAATCAGTTGAAGTGAGAGGACACAATCTCTTACTGTCAGATGAGAAAGAGGAAAACTGGTGCTTTCAAACCCCTACTACAATGAAGTTAGACATAACTGCTGATCGGTTGCTATGGGTTACAACACCTAGGACCAACTGCACAATTTCTGGACAACTTTGCTGCCTGGCTTCCTTACTTTCTTTCATCTAACATCCCATCCATCATATTAGGTGACTTTAATATACCTGTTAACAACATTAACAACTCTTCTGTCTCTAAACTTCTTTCACTAACCTCCTCCCTAGGCTTATCTTTGTGCTCAGACTCCCCCTCTCACTCCAGTGGTAACACTCTGGATCTCATATTTACCAGACTCTGTTCAACCACCAATTTTACTAACTCACCATTTCCCCTCTCTGATCACAATATGCTCACATTTCAACTCTCACTAACTCCCTCCTCAACCCCTGCTATTCCCCAAACACGTACTTACCGTGACTTGCAAGCTGTAGACGTGTCACATCTCTCTTCTTCCTTTGACTCTCTTCACTCTAATATCTCAGCCATCTCTTGTCCTAATGTGGCTACCTCTGTCTACTATAGTACTCTCACCACTGCCCTAAATGAGCTTGCTCCTATAAAAACGAAACGTTCTAGACCCAAACCACTTCAACCTTGGCATACTGCTCATACAAAAGCGCTCCAAAGACACTCACGTGCACTTGAGCGTCGCTGGCGCAAATCCCGTTCAGAATCAGACTTTTGGAGCTACAAATCTGCCCTGCGCTCCTTTAACACCAGCCTCTTCCAAGCCAAACAAACATACTTTACTTCACTCATTAACTCCCTTTCTAAAAAACCAGCACAACTTTCCTCCACCTTTAACACTCTCCTTTCCCCTTCTCCACCCCCTCCATGCACATCTGTCTCTGCTCAAGATATTGCTGAGCACTTCAAAAACAAAATTGACACTATCAGAAGGGACATTACACTACTCAACCCCCTAGACTTCCACCACCCTCCCTTCACACTCCCCAGTCTCTCCTGTGCTCCTTCACCCCTGTCACTGATGAGGAAGTCTCAAAGCTTCTGGCCTCTTCTCACCTTACCACCTGCCCGCTTGATCCAATTCCCTCAAAACTTCTCCGCAATACCAATCCTGGTCTAATCAAAGCCTTAACTCACCTATTTAATCTTTCGCTCTCAACTGGACTGTTTCCTTCTCAACTAAAACATGCTCTTGTCACCCCCATTCTGAAAAAACCCTCTCTTGATCCCTCCAATCTTGACAACCTCCGACCTATCTCTCTGCTACCTTTCATCTCTAAACTACTTGAGCGCCTAGTCTACAACCGACTTACCTCATTCCTCTCTGACAATAACCTGCTAGACCCCCTACAATCTGGTTTTAAGCCACAACACTCCACGGAAACTGCCCTGACTCGACTAACTAATGACCTTTTAACCGCAAAAGCCAACAATCATTTCTCACTACTAATACTGCTTGATCTCTCAGCCGCATTTGACACTGTAGATCACCCTCTCCTCCTCCAGTCCCTCCAGTCGCTTGGCCTTCGTGACACAGCCCTGTCCTGGTTCTCTTCTTACATCACCAATCGTTCCTTCAGTGTCTCCTACAATGGAGTATCATCTTCTCCCCTACCTCTTTCTGTTGGAGTTCCTCAAGGCTCTGTCCTAGGACCATTACTATTCTCCCTCTACACTTCCTCCCTTGGCAAATTAATAAATTCGTACGGTTTCCACTACCACCTCTATGCTGACAATACTCAGATCTATCTCTCATCTCCTGATCTCAACCCAGAACTCCTAACTCGCGTCTCCTCCTGCCTGTCCGCTATCTCTACCTGGATGTCGCAACGCTACCTTAAATTAAACCTCTCCAAAACTGAAATGGTTCTCTTTCCTCCAAATAACACCAGTAGCATCCCCGAAGTATCCATCATAGTTAACAATTCCACTATCACCCCCTCTCCCCAGGCCCGGTGCCTTGGGGTTATCCTAGATTCTGCCCTGTCATTCACTCCTCATATCCAGTCACTTATCAAATCATGTCACTTCCACCTAAAGAACATATCCAAAATACGATCATTTATCACCCAAGACGCTGCCAAAATTCTTATTCACTCTCTCATCATATCGCGTCTAGACTACTGTAACTCGCTTTTAATTGGCCTCCCCCTCCAGAGACTGTCACCTCTCCAGTCCATAATGAACACTGCTGCGAGGCTCATACACCTCAGCAACCGCTCCTCCTCTGCCTCGCCATTCTGTCAATCCCTGCACTGGCTTCCGTTACCTTTCAGAATCAAATTCAAATTAATGACACTGACTTTCAAAGCACTTCACAACTCTGCTCCACCCTACATCTCTGAACTCATCTCTATATACTCACCCACTCGCTTACTACGCTCCTCTACTGACCTCCTACTCAACTCTTCTCTCATAACCTCCTCACATGCTCGCATTCAAGACTTTGCAAGGGCTGCACCCCTCCTCTGGAACGCTCTCCCACGGTCTGTCCGACTTTCTCCCACCCTTTCTACTTTCAAAAAATCTCTGAAAACGCACTTCTTTCGAGAAGCCTACCCTCACTCCGCTTAACTACCAAACGCAACACCACATACAATACCACATTTCTCACCCACTTACTTCGATCTTGCCCACTCCCACACCTTGTGTATTACTCCCTCCCCTTTAGACTGTATGCATATGCATAGGGCCTTCCTCACCTTTTTGTACCTGTATTGATTGTGATGTCTGTTACTCCATATATTCTATATATGTAATTTGTGTGATGTAGTTGTATAATCACATTTACTTTACAGTGCTGCGCAATATGTTGGCGCTATATAAATACATGTTAATAATAATAATAATAATAATAGTAATATGTCAGCTTTGCCATTCTCCCTAAAAAATGCATACAGATATGCAAAACCAGTACTTAACCTGACTTCTTTCAAAATATACCAAACCTGAGCAACACAGGGAACTCCAAATGTTATTTAACTAACAGGTTTTAAAGGAAAACTAAACCCTAGGAATGAATATGGCTAGAAATGTCATATTTCATAAACTGGTCTTATTGCATCTGCCTAAAGACTCTGCATCTCTATAGTAGTAATAATCCAGGCTTTCAAAGTTGTGCACAGGAGCTCACCATCTTGGATTTTGTTAGGAGTGTCAGTGACATGCTCAGTGTGCTCTGTTCTGTCATTGAGAAGCTAAGAGGGTGTCACAAATTATTTAACAAAAATGTAGGCTGTCCTGTCATACACACTGATGCATAAAGGACGATTATTAAATTCTGATGACAATTGTGCTGGTTTGTGAGCTGTCATTTACCAATGTGCAGTGAACAGCAGAAAAAAAGACGGGAGCTACTGGGACATCTTTGGAGACACCGATCTTTACTGCTAAAGGGATGTGGTTCCTTTGGAATGGTATAGAAGTCCAAAAAATAATGTACAACATTATGGTTACGCTTTAATTCTTCTTTAAAGGAGAACTTAAGCTTAACTAAAGAAGTGGCTAGAAATGTTGTACATTGTGTTTTGTGCTTCTGTACCAGCCCAAGGCAACCACAGCCCTTTAGCAGTAAAGATCTGTGTCTCCAAAGATGCCCCAGTAGTTCCCCATCTTCTTTTCTGCTGATTCACTGCACATGCTCTGTGCTGCTGTCACTTACTGAACATAGGGACCCACTCACAATATACAGTACACATAGAATAGAAATGTCACAATATAAGGCTGATTAGTAATTAATACACATATTTACTACATGGCAGCACATAAACCAGTGCAATTAGCATCAGAATTTAATAATCAGCAAACCTGTAGCATCAGCTTATATTACAGGGGAAGCTCATTTTCTTCTGGATAATTAGTGACGAGCCCTAAGCTTAGCTTCTCAACAGCCAATCAGAGCCCACTGAGCATGTGAGTGTCACAGACACTTTCCAAGATGGTGACCCCCTGTGACAAGTTTGAAGTCCTGGATCATTGCTGCTATTGACAAGCTGAAACTTTAGGCTGGTACAGTAAGTTTATTATATAAAATATGGCATTTTTAGCCATAATCATTTTTAGAGTTTAGTTCTGCTTTAAAAGGTTTTTTCACCTTTGAATTAACTTTTAGTATGATGTAGAGAGTGATTTTGCAACTGGTTTTCATTTTTTATTATTTGTGATTTTTGAGTTATTTATCTTTTCATTCAGCAGCTCTTCAATTAGCATCTAAAGCAATCTGGTAACTAGGGTCCAAATGACCCTAGCAACCATGCACTGCTTTGAATAAAAGACTGGAATATGAATAGGAGAGGCCTGAATAGGAAGCAAAAGTAGCAATAACAATAGATTTGTAGCCTTACAGAGCATTTGTTTTTTAGATGGGGTCAGTGACCCCCATTTGAAGGCTGGGATGGGTCAGATAGAAGAATAAGGTAAATAATTTAAAAACGATAAAAAATAAATAATGAAAACTAGTTGAAAAGTTGCTTAGAATTAGCCATTCCATAATATACTAAAGGTGAGCCATCCCTTTAAGGAGCTCAAGGGCCCCAATAGAAGGGGATAAAAAACGAAAGAAGCTCAGGGATGTCCCACCTGCAACGACCCCTCTGTTATTGAACTACAACTCCCACAATGCCACTGGCGGTACAATTACAATTTGTTGGACAAGATAGACAGTGTATATTAACAACTAATACAACAAATAGACATCAAATCAATGAAATATCAATGTTTAGGCTCACCGTGATGTAATGGTCTGTGTCCGCCATGTTGCCCTGCAGTTATAGCTGTGAGTTGGCCTAAGCGCCCCAGAATTAACTAACAATCCCCCAAGCCTTCTAAATCTTTCCTAAACTCCCTGTACTTCCTCATGCGCGTCCTTAGTTACCGCCAGCTCCACCTCTGTTACTAAGGGACATGGACGCGTTCCAGCCGATCCTCCACAGGAATCTGCTGTTGACTGATCATCCTGGCAGTTCATATGTCCTTGCTCCCTAGCGCCGCGTTTGATTGGTGGTCATCTCCGGCGTGCTCGCTTTCTCGGGGATGGATTAGTCGGTCTGTCAGTGCCAGCATATTCTGCTGCTGTGTTTCCGGCTAAGTGCGCTGATTCGTCGGGTTGTAAGAAGCAGCCGCAGGCATGGGGCTATCTATGTCCCTGAGCTCCGAGTCCCTGGAGGGGGGCACCGAGGGATACCATGTGCATGGGGTAAGTAATTATATATATACTCGTCTGTCATGTCAGGGATAGGAACCTGCTCTCTCGCAGTTGCAAAACTACATTTCCCAGCATGCCTCACTTGATGTGTTGCTTGTGAGGATGGTGGGGGTTGTAGTTCTTACACAGTCAAAGGCTCTCTGTCCCTGTTACAGTAATGTACAGTTCCACTGGCTCCTTGTATTCCATTCCCCAGGTTCCCTAATAGAGATGTGAAGCCTCTGGCTGAATCCAGCTCTTGTACAACATTGTGTTACAGTCAGCAGTGACTCCTGGGATCCTTACTCTACTGCACCTTTCTGTTTTCTTGTCTTCTACAGCTGATTGGCCACTGCTCAGGGTGCCTGTCCTTTCATAATAGCAAGTAGCTGTAGTTTAACTGCAACACCCACACTTAGATACCTGGCATAGCTGTCTGCTGGAATTACTGCCCTGTGCCGCCTCTCCTTTTAATTGTCTCACAGTTATTTACCTGTTGGGTGAAAGGGAATAAAACCATTTATTGTGTAGGGTAGGGCTGTAAAAGTGGGGTATTGTGTATAGTAAGGGTAGAATGGTGTTGGGGTAGGGCTGTAAGAGTGGCGTATTGTGTATAGTAAGGGTAGAATGGTGTTGGGGTAGGGCTGTAAGAGTGGGGTATTGTGTATAGTAAGGCAAGATGGTGTAAGAGGTAGGGGCTGTAAGAGTGGGGTATTGTGTATAGTAAGGCAAGATGGTGTAAGAGGTAGGGGCTGTAAGAGTGGGGTATTGTGTATAGTAAGGGTAGAATGGTGTTGGGGTAGGGCTGTAAGAGTGGGGTATTGTGTATAGTAAGGGTAGAATGGTGTTGGGGTAGGGCTGTAAGAGTGGGGTATTGTGTATAGTAAGGCAAGATGGTGTAAGAGGTAGGGGCTGTAAGAGTGGGGTATTGTGTATAATAAGGGTAGAATGGTGTTGGGGTAGGGCTGTAAGAGTGGCGTATTGTGTATAGTAAGGCAAGATGGTGTAAGAGGTAGGGGTTGTAATAGTGGGGTATTGTGTATAGTAAGGGAAGATGGTGTAAGAGGTAGGGGTTGTAAGAGTGGAGTATTGTGTATAGTAAGGGTAGAATGGTGTTGGGGTAGGGCTGTAAGAGTGGGGTATTGTGTATAGTAAGGCAAGATGGTGTAAGGGGTAGGGGTTGTAATAGTGGGGTATTGTGTATAGTAAGGGGAAGATGGTGTAAGGGGTAGGGGCTGTAAGAGTGGGGTATTGTGTATAGTAAGGCAAGATGGTGTAAGGGGTAGGGCTGTAAGAGTGGGGTAATGTGTATAGTAAGGGCAAGATAGGGACAGGGATGTTTCTGAGAAAGACAATGAGCTGCATATAAAGAACAGAGTGGTTTAAGTAATGCAGTATGCAATATGTATGTGATATTCAAGCTGTGATTACCTGGGCCCCTGTGCATGATGGGAAGGCGTTTCTGTGCTGTCTGGTTGGATCAAGGGTGGGGCCCCGAGCTTTAGTCTGGTGTGGCTCTTGCTACACAACCCATTGTCACACATGCTGCTCGACAAACCTGTCTGCACTCAGGCGGCTTGTTTTGGGTTCATTTGTTAACCCTTTGTGATCTTTATGAGCCAACTGCCAGTTACTAGCTGTTGCTGAACTACAAATCCCACCATTCCCCACTTTCAAAGCCTGTCGTAGTTCTGCAACAGATGCAGATCCCCCATTTAGAAAAAAGCAGTATCTGCATATCGTCAAGCTCTCTGCTATGATGTCACAGACTGTGCCTATGTCACAGTTTATTTTAGGGATTGCTGCAAGCCTCATCTTATTATTTACCGCTGGGCAGATATTGTTACTCTATAATCTATATATACTCTTTCTAGAGTTTTGGGAGACCCCACAACATTTGTTTAGGGCCCTTCAGATTACACTGATACTGATCCTCCAAGAGAGGTCTCACCTGCTCCCCCAGTGCACAAAAAGCACCCATCACTCCCCTCGGAGTTCCATGATCTGTATAAAAGCATTCACCCTTCAGCCTCATGTTTTTCTAGGCTCGTGGAACTCCTAATATCCTTATATTTTAAAATAGCGGGTACTTTATTCACTATATATTTCCAGTACACTCTCTTGTATTTTCTTTTTAGTTTACCCTTTAATCCAAGCCTTGGGGTGTTTGTGTTTCCTAGCCTCCATCCATGTATTCTGTGTGTTTTTTCACAATCCCCAGGAAGCAGCTGTAAGGATTGAGTCATGTTGCGGTTCTGCTATTTACTCTGGGATGTGCCGGCTTGTTAATGTTTAAGCCAGTTGCTGGAGCTGGTTGGCACAACAGATGTAGATGGTGGGAGGGGCTGAAGCAACACGCTGGCATTGGCACAAGCAAGGGAAAAGACAAATCCCCAGTAATTGCCTCTAATTGCATTTTCTACAGCATGGCAAGCATTATGCAGATTATATTCATGAGAACTAATTCTTATAACACCCAATGGCGCTGCCTCCAGCTGCTGATTAAAGGGCCACTGTAAATGTTGAATCTCCCTGCAGGACTGAGCTTGGTACAGAAGGATATTAACAGTGGCAGAGGTTTATGTTGCCCTTTAATAAAGGCAAGCAGAAATCCCAGAGACTTCTTCCTATTATGTAGAGCTCCATTTATGGCCTTGTTTGGCTGACCACTCCCAAAATGACATCATGTGTCGGACTGCTTGGACACACCCACCTCTGGATCCTGTAAGAGGATTTATAATGCAATAAAAGAACTATGGAAAGTTATACAAGAAAATGTGGGAGGTCATAAAAGTTAAAATACAGCATAACCTATGGCAATTTATTTAACTAAACACTGAACATGCTGCTTTTAGTGGCAGGGGGTACGGAGGTGCTGTAAACTATGACACATTTTTAAAAAGTTACTTTTCTGTGCCAAGCAATTATTTCCATCTGAGATTCCATGTAAGAGTAGTACATGCTGTCCTTGCACGCCTGCTGGTGAGCTGCAGGCACAGAGTGAACATTTTTCAGGCTTAGTGCAAGTAGTATAGTGCGAGTAGTAATGCAATTGGTGGAGTGTTAGGGTTATGTGGCATTCAGCTCAGTGGAAAGGTTACTGTGAGCAGTGTAGTGTGAGCAGTGTAGTGTGAGCAGTGTAGAGTGAGCAGTGTAGAGTGAGCAGTGTAGAGTGAGCAGTGTAGAGTGAGCAGTGTAGAGTGAGCAGTGTAGAGTGAGCAGTGTAGAGTGAGCAGTGTAGAGTGAATAGTATAGTGTGAGTAGTAAGACAAATGGTGAAGTGTTAGGGTTAAGTGGCATTCAACTCACTGCTCAGTGGAAAGTTAGTGTGAGTAGAGTAGTGTAGTGTGAGCAGTACAATGTGAGCAGTACAGTGTGAGTAGTAAGGCAAGTGGTGGAGTGTTATGGTTACATGGCAATCAGCTCACTTCTCAATGGAAAGGTTAGTTTGAGTAGTATAGTGTGAGTAGTAAGGCAAGAGGTGGAGTGTTAGGGTTACGTGGAATTCAGATCTCTTCTGTTTGCACTTTTTATTACATTACCCTGTGAAATTGCTTAAAGAGGTGGTTCACCTTTAGGTTAACTTTTAGTATGTTATAGAATGGCCAATTCTAAGCAACTTTTTCAATTGGCAGTCATTTTTTGAATTATTTGCCACCTTCTTCTCACTTTTCCAAGTGGGGTCACTGACCCCATCTAAAAAACAAATGCTCTGTTAGGCTACAAATGTATTGTTATTGCTAATTTTTATTACTTTTAGTATGTTATAGAATGGCCAATTCTAAGCAACGTTTCAATTGGCCTTCATCTTTTCTTTTTTTTTATATTTTCTGACTCTTTCAGCCTTCAAATGCTCTGTAAGGCTACAAGTGTACTGTATTGTTATTACTACTTTTTATTACTCATCTTTCTCTTCAGGCCTCTCCTATTCATATTCCAGTCTCTTATTTAAATCAGTGCATGGTTGCTAGGGGAATTTGGTCCCTAGCAACCAGATTGCTGAAATTTGCAAACTGGAGAGCTGCTGAATAAAAAGCTAAATAACTCAAAAACTACAAATAATAAAAAATGGAAACTAATTGAAATTGTCTCGGAATATCACTCTCTACGTCCTACTAAAGTGAAGAACCCCTTTAAATGCAGTGGGATATGAGGCTACTTTGGGGGCGCATGTTGCTGTTATTCTAAATGTACTCAGGTTTATTCCTGGAATGTATTGTGTGAAAGAAAACTCTCCCTCAAACGCCAACCTGTTCTTTTTCTGGTTCCAGATCCAGGAGAATTCGCCGGCGCAGAGAGCAGGACTCGAGCCCTTTTTTGACTTCATCATTGCGATTGGTCACGCGCGACTGGTAAGTGGGGGCTAGTGACTAGCTGGATCTTTTGTCTCGTTAGAAGCAACAGCAAGCTGGATTAGCGACTTCTTCTGCAGCTCAGTGTTTTGTTAATTATATTCTCCGGAAACGGGTTCCTGGGTGGTGGGCAGGTTCCCTTGGCACCAAGAGAGAAGGCTCTTTCTGTTCCGCTCACTTTATCTCCCTTATCATCAAGATGTGAGCGATTCAGTCTGAAGGAGCACGCGTTACTGACTGCTGTTACTGGCACCCTTGTGACTGTGGGAGGAAATAAATCTATGCAGAAATTCCTCGTGATCTTCCAGTTCACTCCCAGGGGCTTAAGGTATTAAAGGGCACAAATACCCCGGTTACAGGCAGGGAGCACAATGCTTATTGCATACACAGACAACATTCCCCCACTATATACTACTTGTGCAGTTACCCATATTCACCAATCGGCAATGAGTTCCGCATCCGTTATCCGAAAACTCCATTATCCAGAAAGCTCCGAATTACAGGAAGGCCATCTCTCATAGACTCCATTGCAATGAAATAATTCACTTTTTTAAAATGATTTCCTTTTTCTTTGTAATAATAAAACAGGATCTTGTACTTGATCCCAACTAAGATACAATTAATCCTTATTGGAGGCAAAACCAGACTATTGGGTTTATTTAATGTTTACATGATTTTCTAGTAGACTTAAGGTACGAAGATCCAAATTACAGAAAGACCTATTATCCGGAAAGCTCCAGATAACAGAAAGGCCATCTCCCATAGACTCCATTATAATGAAATAATTCACTTTTTTTTAAAATTTCCCTTTTTCTGTAATAAAACCAAATTTGTACTTGATCCCAACTAAGATATAATTAATGCTTATTGGATGCAAAACCAGCCTATTGGGTTTATTTAATGTTTATATTATTTTCTAGTAGACTTAAGGTATGGAGATCCAAATTATGGAAAGGCCCTTTATCCAGAAAGTTTTGAATTATGGAAAGGTCATCTCCCATAGACTCCATTATAATGAAATAATTCACTTTTTTTTTTAATTATTTCCTTTTTCTGTGTAATAATAAAACAGTAGCTTGTACTTGATCCCAACTAAGATATAATTAATCCTTATTGGAAGCAAAACCAGCCTATTGGGTTTATTTAATGTTTATATGATTTTCTAGTAGACTTAAGGTGTGAAGATCCATCATCCTAAAAGTTCAGAATTATGGAAAGGCCATCTCCCATAGACTCCATTATAATGAAATAATTCATTTTTTTAAAATGATTTCCTTTTTCTCTGTAGACAAAGTTTGGAGATCCAAATTACGGAAAGACCCCTGATCCAGAAAACCCTAGGTCCCGAGCATTCTGGATAACAGGTCCCACACTTGTACAAGTTCTATAATGATAGCAAAGATACGATTGGCTGCTTTGGGTATCTACACTTGTGCATTACCTACGTTTGTAAATCAACCCTAATTATTCAAAGCTGCATCTGGCTGTCTCTTTCCGCACAGCTGGTTCTGACTGTTGAGAAGCCGTCGATAGAAAACACTGAAGGGCAAGGCCAGGGCGGTTAGACTGGTTTTGTATTGGCAGCCTTTCCTGGTTAGATTTATAAGCAATAAACTCTACAACAAAGAGCCACTGTAATGACCTGTAATTAAGCCACCGGTTGCAATTACCTGTGATTTCCAATTGGTCTTCATTTTTTTATAGCTTTTGAATTATTCGCCTTCTTCTTCTGACTCTTTCCAGATTTCAAATGGGGGTCATTGACCCCCATCTAAAAAAGAAATGCTATGTAAGGCTACAAATGTATTGTTATTGCTACTTTTGATTTCTCATCTTTCTATTCAGGCCTTTCCTATTCATATTCCAGTCTCTTATTCAAATTAATGCATGGTTGCTAGGTTGCATTCATTATATAAACTTTACATATGGGTTTATACCCCCTTTAAGGCATTTAAGTAGGCATTCACCCCCGGAGGGACAAGAGCTATAATTAATCATCAAGTTCATGTCCCAACTGATAGATACTAACAAACGAGTGCAACTGTCAGTGTTTTCAGGCAGAGCAGATGGCAGTTTTCCATCAGGGCTTGACACAATATAGAATTACCTAGGCTTTGGCAAACGGGTCTCATGGCACAACTACTGGGAGCTCAGGGAGGATGGAACTTAATGTCTCGTCACAGAACAGATATATATTCAGGCTGTGACTCTATTATATTCTCTGCACTGCAGGTTCTGACACCTGAAACCATGCAACAGAAGCCAGCTGATTAACATAACTGACTTCTATACATTTCATGAGTCAGAACCAGAAACCAGAAACCAGAAAGGGACAAACACAGCTTTCAGCAGCAAATACATATACAGATAACTTTAAAAACACAGACAATTTGTAATGATTGTATATTCGAATTTTATTTTCTTTCACTATGGAAAACCAGTTTTGGGGTAAAGTTCCCTTAAATGAGTTTTAAGTATGATGTAGAGGGCGATGACAATCTTCAATTGGCTTCCATTTTTTATTATTTGTGTTTTTTGAGTTATTTAGCTTTTTATTTAGCAGCTCTCCAGTTTGCAGTTTCAGCAATCTGGTTGCTAGGGTCCAAATGACCCTAGCAACTATGAATTGATTTGAATAAGAGACTGGAATATGAATAGGAGAGGCCTGAATAGAAAGATGAGTAATAAAAAGTAGCAATAACAATAAATCTGTAGTCTTGCGGAGCATTTGTTTTTAGATGGGCCATTTGAAAGCTGGAAAGAATTGGAAGAAAAAGGCACACAATTAAAAAAACTATAAAGAAAATAAATAATGAAGGCCAACTGAGAAGTTGCTTAGCTTTGTCCATTGTATAACATACTAAAAGTTAACTTACAGGGGAACCACCCCTTTAATAGACCTGTGAAGAAGCATGCAGGGCTGATTTCCGCTGTATTGTTTCAAGAGGCAGAGCCAGCAGTGCAGAAAGGCACAGAAAATACAGCTTTCAAGAGCAATAACATAAACAGCCATTGAATATTTTTTTAATGGAACGCAGGTTGCTTAGGATGAGGTTTTCGTTCACTAAGCAACATTTTTTTGGGGGGGGGGGTTGCATCTCCTTTAATAAAGTATTCAGGGTACTTGAAATAGGAATGTGGTATTTCAACCTATTTAGCTGGAGCCAATAAACAGATGGGATTAGCTAACAAGGTGGGTGGGGCAATGCATAAATAGGCGTGGCCAGGGTGGATCGGGTGTGGCCTAAACTGTCACGCCTTTCTGGAATATTTGTAGATAAGAATAGGAAACTGTAGCTACTGTGCTTGATGTTTATAGTTTATGTAATTCTCATGGCACACAGGACTAGAGAGAAGTCTCCTAACCCTGACGAGGAACCTGTTATTGACATCAGTGGAAGCCGCCAGGCCAGAAAATTGTCAAATATGAGAATCGTTGGTATAGGGCTGGAGTCGGAATAGGCCTAGTGCTTTACAGATTCAGCAGTATAATGTAATTACTACTACAAGTGCCGACTCACTTGTGTGTCTAGTTATGAGAACAATCTCCAGGCTCGTAGTATTTGTAGAAAAATAGAATATTTATTGCTGTATTCAGTGAACAAGGTGCAGCATAGATTACAATACAATTAAATTGGGTAAACGCTGGCACAGGGAACCAGTATAAGATCTTAACTACCGACCCACTCAGTCCTACTGTCTCCAAGACCAGACATCTGGCCTTTCTTAAAGGGCATGTCCCATTTTTACTTTCTTTAATGAAAAAGAAATTTATCTCCAATATACTTTAATTAAAAAATGTGTACAGTTTTTATAAGAAACCTGACTGTATGCAGTGAAATTCTCCCTTCATTTACTGCTGTGGATAGGAATTGTCAGATGGTCCCTAACTGCTCTGCAGGGAAACAATCATACGTATGAACAGCAGGGGGAGCCCCCGCCTTACTTCCCAGCCATGCAGAACTCGAGCAGCTTTGTTTGTTTATGACGATCCCTAAGCAGCCCAGACCACACTGAGCATGTGCACAGTCTTAGTCTTGCAAAGATGTATAACAAAGTTACAAGATGGTGACCCCCTGTAGCCAACTTTGAAAGCATAAATCATTTGTTTGATTAGGCTTGTGGTGCAGTAAGTTCATGTTTATATTTAGTATACAAAATACAGCATTTCTATTCTTATTCTATTTTAGACTTTACATGCCCTTTAAGATGGCATAAGCAATAGCGTGCAACCCTCCTGGCAATGCAAGCTAGCTATTTACCATACAGCTGCACAACATGTGTCATGTTCTCCTTGTGCTACTTAGCAATCCACTCCATAGATTATAAATAATATAATATATTACAGGTATAATATATATAGTAGAGATGCACTGAATCCAGGATTGGGTTTGCCAGTATTTGAGCTTTTTCAACAGGATTCAGAATTGGCCAAATCCTTCTCCCGGGCCGAACCAAATCCAAATCAATATGCAAATTATGGGTGGGGAGGGAAATCGCGTGACTTTTTGGTATAAAACAAGGAATTAAAAAATGTTTTCCCCTTCCCACCCCTAATTTACATATGCAAATTAGGATTCGGGTTCGATATGTTATCTTTCACGAAGGATTTGGGAGTGTGTCTGAATCCCAAATATCTAATTACTAATATATAGTGAATAAAGTACCCCCTATTGTAAAATATAAGGATATTTTTAGGTCACCGAGAAGTTCCATGATCATATAAAAACATGAGGCCGAAGGCCGAGTGCTTTTATACAGGTCATGGAACTCCAAGGTCGCTTCTAATATCCTCCTATTTTCCAACAAAGGGTACTTTATTTATTATAATACACACGTTTTAGTGAGTCATGTGACAAAAATTACATCACTAGTCACTGTTTATATCTTTATAATACACAAAAGCCATGAATATCCTGTAAATGATATCCTTATAAATGATGACTAGTGATGTCATCAGTTATAAACGGTGAGTAGTGATGTCATTTTTGTCACATGGCTCACTGAAACTTGTGTATTATAATAAATAATGTATCCCATGTTGCAAAATATGAGGATATTAGAAGTGACCTCGGAGTTCCATAACGTGTATAAAAACACTTGGCCTCATGTTTTTATATGGTCATGAAACTCCTCGATGACTTATAATATCCTTATAATTTACAATAGGGGGTACTTTATTCACTATATAAACACCACACACTCCCTACAGGTGGTGCTGATGGAGATAGGGTCGTGCCTGGGTTTGGGCTGATGTGTGTTTGTCTTTGCAGAATAAAGAGAACAGCATGTTCAAAGACCTCCTCAAAGCCAACGCGGAGAAGCCTGTGAAGCTGGAGGTGTACAACACAAAGAACATGAAAGTGCGGGAGGTGGAAGTGACCCCCAGTAACATGTGGGGAGGGCAGGGGCTCCTGGGGGCCAGCGTTCGCTTCTGCAGCTTCCAAGGTGCCAACGAGCATGTGTGGCACATACTGGTAAGTCTGACTCCTGTAATACACATAATACACTGCCAGTGTTACCTCTAATCACACACAACCTATTGTCTCCCTATAGGATGTGGAGCCCAATTCCCCCGCTGCCCTGGCAGGTCTGCACCCCCACATTGACTACATCGTGGGCTCGGATCAGATTCTACAGGAGGTGAGTTATTGGATGTGGTTTAAGCCGCTGTATAGACTGTCCAGCACAATTCTGCTTTCCATTAGCGGAATCCTAAACTCCGTCTCAGTGCCAGACACAGGGACACAACATTCCTAGTGCCGCTTTTATCCTACTCAGCAGCCCTCATATGAATTAACAAGCCTGAATTTACTTTCCAAGCCCTAAGAGCTCATTCTTACAATTAAACTGTAGAGAGAGAGAGAGAGAAATATGTATTTTGTGGTCACACCCTCATTGCACCCCCGCCTAATGATTTTAAAAACTAGTGGTGAGCACAACTTCCCCTTGTTTATATATAGATAGATAGATAGATATATATATATACATATATAGATATAGATAGAGCTTTGTAAAATAGCGGCACTCACAGGGTTTCTTAGTGCAAATAAAAGATTTTTATATTCAATAATATATGAATATATGTTCAATAAAAATCTTTTATTTTCACTAAGAAACCCTGTGAGTGCCGCTATTTTACAAAGCTCCATTTACCTTCATCGCTGAGCACCCAGGTATCGACTTGGTCTACGGAGTGCACCTTTGGAATTGGATAGATATATAGATAGATATAGATATATAGATATATATATAGAGATATATAGATATATATATATATATTAACAGTTAATTTAACTGTTAGTGTGATGTAGAGCAGGGATCCCCAACTTTTTGAACTCATGAGCAACATTCAGAAGTAAAATGAGTTGGGGAGCAACACAAGGATGAAAAATGTTCCTGGGGTGCCAAATAAGGCCTGTGATTGGCCATTTAGTAGCCCCTGTCAACCTACAATGAGGCTCTGTTTGGCAGTACCCTTGGTTTGTCTCCAAGCCTGGAATTCAAAAATAATCACCTGCTTTGAGGTCACTGGGAGCAACATCCAAGGGGTTAGAGAGCAACATGTTACTCACGAGCCACTGGTTGGGGATCACTGATGTAGAGAGTGATTTTCTGAGACAATTTGCAATTGGTTTTTATTTTTCATGATTTGTGATTTTTGAGTTATTTTGCTTATTATTCAGCAGCTCTCCTGTCTGCAATCTGTTGCTAGGGTATCAATTACCCTAGCAACCATACATTGGTTTGAATATGAATAGGAGAGGCCTGAAAAGAAAGATGAGGAATAAAAAGTAGAAATAGCAATGCAAGTGTAGCCTTACAGAGCATTTGTTTTCTAGATATGGGCCAGTGACCCCCCCCCATTTGAAAGCTGGAAAGAGGAATTAAATAGGGCCATCCCGCCGGTGATTTACATTCTAGCTGGCGGGAAGGCAGTTCGAGGAGATTAGTCGCCCCAAGAAGAAGCGATTTGTTGCTGGGCGACTAATCTCCCGAAATAGCTGCGTTTGTCTCTGCCCTAAAGGGTAAAGAGGCAAGTAAGTTCTCGTACGAACTAACAAGCCTGTGTTTATTCCCTGGCTTTTCAAGCCCTTTAAAATGGACCGGTCACCTACACATAAAAATCTGTATAACAAAAGTCATTTACAAATTAAACATGGAACCCAAATAGTTTTTTTTCATTAAATCATCTATACCTGTTATAAAGGCGTTTAAATATCTGAGCTGTCAATCAAATATAGAGGCATAGAGGCGGGGCAGTCAATTACTTTCACTTTCCATTCAACACTTCCTAGTAGTGATGTGCAGGTCAGGGTTTTCCTGACCCACACCCGACCCTAACCCGCCCTGCTGCAGCGCCCACCCACACCCGCGCCGACTCGCCCTGTCGATGATGTCACAAAAGAGGCGGCGCGAGCAGACGCGAGCCTATAAAACTGGAAGTCGGATGCCGGCATTTGAAGGTGGGCGACGGGGAGAGCAGGAGAAGAGCTCAACCAGCCCGCCACCCGCGAGGAGCAGTGCGAGGTCGACCCGAACCCGCCCGACCCACGGATCCCGCAGGTATCGGGTCGGCCTGCACATCACTACTTCCTAGATGTCACTGCTCTCCCCACATTCCCCCTCCCTCCTCACACTCTATAATTGTGTAGGGCAATGTGTATGGGCATTAGGTCCCCCATTCAGGCGCATATACAAGATTTTGGGGTGATACACAATTTGTCTCAATAAGTGTCCACAAAATGGTTCCTGCAGGCGTGCTGTGATTGTGTAATTCCAAGACTGAAATAAACACAATTTAAACAATAAATGTAGTGTAAGTAAAGTTTATTTTGCGCAACTAACTTGATAGAAAATAATTTGGAATTATTTCTTAAGGTGACAGGTCCCCTTTAAGATCTTGTTCTTACAATGAAACACTATTCCAACATTAGATGACGAAAGATGAAGCTCAACAGCCACATATAAACTTGCATATGATTTAAAGCAGCCTCTGTGATGTGAATGAGCCCTCTAATGAATGACGTGTATATTTTTTTACCCCCCTTCTTAGTCTGAGGATTTTTATGCTTTAGTGGAGTCCCACGAAGGGAAACCCCTGAAACTGCTGGTGTACAACACGGAGACCGACTCCTGCCGAGAGGTGTTTGTGACCCCCAATAGTGCCTGGGGCGGGGAAGGAAGGTAACGTTATACTAGGAGGGATTTATTTAAATATAAGTAAGCCTGAATAAGGGAGCACCACCCCTAAATCAAAGAGAAACAGATAAATGGTGTGCAGGGTTATATGGATAAATAGTAACACAAAAGAGAAAAAGATTAACCCTTAAAGTTGCACCACCCCATCTTTAAATCCGATGACTCAAGGAACAATAAAACTTAACTTTTAATAAATACATTAAAACCGTAAGTCCAGAGGAGCGTTTAAAATAAGGTTAGGGACAGGGAGGCAAAGAACCCAGATTCAAATGGGCAAAAAAGTAAACAGCATACAGTGGGTGTTTGGGATGTCAAAGAGTAACCCACGAGCCTACAAATGTAAATACTGGTAAGTCACATTCAATCATTTAACAGCCATAAGTCGGGGTCAACCTTGTATGATGGCTTTTAGGCCTTGAAATATCCACCACCCCTTCACCCTCAAGCACACCCTCCCATAGCCAAAGAGAGAGAAGCCAGTGTATTATGGCTGTATGTCGATTAACCCTGAATTAAATCAGGCAAACTAGATACATAAACTGCCAACCCTGGCACGCGAGTGCTGGTAGGCAGCAGAGTTCAGTCAATGAACCATAGACTGAGATAGGGATAGCCTGTGATATGCAGGTGAAACGCGCGTCAGGCGCATTTTAGAATTGTTAGGCAGGGGGGCTGAATCTACAAAGAATCTTTGGGCTACCGCTTCACAGCAGAAACGGGTGGGAAGCTCTGTGGGTGAAGGGGTGGGTTCTTGACGGTGATTTTGTGGCTGGGATAGAATCTTAACCTCCATTTAAATCTAAAACTAATTGAATACGGCTACTTTGGTTGTTTACTTTGGAAAAGGGGAGGGGGCGCTTGAGGGTGAAGGGGTGGTGCACCAGACCTGATTGTGCTTTGTGTTAATCCCTATCTCAGTCTATGGTTCATTGACTGAACTCTGCTGCCTACCAGCACTCGCATGCCAGGGTTGGCAGTTTATGTATTTAGTTTGCCTGGTTTAATACAGGGTTAATCGACATACAGCCATAATACACTGGCTTCTCTCTCTTTGGCTATGGGAGGGTGTGCTTGAGGGTGATGGGGTGGTGGATATTTTAAGGCCTAAAAGCCATCATACAAGGTTGACCCCGACTTATGGCTGTTAAATGATTAAATGTGACTTACCAGTATTTACATTTGTAGGCTCGTGGGTTACTCTTTGACATCCCAAACACCCACTGTATGCTGTTTACTTTTTTGCCCATTTGAATCTGGGTTCTTTGCCTCCCTGTCCCTAACCTTATTTTAAACGCTCCTCTGGACTTACGGTTTTAATTTATTTATTAAAAGTTACGTTTTATTGTTCCTTGAGTCATCGGATTTAAAGATGGGGTGGTGCAACTTTAAGGGTTAATCTTTTTCTCTTTTGTGTTGGGATTTATTTAAAGCCTATCAGGACTGGAACTAGAGTGGGCAACAGAGGCATATTGCTAAGTGTCAGTTTGGGAGGAGGGGGGGGGGACTGACACTTAGCGATTTTCTGACCAACCTGCAGGGGGAGTAAGGGAGCAAGTTACCAACAATGGGATGAGTGAGGGAGGAAGTGATCAGCTGGGGAGGTTAATGTGCAAGTAGTGGGCATGGGACAATCTCTGGGTGGCATCTAATGAACTAGCACCCCCACTAATTTGTTATTTTTATTGTACTGTAAGAGACAGACATTTCTTCCCTTGTACTCTTTGTTTTTGATGTCAAATGTGTTTTGCTTTTACAGCTTGGGATGCGGTATAGGGTATGGATATCTACACAGGATCCCCTTAAAGGCTGCACCTCCACTGAAAGACCCAGAGATAACACCCCCTTCCCCTTTAACACCTACAGAGGAACCTGTGGTGCCTCCTACTAATGGATATAGGGAGGTACGTACTGTAAACTTACTTATTTTCATTTTTTAATTGAAAATATAATCTTTATTCCTAAAGAGTATTTTAAGTAGTAAGTTGTATATTTTCTATGAAAGCTTCTCTGGTCCTGTGCAAATAAAAGAAAGAAAGCAGTTCCCTGATTCGTTGCTATGGGTTACTAGACTGGCCCTGCTGGGGCAAAATAGTAACTGGAACCTGCAGCTGTTGGTGCAAAGGATCAGGCTTTTCAAAAGATTTTCAGCCAATTCTGTGCCGTAAAGGAACAGTAACACTAAAAAATACTAGCGTTTCAAATTAATTACAATGTAATTTACTGTTGCTATTCATTTCTAAAAGATGCGTTTGCTTTAGAAAAACGACTATAGTTTATATAAATAAGGCATAAGTGCCGTCACTATGTTGCCCTCAGCCTAATCATTAACCTGCACCAAACCTTGACTTCAGCTCAGTGTTTGTTTTTCCTGTTGCAAAATCCACATCTGCACGTCCTGATCTGAGCACTGTCCGCACAGCAAGTCCCATTTAATGATCCAAATACAGCTCTGAATACTGTTATAATGTAATACCAGTCTCACTGAGGTTCTAAACCGTAGGTCCCAAACCTTATTTACCCATGAGCTTCATTCTAATGTAAAAAGAGTTTGGGAGCAACACAAGCATGAGAAGTCCCTGGGGTGCCCAATAAGGACTGTGATTGGCTATTTGGTAGCCCCTATGTGGACTGGCAGCCTACAGGAGACTCTGTTTGGCAGTACATTGTTTTTTATACAACCAAAACTTGCCTCCAAACCTGAAATTCAAAAATAAGCACCTGCTTTGAGGCCACTGGGAGCAACTTCCAACGGGTTGGAGAGTAATAAGTTATGAGCCACTGGTTGGGGATTACTGTTTCTGAACCATTGGTTTAACACCCACAATTGAGAAGACTTGAGTGTGGTTTTTAATAAATCTGGCCTTTAGCCTAAAGCAGACCATACATGGGCAAAGCTGCTCCTTTGGGGGGGGCGGGGTCTTCAAAGAATGGATCTAAGTCTGATTTGGCTACCCAAGTTGTGGCCTTTATCAGCCTGACCCATTATCAATATATATATTTGCAATATATGGACAAACAATCCCTGTGTTGTTTAAAGGGTAAGGCATTTTTCAGTAGCAGTAGCACAAAATGTCTCTGTCTTAAATATATTGATAATGGGTTGAGTGCAGAGGACTCTTGTAATTGACTATATGTATTTTGTGGTCACAGCCTTGCTGCACCCCCGCCTGGTGGTTTTAGAAACTAGTGGTGAGCACAACTTTCCCTTCTTTATCAGCCTGGGCCACTGGATTGACTTGCCAGCCAGCAATTCCATCACATGGGGATCTTTCATGAGAGGTCCTCATCCATAGGCAAATATGGCCCAGGCTTTCTCATAAATCTCTGATTGAGCTCAAACAAGACATCAGCTGGGCATGACATCGGGACTGGTATAGCCGGCACCCAATATCAGCCAGAGTATGGCTTGCTTAAAACTAAATTTGGTCCCATCCAAAAAAGTAGTAACAGTTGGGGTGAAAGACACCCAATGGCAAGTTTCTTTCCTTGTTGCAAGGCACTGTGGGAAGAGAATAAGATCTAACCATGAATGGGGCCTTTGTATAAAACTAGGGAAAGGAGTGGAGACTGTACTTTCCCATGGAGGAATGGGGAAGCACAATTTGAAACGGTCACCCCCAAATCATTGACCTTCAGTTCTGACAAGCCAGTGATATGGAAAGCAATGTATTTTGCATTTAATTGGTTCTTTATTCCATCTTCTGTTTCTGATCTGTTAGACTCCCCTGGTGGTGGCCGAGGGACAGATTGATGCTGCAGAGTTCGCCATTAACTTACCTGACAGCGCAGAGCACGTGGCCCTTGGGAACCCGGCTGAAAGTTCACTTGTTCTTCCCCCGCCTGTCCAGAGAGTCCTGCATCCAGGTATCCACTGGCTTTTATACACTATATCACACTTAAAGACCGTGCAAAGGCAAAAAAATAAAATCCCATTTTTACTTTCTTTAATGAAAAAGAAACCAATCTCCAATATACTTTAATTAAAAAATGAGTACCGTTTTTATAAGAAACCTGACTGTATGCAGTGAAATTCTCTCTTCATTTACTGCTGTGGATAGGAATTGTCAGACGGTCCCTAACTGCTCTGCAGGGAAACAATCATACTTATGAACAGCAGGGGGAGCCCTCGCCTTACTTCCCAGCCATGCAGAACTCAAGCAGCTTTGTTTGTTTCCCTGTAGAGCAGTCGGCGACTGTGTAGAGATTTGTATTGGATTTTATTTTTGCCTTTACATCCCCTTTACTTTTTTTATATTTGATATTCCTAGGGTAAGAAGTACAGGTATGGGATCTGTTTTCCAGAAACCTATTATCCAGAAAGCTCCAAATTACAGGAAGACCATCTCCCATAGACCCCATTTTAGCAAAATAATTCAGATTTCTAAAATTGATTTCCTGTTTGTCTGTATTAAAGGGGTTGCCAGCCTTTAAATTAACTTTTAGTATGCTGCATAGAGTGATATTTTGAGACAATTTGCAATTGGTTTTCATTTTTTATTATTTCATTTTTTATAGTTATTTAGCTTTTTATTCAGCAACTTTCCAATATGAAATTTCAGCAATCTGGTTGCTAGGATCCTAATTCCCCTAGCAACCATGCATTGATTTGAATAAGAGACTGGAATATGAATAGGAGAGGCCTGAATAGAAAGATGAGGAATAAAAAGTAGCAATAACAAAAAATGTATTTGTTTTTAGATGGGGTCAGTGACCCCCATTTAAAAGTTGGAAAGAGTCAGAAGAAGAAGGAAAATAATTTGAAAACTATGCAAAAGAAAAAATGAAGACCAATTGAAAAGTTGTTAACTTAAAGGTGAACCACCCCTTACTTGATCCCAACTGAAATATAATTAACCCTTCCTGGAGGCAAACAACCCTGTTGGGTTTAATTCTTTTTTAAATGAATATTTAGCAAACTTAAAGGAACAGTAACACCAGAAAATTAAAATGTATGAAAATACCATGTGTTGCCCTGCACTGGTAAAACTGATGTGTTTGCTTCAGAAACACTACTATAGTTCATATAAACAAGCTGCTGTGTAGCAATGGCGGAAATTAGGGGAAAAAAAACTCTATACGGCACTGGTTAAATAGTGGATAACAGATAACACCATTATGTTCTAGAGAGCTTATCTGCTGTGTATCCTGTGCCTTTTCTCCTTTGAATGGCTGCCCCCATGGCTACACAGCAGCTTGTTTATATAAACTATAGTAGTACTTATCTGTTATCTACTGTGTATCCTGTGCTTGAATGGCTGCCCCCATTGCTACACAGCAGCTTGTTTATATAAACTATAGTAGTACTTATCTGTTATCTACTGTGTATCCTGTGCTTGAATGGCTGCCCCCATGGCTACACAGCAGCTTGTTTATATAAACTAGTAACACAAAAGAGAAAAAGATTAACCCTTAAAGTTGCACCACCCCATCTTTAAATCCGATGACTCAAGGAACAATAAAACTTAACTTTTAATAAATAAATTAAAACCGTAAGTCCAGAGGAATTGTTAGGCAGGGGGGCTGAATCTACAAAGAATCTTTGGGCTACCGCTTCACAGCAGAAATGGGTGGGAAGCTCTGTGGGTGAAGGGGTGGGTTCTCGACTGTGATTTTGTGGCTGGGATAGAATCTTAACCTCCATTTAAATCTAAAACTAATTGAATACGGCTACTTTGGTTGTTTACTTTGGAAAAGGGGAGGGGGCGCTTGAGGGTGAAGGGGTGGTGCACCAGACCTGATTGCGCTTTGTGTTAATCCCTATCTCAGTCTATGGCTTATTAACTGAACTCTGCTGCCTACCAGCACTCGCATGTCAGGGTTGGCAGTTTATGTATTTAGTTTGCCTGATTTAATTCAGGGTTAATCGACATACAGCCATAATACACTGGCTTCTCTCTCTTTGGCTATGGGAGGGTGTGCTTGAGGGTGAAGGGGTGGTGGATATTTTAAGGCCTAAAAGCCATCATACAAGGTTAAACCCGACTTATGGCTGTTAAATGATTGAATGTGACTTACCAGTATTTACATTTGTAGGCTCGTGGGTTACTCTTTGACATCCCAAACACCCACTGTATGCTGTGTACTTTTTTGCCCATTTGAATCCGGGTTCTTTGCCTCCCTGTCCCTAACCTTATTTTAAACGCTCCTCTGGACTTACGGTTTTAATGTATTTATTAAAAGTTAAGTTTTATTGTTCCTTGAGTCATCGGATTTAAAGATGGGGTGGTGCAACTTTAAGGGTTAATCTTTTTCTCTTTTGTGTTACTATTTATCCATATAACCCTGCACACCATTTGTCTGTTTCTCTTTGATTTAGGGGTGGTGCTCCCTTATTCAGGCTTACTTACGTTTATATAAACTATAGTAGTACTTTTTAATGTTACTGTTACATAGTTACATAAAATTGGGTTGAAAAAAGACAAAGTCCATCAAGTTCAACCCTGTTCTTTTAAGGCGTGGAAATCCAAATTCTGGAAAGATCCATTATCTGGAAAAACTCTAGGTCCCGACCATTCTGGAAACCTGGTCCTATACCTGTATTACTGTCACCCCTATACCCAAATAATAATGTTACATGAATCGTTTGCCTCCTGCCAGGGGATCTAGATCCCTCCACGTTGTCGATGGCAGAAATTCCAGACATAAAGAAGCTGATTGATACGGCGTCACCAGAATCCTTGGACGCGGGCGCAGAGCTCGCTGGCACCAAGCCGTTCATGGGTGCGGAGGAGCTGGAGGCTTTTATGGGTATGTGATTTGGAGGGCCTTGGACTGTCATTAATTAGTGTGTGTAAAGTAGGGATGCACCGAATCCACTATTTGGCCGAATCCTTTGTGAAAGATTTGGAAGAATACTGAACCAAATTCAAATCCTAATTTGCATAGGCAAATAAGAGCTGGGAATGGAAAAGTGGGGAAAAAAGTTTTTACTTCCTTGTTTTGTCATAAAGTCATATGATTTCCCCTCCTGCCCCTAATTTACATATGCAAATTAGGATTCGGTTCGGCCAGGCGCAAGGGTTCATCCAAATCCAAAACCTGTTGAAAAAGACTGAATCCTGGCTGAATCCCGAACCAAATCCTGAATTTGGTACAATCCTAGTGTAAAGAAAAGATGTAATCGAAGTATGGCATCTCCCGCTTTTATCTGATTTATGGGGTATATTAGGGTCAGGGAACACAGGCAGATTCAGGGAGATTAGTCCCCTGCCAGCTAAAATATTAATTGCCGGAGGAACGGATGGCACTCGCGATTTGTTTTCCAAAGTTGCCTCACGAGGAAACTTCAGACGACTTCGGAAAACAAATCACTCCGAGTGCCATCCATTCCTCCGGAAATTTACATTTTAGTATGAAGGCAGGGGAGGCAGTTCGGGGAGATTAGTCGCCCCGAAAAAGAGGAGATTTGTCGCCGGGTGAATAATCTCCCCTAATCTGCCTGTGTGCCCTGACCCTTAAAGGACAAGGAAAGTTAAACTAAAGAAGTAGCTAGAAATGTTGTACATTATGTTTTGAGTTTCTGTACCAACCCAAGGCAACCACAGCCCTTTAGCAGTAAAGATCTGTGTCTCCAAAGATGCCCCAGTAGCTCCCAATCTTCTTTTCTGCTGATTCACTGCACATGCTCTGTGCTGCTGTCACTTACTGAGCTTAGGGACCCACTCACAATATACAGTACACATAGAATAGAAATGTCACAATATAAGGCTGATTAGTAATTAATACAGATAATTACTACATGGCAGCACAGAAACCAGTGCAATTAGCATCAGAATTTAATAATCAGCAAACCTGTAGCATCAGCTTATATTACAGTGAAACCTCATTTTCTGCTGGATAATTAGTGACGAGCCCTAAGCTTAGCTTCTCAACAGCCGATCAGAGCCCACTGAGCATGTGAGTGTCACAGACACTTTCCAAGATGGTGACCCCCTGTGACAAGTTTGAAGTCCTGGATCATTGCTGCTATTGACAAGCTGAAACTTTAGCCTCGTGCAATACGTTCAATATATAAAATATGGTGTTTTTAGCCACATTCATTTTTAGGGTTTAGTTCTCCTTTAAGGTATGGAATCCGCTACACAGTGATAATTATCTCTCTCTCCTTCACAGGACAAGTCGGCTTCTCAGACGGTGCAGTTGTAGAGAGCCTGGCCAGTCATCCAGCTGCAGAAAGCCTACTTGCCCCCAGCGACCACTTTCCCCCTCACGTTGGCCTCGGGGATGTGACTTCGGAAATGACTCTCTTAAAGGAACAGTCACCTGAAGTGAGTGATGCAGCAGCGTCCCCTGAAGGGGACTTGACACCCCCTGAAGGCGACTTGACACCCCCTGAGCAATCGGTCACATCCAAAGAAGAAACAATGGAAGAATAAAAGGCAGCCAATCAATCTCTTACCCCAAATATTAACTCTTTCACTTTCCAGAGTGCCCTGCGCCGCTCACTCCACTTGCAGTGACGGATTTACATTTTTATCATCTGTTTTTTGTTTTTTTAAATCTTTAAAAAAAAAAAAAAAAAAAAAGCATTTAAGCTTTTTTTAATATAAAGAACTTGTTTTAATGATTAAGATAATTATCGCGGTTACGGTATTTGGCCTCAAGTGGCAGTGATACTGATTTATTACTATGGCAACAGCAGGGAATGTACCGTACCCCCCAAAACATGGTTTTCTATAAATGTATTATAGATCCTATATAATAAGGTACAATAACCCTGACTTTGCCCCGGCTGCTTTTACTGACACTACAGGGCTTGATGGGTTTCTGGGGATTCTCTTTTGTATGTTTGTTTAGGAACATAATTCTGGTTTTATTTAGCTCGTTAACAGGGACCGGAGCTGCAACGTTTTCATTATGGAGAATGGTCATTAGCTTTGGCTGTTACTTGATTGGGGGGCTCTTATATTTTTGGGGATACCTGAGTGGTAGATGTTTGGGCATTTTGATTGTAATCGAAAATAAAAGGTGGTGGGGGCAGGGGTATGTAATAAAAGTTGGAGTTTTTTTTTTAAGGGATGCAACGAATCCCCTAATTTGGATTTGGCCGAACCCCCAAATCCTTCACGAAAGATTTGCCGAATACTGAACTGAATCCTAATTTGCATATGCAAATTAGGGATGGAAAGGGGGAAGCATTTTTACTTCCTTGTTTTGTGACAAAAAGTCATGTGATTTTCCTCCCCGCCCCGAATTTGTGTATTTAGGATTCGGATTTGGCTCGGCCGAATCTGAATCCTGCTGAAAAAGGCGGAATCCTGGATTCGGTGCATCCCTAGTTTGTTATAAAGGAGAACTCAAGCTTAAAGGACCAGTAACATGAAATTTTTTGAAAAAATTTGTTTCTACGTAACAAAAAAACAAAACGCCAAGACACATTTAACTTTAAATTTGCAAAGTCTTTATGAAGCATTAACTTAGCGATACTCAGCTTGTGCTCCTCTTCAGAAAAGCAACAATCCAGGGCGTATCGCTTCGAGGAGAAATCAAGCGCCGCATGACATGCCTTTTCTGAAGAGGAGCGCAAGCTGAGTATCGCTAAGTTATAAAGACTTTGCAAATTTAAAGTTAAATCTTCGTGTCTTGGTGTTTTTTTTCGTTATGTAGAATAAAATTATATAAAAAAAAAAAAGAATTAGGGTAGAAATGCTACAAATTATTTTCTGGGCTTCTGTACCAGTCCAAAGCCCTTTAGCAGGGAAGATCTGTGCCCCTGAAGATGCCCCAGTAGCTCCCAGCACATGCTCTGGGCTGCTGTCACTTACCTGCACTTACGGGCCCAGTTGCTATATACAGCCTATTAAATATATTATTAATCAGCCTTGTATTGTGTCGGCTGTACATTCATTTTCTAATACACTTGTTTTGTTTGCAAAAAAACTCTGTGTTGCTGGACTCTTTTACTATATTTGGAATTTTTACCGTGCACTAGTGATGTGCGGGCCGGCCCCATACCCGCAGGTCAGGAGCGTTTGGGCCGACCTCACACTTTTCTCCTGCTCTCCCCACCCACCACCGTCAAATGCCGACTTCCGGCTTCTTCTCTTATAGATGCTGCGCCTGCTTGCCCCGCCCCTTTTGTGATGTCATCTGCGGGGCGGCGCCGGTCTATAAAAGAACCTGGAAGTCAGGCTCGCTCGGGCTGGTGGGGGCCAAGGAAACCCGACCTGCACATCACTTCCGTGCACCCGGGGATCACTTCAAAGCGAAGTCCTGCCCTACCCAAATATATTCATAATACAAGGCTGATTAGTAATGTATTCAGATTCCCATAGCATCTCAGAAAGCAGTGCAGTCTGCACCAGCATTGACTAATCAGCCCTGTAGCATCTGATTTTATGACAGATGAACCTCACTTTCTGTCTGATGATTTCCCACGCCCCCTTAGCTTCTCAGACCAGAGCTCACTGAGCATGTGCAGTGCCACTGACACAAAATCCAAGATGGATCATGACCATGAGACTATGAACCCGGAGGGCTGGTACAGTCAATTCAGAATATAAAATACAGCATTTCTAGTATATTCTTATTATGCCTCAGATCTGCACATTCTGCAATGAAACCTCATTCTGGAAAAGCCTTAATTTTCACCCCAACTTCAAGCAGGTCTTACGTAAAGTATTTAATGCAATTGAAATGTGCAGGATTGTTTTAAAGAGCAATATTCCATAAATAGTCTTTATTTCCATTACTTACAACTCTTATGTTGTTCTTGCTTTTACTGTATATGTCATCTTTTCTTGTATTAACGTTACACTCTTAGGGGTTATATTTATTAAAATCTGAAGGTTAAAATCTTGAATAAGTCACTAGAATTTTCACTACAAAACTCAAATATTTAGAGGGGAAAACTAATTTTTTTTGATTTTTTATTTAGCCAAAAAAATCTACCATCTGAGACCTGTCACGGTCCTGTATGAGTCAGGGGGAGAGGCACTTATCTCAATTTTCATGGTCTGCGCTGGGTTTAGGCCAAAAATCCAACTTTTCAAGCAAAAATTCTAAAATTTGAGGGGAAAAAAGCCACAAAAAAATGTGCCATTTGGGATTTCCACAATCCAATTGGAGTTAATTTTATGAATAAATAAGCTAAAATCGGGCACGGGAGATACATTTAGATTTTAGTAAATAACCCCCTTAATGTACAATGTAACCCGAGTGTAATAAGACCCAGCTCGTATTATTCTTCTGAGCTGAATCTCTGCTGTGTCTGACACTGTACAAATGTGAGTTCCCTTTATATAGACTCACGGATTTAAATAGATTTACATTCATAGAATTGTATGCAATGGTTTCTTATAAGAAATGTAATGATGTAATGTAGAGGGGGGGTAACATTTGGAGCGCGGGTCACAAACGAGCGGGTTAGATTGGGGCGCGGGTCACAAACGAGCGGGTTAGATTGGGGCGCGGGTCACAAACTACTGGGTTAGAGTGGGGCGCGGGTCACAAACGAGCGGGTTAGATTGGGGCGCGGGTCACAAACTATTGGGTTAGAGTGGGGCGCGGGTCACAAACGAGCGGGTTAGAGTGGGGCGCGGGTCACAAACGAGCGGGTTAGAGTGGGGCGCGGGTCACAAACGAGCGGGTTAGAGTGGGGCGCGGGTCACAAACGAGCGGGTTAGAGTGGGGCACGGGTCACAATCGAGCGGTTTAAAACAAAGCCCGTTTTACTCTGGTTTCTCCTTTCTGTTGTTGAAATTAGTGATGTGCGGGCCGACCCGATACCCGCGGGTTCGGAGCAACCTCGAACTGCTCCTCGCGGGTGCGGGTTGAGCTCTTATACTCCTACCACCTTCAAATGCCGGCATTCGACTTCCGGTTTTATAGTCTCGCGTCTGCTCGCCCCGCCCCTTTTGTGACGTCATTGTGATGTGGTCGGCGCGGGTCTATAAAAGGCCCCCGGAAGCGCGGGTGCGGCAGCAGCAGGGCGGGTTAAGGTCGGGTGGGAGAACCTGACCCGCACATCACTAGTTGAAATCACTACAGGAGCCGTCTGCACCCTCCTTTTAACAGAGATTATACTTTGTATATGTTTCCTAATACTACTCAGACTGATTCCTTGTATCTGTTCTTTCGTTAACATAGGTTGGAAATAAGAGCACATATTAGTAGCCATAAGGCAACACAGTAGCACTAATACAATGCAATCAATTGGGTGGGGGTGCTAGTGTACCACCAAGGGGCTGCTGCCTATTCTTATTATGGGGGGGAGAGAGGTCAGGCATGTGTTCAATGCAATTTGTCTGCATCTGATGCATTGGGAAACATCTTGTATAGTGAATCTATATGGATTTGCTTATCCGAAAATTTTTCGTAAAGCATTGAAGTCAATGGGCGTCAAAACATTTTTTATGCGCTCGCTCCAAATGCATAAGGGTCAGGACACACAGGCAGATTCGGGGAGATTAATCTCCTCTTCTGCGGGGCGACTAATCTCCCCAAACTGCCTCCCCGCCGGCTAGAATGTAAATGCCGGAGTGACTTGTTTTCCGGAGTTGCTCAAAGTTTCCTCGTGAGGCGACTTCGGAAAAACAAATCGCTTCCGAGTGCCATCCCACCGGCGAGTAGAGGAAGTCAGATAATTAGAAGAAAAACCCTAAAATAAAAAGATGAAGACCAACTGAAAAGTTGATACTAGGCCATTCTATAATCTATTTAAGGGGAACTATTCCTCTAATGCAGTGATCCCCAACCAGTAGCTCGTGAGCAACATGTTGCTCTCCAACCCCTTGGATGTTGCTCTCAGGGTCCTCAAAGCACATGATTATTTTTGAATTCCAAGCTTGAAAGCAAGTTTTAATTGCATAAAAACTAAGTATAGTGCCAAGTAGAGCCTCTTGTACGCTGCCACTCCACATAGGGGCTACCAAATAGCCCATCACATCCATTATTTGGCACCCCAAGGGCCTTTTGCATGCTTGTGTTGCTCCCCAACTCTTTTTATATTTGAATGAGGCTCACAGTTTAAAAAGTTTGGGGACCCCTGCTCTAATGCATGTCCACTGCCTCAATCCTTTATAAAAAACCAATAGACCCCTGTTGGGTGGGTTAGTGTAACCTGCAACTCAAGCATTCGGTCAGTATATCATGGGGCATTTCATCTGATTTCTAGTTCTGCTTTGTATTCTATAAATATAGTCAGTCTGCTATTGAAAGTTATGTTGACAGAAAGTGCAATACTGATTAAAGAAAATGAACAAACAGCGGCGTGGGATTTAATTTGTGCAAATCTGTAAATTAAAGGGACAGTACCCTCTCTTGTTCAACAGAAGTGCAATGAATAGGGATTGTACTGAATAATACTTGGACGATTGATTTAATCAGCTATGGATTTAGGCTAGGGCCAGACTTTATGGATTCCACGCAGGCAAGAGAACCCACTGCCCGGCTGCTCCACTTCTCTAATGTAGGGAGGGTGGATTTAAGTGCAAAATCTTATCTGATGGCACCAAAGCAGAGCCAATGTTGCGGGTGCAGGGGGAGCAGATTATCAGCCTGCGTTTCTCCACAGGCCGAGATCTCCAATTGTGTGGCCCTAACTTTAGTCTCACCATCTTTTCTAGGAGTTTAGCCTCTCTTCCCAATTAAATTGAAACCTGGATTCAATGACCCCTCTCCATAAACATTGCCAGGATTCCTTGTTCTCTCTATATAAGTGATCCCCAACCAGTGGCTCGTGAGTAACATGTTGCTCTCCAACCATTTCGATGTTGCTCCCAGTGGCCTCAAAGCAGCTGCTTTTTTTTTGGAATTCCAGGCTTGGAGGTAAGTTTTGTTGCATAAAAAAACAGGTTTACTGACAGCAAAGAGCAAAAAGGCTCATAGCCATTCGTGGGAGGGTGGAAGTCAAAGAGTTAAAGGGCATGTAAAGGCAAAAAAATAAAATCTCATTTTTACTTTAATGAAAAATAATCCTATCTCCAATATACTTTAATTAAAAAATGTGTACAGTTTTTATAAGAAACCTGACTGTATGCAGTGAAATTCTCCCTTCATTTACTGCTGTGGATAGGAATTGTCAGATGGTCCCTAACTGCTGAGCAGGGAAACAATCATACTTATGAACAGCAGGGGGAGCTCTCGCCTTAGAAAAAACAAAGAAAATGGAGGAACCGACAGCCTTAAAGAATGGTAAAATGAGACAGTTTGAAAAAAATATGGAAAGACTGGAGTACAAAAAAAAAATAGTGGCAACAAGAAAATGGATAGAAAGATGATTGAGATTAGATAGGGAAAAGAATAGGAATAGAATGTCTCTAAACTGCTCCAATTATAACTGTGGAAAATATAAATAAATAACAGAGTTCGTATAGTTTAGGGTAGAGACGCTGCAATTCGGGGGGGATTAGTCACCCGGCGTCAAAACGAAGAGATCCGAGTGCCATCCCGCCGGCGATTTCCATTCTTGGGGAGTTTAGTCGCCGAATACACAGACTGATTCCTCGTATCTTCAGAAAACTAAGTGCTCCGAGTGCCACCCCACCGGCAATTTACATTCTAGCCAGTTGAAAGGCAGTTCGGGGAGATTAGTCACCCCGAAGAAGAGTTTGGTCGCCGGGCCCGAATCATAGCGTGTGTCTGAGCTAAAACTACTACCTGCTTCCCCCACTTGCACCAGTACAGCGGCCTTTGATATTCAGTAACATGACACAAGACTAGGGCTGAGATTATTATGCAAGTGAATACATACTGTACCTGTATATGTACTTTCCAGCACCAGATGTTACGTTTAGCCAATAAACAATATGGCGCTAGATACCTCAAGATGCTGATTACAACGAGTCAATCGCTTCTGTGGCGAACCGACACCTTTTGCGTCCGAGGGACCGAGGACGTCGGCTCCGCTATTTCTTGAGAAGCGAGATATGGTGAAACGGTTTGGCTGTTTTTCTGGCAACACTTTACGGGGACACACTTGAGAAAGGGTGCAGTGAGCTCCCGAAACATCGTCCGTGCAGATGAATATAAATTCAAGCCTGTCATTGAACATTTTTTATGATGAGACAATAAATGCTACGTTTTAACTATTACCTTGGAGTGTGACTCTGCTGGACTAGATATGATATATGTGGAATAACTCACCACTTTAAAGGAGAAATCAACCTGTGGGGAAAAAACCCCCTACCCCGGGTAGCCCCCCCCCCCCATGTCGCATATTCTTCCATCGAAGTTCCACGCGTCCATCTTCCGGCTACTCGGTAAGCTGACTGGGAGTTCGGCAATTTCCGTGTAATTCCACGCATGCGCAGAAATACCGGTCTCTCAGTCAGCTTACCGTGGAACTTCGCTGGAAGAATCGGATTGCGAAAAGTATTGTCCCCTATTCATCATAGGGTCAGCTTGGCCTTTCAACAAACATATTTCAGCCACTATAACATCTCCAGGACTGCCAGTAAATTAATGTCAGTTAAAGTATCTTAAAGTTTCTTTAATCAAATATTTTATTCTATACAACCAGAATATTGCATTCTATACACCCAGAAAATACACAAATCATTGAACATTGTACACTACATTAGAAGAAATCAAGGGGAAGTTATATACAAATCTCTACAAGTGAAGAAATCCAACTAATGAAATCACAGGAAAGATTGGGGAAAAGAAAGAAATGTGCTTACAATCTGGACATAGAAATATATAAATATAAATTACAATTAATAATCATGTAACAGGGTGGCGGACCAGAAAGAAGAGCAGCGGGACAGGGGGAAGAGCAGCGGGACAGGGGGAAGAGCAGCGGGACAGGGGGAAGAGCAGCGGGACAGGGGGAAGAGCAGCGGGACAGGGGGAAGAGCAGCGGGACAGGGGGAAGAGCAGCGGGACAGAGGGAAGAGCAGCGGGACAGGGGGAAGAGCAGCGGGACAGAGGGAAGAGCAGCGGGACAGGGGGAAGAGCAGCGGGACAGAGGGAAGAGCAGCGGGACAGGGGGAAGAGCAGCGGGACAGAGGGAAGAGCAGCGGGACAGAGGGAAGAGCAGCGGGACAGGGGGAAGAGCAGCGGGACAGGGGGAAGAGCAGCGGGACAGGGGGAAGAGCAGTGGGACGAGCAGTGGGACAGCGGATTAGGAAAGCAGGTTAGTAATTAGAATTACTGAGGGATGCTTAGGAAATTGGAATCCCTCAGTTATTTTTGCATTGAGTTCTATTTTTTTAAAATCACAAAGAATACAAATTAAAGGCCAAGTGCATTACACAGTCTGCAACATACTGACATTGAACTGCCCCTGAAAAGGCAACACCGTTTATGCACCCCTATTATATGGTTGAGTTTAATTACAGAATAAGTGTACAACAAAGGCAACTTCCCCTGAGAGTCAGTGCCAGGAAACCTGCAGGAAAGATGGGGAGCTCCTTTAAAGAGGTACAGCCCCAGAGGTGACCCAAATGTTGTTGCACTACAAGCACCCCCATACACGAGGCAGTAGGAACTGTAGTTCAGCAACCTCAGAGTGAGCCACCTACTTTATGTATATTTTGATACAATCCATGATATAGAATAGGGGAAAGAAAGAGAAACTTTACATAAGACTGACTGCTGCACCTTATTACATAAGTGACTGGTACCCAGAAAGAACAGTGCAATTTGCCACAGAATGTACCTTCCACTTATAGACAGGGAAACTGTATAGGCCATGGAACCAGCCAATGAGAGGCTCACAGGTGCTATACACCAACTCTAGTACACGGTCACGCTGGGGAAAGTGGACATTTCATTTTTTATGTAGATATGGAGACACGGTGATGTGATATTTTCCCTGTAAAACATAGGCAGTATATGCATCAGGCAAAGAGACCAGTTAGAATGTTATTATGGAGGAGGGTGAGCCCTGGCACATCAAACCACTAACTGGGGGTCAGGAGGCAGTTAAGGTTAACTGGTACTGGCTTCATGCCATTGTCTAACCAGAAAGCCTATAAAGGACAAGTAAACCTTAAAAATAAGTGAATGTAAAATGAATGAGGGGGCTATTCTAAGAACATTTGCAATGTACATTCATTACTTATTTATTTTTCATTCCAAGATATTGAGAGATATATGTACTGTTAGTATGACTAACGTTAGTTACAACAACGCCACCTGCTGGTCATTTTGAGAACAGTCTGACCACCAAGTAGTCAAGGAAGTTGTCAGAAAGAGGCTGCTCTGATGTTCTTCTGCTTAGGAAAAAAAATCTTTCCTTAGTAGAACATCCGAGCAGCCTCTTTCTTTCTCCTGACAACTTCCTTGACTACTTGCTGGTCAGACTGGTGGGAAAACGACCAGCAGGTGGCGCTGTTGTAACAAAATTCATTCATATGAAAGGGGTTGTTGACCTTTTTTGATGTAGAGAGTGATATTCTGAGACAATTTGCATTTGGTTTTCATTTTTTATTATTTGTGGTTTTTGAGTTATTTAACATTTTATTCAGCAGCTCTTCCATTTGCATCTTAACCAATCTGGTAACTAGGGTCCAAATTACCCTAGTAACCACGCATTGATTTAAGTAAGAGACTGGAATATGAATAGTAGAGGTCTGCATAGAAGGATCAGTAATAAAAAAGGAACAATAACGATACATTTGTAGCCTTACATTTGTTTTCTCTGTCGTCTCAAGGGGGACACAGGGACAGATGGGGTTAAGCTCCACCCTCTAGGAGGCAGGACACTTAGATAATGTAAAAAGGGGCGTGTCAGTACCATGGCTTAACCCAACATCAAACCAAACCATGAACCAAGAAAAAGGTAAATAACTATAAAACAATAAAAAATTGTTTAGAATTGGCCGTTCTATAACATACTAAAAGTTACCTTAAAGGTGAATCACCCCTTTAACAGTACATGTATCCCTTAATATCTTGAAATAAAAAAATAATAAAATAATAAATGTACACTGCAAAAGTTCTTAGAATAGCACCCTAATCAATTTTACATTCACTTATTTTTAAGGTTTACTTATCCTTTAACCCACAATCTTTACAGACTGGCACATGGTACAGGGACAAGCCACCGTGCTAGTCCCACAGCTTACACTCATGTGCCCAACTAGAAGAAGTGAGAAAAACACGGTGTCCTTAGATGCAAAACTCCCCCTATTATTTACAAGACAGGAAAAGACAAATGGCAAGAGGTTGATATAACCTTTAGGACATTTATTTGGTGACTATTCCTTATAGCCAGAAATTATTTGCATAAACACAGTTTTTGCTACTAAATAAAGTGGCGGTTTAGTTCAGATTTAAATACACTGATTCGGGATCATTTTTATCTTTCCTTATAAGCTGCTTCAGTGGCAATTCAAGCACATTGAACACGATGCACGGCATCAGGAAACGCACACAGCTCGGCACATTTTATTTTATTTATTTTTTACTTAATAACTTTTTTGTTCCACCAGAACATCCAGCTTTTGCATCTGAACATTTTTCATCACCTTAAGGGAATTATTCAGTATAAAAATAAAAACTGGTTAAATAGACAGGCTGTGCAAAATAAAAAATGTGTCTAATATAGTTAGTAGGGATGCACTGAATCCAGGATTCAGTTCGAGATTCGGCCGAATCCTTGTGCCTGGCTGACTGAATTTGCATATGTAAATTAGGTGAGGGTTGGCAATCACGTGACTTTTCATCACAAAAGATTTTTTTTTCCTTTCCTGCCCCTAATTTACATATGCAAATTAGGATTCGGTTCGGCCGAATCTTTCACCAAGGATTCGGCAGAATCCCAAATAGTGGATTCAGTGCATCCCTAATAGTTAGTTAGCCAAAAATGTAATGTATAAAGGCTGGAGTGACTGGATATCTAACATAATAGCCAGGAAAACAAAAAAAAAAAACCAAGGCACACACTCAATTTTCAAAATTCAAAAAAGTAAATAATATTAATTACCGAAAAAAAGGGGGTTACAAAAATAATAAGTAAGCCCAACGCATTTCGACCATAGTGGTCTTCCTCAGGGGCACAAATAATGAATAATCAAAAAGAAAAATGCCTCGAGTGTGCAATCCATTCTTGTTTTTTTGTAATCGTTTGGAGACCCTCATGGGGAGTCACCTATGGGTTAGCACCTTATATCTTATTTTAAGGGAGTGCGCCTTCTTACTCTATCTTTAGATAACATAATAGCAAGGACACTACTTCCTGCTTCTCAGCTCTCTTGGTTTCCACTGATTGGTTACCAGGCAGTAACTTGAGGGGGGGGGGGGGGAAGCATTGGTTCATAACTATTGCTGTTGAATCTGAGCTGAATGCTGAGGATCAATTGCAAACTCACTGAACACTTATGTCCCATGTGGGCCCCCCTTATAGTCACTGACTAACTCAGAGTTAGAGAGCTGAAAAGCAGGAAGTAGTGTTCTGGCTATTATGTTACACATCCAGTCTCTCCAGCCTTTATACATTACATTTTTGGCTAACTAACTATATTAGACACATTTTTTATTTTGCAAATACTATCTATTTGCCCAGTTTTTATTTTTACACTGAACTGTTCCTTTAAAGGGATACTGTCAAAATGAATCAGTTAATAGTGCTGTTCCAGCAGAATTCTGCACTGAAATCCATTTCTCAAAAGAGCAAACAGATTTTTTTATATTCAATTTTGAAATCTGACATGGGGCTAGACATATTGTCAATTTCCCAGCTGCCCCCAGTCATGTGACTTGTGCTCTGAGAAACTTCAATCACTCTTTACTGCTGTACTGCAAGTTAGAGTGATATTACCCCCCTACCTTTTCCCGCCCCAGCAGCCAAACAAAAGAACAACGGGAAAGTAACCAGATAGCAGCTCCCTAACACAAGATAACAGCTGCCTGGTAGATCTAAGAACAGCACTCAATAGAAAGTCCCACTGAGACACATTCAGTCACATTAAGAAGGAAAAACAGCAGCCTGCCAGAAAGCATTTCTCTCCTAAAGTGCAGGCACAAGTCACATGACTGGGGGCAGCTGGGAAATTGACAAAATGTCTAGCCCCATGTCAGATTTCAAAATTGAATATAATAAAATCTGTTTGCTCTTTTGAGAAATGAATTTCAGTGCAGAATTCTGCTGGAGTAGCACTATTAACTGATGCGTTTCGAAAAAAAACATGTTTTCCGATGACAGGATCCCTTTAAACTCAATTTTACTACAAAACGGAAAAAAAGTGTGGGGAAAATATACAAATATTGGGTTGTGTGCGTGACTTGCACCCCCTGTACAGATAATAGAAATCAGTGTGTGTGCCAGCAGAATGGAATGTTATTTACAAGGAAAGGGTTACGTAGGAACACAGGGAGGGTCTGCCCCATAGCAACCAATCATAGGATTATCATTATTCTAACTTCTATAAACCAGTGCTGCTTGGTTGCTATGGGTTTCAAATTTAGCCCAAATTATTATATAATCTCTGAAGTCCAAGCTTCGGCAAATCTGCCCCAAGAGGCGAGATGTAGGTACTCCAGCAGCACTGGACTGTTCAGGATTATCAATCACATAACTCAAGACAAACAAAAAAAAAAAAACAAAGGACTTTGCCATTCTGTATAAATACCCCAACTGTTGAAGACATTGGGACCTTGTTAATTTAATTTGCTGTGCGTACAAGCGTACGTCTGTACTGGCTGCATGTAGTTCAGTAGGCTTCTATACACTACTAATGTTTATACCAGTAGTACAGTCGACTTAAAGGAATGACCAGACGGGTCTGTTTGTGACTTTCACGTGGATTTCTGACGGTAATGGAGTGTGAGGTCACCACCGCTCTTCCATATGAAGTGCTTTACAGTCCGAAGGTCCATGTTAGGGTCTAATATCTGAAAAGAAGATAAGAAGGATTTGTGGTCATTCATGGTACATTAGCAAGTTCTAGGATAATGACTTCAGCAATGTTAGGGTGGAGGTCTTTTATAAAGAGCTCAATATCTGTCTGACAATAAAGTTTCAGCCTAAGTACAAATAATATTTTTTTCATTTATAGGTGGCATAGAGTCAAAACCAAGTATTTGCTCTTGCATTATATACTTTAAAAATAGGAGTTACCGTTTGTGCTGTCTTAAAGGAGAAGGAAAGGCTAAAAGTAAGTAAGCTTTATCAGAAAGGTATATAAATACACCAGTAAACCCTCAAAGTAATGCTGCTCCATGGGCTTCTGTATCAGACTTCCTGTTTAGAGCTTAACCCTCTTTGCCCCGGGCGTGAGCATGCTCAGTTTGCTCCTCTCCCCCTCCCTTTTCCCCATTCCCTCCCTGCTGTAATCTGAGCCCAGAGCTATGAGTGAGCAGGGAGAAACTCAGGCAGGAAGTGATGTCACACCAAGCTAATATGGCAGCTGCTATCCTAAACAAACAGAGAGAGGTTCTAGAGCTGTTTACTCAGGTATGGTAAAGCATTCTGCAAAATAAATATAGTGTTGTAGCTTTATTGTAGCTAATCTGTTGGCAATAAACTGCTTCGGTAGCTTTCCTTCTCCTTTGATGAATATTTACACCAAAACTTTGCTAGCACCAACCAGCTGCTCTCTCTGGCTTTGCAGGTCAGTCAGCAGAACAGAGAAATTTGTATTGTAGGAACTGCAGTTTAATTTACCTGCGCACAGACAAAGCACTTTGATTGGCTACCCACAACCTATATTGCTTCTGGACAAGGACCATCACTCATTTGTATTACAGACCAGAGCGGTCACTCCAATAAAAGAAACAATCCAATTTAAATGAGGATCCATCTATTATCAGTGCCTATGTGATGAGAGCAATTTAAAAAAAGAAAAAAAAAAAATCTGGGCACACATCACTTATTAAAGACGATAGCACACTCAGGGTGGATTACTGAGGTTAAACTTAGTTAAGCACCAAATCCAGGATTTAGTTCAGGATTTGGCCTTTTTCAGCAGGATTCGGATTGGGGCGAAGACTTGTGCCTGGCCTAACTGAATCCTAATTTGCATATGTAAATTATGATTGGGAAGGGAAATTGTGTAACTTTTTGCCACAAAACAAGGAAGTAAAAAATATTTTTCCCTTTGGGAATTTGATTCGGATTTGGTTCGGTATTCATCCCAATCCTTTGTGAAGGACTCAGGGATTTGGCTGAATCCAAAATAGTGGATTTGGTGCATCCCTAGTTCAAATGCACAAAACAGCCCTAAAGCACTTCTAACTCAATAGCAAATCAAAACTGAATTACCTGGTCCTGACAAAGAAGCTCGATCTTCTCTTCTGCCAACACAGCGATATCTTCCTCTTTTTCTTGTTCTCCCGGCTTCTCGTTATTGGACGAGCTTGTTGTCTGAGACTCTGTATCCACGTTTATTATCTTCTCGTATACATGTTCCATCACTTTCCTGACTTGGAGCATGTCGCTTGCTGACAATCGGTCTCTGGAAAGGAAGGAATTATATATTTATTATGTCTCCATAGCAAAGGCAATCATGTTTTCATGCATACGTAGCCTCCTTAAAGGGGAAGGAAACCTAGTTGGCGCAAACCCCCCCCCCTCCCATGTGTTGCCCACCCTCCCTCCTCCCCCCTGGTCTACCCGTCCCGCTGGGCAAATGCCCCTAACTTGTTACTTACCCTTCTGCGCAGGTCCAGTCCAGGGAGTTCACAGACGACATCTTCTTCCACGCGATCTTCTTCCTGCTTTGACCGGCGTTTTGTACTTTTGGCACAGTAGATCGTACCGGCGAAAACAGGATTTTTGTACTCACCGTTAAATCTGTTTCTCTGTAGTCGAAAGGGGGACACAGGGACCGATGGGGTTAAGCTCCATCCTCCAGGAGGCAGGACACTTGAAGTAATTAAAGTGGGCGTGCCAGGTTAGGCTCAACCCTACACACTGTACTCAGACTTCAGTTTGTTCCAAAGCTGCTACTAAAATTACTAAACTTATAACAGGCAGAACTAGTAAACCAAGGAACCTATTCAGAAAACCAAAGATGGTCTGTAGCTCGTCACTGGGCGGGAAGCCCTGTGTCCCCCTTTCGACTACAGAGAAACAGATTTAACGGTGAGTACAAAAATCCTGTTTTCTCTGTCGTCTTTAGGGGGACACAGGGACCGATGGGGACTTACCAAAGCAGTCCCAAACAGCAGGGTGGGTGCGAGCATAGACCAAAACTGCACAATTACTTAATAACTGCTTGCAACACCTTATGCCCGAGAGAAGCCTCGGCCGAGGAAAAGGTGTCAACTTTGTAAAACTTGGTAAATGTGTTAACGGATGCCCAGGTGGCCGCCTTGCAGATCTGCTCCAAGGAAGCAGAGTTACGCCAAGCCCAAGAGGCACCTACCGATCTAGTGGAATGAGCCCGGATACCTTCAGGCGGTGCTCTTCCCTTTGCAGTATATGCTTGCTTGATAGTTTCTCTAATCCAACGAGCAAGAGAAGTCTTAGAAGCCGCCTGTCCTCTTCGAGGTCCAGAGGGAATCACAAACAATGACCTTGAAGCTCTGAAGGCTTTTGACCGTTCAACGTACCAGCGAAGAGCTCTGACTACGTCAAGACTGTGGATCCTGCGTTCCTTATCGTTCTTAGGGTCCGGACAGAGGGAAGGAACGACAATCTCCTGATTCAGATGGAACTCCGAAACAACCTTCGGCAGGAAATGTGGAAGTGTACGTAGAACAGCCTTGTCTTTGTGAAAGATGAGATATGGAGGGTCGCAAGACAGAGCGCTAAGTTCAGATACTCGTCTAGTAGAGGATATTGCCATCAAAAAGACCACTTTCCACGTCATCCATGCATCGGAAATTGAACCCAGGGGTTCAAAGGGAGGATCAAGTAAGGCTTCCAACACCAGATTGAGATCCCATCCAGCTGTAGGCGGTCGAAATGGGGGTGCCACGTGAGCGACTCCCTGTAGAAAGGTGCGAATCGTCTCCTCAGTAGCTAGGCGCTTTTGAAATAGTATAGAAAGGGCCGAAACTTGCACCTTGAGGGAGCTGAGTTTAAGCCCTAATTGGAGGCCCCGCTGAAGAAAGGACAAAATTCGAGGGATACAGAGCTCCATGAACGTAAATTCTGATTCATTGCACCACTCGAGGTAGGAGTGCCAAACTCTATGGTACGACTTGGAAGACGATGGTTTTCGAGCTTTGAGCATAGTAGCAATAACCTCTTCCGTCAGTCCCTGATTTCGCCAGATGGATGCTTCAACAGCCAGCCCGTCAAAGCAAACAGACCGGGATTGTGATGAGCTATGGGCCCTTGCTGCAGAAGGTCTGGCCTGCCGTCCAGCCGGACCAGTGGAGCCACGGACAGTTCTTGAAGATCGGAGAACCAGGTTCTTCGCGGCCAGAAGGGAGCTACTACGATTACTGTGGCTCTGGACTGCTTGAGCTTCTTGAGCACCCGAGGGAGCATTGGAAGTGGAGGGAAGACATAAGCCAGCTTGAACTGCCAGTGTTGTGTCATGGCATCTACTCCGGCCACTAGAGGGTCTCGGTATCGTGCAAAGAAGGTTGAGACTTTTCGATTTCGCCTCGACGCCATGAGATCTATGCTTGGTCTTCCCCAGAGTGACACTAGTTGATCGAAAGCCTCCGGGTGAAGCTCCCACTCCCCGGGATCGAGTTGATTGCGACTGAGGAAGTCCGCCTTTGTATTGGCCACGCCTGGTATGTGAATGGCTGATAGCCTGACAGAGTTCTGCTCTGCCCACTGCAGAATCTCTCTGGCTTCTGCCAGAGCTTTTTGGCTCCGAGTCCCTCCCTGTCTGTTGATGTAGGCCACCGTGGTGACGTTGTCGCTTTGGATGCGGACTGACTGAAGCCGTAGGAGGTGACTCCACTGACTGAGTGCCAACTTCACTGCCCTGAGTTCCAGAATGTTGATAGGAAGTTTGGATTCCGCGGGAGACCAGCGGCCCTGCGCAGAGTGGTTCTCCCAAGTTGCTCCCCAGCCCTGAAGGCTGGCATCCGTGGCCATCACCCTCCAATCTGGCGTCGCCCAAGATTGTCCTACTGCTAGGTTCTCGGGGGACAGCCACCACCGTAGAGCTTCCTTCGTCGCCGGAGATAACCGGACAGGTTGGTTCAACGATCCCCCCTTCCAGGTGGCAAGAATGCTGGACTGAAGAGGACGAAGATGTATCTGTGCGAAGGGGACAGCCTCGATGGCTGAAACCATCGATCCGAGGACTTGCATTGCTCTGTGTACTATGGATACCGGGCTGTCTATCAGAGACTGTACCTGACCCCTGATTCTGTTCGGCCAGAGGTAGACTCACGGTCTGCGTGAGGGTGTTGAATTCCAGCCCGAGAAAGGTCATGTGATGGTTCGGAGTCATATTGGATTTGGACCAATTGATGGTCCAGCCGAAGCTCTGGAGAAGTGAAATCGCCCTTTGGAGATCCACCCTGGCCTTCTCTACTGACCGGGCTTTGATAAGTAGGTCGTCGAGATAAGGTGTCACCGAAATCCCTTGCAGTCTCAGGGTAGCTGCTGACACTGCCATTAGTTTGGTGAAGACCCGCGGGGCCGAGGACAGGCCAAACGGTAGTGCCACAAATTGGTAATGTCTGTTTGCGTTTATCACCGGATTTGTGGTGAAATTTAGCCAGCGCCTTTCCTAAATTATCAGCAATGGCTGGCAATCCCTGAAGAGAAGCCAGTGACTGTGACAACTGTACTGCCCATAATGGAGGGAGTGGGTCTGTTGCTGGCCCATGAGAGGATTCCTGAGAAGTGCCTTGCACTGTAACTTCAGCCTGTGTTTCTGGTAGAGCCCCAGAGACCATAGCTGCCCCCTGCCCCATGGTGCAAGTTCTGCAAAGCGACTCACCCTGTGCCCCCTGAAATTTTTGTTGGCACTTAGCACACACAAAAAAATTCACCTGTGCTGTGGGGACTCGTCCCCCCGCCCTGCTGAATAGCCCCCCTGGCCTACCTTCTGCCATCCTATGTAGAGGGTGTGGGGTAGCCAACCTGTGCCGTCACCAGACAAGAGCTGTGCTGTGTAGCGCTGCTGAGCCGCGGGAAGGAGCCAAAATGGCCGCTGGACCGCACATGCGTTCCACTCGGCGCGCGCGTGTAGCAGCCCGCCGAGGAAAACCCAAAATGGCCGCTGGAACGCATCATGCGTTCCACTCGGCGCGTGCTGTAATACAGCCCGCCGAAGAAGCAGACAGCCGCCATTTGAGCATCGCTGAAACGCTAGACGTTCCCACCCTCCTATCCTCCTCCACCCACACTACTAAGTGAGAGAAGGTATGCTTAGTCTGTGAGACGACAGGCGACGGGTGGGCGGGCGTTCGGGCGGGCGGGGGGTGGTGGTGAAGGGGGTCACCGGAGACAAGGTCATGCAGAATCAGCAGACATAGTGACCATACATTATAAAACATATATGTAGTCACTTACCCCCCCCTCACACCGGCCAGACCCTCTGCGCTATAACTAGAACAGGCATACGTCTGGGTGGTCTGTATAGCCCACAGGCTAGAGTTATGACCCCGGTGGATGTCCTCGCGTAGGGGGCTAACCAAATAAGTACAGGTAATCCTGCCTTAGGTGTCACCCCTGGTGTCAGTCACAGACTGACCGTAGATTTCTCTGAGAGATAGAGACGTCCATCCTCCAGGTAGCAGGACACTTAAAAAACTGAAGTCTGAGTACAGTGTGTGGGGTTAAGCCTAACCTGGCACGCCCACTTTAATTACTTCAAGTGTCCTGCCTCCTGGAGGATGGAGCTTAACCCCATCGGTCCCTGTGCCCCCCTAAAGACGACAGAGAAATGCACCTACTGAGCATGCGCCGGTCAAAGCAGGAAGAAGATATCGTCTGTGAACTCCCTGGACTGGACCTGTGCAGAAGGGTAAGTAACAAGTAAGGGGCATTTGCCCAGCGGGACAGGTAGGCCAGGGGCGAGGAGGGAGGGTGGGCAACACACGGGAGGGGGGAGGGTTTTTGCGCCAACTAGGTTTCCTTCCACTTTAATAGCTAAAGATAGCCAAACCTGAGGTTGGGCTTCAGAGAAGGCAAGTCCTAGCAAAGACTGGAATTGGATGTCACTGATAGGAAGTGTATGGGTGTGAATCTCAGTGATAGGAAGTATACCCAAAGGTTATACCTGCATAGTCTCAACTGAAGTAGGTAAACAAAATAATTATTATTCTTTGCAATCACCAATGTGCATATACACAGCTACACATCATAGAAATAAATTAAGATTACAATAAAAATGGTTTATGGAAGGACCCCTATAACACATAGGGGTCATTTAAAAACACTGGGCAAATTTCTACCTGGGCAGTATCTTGTAGCAACCAATCCGTTTTTTTTAAAGGAGAAGGAAAGGTTAAAATTAAGTAAGCTTTAACAGAAATATCTATATAAATACACCAGTAAACCCTCAAAGTAATGCTGCTCTGAGTTTGCTGTCAAAAGAAACGGAGTATTTATTTCCTTCTATTGTGTACTCATGGGCTTCTGTATCAGACTTCAGCTTACACCTCCAGGGCTAGGGCTTGAGCATGCTCAGTTTGCTCCTCTACCCCCCTCTCCCCTCCCTGCTGTAATCTGAGCCCAGAGCTATGAGCAAGCAGGGAGAGACTCAGGCAAGAAGTGATGTCACAGCAAGCTAATATGGCAGCTACAAACAGAGAGCTTCTGGAGCTATTTACTTGGTATGATAAAGCATTCTACAGAGTAGATATAATGTTATAGCTTGCACTATTGTGGCTAATCTATTGGTAATAAACTGCTTTGGTAGCTTTCCTTCTCCTTTAAGCCAGCTGCAGGGTAAGCACTGAAAGTAATCATCTGATTGGTTGCCATGGTTTACTGCCCAGGTCCAAATTTGCCTAGTGTTTATAAATGACCCCCATTGTGTTAATTTGACCCATGTGTTGCAAAACGAACGAAGGGAGCGTAACAAGAGTTATCTGAACAAAGATGAACACCACACTGGTGAATGAATGAAACATAATGGAATGATATACACTTACTTTTTCAGAGTTTTTGCACCGGAAGATGAATGAGGTTGGAGGTAGAAGGGGATTTTGTTGAATTTCGGCATATTTTTCTAAAATAAATTATCAAAAAATGTAACGTTAGTTGCAGGCAAGTACGTTTTTTAAACAGTTAAGACACAAGCCCAAATAAACACTTACATCTACAGTGATATCGATCACCCACTGCGGCACGGTCTCATTGAGAAGCATGGATTCCGTTTCTCCACCAGAGTCTCTACATAATAACCTAAGGTAAACAGATCAAGCAACATGTAAAAGATCCTTGCCAAGAGATCTCACATTGATTAAACCTGCTACAATCAGGATTCTCAACCCATGAGTGGGTGACGCAAAAATGTTTAAATGTATTATTGCGATATTTCTTTCAACAACAGAAAATATTCATTTACCTGAAAAGGGTGCGGCCTCCAGCTTCACCAAAGATAACTGGTGTATGTGGGGGCACTTGGAAATACCCATTGCCTTTCTGTACCCGGTTTTCTTGCTCACCATTTGCCACTATCCAAAAAAGATAAGAAGCATTAAGGATGAAGAGGTGGTCTGAGGCCTAAATTGGTAAAACTTGTCCATAGACCCCACTGGCAACTTGTGACAAGCAATTAGGAGCATTTTTGATCGATGTTTCTACTGGGGACATCGATGGTCATTATATCCCATTAGCCAGTGTTTTTTTAGTTGCTTGGATGAGTGACCCTACTATCTAAATTGCCGTGATGCTCACTGGTAGTGTGCTCCCAACCCACATTCACAAAGTGTCGTAACTAGATGTTACTGGGCCCCACTGCAAATCCAATTTAGGACCCCAAAATATTCAAAAGATAATTTGAAATTGCTAACTAATTAGGGCCTCACTGGGCCATCTAGGATCCAGGGACCCTCTGCTTCGTCTGTGGTTACACCCCTGCATTGACATATAATGCAGTTAGGACCCATCCTATTTGGTCAGCAACCAACTGCAATGAGCTTGCTGGAAGCTCACTGGGATATTTGCAGAGACCCCCCCCCCCAACTAGTCAACACAGAGCCAAGCGCACAACCACAGTTGCCTTTTTTTACCCTGCGTCAAACAAAATTTTTCTTACATCCTTTACAACACCATCTCAGCTAGAGGTAACCCTACCTGCCCATGTCCTGTTTCAGTTTCCCTTAAAGTAACAGTTAAGTGTAAAAATAAAAACTAGTAAATGGATAGGCTGTGCAAAATAAAAAATGTTTCTAATATAGTTAGTTAGGCAAAAATGTATTCTATAAAGGCTGGAGTGACTGGATGTGTAACATAATAGTCAGAACACTACTTCCTGCTTTTCAGTTCTCTTGGTTTCCACTTAGCGGGAAGTGATAAATCAAATAAATTGAGAGGGGGGGAGGCAATTGGGCATAACAGGTCCTTTTGACTCTGAGCTGAATGCTGAGGATCAATTACAAAGTCACTGAACAGTTATGTCCCATGTGGCCCCCCTTAAAGTAACTGACTAACTCAGAGTTAGAGAGCTGAAAAGCAGGAAGTAGTGTTCTGGCTATTATGTTACACATCCAGTCTTTATACAATACATTTTTGACTAACTATATAAGAAACATTTGTTTTGCACAGCCTATCTTTAAAATCCTTTAAAATCGTCAAACCCATCAAATATGTAAACACAAAAAAGCTCCTTCACCATGATTCACTTCATTTTCCTCTTCTTCCATGGGATTAATGTGGGTTCTGGGCCAAAACTCCAGCAGGGCTTGTAATAGGAGACCTCCAAGGTTCACTGTAAAAATTAACAATAAGAACAAGTGAGTTATAAATGCCGTGTCTGCAGTCTTCAGGTTAAACAGACCTCATTAGAAACTGTGACTGAACCACTGGATATTGAGCGGGGTCTATGCCCAGTAGTTTAAATGGCTAATATTTCATGTGTTTGAGGGATTGGATGTGGCTGTATGAGTGCAGTAACCCATGGAAACGCATCAGATATTTGCAAGCAGCATTCTACCTGCTGAAGAATAGTGAAAGCGACCTGTTAACTGGTGCAAAGGTTAATGCAGTGAGGCAGTGTTAATAAATATACCCCAGTGAAGGGTACCTGTAAAACGCCTGAAGTGGTCGCTGTGCTTTGGTAGAGATTAGCTACTGACGCTGGAATGATATTCACAAGCAAATGATCAATATTGGGGGGGATTGTAGCACACTGCAGGTTACAATTACATTAAGGGAACAGTAAACTAATCAGCAGAAATGATTTGATCAAAGTAGCAATATCACAGCAGCAAGAATACAGATAGCTGCAATATTACATACTTTTAAAAGAGAACATTTGCAAATTGACAAGCAAACAATTTGAACTTGGATCTCACATTTTGGGTCAGATCCATCCGGACTGCTGAATCCAGCATCCTTCGCAGAAACCCATGCAGCAAAGCAGTCGCTCTCATCTAGTGTTATCGTCAGCATCTGACAAGTAAAACAGCAAAGCTTACCCAGAGCAGATTGGCCCAGAAAGAGACGTACTAGAAATCAGCATAAATCCCTCTCCTGCACACCAACATTGTAGGCTAGGCTTGTATACTGCCTTAAATGGCCAGTCTTTGCACAACAAACCGGGCCAGTTTAACTGTAAAAGTGCTATAAAATTCTGATTAAGCAAAGCCGTAAAAGTGTGTTTTTGATTTCTAAGGACCAGTAACACCACATTTTTTTTTTTTAACACTTGTTTCCCCAAAAGACAGCTATAATGATAGGTAAGACTTACTTACCCTTGGCTTTTTTCAAATCTTCAGCTTGAAATTAAGGATGCACCGAATCCAGGATTCGGTTCGGGATTCGGCCAGGATTCAGCATTTTTCAGCAGGATTCGGCCGAATCCTTGTGCCCAGCTGAACCGAATCCGAACCCTAATTTGCATATGCAAATTAGAGACGGGGAGGGAAATTTCGTGACTTTTTGTCAGAAAACAAGGAAGTAAAACATGTTTTCCCCTCCCCACCCCTATATCGCATATGCAAATTAGAGGTTGGATTCAGTTCGGTATTCGGCCAAATCGTTCGCAAAGGATTCAGGGGTTCAGCCGAATCCAAAAAAGTGGATTCGGTGCATCCCTACTTGAATTTGACAAGTGAAGTGCCCCATAGGAGAAAGGCGAAAATGCTTCTTAATTCAGACACCTTTGGGGTTAATGTTATGAGCATAAATTTAAGCTGCAGACGCTGGAAAAAAAAAAAAGCTTAGGTTCAGTGTACAGAAGAATTCAAGCTGCGTCGCATTTTCACCTCTCCTATGGGGCACTTTGCATGTCAAATTCAAACTGAACATTTTAAAAACCTATTATTATAGCTGTTTTGAGGGAAATTAAAATTGGGTGTTTCTGTTCCTTTAAAGGAGAAACAAACCCCTTATTAAAAAACTGCAAGTCTGTAAAGTTGGGAGCACCTTCCACCAATAGAGAAACAAACAAATGGTGTTCAGGGTCATATAGAATACAATATTTATTATAGCCCTTAAAGAAAAGAATGACCACCAAAAATGCACCACCCCATTCGCTATTAATTCCCATGAGCAAAATGAAAACTTAACGTTTAATGAATATATTAAAATAGTCAAGAGTAATGTTGAAAGTTAAAATTACAATTAGGGAGGCGCACAGTATGGCTTTATCTTGCAGTGGAGCCTGGATACTCAAGGGTTAACAGTTATCAGAAATGAACGGATTATGTAAAAAGCATCCTCTGCCAGGACTGATTGCAGCCCCTGTACAAATCGGTGCAGCCAACTCTCCACACCCACCCACCACCTCTCCTTTGTGCAAGGTTGGTGAGATCAAGTTAAAGTATATCTTAGTGTTGGTTTCGGCACCCTGCCTAATTGAACTTTGACGTTAGCGTCCCCTCAAAGACCCATGAGAGCCAATACTGCTGTGACTGCGATCACGGACCAGCCCACAACCACCCACGAGTTAACCCCGGATATCAATGGTGACGGCCGTTTAGCCCAAACACAGCTTGCCCTGCCTAATTGATCTAAAAAGAACCAGCGCCTGACACGCGTTTCACTCGCTGAGCGAGCTTTATCAAAGGCATGATCTGAAGATGGCTGCCATGAACTCCGATCCCTGAATCTGCACCGAGGGGTAAGCGAAAAGTTAGGGGCATGTGCCTGGGGAAGGTTTTTTTTAATAAGGGGTTTGTTTCTCCTTTAAGAATAAATCTTATTCATACTGGAATGAGTTCCTCTTTTAACATACCAGCCCATGGAAATCGGATTTATTATTGACAAAAAAAAAAAACACGTTCACATAAATATGCACTTACTCCAGTCTTCAGATCAACTGAGAACCAATTCGGTACATAAACCATCTTAAACCTTTTCTTTATTTCTTCTTCAAAATCTACTTTTCCCAGATCCTCCACTTTGCACGCCTGAAAACAAAAGAACAAAAGTTAACAGTATGAGTGGATGTTGGGATGGCCCAACACAAGTCAATCTGAGTAAAAGTAGAGCCAAACTGGATTGGGCAATCCGTGTGGCCATATTCTATGTAGCAGCCTGCGGTGCTTAAAACCGGTTCAAACAGTGTTGTCACTCAGGAAACAGCAACAATGACAACAGAGATCTCAAGCATCTATCATTCCTGATGAATAACCTTATTATATCATACCTGATATAACAACATACCCTGATCACCTCTCTATGCCTATATGCATTGTAGTCTAGAAAACCTTAGACGGTAGGACTCCTCTCTTCACCCATTTTATTCTCTAAATCGTTTCTCTTTATCTACTATAATTTATCCATTCTTCCACTTCTGCGCTTTCTTCTCATATAAAAATTGAGAATGTGTATGGTATAGGCAAATGGATTGGAAAGCAGGAGGGCCCACCGGGTGTTCTGCTGGGCAATTTCTCATCCTACCACCAGCAACTGCCATAAAGTGTTTCCAAAACCATTGTGAAATGGCTGCAGACATGCAAGGTTATTAGGTTATTTTTTTACATCTGCATGTCGTGTCTTATGTCTGTTACTATGCCCTTTGTTATGAAGACCCTTTGTGATGCTAGTGTTCATCCCAAGTGGACAAATGCAACAGACGTTACTCATGGTTGCGACTGTAGCAACCAATGAGCTGAGAAGAAGAAAAGTCTGATGCATTTCATGTCAGCAGCTAATAATAAACCGACAGCTAAAATCAAAACATTAACCAGAATACCTTTCCAAGGAAAGATAGGGTAAGGGTGCATCTTACCTTTAAAACATCCCAGTAAGCCACATTGTTATTAGTGTCTTTGGTTAATATGTGCCTTTTATCATTGAGAATATTGCACTGGATGATGCTAGCTCCCCCTACGAAGAGAAAACAGTCTAATTAAGCGACATTGTCAACCTTACACAAGCAACATTAACATTTTGTATAATGAAATAAATCCAGCAGTGTTACCTTTAATAACCTGATCAGGCTGGGTACAAATTGGGCTGAGCGGAGTGCTGCAGTCATTCTCATAATCTCCAGAAGTTCTGAAGTTCAGGATACCTTTGATAGGCTAAAAAAAAAAAAAAAAAATGATGTCAAGATGAACGGTTTTGAGTATAGAGTTGTATTTAAAGGGGTGCTCACCCTAAAAAGTCTAAGCAGGTTTTTAATATACAAAATGTAAAAAGGTTTATTGGTTTCAAAGTTGTTTGTAAAAGTTATTAAAGGGGTTGTTCACCTTTAAATTAACTGTTAGTATTATGTAGAGAATGATATTGAGACAATTTGTGATCTCTTTTCATTTTTTTATTATTTGTGTTTTTTTTAGTTATTTAGCTTTTTATGCAGCAGCTCTCCATTTCAGCCATCTGGTTGCTAGGGTCCAAATTACCCTAACAACCATGCACTGATTTAAATAAGAGACAAGAATATGAATAGGAGAGGCCTGAATAGAAAGATGAGATAAAAAGTAGCAATAGCAATACATTTGTAGTTTTACAGAGCATTTGCACTACACTGAGAACTAGTTTCCACTACACTGTTCAAGAGTCAGAACCAGAGAACAGAAATGGGAATGACAAACACCAGGCAATAAACCCCTTTAAAATCACTGCAAAGCTGTATATTATGAAGAAAAGTTGCATTTTCTTTGGTTAAGAAAATAAAAACAGAATTTGGATGGTTTCCCTTTAATCAAATGCATACATAGCACCAGTTTACACTACTATAATAAAGAGACAAAGAATGATTAGCGGATAAACTAAAGCAGGAAGAGGAAACAAAATGTTTTATATCAGTTTTGTTTCTTTAACATTAGAAGATTAAATACAAAAACAATGGATTCCCTTTTTTTTCGGGAGGAGAATCTTACCCATTTATTTACAGAGGATTTAGTTGTTGACACCCAAAGTGCCACAGGAGGGTCTGCTGACCTATCCAGTTCCATCTGCAAAAGAAATCAGACACTTAAGGGGTTATTTAATAAAATCCAAATGCCAAAAACTCGAAAAATCTGAGTTATTTCTTTTTTTTTTTTTACTATAAAAATTTTTGGGGAAATGTATTGATAAATAAGGGGAAATAGCCTGTTCAGAAAATAATGAGATATTTTTGGATTTTGGTAAATAACCCCCTTAAAATCACAGGTGTTTAAAGGGATTCTGTCAATTTATTGTGTAGTTTTTATTTCTAAATTACACGGTTTACACTGCAAATATTCATTCTACAATATAACATTTAATTCCTGAACCAGCAAGTGTATTTTTTTAGTTGTAATATTGGTGTGTAGGTGCATTTTGCCTGGTCATGTGATTTCAGAAAGAGCCAGCACTTTAGGATGGAACTGCTTTCTGGCAGGCTGTTGTTTCTCCTACTCAATGTAACTTAATGTGTCTCAGTGGGACCTGGATTTTACTATTAAGTGCTGTTCTTAGATCTACCAGGCAGCTGTTATCTTGTGTTAGGGAGCTGCTATCTGGTTACCTTCCCATTGCTCTGTCTGTTGTTGGCTGCTGGGGGGGAAGAGAGAGGAGTTGATATTACTCCAACTTGCAGTACAGCAGTAAAGAGTGACTGAAATTTACCAGAGCACAAATCACATGACGAGGGACACCTTTGAAACTGACAATATGTTTAGCCCCATGTCAGATTTCAAAATTAAATATAAAAAAAATCGGGTTGCTCTTTTGAAAAATGGATTTTAGTGCAGAATTCTGCTGGAGCAGCACTATTAACTGATGCATTTTGAGAAAAAAACTGTTTTCCCATGACAGTATCCCTTTAATGACAAAATCAGACAGGATCAGATAGAAATTGACCTTGCAATGAGAAGTTTTAGTTAACAAATATAACATTTTAATTTACAGGTATAAAAGTCACTCTTAACTGCTCCACCTGCTACTGAGCCAGACAAATAAAACCAAGTACAGACTCAATGGCTGCTGGAGTCACAGAATAGAAGGGATATTATGGGGTTTCTAATATTTGTGTGCAATTTTAATCCAGCATAGTGAGTGGTTGATGCAGGATATTTTCCATTAGTACTAGAAGATGAAGCAAAATCACCAAGCAAACCCACCTTTAGAACTGGCGCTTTCTCTTCACATATAAGCAAGCGAATGTCAGGATTCCGTAGGTCTGTACAATAGATCTTCCGGTCCCTCCCTCCTGAATAGACATGTGTGAAGCCTTCATTAACCTGGAGAGCCCAAACCCCTTCATCATGGACGCGGTAGGTGGCTATACACCTTTGCTGACCCAGAGACCACAGTCGGATTGTTCCATCGGAGCTGCCTGAGAGACACTGAACAAGTTGTATGAATTAACACATGAAACTAGTCTGTTTCCTTGAACAAGCACTGAATTAGGCTTCAGCATTTCAATATGTTTTTCCATTATTCTTTTTTGTTTTTAGCAGTTGACTTTGGACAAGACTGTAATTACCTGTGTCCCATCTTTGTTTAACAGCAGAGACTTTACATTGTCTGTGTGTCCTTTCAGCTTCATCAGCTTTTGGCAAGTTCGTGGATCCCAGACTCTTAAGACCTGTGAAGCAAAGGTAGATTTCACACAGCTATAGAACAACGGCATGAGGACATGTGGCTGCATGAAGTCGTGGGCGAGTGACTGTAGTGTAAGGTTAGTGCAAGTGTGTTTCACTAAAGCTGGGCATACAGAGGATAATCTGCTTTCCTGCTGAGGTCGTCAAATGAGTGGATCGTTGTATGGTTTGGTCACTGCACTGGGCCAAACTGGGCCTATTCGACTTTTAGCCCCCAGTATGGTGATAAGATCACGGATACATGGGCTGGTATTTTCTAACCTGCCCAATAGATAACTGGACAATTTACTGCCAGAAATCTGTTGGGCAGCATGTCAGGAGACCACCACACACAAGCCAATAAGCTGCATGTATGGCCACCTTAAAGAAACATTTCAGTGTAAAAATAAATACTGAGGAAATAGAAACATGTTTCTAATATAGTTAGTTGGGCAAAAATGTAATGTATAAAGGCTGGAGTGACTGGATATCCAACATAACAAAACAGAAAGCTACTTCCTGCTCTTCGGCTCTCTAACTCGGAGTTAGTCTGCGACTTTAAGGGGGCCACATGGGACATAACTGTTCAGTGAGTTTGCAATTGAGCCTCAGCATTCAGCTCAGATTCAAAAGCAATAGTTATGAACCAATGCTTCCCCCCCCCTCCTCAAGTTACTGCCTGGTAACCAATCAGTGGAAACCAAGAGAGCTGAGAAGCAGGAAGTAGTGTCCTTGCTATTATGTTATCTAAAGATAGAGTAAGAAGGCGCACTCACTTAAAATAAGATATAAGGTGCTAACCCATAGGTGACTCCCCATGAGGGTCTCCAAACGAATACAAAAAAAAACAAGAATGGATTGCACACTCGAGGCATTTTTCTTTTTGATTATTCATTATTTGTGCCCCTGAGGAAGACCACTATGGTCGAAATGCGTTGGGCTTACTTATTATTTTTGTAACCCCCTTTTTTTCGGTAATTAATATTATATAAAGTTATATCCTATGTCCCCCCCTCAAGTCTCTGATTGGTTACTGCCTGGTAACCAATCAATGGAAAGCAAGACAGCTGAAAAGCAGGAAGTAGTGTTCTGGCTATTATGTTACACATCCAGTCACTCCAGCCTTTATACATTTTTGGCTAACTAACTATATTAGAAACATTTATTTTGCACAGCCTATTTGTCTAGTTTATATTTTTACACTGAACAATTACTTTAACTGTGTTTTTGTGATCTTTAAAAAGCAGACAAATGAGGACTTAGTGTGATTAAAAAACTGTTCGGTGATCAAGACAATATATGCGTCTCTTAAAACCTGCCTATGGCCAAATGATAAATGGAAGTGTATTCCTAGCAGACACAATAATGGATTTGTGAAGACTGTCTCCAGCAAAGAAATGTAGACTGGAAGCCGTAGAACAAGATGACTACCTTTTCTGTAGACCCAGAGACAATTACTGTTCCCATCTGGTTCATCGCAAGACTGTAGATAGAATCTTTGTTTCCACTCAAAGAAGAAGCTAAGTTGAAAAAAGAAAAAAAAAAAAAAAACTTTAAAGGCACAATACATTGCCTGGGTTTTCTGGCTGAGCTGCATTTGGCATTCAGTAAAGAAGACTTATTGTATTGTATTATTATTTAATCCAAGCCACAGTGATATCAATAATTGCCATCAGATATTTCAAAGACTGTTGTTGTCTGATGATTTAATACCTCTATAGTAGAAGGTATGCAGCAGGGGAACACTGGGCAATTTACATTTTCTCTCACTGCGTGTGTGTGTGAAGATTGAGGAAAAGCATTAGACATTGTCCCTGCAAAGTGAATGGAAATCAGTTATATGGTGACCTAGCACATACCAGTAACTACCATTTTCTTTAAATAGGGGTCGATTTCTAGAATTTTGGCCCCAACCATGGAGCAAAAACAGAAAAGCAGCAAAGCACAAGAAAATGCCCAGCATGCCATCTCCCTAATGTTTATGGACTATGCTTTGCTGCTAGAAAGATTCTTACTGGCGAAAAGATTGGTGACAGTATGACATCATATAATTGTTATTTACTGGTGCCAATATCACTGGCTCCACTGCTGGAATGGAAACATAAATGTGACAGGATGGTTTCTTGGGCTGTCAGAGGGCGACTATTACTTACTAGTGACTGTGTTGTTGGAGGCAGTCAGTGCGGTGAGAGTATTTACATCCCAGAGAAATATCTGCCTGTCCAGTCCTGCAGATGCCACCAGTTCTTTATCTTTTGCATAAGCCAAAGCTTTCACATAATCCTGCAGTACCAAAGAGAACATGCACATGAGAACAGGGTAAGCACATTCAAAATAAAGTTAACATCTGCATTCCTCTTGCAAAAAGTTGCAGCACATATCAGCTACTTCTTTACTCATGGTTATTCTTGCACTGTATAGAGCACTGATAAGGCCCCATCTAGAATATGCCGTACAGTTTTGGTCTCCATCACTCAAACAGGACATTATTGTATTAGAGAGGGTACAGAGAAGGGCAACTAAGCTGGTAAAAGTTAGGGAACATCTTAGCTATGAGAAAAGACTGGCCAAAATGGGAATGTTCACGCTGGAGAAGAAGTGCTTAAAGGGGTGATTCACCTTCATGTTCGTATGCTATAGAATGGCCAATTCAATTGGTCTTTTTAGTTTATGAATTATTTGCCTTCTTCTCCTGACACTTTCTAGCTTTCAAAAGGGGGTCACTGACCCCCTCTAAAAATAAATCCTTTGTAAAGCTACAAATTTATTGTTATTGCTACTTTTTAATAATCATATTTCTGTTCCGACCCTCCCCTATTAATTTTCCATCAAATCATCAAATCAAGGCATGGTTTCTAGGGTACTTTGGACCCTAGCAACCAGATTGCTGACACTGCAAACAGGAGAGCTGCTGAATAAAAAAATAACACAAAAACCACTAATAATAAAAAATTAAAACCGATTACAAATTGTCTCAGAATATCACTCTCTACATCATACTAACAGTTAACTCAAAGGTGAACAACCCCTTTAAGATTAGGGATGCACCGAATCCTGGATTTGGTTCGGGATTCGGTCCTTTTCAGCAGGGATTGGATTCGGCCAAATCCTTGTGCCTGGCCAAACCGAATCCAAATCCTAATTTGCATATGTAAATTAGGGGTGGGAAGGGAAATCAAAAAAAATGTTGTCCACTTTTTCCTTTCCCACTCCTAATTTGCATATGCAAATTAGGATTCGGATTGGTATTCAGCTGAATCTTTCACAATGGATTCAGCCGAATCCCACATAGTGGATTCGGTACATCCCTACTTGAGATATGATAAATATTTATAAATATATAAGAGGACCATATAATAATCTCTCTAATGCTTTATGCGAGAGCTGTGAAGATGTGGAATTGTCTCCCTGAATCAGTTGTACAGGCTGATACATTAGATAGGTATAAGAAGGGGTTGGATGGTGTTTAGCAAGTGAGGGAATACAGGGTTATGGGAGATAGCTTATAGTACAAGTTGATCCAGAGAAAAGTCCGATTGCCATTTTGGAGTCAGGAAGGAGTTTTTCCCCCTCTGAGGCAAATTGGAGAGGCTTCAGATGGGTTTTGTGCCTTCCTCTGGATAAACAATCAGTTAGGCAGGTTATATATAGACGTAAAAGATTAAAGTTGGTAGACGTGTGTCTTTTTTTTCACCCTAACTTACTATGTTACTTAGTAGTATAGTTATGCCTCAAAAGGCTGAATTAAAACACCTGTGTGAAACTACAATGCGCAGTTATACCATTTTTGGTAGCACAATGAATGTAACTAAAAGAAGGAACATTGTATTTAAGACTGCACTCTTTGCATGTCACTTATAGGAGAACCAATTCATAACCCACCAGCACATCCTGGCCTTTCATTCAAAATTGGCCCGGTGGACGGCAAGAGGGATCAGCACCCTCCAAAATATATGCAGCAAGAAGAAAGAATATCGGCACTAGGGACCCCATGCGAGAGGGACAAGCCCTGAGTGTTTATTGCAAAGTTACGTTTTGGAGGTGTGCCCCATTGTCTTCTAGGAGAAAGCCACTCATAATGAAATAAATACATCTTACCTTGTGTGTCCTTAAGGTGGACATACAAAATCCCTTGTGTGCATTCCATACTTTAACGGTAGTATCCGAAGATGCAGAGATTACTGAAAATAAAGCATTCAAGCATTTTGAAACACAATAGAGATTCAGTATGACAACAGGGATTCAGTACAGCAATATTTGTGTAAAGGGCTAATAGGGGAAAAGGCAAAAGCACCATAAAACCTCAAAATACATTTTTCCAGTGGGGTATATGACAGCACTATGGTCCATGTAATTACACCAAGGAGAGGGAGCTCTAGCTGGCCTTCCGTGAGGGTTACTCAAGTTAATCCCAGAAGTTAGGAGTCTAATAGCTTTTTCTAGTTTCTGTATCCTGACAACAGGGACTTTAACCAAAATGTTAAGACTTTGCCTCAAAATGTTGAATAAACACATCCAAAACTGTTGTGATAGCCATATGAATCCTGTGCCTTCCAGCTATTAAGAGGCGGAGCATTCCTTTCTTACCCATTTATGTAATAAAAGGCACTAAATTTGCCCAGGAGCAATAACCAAGAGCAACTAATAATAATAATAACATTTGTTTTTAAATAGTTGACCAGTAAATGCTTCCTGCTGATTGGTTGATATGGGTAACGTGCTTCTGGGCAAACTTATTGCCTTTTATTACATAACCCCATTAGAGCTTCAAGGAACAGTAACATCAAAAAATAAAAGCGTTTTAAAGTAATACAAATACAATGCCGTGTTGCCCTACACTAGTAAAACTGCTGTATTTGCTTCAGAAACACTACTATTGTTTATATAAATAAGCTGCTGTGTAGCCATGGGGGAAGCCATTTATAGGTTTACACAGCAGATAGCAGATAAGCTCTGTAGAACATAATGGTGTTATCTGTTATCCACTATTTAACCTGTGCTATATAGACTTTTTTAAATTTCTGCCATTGCTACACAGCAGCTTGTTTATATGAACTATATTAGTGTTTCTGAAGCAAACACATCAGTTTTAACAGTGCAAGGCAATACTATAGTGATGCGCGGGTCGAGAATTTCTCAACCTGCACCCGACCCTAACCCGCCCCCTCCCGAACCCACACCCGGCCCAGCTCCTGCCCTTTTTATAGGCCCGTGCCTGACCCGCAGTGACGTCACAAAAGGGGCGGGCGGAGGCCGGCAGTGCTAGGTCGCCGACCTGAAGATTTTTTGTAGGAGTCGTCCCAAACCCGACCGACCCACGGGTTTCGGGTCGGCCCGCACATCACTACATTATATTTTAATTACATTAAAAACACTTTCATTTTTTGGTGCTACTGTTCCTTTAACAGAAAGGCAATCCCCTAAGTGTCCTGTACAATCCAAAACGTACCTGAATTTGACAAAAATCCAAAATACTTACACGTTTTGCCATTGCAGCAGAGGACAATGTCATTGACCCAATCGGTGTGATGTTCCATAGACGCGATATAAGGATCTTGCTAAAACGTAATTAAAAGACAAATATGACAGGATGAAATAGAAAATCTAGGTTAACAGAGAGACAAGTATGACAGTAACTAGTGAATGCTGCACTCTTTTGTTGTGCTTTGGTTTGTGATTTGCCTTTCCAAGCTGCAGTTGGCACAGACACACAGTCAGAGACAGGCCCTTTCTGCATAAAGCAACACGGATTCATGGCAATCCATTTATTTCTCACTTCTATTGCAGGCTACAAATTAACTGAGGAACGTAATGAAGAGAAATATCCCTGTGCCAGTGAGCAGGCATTTGGAGTCTTTATATTTCTTTGCAGCTGCTCTATTCCATCTTTGAAAGAATGCAACATTTTAGTGGAAGACCATTCCATCAAGGAGGGGGGATTAGTATGACACGTGTCACACCATGAGGCACTTAATGATAACCTAATCAGTTATTTAAATGGGTTGTTCACCTTCCAACACTTTTTTCAGTTCAGTTGGTTTCAGATAGATCCCCAGAAATAAAGACTTTTTCCAATTACTTTCTATATTGTATGTGTGACTGTTTCCCTAATATTGAAGTGTATAATTTCATTTTTCAACTTCTAAGGGCAGGGACACATGCTGCTATTTCGGGAGATTAGTCGCCCAGCGACAAATCGTTTCTTCTACGGGCAACTAATCGCCTTCACGCCGGCTAGAATGTAAATCGCCAGTGGGACAGAACTAGGATCGCTTTGGCTTTCCAAAGTCGACCGAGTTTCCTTGTGAGGCAACTTCGGAAAACGAAAAGTTCAGAGTGCCATCCCGCCGGCGATTTACATTCTAGCTGGTGGGAAGGCAGTTCAGGGAGATTAGTTGCCCGAAGAAGAAACAATTTGTCACTGGGTGACTAATCTCCCTAAACAGCAGCGCATGTCTCTGCCCTAAAGCTGCTCTGGGGGGGGGGTTGCCGACCCTGTAAACTTTTCTAAATTGATACATTTAGTTTATCTATTTCTTATCTTTGCTTCTGCTGAGCAGAATCCTTGCATTTCATTAAAGGGGTGGTTCACCTTTAATTTATTGTTAAGTATGTTATAAAATGGCTAATTCTAAGCAACTTTTCAATTTGGCTTCAGTATTTATTTTTTTTTATAGTTTTTTTTTTTTAATTATTTGCCTCCTTCTTCTGACTCTTTTCAGCTTTCAAATGGGGGTCTAAAAATATATGCTCTGTAAGGCTACAAATTTATATTACTCATCTTTCTATTCAGGGCCTCTCCTATTCCAGTCTCTTATTCAAATCAGTGCATGGTTGCTAGGGGAATTTAGACCCAAGCAACCAGATGGCTGAAATTACAAACTGGAGAGCTGCTGAATAAAAAGCTAAATAACAAAAACCACAAATAATAAAATAATGAAAACCAATTGCAAATTGTCTCAGAATATCCATGTCTACAGCATACTAAAAGTTAATTTAAACAACCCCTTTAAAGGCAGCTGTTAGAATTGATACAATAGTAGCTAATACTCCAGAGATGCTGCTGAGAAATGGATCAACTAAATGCTGCACAATTGTAACATTTAAGAGTCTGCACCTAAATTACTGAGCTCAAGCACCAAACAGGGACATTCAACTATAACGGTAAAAAATTAAAAATGGAAAGTAATTGAAAAAAGTCTATTTTTTTTTTGGGAACAATCTGAAAAAAATTAACTGAAAAAAGTGTTTGGAAGATGAACAACCCCTTTAAAGGAAAACAGCCCTTTAGCAGTAAAGATCTGTGTCTCCAAAGATGCCCCAGTAGCTCCCCATCTTCTTTTCTGCTGATTCACTGCACATGCTCTGTGCTGCTGTCACTTACTGAGCTTAGGGACCCACTCACAATATACAGTACACATAGAATAGAAATGTCACAATATAAGGCTGATTAGTAATTAATCCAGATAATTACTACATGGCAGCACAGAAACCAGTGCAATTAGCATCAGAATTAAATAATCAGCCCTGTAGCATCAGCTTATATTACAGGGGAAGCTCGTTGTCTGCTGGATAATTAGTGACGAGCCCTAAGCTTAGCTTCTCAACAGCCAATCAGAGCCCACTGAGCATGTGAGTGTCACAGACACTTTCCAAGATGGTGACCCCCTGTGACAAGTTTGAAGTCCTGGATCATTGCTGCTATTGACAAGCTGAAACTTTAGGCTGGAGCAATAAATTCAGTTAATAAAATATGGCATTTTTAGCCACATTCATTTTTAGGGTTTAGTTCTCCTTTAAAATATTAAGTTAAAATGGGAACTAAGAGGGTTAAAGAGATGGTCATACTGGGCTAATAAAAGCTGATGACTTGTCCCCTGTAGACCAAGTAGGCAGCTTATTGGTCAATGTATGGGGGCCTGGCCAGCTAATATCTGTGTATTGACAAACGGAACTAGACGGCCAACAAACAGACATACGGGCAGAAAGAAGCCAATAAGGCATAGTGCTCTGTAGCAATTCAAAGCTTCCAAAACATCCAGTCTGAGGAGCCAAGTGACTGATCCATGTTATTGATTGTAAGATGAGAGAGCCAGTTTCCATTACCGACATCAAAGTTACAAGACGCACAGACAATGCAGAGGGACGGCTGCTTCAGTCATCGTTGTTCTAATGACTAACATGTTACATGGCATTTCCCATTTAGAAGCACATGCAAATAACTGAGCGTGTCCCCTGTGCTGCTGCCCATGCTTCCCTAGCGCCTAATGACTTTATCCCACTGAGGATTAACCTTGTGCTGGTTGACATTCCATATCCTGATGATAGAATCCCGGCCCGCTGTGAAGAGCCTGTTCAGCGCAGGATCCAGCTGCAGTGCATTCACCCCATTGCGATTGTACTTCTCCACTTCATCTCTGATCACATACGATACCTGGGGCAGATACAAACAGTTCAATAGTGAATATACACTGCAATACAATCGAATCAAATTGCTGTTTGCTTGAATTCCACCCTGGTTCTCTTTGCCTCAGAGCAGTCCAAAGGTGGGAAACCTCAATGTAAAGGCAAAAAAATACAATCCCATTTTTACTTTCTTTAATGAAAAAGAAGCTTTAATTAAAAAATGTGTACCGTTTTTATAAGAAACCTGACTGTATGCAGTGAAATTCTCCTTCATTTGCTGCTGTGGATAGGAATTGTCAGACCGTCCCTAACTGCTCTGCAGGGAAACAATCATACTTATGAACAGCAGGGGGAGCCCCCACCTTACTTCCCAGCCATGCAGAACTCAAGCAGCTTTGTTTGTTTCCCTGTAGAGCACTCGGCTACTGTGTAGAGATTTGTATGGGATTTTATTTTGCCTTTACATCCCCTTTACTGTTTCCAACTCCAGCTGAGGGACAAAGATTATGCAGCCAGATTTAAACAGATAAACTGGGATTCTATTTGGGGATTATTTTGCTGCAGCCACTGGTTCTGCAGAGTTGGAGAAAGTTTGTATTAAACAATAAAAAAACTATAAAATCCACATTAGATGACATTACAACACAGGACCCAGTGCAGTCTGTATATTCTGATTATTAATCAGTCTTGTGTATCGGCTTCTGGCAGATATTATTTGACTTGTGCGGTTTTGATAATTTATGATGATCCCTAAGCAGCCCAGACCACACTGAGCATGTGCACAGTCTTGGTCCTGCAAAGATGTTTAACAAAGTTATGATTTTTTTTTAAGATGGTGACCCACTGTGGCCAAATTTGAAAGCATAAATCATTTGTTTGATTAGGCTTCTGGTGCAGTAAGTTTATGTTTAGTATACAAAATACAGCATTTTTAGGCTTATTTTATTTTCAGCTTTACTTCCCTTTTAAAGAGATACTGACACCAGAAAATAACCTTTTTTTTACATCCATCATAACATTATCTTTGAATGCTATATATAATTTTGCCATAAAAGTATTTGCCTAATGCTTTTACATCAATTTTTTTATCCCCCCCCCCCCGTTCCTCTATGATGGGGCTGCCATATTTGTGCAGTAAGAGTCCATTAGTATTAGTAACTCTGACAAGTTGAGAAGGGACAGTCAGGTTGGCAAAACAGTCAGGTTTAGGAACTTCAAGTAACAATTACTTACAAAAGCAGAGCGATCAGCAAAAAACTATCAATGTGACCTATAGGTAACTATTAATGTAGATTAATATTTTGAATAGAACATTGTTGAGTGTCAGTATGACATAGAGAGTGATATTCTGAGACAATTTGCAATTGGTTTTTACTTTTTTTTTTATTATTATTTATGGTTTTTGAGTTATTTAGCTTTTTATTCAACAGCTCTCCAGTTTTCAATTTCAGCCATCTGGTTGCTAGGGTCCAAATTCCCCTAGCAACCATGCATTGATTTGAATAAGAGACTGGAATATGAACAGAAGAGGGGCTGAATATAAAAACGAGATTGTTCCCCAGAAATAAAGACTTTTTTCAATTTCTTTCCATTTTTATTTTTTTTACGGTTTTTTCAAAATCTAAGTGGGGTTGTTCACTTTCCAAACACTTTTTTTCAGTTCAGTTGTTTTCAGTTTGTTCCCCAGAAATAAAGACTTTTTTTTCAATGACTTTCCAATTTTTTTAAATTTTTTACTGTTTTTTCAAAATCTGAGTTTAAAGTTGAATGTCCCTGTCCCTGGTGTTTGAGCTCAGTAATTCAGGTGCAAACTCTAAACTGTAACAATTTTACAACATTTAGTTGATCCATTTCTCAGCAGCATCTCTGGAGTATTAGTAACTATTGTATCAAGTCTAACAGCTGTCTTTAAAGGGTTGTTTAAATTAACTTTTAGTATGCTGTAGAGAGGGATATTCTGAGATAATTTGCAATTGGTTTTATTGGTTTTATTCAGCAGCTCTCCTGTTTGCAATTTCAGCAATCTGGTTGCTAGGTCACAATATACTCTAACAACCATACATTGATTTGAATAAGAGACTGGAATATGAATTGGAGAGGGGCTGAATAGAAAGAGGACTAATAAAAAGTAGCAATAACAATAAATGTATAGCCTTACAGAGCATTTGTTTTAGACAGGATCAGTGATCTCCATTTGAAAGCTGGAAAGAGTCAAAAGAAGGCGGCCAATAATTAAAAAAACTATAAAAAAAAGAACAAATGAAGGCCAATTAAAAAGTTGCTTAGAATTAACAATTCTACAACATACTGAAAATCAACTTAAATGTGAACCATCCCTTTCAAACCTCCTAAAACAAAAGTATTTGATGTATTGAAGTTCTCTCCTATTCATATTCCAGTCTCTCATTCAAACCAGTGCCTGGTTGCTAGGGTAAAGTGTACCCTAGCAGCCTGATAGCTGCAGAAATTCCCAACAGGAGAGCTGCTGAACACAAAGCTAAAGAATTTTAAAAACATGATTCCAAGCTAAGAGCGATTAAAGGGGTGGTTCACCTTTAACAGTTAACTTTTAGTATGTTATACAGGTATGGGACCTGTTATCCAGAATGCTCAGGACCTGGGGCTTTCCGGATAATGTATATTTCCGTAATTTGGATCTTCATACCTTAAGTCTACAGGAAAATCATGGAAAGCTTAAATAAAATGAAAATAGGCTTCCAATAAGGATTAATTATATCTCAGTTGGTGTAGTACTGAATTTTGGATATTCAACAATAAGCCCATACACGCAATGGGTTAACAGATATCTGCCTTTCCATCAATGGCAACTGTGAAGGTGCAGGCCTGGACAACAGCCATCCTGCAATAAAACAATCCTTACAGCTACAGTAATGTCCATATCAAAGAGATGCAAATAACGATCAAGTACAAGCGCTACTGTTTTATTATTACACAGAAAAAGGAAATCTTGAAAAAAAAATTTGGATTTGGATAAAATGGAGTCTATGAGAGACAGCCTTTCCATAATTCTGAACTTTCTGAATAACAGGTTTCCAGATAACCGATCACATACCTGTACAATGGGTAATTCTAAGCAACTTTTTAATTAGCCTTCATTATTTATTTTTTATATTTTTTTTCTTCTGTACGTTCCAGCTTTCAGATGTTCTGTAAGGCTATACATTTATCGTTATTGTTGTTTTTTTTATTACTCCTCTTTCCTTTCATACCTCTCCTATTCATATTCCAGTCTCATATTTGAATCAATGCATGGTTGCTAGGGTAATCTGGACCCTAGCAACCAGATTGCTGAAATTACAAACTGGAGAGCTGCTGAATAAAAAGCTAAATCATTTAAAAACCACAAATAATAAAAACCAATGGCAAATTGTCTCAGAATATCCCTCTCTACATCATACTAAATGGTAACTCGAAGGAGCACAACCCCTTTAAGTACAGTGGTGGCAACGTTTGCATGTTAGGATTGCGTGATACACAGACAGTCTATTACTATAAGCCATGATTGTCCCACGAGAACATGCAATTATAGAGAGGGGGACTGGATAAGGAAATATAGCATACTTATACCATATACATGTTTATCTATAGCCGACAGTCACATTTCATCATTTCACAGAATCTTTTTTTCAATACTGATGTCAGGAATATTACTTTATATCTTGTGTTCTACGCTGATGACAGGAACATTACTTGCTATCACTCTAACAGCAAGTATATGGGAAAGTGCATTATGGGGAAGTAAAAGAGAAGATTTAGGGGCAAATTCACTAAGATGCGAAGTTGCGCCAGGCGTAACTTCGCCGCACTTCGCCAGGCGTAGTTTCGCCAGCGCTCCGCAAATTCACTAAAATCCGAAGTTGCGCTCAGGGGTAGCGTAAGGTTGCGAAGTTGCGCTAGCGTTGATCGCTAAGTGAAGCGAAGTTACACTAGCGAAGGCTAATTTGCATACGGCGCCAAATTCAAATTTCAATGGAGGAATACATATCAGTACTACAAATGCCTAGAAAACCTTCAAAACATCAAATAAAAATTTTATTTTGCCCTACACATGTGCCCACTGTATAGGTAAGTTGCCATGAGTCAGGAAATATAGGGGGGAAGGAGGGGAGCCCCAAAAAAAATTTCAATCTTTTTCAGCCTATCACCCATCATGTAGAAAACACGCCAGCGTTTTTTGGGACTTAGAAAAAATTTTGACTTTTTTTGAAGCAATCCCTATCTACTCTATTGCGCTTCGCCAGGTCTGAGGTGGCGGAGGAAGTCTAGCGTAAAAGGTAGCGTTCAGTACACTGCGCAAGTTAATGAATTTGCGTAGTTACGTCCGTAGTGAAACTTCGCCAGGCGTAAGGGTGCGAAGTAACACTAGCGAATCTACGCCAGCGTTCTTTAGTGAATTTGCACAGTAACGAAAATGCCAAACGCTAGCGAAGTAACGCTAGCGTTCGGCGCTTAGTGAATTTGCCCCTTAGTGTGCAGCTCTAACCATATACCGGAGGGAAGCCCTGGAAGATATAAGCAATTTTATTCAAATACTCGTTCATAAACAATCAGAACTTCAGTTGTGCTACATTCCGTTATACATGTATCTGATCGGTTATCCAGAAAGCTCCAAATTACGGAAAGGCTGTTTTCCATAGACTGCTTCATCCAAATAATCAAAATGTTTAAAAACGATTTCCTTTTTCTCTGTAATAATAAAACAGTAGCTTGTACTTGATCCCAACTAAGATATAATTAATCCTTATTGGAAGCAAAACCAGCCTATTGGGTTTATTTAATGTTTACATGATTTTCTAGTAGACTTAAGGTATGAAGATCCAAATTATCGAAAAACATGGAATATCCCAAGTCCCAAGCATTCTGGATAACAGGTCCCATACCTGTACAAGCAATAAAACCGTGTAATGTTCTGCACTGTATGGAGTCAATATTATATGTTCCCTGTTAGTGCTAAAACCCATGAACAATTTGCAGATGAAGCACCTACAGAAAGCTAAAATTAAAGGGGTTGTTCACCTTCAAACTTCTAGTTGTTTTCAGATTGTTCACCAGAAATAACTTTTTCCAATTACTTTCTATTTTCTGTGTCACTGTTTTTCTAATATTGAAGTGTAAAGAGAAATTTTTCACCTTCTAAAGCAGCTCTGGGAGGGGGGGGTCGTGGACCTTATAGACTATAGTCTAAATTGATACATTTAGTTGATACATTTGTTATCTTTGTCCCTGCTGAGCAGAATCTCTGGGTTTCATTACAGGCAGCTGTTAGAATTGATACAATAGTTGCTAATACTCCAGAGATACTGCTGAGAAATGTTGTAAAATTGTAACAGTTTAGAATCTGCACCTGAATTACTGAGCTGCCAGACTCAAACACCAGGGACATTCAACTTTAAACTCAATGAAAATTAATTGAAAAAAAGTCTTTATATCTGGGGAAAATCTGAAAACGAGTGAACTGGAAAAAGTGTTTGGAGGGTGAACAACCCCTTTAAGCGATTAGGAAGGCAGGGAGGAGAAATCAAGCGTCACACGATGGATCGGCCCGATCACCTTTTCTGAAGAGGAGCGCAAGCGGAGTTTCGGTAAGTTATGTCTTAATAAAGACTTTTCAATCTTAAAGTTTCATTTGTCTTGGTGTTTTTTTAATGTATACTAACTAATTTTTTTAAAAAATATATATATTAAGAAATAAATTACTGAAACTTATCGAAAAATCCGCTTCCGCTCCTCCTCAGAAAAGGCGACAGGGCGACAATTCATCATGCGGCGCTTGATTTCTCCTCCCTGGCTATTAAGCTGTGAGTCTAACTTTTCCCAAGAGACCTGTTATCTTATATTGTTACAATTACTTATTTGCTTATCTCAAAATTGTTACCAAGTATCTTAGTGCATCTGGTGGCTGTTCTGGGCTCTCCGCTGCCAAAAGCCAATTAAGTTAGAAACTTTGTTTCTTTTTATGCCTGTTCAGTGCAGAGAAATTCTGGACTTTTCAGTACAGCAGGTTGAGCTGTCAAAAGAGGGACTGTCCCGCTTAAAACGGTTTAGGACAGTTAGGAGGTATGACCTAACCAGTCACAGTTACCATGTCTCATTTTCAGAACCAAAATCCATTTCAAAAGTAGCCTTAAAGGAGAATTCAACCCTAAACTTAAAAATAAAAACCTACCCTACATAGACCCCACTCCCCCCCCCAGCCTAAGTGTTACCCCGGTCAAATGCCCCTAACGTTTTACTTACCCCTTGGTGCAGATGCAGGCATAGAAATTCACGGGGGTCATCTTCAGCCGCTAGTCTTCTTAATGAGACCGGTGCTTCTGCAATTTCCGTGAGTTTTGGTGCATGCACCGACATGCGGGTCTCATTCCGAAGATTTTCGAACAGAAGAAGATGGCACGCGTGAACTCCAATGCCTGAATCTGCACCGAGGGGTAGGTAAAATATTTGACTGGGGTAACCGTTAAGCTGGGGGGAGGAGGGTCTATGTAGGGTAGGGTTTTTTTTAAGTTAAGGGTTGAATTCTCCTTTAAAGAAGTAAAGCTTAACTAAAGAAGTAGCTAGAAATGTTGTACATTGTGTTTTGTGCTTCTGTACCAGCCCAAGGCAACCACAGCCCTTTAGCAGTAAAGATCTGTGTCTCCAAAGATGCCCCAGTAGCTCCCAATCTTCTTTTCTGCTGAATCACTGCACATGCTCTGTGCTGCTGTCACTTACTGAGCTTAGGGAGCCACTCACAATATACAGTACACATAGAATAGAAATGTCACAATATAAGGCTGATTAGTAATTAATACAGATAATTACTACATGGCAGCACAGAATCCAGTGCAATTAGCATCAGAATTTAATAATCAGCAAACCTGTAGCATCAGCTTATATTACAGCCAGGGAAGCTCATTTTCTGCTGGATAATTAGTGACGAGCCCTAAGCTTAGCTTCTCAACAGCCAATCAGAGCCCACTGAGCATGTGAGTGTCACAGACACTTTCCAAGATGGTGACTCCCTGTGACAAGTCTGAAGTCCTGGATGAGGGTAATTTGGACCCTAGCAACCAGATGGCTGAAATTGGAGAGCTGCTGAATAAAAAGCTAAAAAAACTCAAAAACCACAAATAATAAAAACCTATTGCAAATTGTCTCAGAATATCTCTATCTGAACAACTCCTTTGGGGTCGTGTCTATAGACCCCCTCGCTGTCCCACAATAGTCCTTCTCTCATAGTTCCCCGTGTATAGGAGATAGATATAGATATAAATAAAGCAGCACTTTAAAGTGTCACTGGGTCTAACACTCAGGGCTGCCATTAGAGGTGACATTTCCCTACAATATAAGAATGAAACAATACAGCGATTTTACTTATATCAGAACTCTAATAATAGAGAAGCCTGGTAACATAGGAAAAACAGGGCAAACAGACTTTATAATTATTCTACAACAGCCGCTACCAGGGAAACAAAATCATAATCTTTGCAGCAGCCACAAAGCGCAGTCGGCTGCGATTCCCACCAGGCTCGGCCCCGCCCCTCAACTTCCCCCCACAGCATCAAAACTGCGAAGGCTCCGCCATTCTGCAAGATGCACCGACACAAGATACTGTGAGGGCGGGCACCGGCCGTATGCGTCCCCAAGCACCGCTCCTACTACCTGAACTTTCCTCCGCCCAGCCGTGTTCTGCCTGTGATGCGCCGCCATCTTGCATGTTGACACTCAGTCGTCATTTCCGGAGAGCAGTTCTCCCGGGCTCGTTGAGTTCCGCCCTTACTAGCCAGTGCCTTTACTTCCGCCCTCAAGAAGTGGTTGGTCATGTGCAGGCCCATCAGGCTGTTGATAAAGTCTACCCCATATGGTTCTGTATATGCCTCTAAACGCATGCCTGCCAACTCTGCAAATCCAATGTAGGACTGGGCCAATAGGGTCCATCAAAGAACATGACATCCAGGTACCGATGTCACAGTTATTAGAATTAAGACACGCTAAGCAGTATGGCATACCTCCCAACATTTTGGAAGTATAAAAAGGGACAAAAAATTTTTTCGCATGTAGCGCAGCGACATTTTTTGACCACGCCCTTTCTGTGGTCACACCCCCTAATTACCATGTTCATTTTACAAAATTTGGCAGGTTATGCAAGTTTGAAAATATTTCTCCTTATTTAAACAGTTTTTTGGTGTCTCAAAATTGTTACACAGTATCTTATTTGCACCTGTTGGCTGTTCTGTGCTCTCTGCTTAAAGCCAATTAAATTAGAAACTTTGTTTCTTTTTCTGACTGTTCAGTGCAGAGAAAATAGGGACTTTCCAGTACAAATGAGGGACAGCAGGTTGAGCTGTCAAAAGAGGGACTGTCCCTCCAAAAAAGGGACAGTTGGGAGGTATGGTATGGCGGTCTGAGTCTGAGAGAGGTCAGTCCAACCCGAGCAGATCAGCCTTTCTGTGCAGATAAATCAGTCAAAGATCTGTTTATTTCGCAACCTCACCATAGCCAAATTCCCCTAGCAGCCATGCATAGATTTAAATTTGTACCCTTACAGAGCATTTGTTTTTTAATTGGGGTCAGTGACCCCCATTTGAAATCTGGAAAGTGTCAAAAGAAGAAAGTAAATAATTAAAAAACTATATATAAAAATTAAGACGAGCATTCCATAACATGATAAAAGTAAACTGAAAGGTGAAATCCCCTTCAGCTAAGTAATAGGTTTAGTAAAAGCAGTTTATTTGCCCTGTTTACCTTCGAAACATTGACAACAAGCAAGTACCTTGTGTGCCCTTGCCTTGGCATCAGACACCCCTACTGTATGGAACCTAGCTGTACTCCAAACTTTATGGATATATTATTCTTTTTAATTTTACTCACTCTGCTGTAGAAGTTCCACTTTGTTATTCACAAGCTGACCCATTATAGTGATCAGCCCACTTTGAAATACTGGTAATTGCAACTTCCCAATGGGACGTAATAAAACTCATGTCAGGAAGCGATTTAACTTCTCAGTTGGACTGTGTACTGGTAATTGTGCTTAGTATATATATACTGTATATATATATATATATATATCAACACAAACGCTTGTGAGTGATCTCTAGTAATCGGCACTTAATGGAAAATATGCAAGTCAGCCAGTCTCAGTAATTCATTCCTTGAAAAAAAAAACTATTTAAATTCATCTTCCATGGCATCAATTTTCTCGGACAAATGGACATTTTGTCGGTGCAAAACAATTTAAAAAATGGCCATAATAGTGTCGGGAAGGGTAGGGCGGCTATATGATCATTTGATGCGCTGATGCTACAGAGACCACTAGGGAAAAATGTAGGAAATGTGCTGCTGCTTCCCAGCAAGGCAAAAAGGCACTATAAGGAGCAAAAACAGTGAGTGATTGAAGGAGAGAAGTGAAATAAAAATGCCTGGCTAACTGGAATCTAGTGTGGGCTATAGATAAAGAGATATACACTGTAAAGTGAATCTCTGTGGCGTAACTAGATGTTACTGGGCCCCATAGCAAATTCATTTTATGGCCCCCAACATAACCACAAGTTGCCCTTTTTTACCAATATATTTTGAAATTGCTCATTAATTAGGGCCTCATGGGGCCCCTATACCTCCTGGGCCCCCCTGCAGCCGCAGGGTCTGCTTCCTCTATAGTTACGCCCCTGGTGAATCTTTCATACCCTGATTATGTGTATATATTGTCATATCATTTTAGTATCTGTATATTTATCTAATTTATATTATTACATATGGGTGCCTCCATGACAACTGGAAGTACCTGACAATTTGCAAAGCCAGATAGGCTGTATGATATGAGCCAGCTCTGCCTGAGCAACCTTCCAGTATTGATTTAATCCTGTAAGAGAAGAGTGCCATCAGTAATACCACTGCAGACTTACCTTATCATCTATGACCCCTGCAGACTTACTGGCGCTTGATAGGTTAAAGCTCTCCATACACGGGCCGAGTGATATTCTGAGATAATTTGCATTTGGTTTTCAATATTTAGTATTTCTGTTTTTTGCGTAATTTAGCTTTTTATTCAGCAGCTCTCCAGTTTGCAATTTCAGCAATCTGGTTGCTAGGGTCCAAATCACCCTAGCAACCGTGCATTGATTTGAATAAGAGACTGGAGTATGAATAGGAGAGGCCTGAATAGAAATATGAGTAATAAAATGCAGCAATAACTATAAATTTGCAGCCATACAGAGCACGTGTGTTTAGATGGGGTCAGTGACCCCAATTTGAAAGCTGGAAAGAGTCAGAAGAAGAAGGAAAATAATTTAAGATGAAGGCCTATTGAAAAGTTGCTATAATATAACAGTCATTAACTTAAAAGGTGAACCACCCCTTTAATCTATATAGGACAATTGTCAGATATTGATAGGCAGATTTGAAAATCCTCCCAAGAGAAGATGAAAGCATCCATAATTTGATCCCATCATTGGCAATACAATTGGATGCTGCTGGTTTGGCCCACTGTGTTGAGTTGCTCTGCCTGTTCAGGTGCCTTAACTCATCTACACTGGTAGCACACCTCCTCACATTTTGGAAGTAGAAAGAGGCACAAAAACTTTTTTGACCATGCCCATTTTTGTGGCCACACCCCCTAATTTCCATGTTCATTTTACAATATTTGGCAGGTAATGAAAGTTTGAACACATTTCTGTGTTTTTTTATGTGTTATTACAATTACAGTTATTACAGTGCTAATGAAGGTGAATTGTCTTAAGCTGCGAGTCACAGTTTCCCCCTTCTGCTTATCTTAAATGGTTACAATTGCCACTTTGCTTATCTTAAATTGTTACAAAAGTATCTAAGTGCACCTGCCACGTATTCTGGCTGTTCAGTGCAGAACTGCGGGTTGAGATGTCAAAATCGGGCCTCTGTGGACCCTGCCAGTTCAGATAGGGTTGTCACCTTTCCCAGGCAAGCAGTGACATCACAGGGGGCGGCACCAACGCCGCAGGGGGCAGGATCCCCGTTAATTTGTCCTCGGTATCAATTAAGCCACACCAGCAATTACTTTGATTCTGGAGCACTAGCCTTTTGGTGCTAGTGCTCTGACAAGAAGATAGGAATCAATGTCGGAGGACTCTGGCCTCCGGGTGCCCTCAGGTCAAATCCGGCCCTGCAGGCAGGTCAGGGTCCAACACCAGAAATGATGGCTCTCTAAAATCAAGGAATTTGGGGTGTTGCCATTAAATTTGTAATACCCGCCCTGGCCTTGGTTGGTATTTTGCTGGTTAGGCAACTTTACACATGGGTGGACAAATTGAACAAAACTGGTTTGAAAATCTCGTCAAACCACTAGACGTCACCATATATGTTAAGCTTCCAGTATACAGTGCTGTAGAACCCTGTGTAGGAAGCAATCCCACAATGTAAAATACTTATCATGGAGTCACCCTTATGTAAAAGACATGCATAGGAGAGACCAACACTAAATGGATCATTTATTTTTCTAAAAATACATTTAATGAGATAGAAACAATGACGTAGTAAAAATATTTACAAATAATCGGAAGATGTTATATTCCCCTTATGCCAGCAAATGAAAGGGTTTTATATGCCTTAACATATTTTTATTACTCTTCATGGGTAAACAGTGTGTATGGGATTTGGAAGAAGCAGATTTTGGTATGGGGTCCCCTTTCAGATGGGGACTATGGGTGGAGAAGTGAGCCTGTTCAGTGGCCCTTTGATTTTAAAATCAACATTGTTCTTCCTTGGTACTTAGAAACACCCAGAACCCCTTCATGGAAATCTATTGGAAATTAAGGATTCAATATCTTTAATATAAAATATTAAAAGACACATATTAAGGCAAAAGGTACAAAAAACTGAATTATAATGGTCTTTCTAGCCAAGGCGCCATGCAGGGCTTCCATTATGCCAGGGATGAGTTTTCTTAGAAACAGCGACATTAGTATTTGTGATTTACAAGTTTTTTTCCTTGAAAGACAGTCAGAATAAAATCAACATTTACGGGAAATGTGTGTCCTCAATTAAGGAACCTGAAAGTTATTCATCAGGGGGAATGAAAATGATGTGCACAATCACAGAGCCACCTGCTGTAATGCCCTGAGCTGAAATAAATGGCATCTGCTGTCCCACTTGTATATTGTATATTAAAATGCTTTCAATGTTTACCTTAAATCACCCTCCCTCGGGCCATGTACACAAAACATACAGCTGAGACTTTGAATTCTCTCTGACTCCTTAATAATAAGTATTAATTCTAATATCTGTGTCTTGAAGAGCCCAAGCCTATATCCTGTCCTTAAAGGAGAACTAAACCCTAAAAATGAATATGGCTAAAAATGCCATATTTTATATAGTGAACTTATTGCACAAGGCTAAAGTTTCAGCTTGTCAATAACAGCAATGATCCAGGACTTCAAACTTGTCACAGGGGGTCACCAACTTGGAAAGTGTCTGTGACACTCACATGCTCAGTGGGCTCTGATTGGCTGTTGAGAAGCTAAGCTTAGGGCTCGTCACTAATTATCCAGCAGAAAATGAGCTTCCCCAGTAATATAAGCTGATGCTACAGGTTTGCTGATTATTAAATTCTGATGCTAATTGCACTGGTTTCTGTGCTGCCATGTAGTAATTATCTGTATTAATTACTAATCAGCCTTATATTGTGACATTTCTATTCTATGTGTACTGTATATTGTGAGTGGGTCCCTAAGCTCAGTAAGTGACAGCAGCATAGAGCATGTGCAGTGAATCAGCAGAAAAGAAGATGGGGAGCTACTGGGGCATCTTTGGAGACACAGATCTTTACTGCTAAAGGAGTGTGGTTGCCTTGGGCTGGTACAGAAGCACCAAACTTAAGGTAAAACATTTCTAGCTATTTCTTTAGTTATTCTTTAGTTCTCCTTTAACATTTAGTATGCTATAGAATTGCTAATTTGAATGTACTGTTATTGCTACTTTTTATTACTCATTTTCTATTCAGGCCTTTCTTATTCATATTCCAGTCTCTTTTTCAAATCAATGCATGGTTGGTATGGTAATTTGGACCCTAGCAACCAGGTTTCTGAAACTGCAAAAAAAGCTAAATAACTCAAAAAAACACAAATAATAAAAAATGAGAACCAGCAGCAAATTGTCTCCGAATATCATGCTCTATATCATGCCTAAAGTTAATTTAAATGTGAACAACCCCTTTAAAGCTGCCACCCTACGCACAGGCCCTGGTTGTATTTACCATATATTTTAGGCACCCATGAAGGGCAAATAACAAAGGGGTTGTATACCTTTAGCCCTCATTACTCAAAGTTGTTTCAGAATTCTTTATTAATGGTTATTTTTTTTTACTGATTCAATTTAGAGTCACTGTAACCCAAGTGGCATCTGTGCCGCTAGAAGGGAGGGAAAAGAATTTCAAAGAAACAAAAGCTTTATTTTGGTCAAGAGCAGCATAAACTATAAATGCCGCCCTGCCGGCCAGGAACACACCATACCTTCCTGTACCTTCCGCAGTATGCGTACATAAGGACATCCACACTGATTGTAACTACACATGTATTGTACTGGTTTATACATTTAATCCAAGCACATAAACACCTATATTCCAGTGTAATAATCACATACATTTTCCTCTAGTGGGCAATTCACACTGGAATGTGCACTCACTGGTAAATCAGGTGTAGCAAGTTCCTCCTCTGTTTTTTTGGTTGATGCTGAGATTATTCCACATTACCATTCTTTATTATCTGCCTTAAAACAGCATTGCTAAATGTCAGATAAGCCACTGATACAACGTGGGACAGCTCATTTTAAATATTGGACGAGTGGCTCACGTTTTAGTATGCTATAGAATGGCTAACTCTAAGTAACTTTTAAGTTGGTCTTCATTTTTTTTTTTTATTGTTTTTGAATCATTTGCCTTCTTCTTCCGACTCTTTTCAGCTTTCAAATGGGGGGGGGGGGGGTCACTGACCCCATCTAAAAACAAATGCTCTGTAAGGCTACAGATTTACCATTCATGCTACTGTTTATTACTCATCTTTCTATTCAGGCCTCTCCTATTCATATCCAGTCTCTTAATCAAAATCAAAAAAGTCTCTTAATCATATTCCAGTCTCTTAATCATATTCCAGTCTCTTAATCAAATCAGTGCACGGTTGCTGGAGTAATGGGGACCCTAGCAACCCATTTGATGAAATTGCAAAACTGGAGAGCTGCTGAATAAAAAGCTAAATAACTCAAAAACCAGATATAATAATAAATAAGAACCAATTGGTCTTAGAATTAGGGATGCACCGAATCCAGGATTCGGTTCGGGATTCGGCCAGGATTCGGCCTTTTTCAACAGGATTCGGATTCGGCCTGAATCCTTCTGCCCGGCCGAACCGAATCCGAATCCTAATTTGCATATGCAAATTAGGGGCAGGGAGAGAAATTGCGTGACTTTTTGTCAGAAAACAAGGAAGTATAAAATGTTTTCCCCTTCCCACTCCTAATTTGCATATGCAAATTAGGGTTTGGATTCGGTTCGGTATTCGGCCGAATCCTTCGTGAAGGATTGGGGGGTTCGGCCGAATCCAAAAAAGTGTATTCGGTGCATCCCTACTTAGAATACAATCTCTCTACATCATACAAATAGTAAATTAAAACAACCCCTTTAGGATTATCTGTCCTACCAGTAGGGCAGCCCCAATGAATTGCAATAATGTTAAAACAGACAGGGGTCCTTATAAGCCTATCTACTTCAAATCAAACTATTATTAGGCATCTTTAAACAGTGGATTTTTAGCAGCTGTGAAACTACAAGTCCCATCATGCCTTGGGGTGAGAAGCCAATAAGAAATTGTCACAGAATGCAGAAGAGCATCACACACAAAGAGTTTCATGCCCATTGGAACGTGAAGTATGGTTTATGTTTACTGTATTTTCCATTCCCCCATTTCATTTTTTACTTTCTTCTCCCTAACTCTGTCCCTATCATCACTCCTGTTTTACTATTCATCATTAAAGAAAGGGTGTTTATAGGCTGTTGATACATACTCAGCCACTAGTGGGATTATGGATGATCCAACAGCTGAGTATTTAACCTTGGCCTCAGAGTTGTTCGTTAAACAGACCTTCCCTACACATTAAGCACTTGCTGAGTTGGACAGTGAAAGATCTTTTGTTCTATGCCCCTTTTTTTTGGCAAAGCTTGACATTCAATCACTTTTGGTAACCCACTGGCCCCGCTGGACTCTGGGAAACTTTGTTTTCTTATAGAATGACGTTATATAACCCAGGATGCCCTTCAGTTCATTGGCTGAAAAACCCCTGCAATAATCTGACAATTACTTTCCCAAGTGCTCCCTTTCTATTTACTCACATGGGTCATTCCTGAAACTGTCAGAATGAAAGTCAGATGGCATCTTAAAGGGGTTGTCCACCTTTGCGTTAACTTTTAGTATGACGTAGAGAGTGATATTCCGAGACAATTTGCAATTGGTTTTCATTTTTTTATTATTTGTGGTTTTTGAGTTATTTCTCTATTTTACTCAGCAGCTCTCCAGTTTCAGCAATCTGGATGCTAGGGTCCAAAATAACCATGCACTGATTTGAATAAGAGACTGGAATATGAATAGGAGATGGAAAGGATATAAATGAGCAATAAAAAGCAATAACATAACAATATGTTTGCAGCCTCACGGAGCATTTGTTTTTAGATGGGGTCCCCCATTAGGAAGCTGGAAAGAGAAGAAAAAGACAAATAATTAAAAAATTATAAAAAAAAAATAATGAAGACCAATCGGTAAGTTGCAGAGAATTAGCCATTCTATAACATACTAACTTAACTTTAAGGTGAACCATCCCTTTAAATTAACTTTTAGGGACTTCCGGGGCGGAGCCAAGCAGGCAAGCCGCGTTTTACACGAGCTCCTCACGACCCCCTGCATACTTTATTATTTTAAGCTCGCAGCATTGAAAATTTTTGGCTGTGATTTGGGGTCAACACCAAGGAGGATAAGCTGGCAGACAAAAGACTGACTTTTTCAGAATCCGCTCTCTGCCTCAAGCCCGGAGTCCGGAGCAAGGTGCTCCTTCCCACCCGAGCCATCCCGCCTACTGTGTGGATGACTATACCCATCCCTCTTGTCTGTGAGTGGCGGCGGCATCCTCCTGAACCTGCTCGTGAAGCAGCGACGCTGAACCTGGGGCCAACGGAGTACTCCTCGTGTGCCACGAGCAGTAACTAGGCCGCGACTGCCGCCTATACCATAGTTTGGCGCCTCCGCATCAAGTGCGCACCACGGCCCTCCTCGACTGCGGCGCGGATAGCGAAGGTCGACGGAGCCCAGGGGGAGTGTGTGTACTCCAGACGGTGACCAGCACACGGGAGCTAGTCGCACGGTGCCAGCTTGCCATTCCGGTTACAGTGAGTACCAGGCTTCTCCGCACCACACGGGGCATACTCCAACCTGGGTAACTACGCCACTACTCCTGAACTTACCGTTCCATCTAGACTGCACTTCGGATCCCGCTTGCTGTGCTAGCTATACCCTTTCTCCCCCTGCTCATTGTCACACTCTGCGGCCTCTACCGTCATTACGGTTTTGATTTGCATTACTTGAGTACTGGCTCAGCGGGACAAGGGGGAACGGACTGCACTAAGCATAATTGTATTATTGTATAGGATGGGACGAGTGGCAGTCACACTAGTTTCTTATACTCGTCAGCCGCATCATGGATTAGAGTGAGAGGCCTACGACCACTACAAGCTCAAGACCTGGACTTCCAGTGAGCCTGCTCCTCCTGGCATGGGAGGTTTGGTTGGCCTTTAGGTCTGCTCTATGCCCACCACAGATAAAGGCCACATTGGACTGTTGTAACCTCTTCGGTGTTTTATGCTGGACTGCCTCACGACACCACCTATCAGTACTTCGCACGGCAACTTTGTGACTGTATAAGGGACAGACGAGGCACTGTTTTTTTTTTTTTTTTTTAATTTTATTTTGTCTGGGAGTTTAATCTGCCCACTGTGGTGCCTTTGGTTCGAGCCACCACGCCGGGCCTCACTCGGATCACCTCTCCACATCTACTTTTCCTACCTCGACCTGACTTGAACTTGTGGTACTCAACGGGTTTGAATAGCATTAACTCCCCCTGGCGCTTACCAGGCTAAACATCTGAAAGGGGCTTCCCCCACCTCCTCCCCCCCTTTCCCTTTTTTTTTTTTTTTTTTTTTTTTTTTCTGTTGTTTTGTTTTGTTTTTGTACAGAGCTAAGTAGCCATTATTTGGTTGTTGTTCTGCGCATACCCTTTCACTTAACAAGGATACATTGTTTACCATAAGTCATTATTCTTGTATGTTGATGTAACTTATACTGTACAACTCCTGCCCATATCTCGGCCTACCTGGGAGGGGGAACTAGATACAGAGATCTGAGAACCCATCAAGAACACATAGTTCAATTACTACTAGGCAACAGAGATCTTAGACATTAGTGGGACATAGTAGGTTCCCTTACCTACTGTATGGAAAGATATTTGGAAAAAACATTGCAAACAAAAATGGGGCGGAACAGGAACAAATCCCAAAAGTCAGATAGTCCGCGAAAGTCTCAGGACCCCCCATCCTCTCCCGCTTCAGATACAGAAGGGGACCATCCACAACAATCTGCATTTACTAATGCGCAGGAAATGTTCCACCTTCTCACCCCGTACTTTGATAACAAATTTGACTCCTTACAACTGACCATTAATAACACTTTAAGTAGGATAGAGTCTAATACACAAAGGATAGTCACTGTGGAACAGAGAGTCAGTGACGCGGAGGATCAGTTGAATACAGCTCAGACACACATTAGCTTGCAAACGCAACTGATTCAGGAATTACAAGAGAAGGTGGACGATTTGGAAAATCGTTCACGACGTAACAATTTACGATTTATAGGGGTGCCAGAATCAATACTAGCAGTGGATCTAGCGAACTACATTCTTACTGAATTATGTCCTGCCTTACAACTCCCACGTAAGTTGGCGGATAATGGCATAGAACGAGCTCACCGGTTAGGGGGAGAGAGGCCACAAAACAGAAATGGGTCCCGCCCGGTCATAGCCAGATTTTTGAACTATGTGGACAAGGAACTGGTGCTGCAATCCTATCGGAAATCCAGAGATGTCCAGGTTCAGGGTCATAAAATCTTAATTTTCCAGGATTTTTCCACTACGGTGTCACAAAAGAGGAGGGAATTCACCCCCATCTGTAGACACCTTTTCCAGACTAATGTGAGGTTCTCCCTATTATACCCCGCTAAATTGCGGGTTTTCCTCAATGGCCAGCCCCAACTCTTCCTCACCCCACAGGCAGCTAGGGAGCAGCTAGGAATACCTCCAGAAAATGGGCAGGACGCACATGGAGTGCCTTGAAGGTTACTTAATTGATATATATGGCACAATTCTTTAATCTCACTACCCCACGAAGTGGGAGTGAGCATTTTTCCTTTAGGAAAAAAGTTACTTTAAAAATGAGCATATTTCGGAAATGTTTTGTGGTTTACTTGTTGTTTACGATATTCGCATTAATGCTAACTGTCTTCTGTACTCTGTGGTCTATGTCTCAGGAGAAAATGCTGCCTCTATGCCAGAAGCACACTGCCCAGGGACTACCCGATGGCTGGGACGGGTGGACCCAAGACGTCTCAGATACTCTATCTTCATAACCCCCTACTGATAGAAAATGACTGACTCAGGTAACATAAATACAGACATGATTCGCACACGGACACAACAGCACCTGAAGGTGGTTTCCTGGAATGTGGGAGGACTAAATACTCCAATAAAGAGAAAAACAGTCCTGGCACATCTCAGAAAATTAAAACCGGACATTATACTGTTGCAAGAAACCCATTGGAAACTGGGGGACACAAGTACTCTTAAAGCCCCATGGATCCAAGAATGTGTGTCAGCACCTTATAAATCTAAACAACGAGGTGTAGCTACCCTAATATGTACTTCCCTGCCTTATCAGATACTAGATACGGTTACAGATTCTGAAGGTCGCTTTTTACTAACTCGTATAGACATACTGGGGACAGAGTTTACCATTGTCAATATATATGCCCCGAACGGCCCTAACAAATCGTTCTATACGCAACTCACGCAGAAACTACTAAGTACCCAAACCCCAAATTTAATGGTAGGGGGAGACTTTAATGCTTTAAGGGATCCCACTATTGATAGAACTGGACCCCCCACTAAACACAATCGTAACACTATTGGTGACATATTACAGTTGGAAGACCAGCTGGTCCTAATGGACCCCTGGAGACTAATGCATACTACTGAAAGACAATATAGCTTTTATTCTGGGGTACATGATATGCACTCGCGGATAGATTACATACTTACGCATGAACGTCTCTTCTTTCAGATAGTTGAAGCAGAAATTGGGGAAATTGTTTTGTCGGATCATGCTCCGATTCATGTTAGTATACAATTAGCGCATTCACACGTACAATGCAAACGTTGGACCTTCCCCTCCTATCTAGCCCAAACAGACTCTTTCCGTACGCTGTTAGTTAACCACTGGCATAACGTAATTGATGATAATATTGAGCACTGGGAGGAACCAATCTTGCTATGGAACACCACAAAAGCTGTAATGAGAGGACATCTTATATCCCATTTGGCTAAACTGCGTCGAGAGGAGCATACTAAATTTCACCAAATGTTGAGTGCAGTTAGGCAAACACACAAAGACTTTTTATCCGCACCCACTGAAGCTTCCAAGAATAAATATATGGAAGCTAAACAGCTTCTTGAGACTTATACTACATCTAGAGCCAAGAAGAATCTGGAATACACTAAATACAAGTTCTACCGCTGGGGGAACAAAACAGGGAAGCTCTTAGCCGCCCTTGTCAAATCCAGGTCTAAAACCAAACATATCCTCAAACTCCAACCCCCGAATGATAGCCCGCCCGTCTGCACTCCTCAGGCTATTAAAACTACACTTGAGGAATACTTTGGAAAAGTATACTCGGCCGAGGACCCTCCGGATGATTTGATTAATCACATCTTACATAAGGCCTCTTTATCAGAAATATCACAGGCCCAGAGAGACATGCTTAACGCACCCATTACCCACGAGGAAGTCACAACCATAATAAGAACACTGGCCAACAACAAATCGCCAGGTCCAGATGGGTACACTGCTGAGTATTATAAAATTTTAACCCCACATGCCATTCGGTTATTGACTAATGTGTATAACGCCATCTATCAAAAGGGGGACATCGCCAATGAACAAATCGAAGCATATACCACACTACTCCCCAAACCTCACAAGGATCTGACTCAACTGGACTCTTATCGTCCTATCTCCTTGTTGAATGTCGACCTAAAAATTTTATCTAAAATTGTAGCACAACGACTTCAAACACTTTTACCTGACCTTCTCACTCATCACCAATTGGGCTTTGTTCGCCACCGACACTCGACAAAGGGGATTCGAACGGCAATAGCAGCTACACTGATCTCTACACAACACCAACACACGAAAAATGTCCTTTTAAGCCTGGATGCGGAAAAGGCATTTGACAAAATATTATGGCCCTTTTTATTCCGCATAATACAATGTAGAAACTTGGGAAACAGCTTTGGAGAATACATACGCAACTTGTATATCAATGCTCACACTAGGCTAGTGGTTAACGGGACAATATCGAATCCTATCAACATCTATAGAGGTACGAGACAGGGCTGCCCACTTTCACCTCTGCTATTTAATCTGACATTAGACCCCCTTTTGAGAATCCTCCAAGACATGGTGACCTTTCAAGGCATTAAGGTTGGAAATCACGAAACCAAAATTACAGCCTTTGCTGACGATCTCCTTTTATATATAGCTAATCCTAAACAAGCTTTACCGCACATCCTCTCCACTATTCACCAATACGGGCTAGCCTCAGGCTATTGCATCAACGTCACCAAATCCGTGATCATGCCATTAGGGTCCAGAGGGAAACCTCGGTGGAGTAACAAATATACTCTAACATGGGCCAAAGACGTGATTACGTATTTGGGTATCCAGATACCGAAAAGACCACATGAGCTGTACACCCGTAACATCACAAGTAGTATAGTTTGCATTACGCAGGATCTAAAAAACTGGCAAAACTATCAACTCTCGGCTATGGGTAGAGCCAATCTGATTAAGATGGCGTTCCCCAAACTTCTATACAAGCTTCAAAGTCTCCCCCTACTAATGTCTGACAGAGACATCCGAACTCTCTATAAATTGTTCAGGGAGTTCATATGGAATGGTAAAAAAGCTCGTATTAGTTTAAGGAAACTTCAGCAAACCACCTTAAACGGGGGCCTTAACTTTCCCAATCTTAAACAATACAATCTGGCAGCCATGATGAGACATTTGAAGGATTGGCTTCATAATTCAGAAATATACACGAACACCTCCCAAGAACAACAGTTTGTCTCTCAGACGAACCTACTATATCTCCTACACATGCATAGAGCGGAGCTTACAACTGACATTACAGATAACCCCCTGTTATACTCCACTTGGCAAACGTGGAAAGAGTTAAGAAAACAGTATAACTTGAATAGCAGCCACTCTTTATACCTACCTCTCTTATCCAACCCTGAATTCCAGAATGGGCGGGCCTTGACAATTTATCAGAATTGGGACAAAGAAGGGGTGACGACAATTCGCCAATTAACAATGAGGGACACACGTAAGCCATTAACGTTTGTACAATTACAAAACACTTTTCCCTTCCTACAACATAATGTGTTTGCTGTTCTACAAGCTCAAACATATACCAGCAGGACTATACGGCTCCTAACAGATGAGGATTGGGACAATACATTGGACAGGTTCCTTTTACGTACTAACTCTACGAGGGGCACCATATCGCTGAATTATAAGTTCCTACACAACTCTATAGACTATGACAGTGTACCTAAAGGACCTAGACAGTGGACAGTAGACATACCAGAGTTGACCACGGAAGAGGTATTTAAACTGTATATGTACTCATGGCGCACCCTGCCATCTAGCATCTATAGGGAAATGTTTTTGAACCTGCTGCACCGAACTTATCTGACCCCGGAAATCCTTCATGTAATGCAGAGAAGGGATAGTAGTAGCTGCCCTAAATGTGAACAAACTGGAGCTAATCTCATACATTGCTTGTGGTCCTGTCCATACATTAGACGGTTTTGGACTCAGGTACGAGATTATGCAACCAGGCATCTAGTGAATTTCGTCCCATTATCAGCTGCCTGGGCAATCTGGGGTAAAATTCCGACTGATCATTGTAGAATTACGCAGGGTGCTAGGAGGCTTTTATTGATAATATCAGCGGTAGCAAGGAAGACGATATTACAAGTATGGATAACGACTACCCCCCCCACCATTAAACTATTCTTGGAAAAGTTAGTCAGAGTTTTTCACATGGACTGGACAGAAGCCTCTTTAAATAGGAATACAATTGTCAAACGGTTCTTTGAAACTTGGGAAACATTTATTGACATATGTCCACATACGGTAAAGACAAGGCTACATGACTGTTTTCACTATACGGAATGGTATATCACTAGGACGATGAGTGGTGACCCTCATATCAATCTATAACTTGGTGTGTCAGGCATATTGGATGGGGCTTCTGGCATCGCAGCTTTGGAGACATGGTGAGACCTGTACGGAGATAGACAGTGTACTTTAAATCATCATCATCTTTTTCTTCTTTTTTTTTTTTTTCTTTCTTTGTTTGTTTGTTGAAGAACATACTGGTTTTTATGTTATCCACATTTACATACTGTGTTGAGTTGTTTTTTTTTTTTTTATATGTATCTGGCATTCACTAATGCAATTCACCCTCCATCTCTGCACACGTGGATTCTGAATGTAACCTTGGCCGCACAGACCCAACCTGAACTGGCCGCAGCATGTTGAGTATATGCTTTGTTTGTTGGTAATCTTTGCGAATGTTCGGCACGGTCGTTATTATACCTCTACTGTAAAATTGTACTTGGTTTCTGTGCAGGACAGTATGTATGTAATAATGGATAACTGATCTTACAATTGTTGCTCAAATAAAAAATGTTGTTTGAAAAAAAAATTAACTTTTAGTATGTTATAGAATGGCTGATTCTATGCAACTTACTGATTGGTCTTCATTATTATTTTTTTTTTATAATTTTTTAATTATTTGTCTTTTTCTTCTGACTCTTTCCAGTTTCCTAATGGGGGACCCCATCTAAAAACAAATGCTCTGTGAGGCTGCAAACATATTATTATTTATTATTATTATTATTAATATTATTATTTTATTTTTTTTAATTATTTGTTTTCTTCTTCTGACTTTTCCCAGCTTTCAAATGAGGAGTCACTGACCCCATCTAAAAAACAAATGCTCTGTAAGGCTACACATGTATTGTTATTGATACTTTGTATTACTCATCTTTCTCTTCAGTCCCTCTCCTATTCATTTTCCAGTCTCTCATTCAAGTCGATGCATGGTTGCTAGGGTAATTTCCATCCTAGCAACCATGCATTAGCGCTACACAGTTTATATGTGATTCTAGGTATGATTCTAGATATATGAGAGTCTGAAAGGCAGAGTCCCCGAAGTAAAGATTATGATTACAAGGCAAATTGGACTAAGACATGGTAATAAAAGCTGAAGAAGTAATTACAGTAATGTAGATTCAGAGGGAGGAGAGGGGAGTATTAATGCAAGTAATTTGTTAGACTAGAATATTCCAATATAATCTTACATTGGGAGAACAATGAGTAATTTACTAAACTAAATTTCAGAAACAGATTACTCTGCTGGCAGTTTAGAGGTGTAGGGGATCTTTACATCAAGCAGAAGCCTTGTTGGGAGGGCAGGTAATTTTTGAAGCAAACGTTGTGCTGGACCAGAAGATTCTAATGAAATCACAATGCTATTGGCAGCTTTCTGTGTAGGGTGCAAGGATTCCTTGAAGGGGTTGTTCCCCTTTGAATTAACTTTTAGTATGATGTAGAGAGTGATATTCTGAGACAATTTGCAATTGGTTTTCATTTTTTTTTATTATTTGTGGTTTATTAGCTTTTTATTCAGCAGCTCTCCAGTTTGGAATTTCAGCAATCTGGTTGCTAGGGTCCAAATTCCCATAGCAACCATGCATTGATTTGAATAAGAGACTGGAATATGAATAGGAGAGACCTGAATAGAAAGATGAGTAATAAAAAGTAGCAACAACAATAAATATGTAGCTTTACAGAGCATTTGTCAGAAGAAGGCAAATCATTTAATACATACAACAAATTAAACATGAAGATTAATTGAAATGTTGCTTAGAATTAGCAATTTTATACTAACATACTAAACAGTAATGTAAAGGTGAACCACCTCTTTGTCTTCATAAATAATGAAGAGAAATTTAAAAGTTGCTTGGATTTGGCCACATACAAAATAACACACTAGAAATTAACTTAAAGGGGTTGTTCACCTTTGAGATAACTTTTAGTAGGATTTAGAGAGTGATATTCTGAGACAATTTGCAATGGTTTTTCATTTGTATTATTTAAGGTTTTTGAGTTATTTAGCTTCTCCAGTTTGCAGTTTAAGCAATCTGTTAACTAGGGTTCAAATTCCCCTAGCAACCATGAACTAATTTGAATAAGAGACTGGAATATGAATAGGAGAGGCCTGAATAGAAAGATGAAGTAATAAAAATTTGCAATACATTTGTAGCCTTACAGAGCATTTGTTTTTTAGACAGGGTCAGTGACCCCCATTTGAAAGCTGGAAAGAGTCAGTAGAAGGCAAATCATTCAATAACTAAATTAAATAAAAAACAAAGATCAGTTGAAATGTTTCTTAGAATAAGCTAACATACTAACCAGGGATGCACCAAGTCCACTATTTTGGATTCGGCCTGAACCTCCGAATCCTTCATGAAGGATTTTGCCGAATACCGAACCGAATACGAATCCTAGTTTGCATTTTATGCAAATTAGGGGTGGGAAGAGGAAAACATTAGAATTCAGATTCGGTTCGGCCAGGCAGAAGGATTCGGCCAAATCCTGCTGAAAAAGGCTGAATCCTGGCCGAATCCCAAAACGAATCTTGGATTCAGTGTATCCCTAATACTAACAGTTAATGTAAAGGTGAACCACCCCTTTGTCTTCAGAAATGATGAATACAAATTTAAAAGTTGCTTAGATTTGGCTACATACATAGGTGAAGCACCCCTTTTTTAACTGAAGCAGGATAGATTATAACAATATAATGGCAGCCTTGAATGAAAGGAGCAGGGATTCTATAAATCAACAAGTGGAATAAACAGTCTGTTCGAATGGTACAAATTGCTTATTGGTGGCTACCGGTAACTACACATGTGCAGTCTTGCACCCATGTTCCCAAACCTACCCAAGTTTTGCATATTTGGAATTGTGTTCAACACCACAAGGATTTCTGTTCATTAGGAAATGACGGAAAATCAGTGATACAGTAATGATGGATCAAATTGACTTTTCTTGATGGAGGTCGGCAAACTCAAGTCAGTTATTAGACCAGATGCAGATGTGAATTTGGCACAAGTACAGGGGAACACACCACGTCCTGGTAATTCTTGCTGATATCAGCCACACCCTACTCATCAAGAAAGGCACTTAAACCTTGTATATGGAAGTAATCTAAACGATTGTGTTTGTTTTCGTGGTTTCTGAATGATTTGTCATTAACAAATGCAGGTGTTTGGTCTGTTTAAACATGAAAATCAAGCTTTGGCCATTTCTAGCACTGTAGCAACAACTGCACTGGATCCTCTTTGCAAGACACTAGGATTTATAATATTTTATTTGAAATATCAGCTTTGTTTGACAGATTTATGGCCCAATGTAATATATATATACAGCATACATTGTGAAATATAAAATTATTGCTTTAAAATGTTTAAAAGCTATATAACCCCTAGATGGCGCTTTCAAACTTTTTAGCAATCCTTTGGCTCTTCCTAGGGCTGCTATTGTACAATTAGGAGTAGGAAAATACATGACACATTTCTAGCACTCCTAGAATTTAATTGATTTTCAGCTATTTTTGGAAGTGGTACAGCAGGTGCAGGTGCTTTGTTAGTCCTATATGTTTTGAGAATGCTTTTTAAGGGGTTTGTTCACCACTAAATTAACCTTTAGTATGATTGCAGAGAGTGATATTCTGAGACAATTTGCAACTGATTTTCATTTTTTATTATTTGAGTTATTTAGCTTCTTATTCAGCAGCTCTCCAGTTTGCAATATCAGCAATCTCGTTGCCAGGGTCAAAATTACAACAAAGCTCTGATTTGCAGAAGAGATGTAAATATGAAGAAGAGAAGGGCCTGCGTACAAAGATGAGTAATACATAGAAGCAATAACAATACATTTGTAGCCTTACAGAGCATTTGTTTTTTTAGATGCGGTCAGTGACCCCCATTTAAAAGCTGGAAAGAATCAGAAGAAGAAGGAAAATTCAATAACTATAAAAAATGAAGAGCAATTGAAAAGCAATTAAAGTATATCCCCTCCAGTGGCATTCAATTGCAGTATATTCCTTCCAATGTCATTCAATTGCAGTATATTCCCTCCAATGTAAGTAAATAGGTGGTTAAATTGTAGTAGTATAGTAAGAGGGCTACATGTAATAGTTCTAGTATATTTTATGTTGCTCTAAAGCCCTGCTTTGCCCATTCCTGCTGTGTATCCAGGCTCCCCCTTCAGCTGTATAAATTCAATTATTGACCTTCAAAATTGCCTTTTGTTCAGTGTCAGATTTGTAGGCAGGATAAAGAGAATAATATAATATTTAGTAGCAGTACTGGGTTTCTATAGAGAGAGCAGCACAGTCAGTGGCTCCGCTCAGCGCTCGGAGCAGAAGAATTCGGGAAACTACAGAGAAGTCGCGTATCTGCGTCGCTGTCCGAGGTGCTGAATTCTCCGCGGTGCTGAATCCGCGCAAAGACAATCGCAGGCTTTTCAGCCTATTTTACACCTTTTCTACCTTTTCTCTCTTATCAACCCTCCCCGGGGAGTCAGCGATCAGATCCAAGTTTTTCCTCTGGGGTCCTATACCAGGGAATTTTTTTTAGGGCGATCTTTTTGTAGAAAATATTAAATGCCCTGGTAATGGCGCCATAGAAATATCACCTTTACTAAACTCCTGTGCTGAGCCACTATTATAGATGCATCAGGGACTTAATGATTTAATAATGATTTAATGATTATAATAATATTTAATAGAATAATAATGATGATTTAATAATCATCAAATAATTAATTTTTCTGAGCATGGCATGAGTCCCTGCCAATAGAATACAGTATCCATCCAAGGGACTTATCAAGCCCCCTCCCAATAGTATCTCTAGATATAAAAGTGTCTTTTCTAGTTCAATGAGTTCTAAGGTTAACTGGCATCTGGCATAGAAACGTGCCCCGCCGCTTGAGGGAGCTCCAGTTCCGATGTTTCCCGCAGCCCATAGCGGGTCTATTTGAGTCAGAAGCCACGGGCTCAGCTGTCATGTACAAAGCACAGCAGCAGCCTCTGGTGTTAAGACCCCAGGGTGACTCTTTAACCCCCCAGCGTGACTCTTTAACCCCCCAGCGTGACTCTTTAACCCCATCCTTTTGTGCAGGTCCGTGTGGCACGCTGCGCAGCGACAGAGTCAAATGCAAATCCCCAGATCATGTTACACCCCTCACACTTCCAAATGCCACTGTTCTCTTTGCCTGCCAGCTCCACACCAAACGCTCACAGAAGAGGAGCATTAAATATAGAAAATGGGAACTACAGTGAAGGCACCAAATAAAACCAGGCAGCAATATGGGCTCTGTTGTGCAACACGTGGGGCGCACAGGACAGCGCATGCCAATGTTTGCTTTGCATTCCAGAGGAGTCACAAATGTCACATGCTTGTTCAGTAAGGGCACATGCCTGTTGACCTTCTCCAGCTGTGTAGGGTCGTGTCTATGTTTGTCTGAAGCAACAGGTTCAGGAAAACAATCACTGCTTGGCTTCTTGGAACTCCCAGCTCACTGGCAGCACAAGTGGACCCATCAGCAGCTTTCTTGAAGGAACTGGGTCCTTTACTTAGTGGGGCCCCATAGGGAAGTGGGTGTAGGTAGGAAGATCATGGAAAGATCTATGTATCAGGTTATATACCAATTTACTGTACAGGCAGTAAATCAGAAATTATAGGAGTAGTAGTGGGATAATTGTCTCTGGGAAGGGAGTGTGACTGTGGGATAGTAGGTATAGTAGGGAGAGATGGTGCCTATAGTAACAGTGGGATAATAGTCTCTGGGAAGGGAGTGTGACTGTGGGATAGCAGGTATAGTAGGGAGAGATGGTGTCTATAGTAACAGTGGGATAATAGTCTCTGGGAAGGGAGTGTGACTGTGGGATAGCAGGTATAGTAGGGAGAGATGGTGTCTATAGTAACAGTGGGATAATAGTCTCTGGGAAGGGAGTGTGACTGTGGGATAGCAGGTATAGTAGGGAGAGATGGTGCCTATAGTAACAGTGGGATAATAGTCTCTGGGAAGGGAGTGTGACTGTGGGATAGCAGGTATAGTAGGGAGAGATGATTCCTATAGTAACAGTGGATAATAGTCTCTGGGAAGGGAGTGTGACTGTGGGATAGCAGGTATAGTAGGAGAGATAGTGTCTATAGTAACAGTGGGATAATAGTCTGGGAAGGGAGTGTGACTGTGGGATAGCAGGTATAGTAGGGAGAGATGGTGCCTATAGTAACAGTGGGATAATAGTCTCTGGGAAGGGAGTGTGACTGTGGGATAGCAGGTATAGTAGGGAGAGATGGTGCCTATAGTAACAGTGGGATAATAGTCTCTGGGAAGGGAGTGTGACTGTGGGATAGCAGGTATAGTAGGGAGAGATGGTACCTATAGTAACAGTAGGATAATAGTCTCTGGGAAGGGAGTGTGACTGTGGGATAGCAGGTATAGTAGGGAGAGATGGTGCCTATAGTAACAGTGGATAATAGTCTCTGGGAAGGGAGTGTGACTGTGGGATAGCAGGTATAGTAGGGAGAGATGGTGCCTATAGTAACAGTGGATAATAGTCTCTGGGAAGGGAGTGTGACTGTGGGATAGCAGGTATAGTAGGGAGAGATGGTGCCTATAGTAACAGTGGATAATAGTCTCTGGGAAGGGAGTGTGACTGTGGGATAGCAGGTATAGTAGGGAGAGATGGTGCCTATAGTAACAGTGGGATAATAGTCTCTGGGAAGGGAGTGTGGCTGTAGGATAACAAGCTTGTAAAATATAATGTATCCAACATAGTATGATTGTATGGCATCAGTGAAGCAGCTTGGAGTGTTAAAGTAGAAGTTTACCTTTCAATATCAATTTAGTATGTTAAAGATTCTTAACCTATTTAATTGGTCTTCATTTTTTACGAAGTTTGAATGATTAGTCTCCCATGCCTCCCTCAATTTAAGCTGGAATGACCCTGGAAAAAAAAAAGATCACCTGTGAGGTTTCAGCTTTAGTCTTCTTTATTATAACTGATAATTATCTTTCAGATAAATGATGTCCAAATCGCTCCAGATTGATTAAAAAGTGTTTTAAAAAAAGTTCGCTGGATTGAAAACTCTCGAAATGAGAGCGCTTGATTCCATTTCGAGAATACGCAAAGCGCCGCTAGGTGGCGCCAAAGATCCAGCGTTTGGACGGGAACAGTTGCTTATGGGAGGTTCAGATAAGGGAGTGACTGGCTGGGGAATATTGCAGCCACATCCCTTTCAGTGGAGAGTGCTCCCTGTTGTGCTTATTATGAAGACAACAGGCTACAGATCGCACCTGCCCCAGGCTTTGTATTGGCAGGTGGAAACAGCTCTCTTTGTATTTCTCTGGAGCCCACAGTAAGGTGCAGCTAGATCAGCTCCCAACAGTGCCAGAAGGGGATCTCAGCTGGAGCAAATAGTTTGCGAGACTCTTGATTTTACATGAAACTTTCACCTTCTTGGATGATAACTTTGGAGCTGCCTCTGTGTTACTGCCAGACCATGAGAGAGGAGAAACCAGCTGGACCAGCCTGTCTGGGAGTTTCACTGTGATTTTAATAATGATTTTATGGCTTTTTCCCAGAAAGGATTAAACTTCTAGTTTGGGGCCAGCTATTAACATATCATTTGCCTTTTAATTCAAATTTGCATCCAGCTTAAACCCCATTCCTGTCCCTTCTAGTTGCTGCTCGCTTGGTGGATCTAACCCTACTTTGTGCACTTGTGGTGGAGCTGCTGGCCGGCTGGTTGGAAGGTAGAGAGGTGGCTTGGCTGGATTTTAGGGCTTGTACAGTCATGAATCTCTTGGTCAGATCCACATTCCTGTCCTGACACAATCACAGGACCCCGAGGCTTGGAGGGAATATGGAATTCCAGGAGAACTGAAGAGGGCTTGACTTGGTCCTCCCAGTGAGTGCTGGGGGCAGCTGCTTGCCTGGTTGACTGAGGAGTGGTTTTACCTTGAGACCAGTTGTGAACTGCTAGTCAGACTGGACACATCCCAGAGCTTCAATCACAGCAAACCCCTCTGCAGGTAATTACCACCAAAGCTTCACCCCTGCCTACAAGTTCCCTTGGAATACCTAAACTTGCTCCCCTTTTTTATTTTCCTGCTTTTCTTTTTATTATTCTCTACCCCTATTTTGCTTTGGAAAAATTCAGCAGCTGGGGGGGGGCGTATTCCCCACTTCTTGTGCCTCCCACAAATAACAACAGGAGCTGGGTTTTTAATTGGACTGAAATTCAGGGGGGAGAGAGAGCTGAACCGTCGGTGGAGTTTAATCCCCCTGAATTTAACTGCAGTTCTGGGGACCTCATAACTCTTGTGGACAGATCTCCAGCTCTGTAAGTATCCCCCAGACTTGGCTTGTGTCTAACCCTGTGTGCTGGAAACGCGTGTCTGCTAAAATCTAAACCAAATTCATTTATTTACCTTCTACCAGAGCACGAGCGTGTGTGCCAGACATCTGCTTCCTATTGTACATTTAGTAACCAGATATACACAGACTTGCACCCACATCTCCCATACAGTCGTTATCTGCTGTATTCAAGTGGGGTGCCACGATCAACTTTCTTCAGTCTGATTTTACTTATTGTGGGTTTAAACCCTTTGTTTGGATTTGGTATTTGATTTATTGTATTTTTGTTGTGTTTCCAAAATCTTGGCATGCTAAAAATGGCTACGGCCAGATTGCCTATTTCAGAGTTGTAATGTTGTACTGTACATACTGTATATTGACAAACACACATTTATACAGTGAAAAGCTGTTGCCTTGCGTATATTTTTTGCGTGTGTATTAGTATGTTTGATTTAATATAGATAGATATGCACACACATTGTGTTAATTCACTACTAATTTACTGCATATTTGGGTTAAAAAAATACAATAATAAGAGAATAGAGAAATTTACAGAGGTGAATTAAGGGGAGTCAACTATTGCCTAGGGCCCTGCAAATAGAGGGGCCCCATGGAGCAGCAGCTGTAGGTAGAGGTATAGTAGGGAAACACAGGACAGTGTGAGGACATAACACTTTCTATCATTTTTGCTGACATTCCTTGTGGAAAGAGTTGTAGTTTAACAACAACTGGAGAGGCCACAGGTTGCCTAGCCCTATTTTATATATAGAAGTAATGGACTGCAGAAAGTATTTTTTACCCAGGGTTCTGCTGGTACTAGTACTGAGATTGATGAAATTAAGGTTGAATGCTGAATACCATTTAGGACCGGAGAAACCTGTTTGTGTGGTGAGGGACGAATCTATTCATCATTAAAACTTAAAGTACATCAGCTGCCTTATCTTCCACTCACAGTAAATCCAGTATAGTTGAAAGACTGGGGTAAATCCAGTACGGTGGTTGGATTCGAGTAAATCCAGTACATTTAGAAGTTGGGGTAAATGCAGTACAGCTGGAGGACAGGGGTAAATCCAGTACAGTTGTAGGACTGGGATAGATACAATATAGTTGGAAGATTGGGGTAACTCCTGTACAGTTGGAAGATTGGGGTAAATCCTGTACATTTGGAGGATTGGGTAAATCCTGTACAGTTGGAAGATTGGGGTAAATCCTGTACATTTGGAGAATTGGGTAAATCCTGTACAGTTGGAAGATTGGGGTAAATCCTGTACATTTGGAAGACTGGGATAGATCCAGTATAGTTGGAAGATTGGGGTAAATCCTGTACAGTTGGAGGATTGGGGTAAATTCTGTACAGTTGTAGGACTGCGGTAAATCCTGTACAGTTGGAAGATTGGGGTAAATCCTGTACATTTGGAGGATTGGGTAAACCATGTACAGCTGGAAGACTGGGATAGATCCAGTATAGTTGGAAGATTGGGGTAAATCTTGTACAGTTGTAAGACTGGGGTAAACTGCTGTACATTTGGAGGATTGGGTAAATCCAATATAGTAGGTAGATTGGGGTAAATCCTGTACAATTGTAAGACTGTGGTAAATCCTGTACAGTTGGAAGATCGAGTGAAATCTTGTACAACTGGAAGACTGGGGTAAATCATGTATAGTTGCAAGACGGGGGTCAATCCTGAATAGTTGAAAGATTGGGGTAATTCCTGTACAGTTAGAAGATTGGGGGTAAAGTACAAGAGGTGGGAGAATGAACTCGCCATAGCTGAGAGCTGATGGGAGACACGTCGGGACAGCCTGAGCCTGTGATTAGGCAACTAATTCACTCTTGCGTAACGGTGACAGGGAATTCTGCCGAGGATTAAAGGAGTGTGTCCGACTGCATGTGGAAGTGGGGAATTCATCATTTAACCCAGAGCCTTTAATTCACATTCTCTTAATTAAGAATTTCTTTTTTATTCTGGACATTGCAGAATCAATAACACACTGTTGCAGCTGCAAAGTAGCTCAGTTTGAAAAAAAGCAATACATTTACAAAGCTCAACCCTTTATAATAAAATGTGATGCGTCTGGGCATCTGTCTGTAGGTAGGGATGTCCTTGTCTGAGTTTGAGTCCAGCTCTGAATCTGGGTTCATTAAATCAATCAGGGAACTGAGTAACTTGTTGCAGCACATTTTATAAATCAGATATAAATGATGGACTGTAATGATTATTAATTAGCTTTTATATATATATGAATGTTATATGAAGTATTGGAATGTCACAAGAAGGCTCCAGGTGGAATCTATGTTTAACCTGTGGCCTTTTGGACTGTTACCAAACTACCCAGAATTCCATACCAGCGAGCGTAGTCTCCTAAATACTGTAAGTGCCAGAAGACCACAGCCTAGCCTTAAGTGTATTGTGTATTTATTATGAGTGTAGTGAGTATTTATTATTTAGACTATTCCTCCTGTGCGGCAAAAGGAGCATTCTGTAACCAGAGATTTCATTAGCGCATATAAACAGGCACTTGGGGCGCATTTAAGAAGGCGCCGCTACAAGTGAGCCCGATTGACAGTTTGTGGCAACACAAAGAGAGGGGGGGAGTAGAATCCAAGAATGATTGAACATCTTTTTTTGTTTCTGAAATTTCTCTCTTCAACTGCTTTTGTATTGAATTAAAATATAATAATAAGAAACTTCCCAGTATACATTCATGATGCAGTCATAACCATCAGTGCAGACAGTATAAACAGCCAGACAGCTTTCTGTTGCATTTAATGAATGGAAATTGGGAAGCTGCTTAAAATTATCCTTTCTAATTTTGCAACATCAGTTATCCCTGGTTGGATTTCCCCTATAAGTCAGTGCCCCTTTCCCAAAATTTGATAAGGCTTCTGCAGTAATTCTTCGGGTTGCTTAGCTACAGAAATCCTGCATTTTGATACTCTTTTGCCTTCTAAATTGTCGCCTGCCAGTCAGAATTCTTTAGCTGTAAGAAGGCAGTGAAGGGGTTAAAGGCTGCCTGACTACATGCAAGCATACTCTTTTTTATTGCTCAGGGAGTACTCATTTTGGTCTTTCTGAAATCAGATTAATTTGGCCCACACAGGCTGACTTTTGGGCTGTTTGACCAATTGGTCATTGGGCCATATGGTCAGGTATTGTACAGTTTGGCCCCTGTCCCCACCCCTCCCCAGTGTGGGTAGCTTTATCCCTTACATAAGGTGAGACAGAGAACTTGCCCTTTAATCATCAGCAGGACATGGTTTGGAGTTAAAATACTGGACTTTAGAGTGCTTTTGTTATCTGGGAGGAATGCACTGAAAGCAATAGCCCGAAGGAAGGATTTTTCTACAAGATCGCACATCTCCCCAGGCCAGAAGCAGGTGGGCGGAATGTTAATTGTTGCTTATATACTGCTTGTGCAATGTCCAGCTTGTTTCCTTTTATTGTCTCTCTGTGCTATTGCTCTATGAATAATCCCCCAGAGATATTGCCTTGTCATTAATACCCTACCCCAGATGGAGGTCTCACACACCCATCACTGGTCATATAATATCCAGTCCTCGCCATATAATTACCTTTCTCACCAGAGATGGTTCCCCCCAGTTAAATGGTCACTGAGACCTTTCCCTGAATTACTTTTTTCCCAGTAGCAGTACAGTAGCCCTTCCTTCTAGGTCTGACTCATTAAGAAGGGTTAAGTTTGGGTTAAAAAAGATCTAAGGGGTCATTTACCATAACCCTGAACACAAATGCTGAGGCAGTAGCAAAATGCATGAGTCTGAAGTCTAGCTACACTCTGCACCTAGCGCTGATATGGAAATCTGGCACAGCAGAATGTTGGAGGGCACATGAAGTAACTATAGGGCTCCGTTGAACCCTATTTCAACTGCTGCTCCCTAACTTCATAGATCTGTTTTTTCAATAATTGTATGTAAATATTGTACCCGTACTTTAACTTTTACACATTTCTGATATATACAGGTTAGGAAACTAAATAGTTATGTATTATAAGGCATATTGTACCCTTACTGTAAATGATAAGGATATTAGAAGTCACTGAGGGGTTGTTCTGTGACCATATAAAGACACAAGGCTGCAGGCTGAGTTATACAGGGAACTCTGAGTATCACTCATGTATTATAAGGGATAATGTACCCCCTACTGTAAATGATAAGGATATAAGAAGTCACTGAGGGGTTCTGTGACCATGTAAAGGCACAAGGCTGCAGGCTGAGTTATACAGGGAACTCTGAGTATCACTCATGTATTATAAGGGATAATGTACCCCCTACTGTAAATGATAAGGATATAAGAAGTCACTGAGGGGTTCTGTGACCATATAAAGACACAAGGCTGCAGGCTGAGTTATACAGTGAACTCTGAGTATCACTCATGTATTATAAGGGATAATATACCTCCTACTGTAAATAATAAGGATATTAGAAGTCACTGAGGGGTTCTGTGACCATACAAAGGCACAAGGCTGCAGGCTGAGTTATACAGGGAACTCTGAGTATCACTCATGTATTATAAGGGATAATTTACCCCCTACTGTAAATGATAAGGATATTAGAAGTCACTGAGGGGTTGTTCTGTGACCATATAAAGACACAAGGCTGCAGGCTGAGTTATACAGGGAACTCTGAGTATCACTCATGTATTATAAGGGATAATGTACCCCCTACTGTAAATGATAAGGATATAAGAAGTCACTGAGGGGTTCTGTGACCATGTAAAGGCACAAGGCTGCAGGCTGAGTTAAACAGGGAACTCTGAGTATCACTTGTGTATTATAAGGTATAATGTACCCCCTACTGTATATGATAAGGATATTGGAAGTCACCGAGGGGGTTCTGTGACCATATAAAGGCCCCCCCTCAGTGACCCCCTCAGTGACTTGCAGGCTGAGTTATACAGGGATCTTTGAGTATCACTCATGTATTATAAGGGATAATGTACCCCCTACTGTAAATGATAAGGATATTAGAAGTCACTGAGGGGTTCTGTGACCAAATAAAGGCACAAGGCTGCAGGTTGAGTTATACAGGGAACTCTGAGTATCACTCATGTATTATAAGGGATAATGTACCCCCTACTGTAAATTATATAGTGAATAAAGTACCCCCTCTTGCAAGGATTTTATAAGTTACTGAGGAGTTCCATGGCCGAGGCCTCATGTTTTTATACAGGTCATGGAACTCTGAGATGACTTCAAATATCCTCATATTTTTCAACAGGGGGTAATTTATTTATTATAATACACATGTTTCAGAATTCATGAATTTAGGAATGATGTGTTTCACAGCTTCACTTTAAAATGCAGGCGTCTTTTACACTGGTCAGATGGCAGTGAGACACGCTCAGGCCTGTGCCTTATGCCAATTTTATAATAGGGTAGTCAGCACTATAGAATTAGAATTATAAATACGGGGATAATTATTTTGTCACAGTGAGTTTCTCCAAACTTCTGATATGATTGAATAGGTATGCTGCTTAGTAATAAGAACAAACAAGCACATTATTGTATAGGTCATACTGCTTAGTACAGGGGAATACCTATGCTGCCATAGTTTTATGGGATCTCTCTGTACAGACTATGAGCAAACTTAGGGGACTGTTCCTGCTGAATTGTGCTTATTACAGGGGAATACCTATACTGCCATAGTTTTATGGGATCACTCTGTACAGACTATGAGCAAATTTAGGGGACTGTTCCTGCTGAATTGTGCTTAGTAAAGGGAATACCTATGCTGCCATAGTTTTATGGGATCTCTCTGTACAGACTATAAGCAAATTTATTGGACTGTTCCTGCTGAATTGTGCTTATTACAGGGGAATACCTATGCTGCCATAGTTTTATGGGATCTCTCTGTACAAACTATAAGCAAATTTAGGGGACTGTTCCTGCTGAATTGTGCTTAGTACAGGGAATACCTATGCTGCCATAGTTTTATGGGATCTCTCTGTACAAACTATGAGCAAATTTAGGGGACTGTTCCTGCTGAATTGTGCTTAGTACAGGGGAATACCTATGCTGCCATAGTTTTATGGGATCTCTCTGTACAAACTATGAGCAAATTTAGGGGACTGTTCCTGCTGAATTGTGCTTAGTACAGGGAATACCTATGCTGCCATAGATTTATGGGATCTCTCTGTACAGACTATGAACAAAAGTTGGGCTGTTCCAGCATAATTGTGTTTAGTACAGGGTAAAGCCCAGAACTGTGCATGTATATAAATGCAATGATGCAGAAGGATATGTTCTGTCAACACAATTGCCTTTTTTTTTATATAAGAAGTATTTAAATGGGCATAATACTGATCAGTTATGTATTTTCTCAATGTATTTACCATATCTGTGAGATATTGGAGTGAGAGGACAATAGGGCTCACATAGGGCTTCCCTAAAAAAAAATATTGCACATGATATTGCAAATTCTGACACTTATCATAGTAATCTGACCACTGGGGGGCAGTGTTTCATTTCAGTCTATGGATAATAAAATTTCATTTGTTTCTGGGAAGGGAACATCAGGTGCTCACATGCCTTGATGGGCACCTCTAGCAGATCTGCATGGCTTGTAAACGCGCTGCCTTGCCTCATGTTGCTGTGTCGGTTTTTTAAAATAGTTCTGCGTCCTTCTGTGACGCAACAGCAGCTGTTAATGCTATCCACAAGATAAAAACCACATGTAGTGGGAAAAAATAAAATATTTTTTATTTTAGGTGCAAATATGAGATGAAAGCTTTAACTCATGTCTGTTCTTTACTTAGGGGCGGGGGGGGGGGAGCTTTGGAGCCTTAACATTTGACACAGGGATTTTAGTGAGTTGGCCCATTAATAATAAATTGCCCTTTGAAGCGAATTTAGTCCCAGACAGTTCTATGATGTATTCTTCTACTTCTTTCAATGGCATTCAAGGTTATTTAACAAGGATGGACAGTGCTAATAATCACAGAGAAGAGCGGCCCATGGGTGCACTTGTTTTATTAGTGTAATAGCACCGGCTTTGGGGAGCTAAGCTTTAGGGTGGTGGAACACGTTAAAATTCAGGGAAGATTAGTTGCCCAGTGACAAATCTCTTCTTCGCGCGACTAATCTCCCAAAATGCCTTTCCGCCGGCAAGAATTCAAATCGCTGGCGGGATGGCATATGTAGCAGTTTGTTTTCCGAAGTTGCCTCCCGAGGAAACTTCGGGCCACTTCGGAAAAACAAAGCACCAAGTATGTCATTCCACCGGCGATTCACATTCTAGCCGGCGGAAGGCATTTCGGGGAGATTAGTCGCACGAAGAAGAGGAAATCTGTTGCTGGGCAACTAATCTACCCCGACACGCCACCACCATTAAGGAGAGGCAAATGTATAGCCCTTTTCATGCGCATCATGTGCATCAAATGGCAAAACTAGCCAAGTAAGTACCTGGTTGCTCAACTGTTCTGTACAAAAGTTCTCTATAACCCCCCTGGTAATATTACCTTTGTCTCAGTTACTTTTCCTCTAGAACAGTGATCACCAACCAGTGGCTTGCAAACCACATGTTACTCACCAACCCGATGTTACTCCCAGTGGCCTCAAAGCAGGTGCTTATTTTTCAATTCTTGGGTTGGAGACAAGTTTTGGTTGTATAAAAACCAGATGTACTACCAAACAGACTCTCCTGTAGTCTGACAGTCCACATAGGAGCTACCAATAGCCAATCACAGCCCTTATTTGGACCCCCAACTGATGCTCCCCAACTCTTTTTACATTTGCATGTGGCTCACGAATAAAAAAGTTTGGGGACTTTTTCCAACTGTGTGTCCACACTCAATGGGGTGCAGGGTCGGATTGGGGGGACCTGGGCCCACCGGGACTGTTGCCGAGGGCCCCCCTCCGGCCACCCGTCCCCCCACTGTGACGCACCGGCTCAGCAAGGAAGCCGCTTGGTGCGCATGCGCAACAGCGCCGCTCAGCGCCGATAATTTTTATTTATTTTTTTTAAATATAAATATTTAGAGAGGGGTTCTGGCCCGGCGGGGGCCCATGAGGGTCGGGGCCCACCGGGTATTTTCCCGGTGTCCCGCCGGGCCAGTCCGACACTGATGGGGTGCTTTATCAAAAATGATACACGGTGTGGGAATCGTTCTGCTGATCAATACAGTATACACACACACACATATAAATATATTCATCACTTCATGACATCATTACATATTTTAATGCATCTGGGTATGAGTTGCGTGTTTTGCTGATTAGAAAAAAACACTGCAAACAAGCAGCTAAAATAAGGATCTGGCTTCATCCAACAGCTCATCCTCTAAACTAGGGGAATGGGATTACACAATAGCAAGACAAGAGAGTGTAATATATATATATATATACACACACACACACCCAGGCCCATACCACACCTGTAGGCTTGCAGGATCTGCAATGGGAAAGTTGTTGCTCGTGTGAGCACTTTATGTCAATTTGCTTGGGATGCAACGGAGTGTGTGTAATACAAGAGATCCAGACCTGTTGAAACATGAGTGAGGCAGCAATTTCATTTTGTTTTCACCCTATTGTTGCTAATCTCCTTCTACCTTGGATTTCATTTTTTTTTTTTTGCTTTATGTGAGAGATCCCATTGGGAGCATTTTCCATGGCTTATGCAATCGCTGCCCACAAATACCTGTCTCCTAAGATCAGCCAGGTAGCTCCTGACGTTTTCCCAAATAGCAATGGCTAAAGATAGCTCTGTAGGCCTGGAGATATTTCCTTTTATTGTTGAAATGTTTGCATTGAATTATTTCAGGTTTGTAGTACATCCGGTGTTTACTTTGGTAAAAAAGTCCCTGAACCCATTCATGCAACCTAGTATTGACTGTAATGCTATGCTGTACTGGTATGGGATCTCCAAATGACATAACGGCTGTCTCCCGTAGACTCCATTTTATCCAAATAATCCAAATTATAATTAATCCTTATATAAATAATCCTTATTAGAAGCAATACCAGCCTATTGGGTTTATTTAATGTTTACACAATTTTCTAGTATATGTAAGGTATGAATAGCCAAATTACAGAAAGATCCGTTATCCAAAAAGGCCCAGGTTCCGAGCATTCTGGACAACAGGTCCCACACCTCTACCTCTATAAATGCTGAATAGATATTATAAATAAAACTTGTATATATGAAAAGAAAAATGCTGTGTGTGCCATGAACCCAGAAACAGCAGTTATTTGGCCAACCAAATGCAAGCACAATAAATACATTTCACAACCAGCAGCACAGAAGCAGAATCCGACGAACAAATGCAATATGGAAGCCTTTCTCTTGTATAAACAGCCATTTAGTTGCTGGCAAAAAGGATGGAATGCATTTGTCGTATTTGACACTCTGCTTGCTATTACTTTGCTTATTCTGCCCCCGTAGGAGCCTTTCAGCTTCCCAAGATAATGATCTTAAATTGAGAGCATTAACACCTAACACTTGTTATTTGCACAGGAATAGTAGCCTGGCAGCAGGTCTGAGACCCACCAGAATCTCACCCACCCACCCACACACACACACATACACACACACACACATACAGACACACACACACACAGACACATACACACACACACACATACACACACACACACATACACACACACACATACATACACACACATACACACACACACATACATACACACACACACACACATACACATACACACACACACATACACACACACACATACACACACACACACACACACACATACACACACACACACATACACACACACACATACATACACACACATACACACACACACATACATACACACACACACACACATACACATACACACACACACATACACACACACACATACACACACACACACACACACACACACACACATAGACACACACACATATACACACACAAACACATACAAACACAACCACATACACAAAGTTGGGAGTTTAAAGAATAATGTAAAGCAGTTCCCCATGTCTCCCTTGTCAACTAAGGAGTAGGTTGGTAGAACAGTCCTTAATTTGCAGACTAGAGATGGGCGAATTTCTCCCGTTTCAACGAAATATTTGAGAATTTCCCACGAAATTTATGAAACGCCAAAAAATGATTGAAACTCGAATATTGATGTCAATTTTGACGCCTGTGTCAGTTCGCGTCAATTTTGACACGTAAACCCAAATAGTGAAAACCTCTGGGATGTTTTTGTTGCTATGTTTTTATAAAGCAAGTCAAAATGTAGCAGTCAAAACAGTCCATGTGCCATAACATTTGGAGACCTATCAAAATTATTATCAAAATTTTGATTTTTTTTTGTAGGTTTAGGGGCAGATTTATTAAGGCTCGAGTTGTGTTTTCCATGAAAGTTCGATTGATTTTTTTTGTCAAAATTCCCATTTTCAGGTTAAAAAAAAACTATTTGAGGTTTTTTTTTTCGCCAAAAACTTTGAGTTTTTCAGATCACTAACCCCTGAACTCTGTGATTTCAGTTTTTTCCTTTGGAGTTTTTTCTTAAATTAGAAACCATTTGAGTTGTGAGTTCATATCAAAGTATAGAAAACTTAAACTTCAATTCAATCTTTGCTAAATAATCCCTTTAGAGTTTTGTTTCAACCGCAACTGAACTCAAATTTGAAAAAAAAACATAATGGCCTCATTTATTAAAAGATCAGAGTATAAAAAAGCATGAATGAAAAAAAACAGACATCGAATAGTAATACAAAAACCTCAAAATCCTAGCTTTTGTAATTTTTAGTGTGCAATCTCAAACTAAAAAAAAACCCCTAAAACCTCTAAAAGTTCAAAGCAAAGAAAGATTTTACAACTGGAAAAGGACAGCTCCCATTGAGTCCTACATGACTGTGCCAGCTTTTAGATGGAGAGTTTATTGTGGTTTTTACACTTAGGGGCAGATTTATCAAGGGTCGAATTTGTAATAAAAAAAAACGTCGAAATTCGAATAAAAAAATACCAACCGAAATTTATTTAAAAAAAAAAGTTTTTTTTCTTCAGATGAATAGGCCGGTTGCGTTCGAATTTGAACGAATTCGATTCAACGTTTTTTCTAAAAAGAACTTTCGATTTTTCAGTCCACCAATTGACTCCAAATGGGTTCTAGGAGGTCGCCCATAGGCTAAAACAGCAATTCGGCAGGTTTCAGATGGCGAATGGTCAATTTGACCATTATCATGATAAATTTCGGTATTCGATTTTTTTTCAAATTCGATTTGAATTTGGACTATTCCCTAGTCGAAGTACATAAAAAAAAGCTCGAAATGTACATTTTTTTAATTAGAATTTTCACTTCGACCCTTGATAAATCTGCCCCTTGATAAAAACACTTTTTTTTTTTTCGTTTAGAGGAATTCGTTAAATACATGATTTTTAGTGCTAAAAATTTCTATTTGGGAAAAAGTAAGTTGACATGTTTGTTATATCCTTTTCATAGAATTAGGGGTATTGTCTAGCTGGTTTAGAAATGAACAATATGGGGAGATCCCATGGGTACATTAACCCCTTGCTGAAAGGCATTTGTGGTGAGCAAAAGGTTAAGTGATCTGGATTTGAATCTGCCCTGGCTGAGGCATTAAATTCACTTGGTGAAATTCCTGGTGTTTAGTTTAATGCTGACATACAATACCATTAGGGGGCTTAGATAATGCCACAATAAGCAGGAAACTCAGATCTAGTCTGGGACTTTCTAATGCTTTTTATCAATTACTATTCCCCTTTTAGCTGTTAAATCTGTTTCTGAATGTTCTGTCCCTTCCCTGGCCAATATTATGTTAGCCACTAAGACTTTTATTGTTTACTTGCTTAAAACTGATAAAAAAAAGTGACCCTGATATCTACATATTTAAAGTCGATTTTTTTTAAAGTGATAAAAGCTGCAAAGGTAAAATATTTGCCAAATTTAACATATTTTCTAGGAATAGTAAAATGTTAGTGAAACAGTTTTCCTTCAATCATAGTGTTTTTTCAGATTTATCATTCTTGATTTTTATTACAGTTTTGACAAGAAATATATAATTTTGTCTCCCCTAGGAATTTAAGGGGTATCTAAGGTCTGGAGGGGAGGACAACACTTACAATTTGTCTATATTCGTTAGGGTAAGGGCATACACTAAGGCGCAAATTCACTAAGCGTCAAAGCGCCGAACACTAGCGTCAATTCGCTAGCGTTTGGCATTTTCGGTACTTCGCAAATTCACTAACGAACGCTGGCGTAAATTCGCTAGTGTTACTTCGCACACTTATGCCAGGCGAATTTTCGCTAGCGATGTAACTACGCAAATTCACTAACTTGCGCAGTGTACTGAACGCTACCTTTTACGCTAGACTTCCTTCGCCACCTCAGACCTGGCGAAGCGCAATAGAGTAGATAGGGATTGTTTCCAAAAAAGTCAAATTTTTTTCTAAGTCCCAAAAAACACTGGCGTGTTTTCTACATGATGGGTGATAGGCTGAAAAAGATCGAAAATTTTTTTGGGGCTCCCCTCCTTCCCCCCTACATTTCCTGACTCATGGCAACTTACCTAGACAGTGGGCACATGTGTAGGGCAAAATAAAATTTATATTTGCTGATTTGAAGGTTTTCTAGGCATTTGTAGTGCAGATACGTGTTCCTCCATTGAAATTTGAATTTCGCGCCATATGCAAATTAACCATCACTAGCGAAACTTCGCTTCGCTTGGCGAATTAACGCTAGCGCAACTTCGCAAACTAACGCTACCCCTGTGAATTAGTGAATTTGCGGAGCGCTGGTGAAAATACGCCTGGCGAAGTGCGGCGAAGTGCGGCGAAGTTGCGTCTGGCGCAACTTCGCATCTTAGTGAATTTGCCCCTAAGATTCAGGGAGATTTAGTTGCCCGGCAACAAATCACCTCTTCTTCGGGAGACTATTCTTCCAGAAAAGCCTTCCTGCCGCCTAGAATCTAAATTGCCGGCGGGATGGCACTCGGAGCATTTCATTTTCCGTAGTCGGCCAAAGTTGCCTTAGGGCATTGACACACGCTAAGATTCAGGAAGACAAAACGTCTCTTCCTCGGGTGACTGATCTCCCCAAACAGCCTTTCCGCTGGCTAGAATCGAAATCGCTGGCGGGATGGCATTCAGAGCGTTTCGTTTTCCGAAGTCGTCCGAAGTTGCCTCATGAGGAAATTTGGGCGACTTTGGAAAACAAAGCGCTCCGAGTGCCATTCGGCCGGCAATTTACACTCAGAAGGTGAAATGTTGAGCTTTTTTTTTTTTTTTACTTTTCCTTAATACATCAAATTACCTGAATATAGGAACACTTTTTTCCAAAAACTGTGGCAGGATATTCTGGTATATAATGTTACCTGAATTGACATCAAACATGCACACCGCTGCAAAGGTTCACCTTTATCAAATGGCTATCTTGCTGGTGCTAGGAGGCATAAGGGGGTATTTACATTAATATTGGAAGCACATAAATGGTAAAAGGCTTGGAGCTAATGTAATAATTATTATGATTTACTGGATCTGCATGACAAAAGCACTTCTTCCTTTGGGTCATGGCACACAAAGCGATTTGACACCCATGGAAAACTCAGGGAGAACAAGGTTTGTCCTTGAGAAAGGTTCCTATGAGGAACCGAAACGTCGGATTTAATAAACCTAATTTTTTATTTTCACCATATCAAAACGTTTGATTCTTCATGCAAATCCTGTGAGTGCCGGTACCAAGTCCAGTCCTTATATATATATATATATATACTACGTATTTCATATCCATAAAGGAAGGGGGTTGCAGGTGAGGTTGTGTAATAATAAAACGGACGATCAGAACAAGTCGGCACCAATTTTATGGAATAAGTCTATATAGCCTGCCAGTTGGACAGTGTACAGAAAGTTTAGAGTATAGTGTATATCCATCATCCGGAAACCCATTATCCAGAAAGATCTGAATTATGGAAAAGGCCATCTTCTATAGACTCCATTTTAATTAAATAATTCAGATTTTTAGAAATGACTTCCTTTTTCTCTGCAAAGCTGAAGCAGGATATAATTAATCCTTAAGGCAAAACAATCCTATTGGTTTTTTTTAATTTTTAAAAGATTTTTGAGTAGATTTAAGGTACGGAGATCCAAAATACAGAAAGGAAACTCCCAGGTCCTGAGAATTCTGGAAAACAGGTCCATACCTGTATTAGAGTCCTGCAGTGGGTCAGGTACTCGCAGGTTACCCTCAAACAAAGCGGATACCCTGCAGAATGAGGGTAGGCTTTTCAGGTGCGGGTATAGATGCGGGTCTGTGGGTCGCGGGTCTGCAGGTCAGGTTGCGGGTCTGATCTAAATTTCTTATTTTATGTTATATTGTCAATATTTTACAAAACTTATTTCTGCCCGCCCACTTTTGAAGACGTCACTTCTGTTTTGCAGTAATATTACTTCCTGTTTGATGGTGGTTGGCAGGTTACGGATAAGGCAGTTGCGGGTCCGGGTCGGGTAGTGGATCAAAGCGGGTTTGAGGTTCAGTTTGGGTCCGGGTCTTCCACACAAGACTCTAACCTGTATAAATAAAAGATAACAATGATGGCTTTTTAAAATTTTTTGAGCGTTCAAGATATGATGTCCAACCCTTAAACAGTTAACATCAAGGGGCAGATTTTACTTCGACTTAGAAACGTAGAAAAATGCTGTAGAAGGTCCCCATAGGCTAACACAGCACTTCGGCAGGTTTAATTTGGCGAAGTATTGAAGGCGAAGCTTTTTTAAAGAGACAGTACTTCGATTATCGAATGGTCGAATATTCAAACTTCGAATTCGAAGTCTTGGTATCCTATTCGATGGTCGAAGTATCCAAAAAATTACTTTGAATTGCGAAATTTTTTTACTTCGAAAATTCCCTCTAATTCATTTCGACCCTTGATAAATCTGCCTCTTAATGGAGCTGTTGCAACCAGACTTCACTTGCAGAACATAACAACAGTTTGTCAGGCAAACTCATTTAGACACCAATGAAGCCGTGTTCTCTGAGCTGGAGAAAATCGTATGCGGCGAACGCGATCGGATTCTTTGCTACCACAAACCAGATGACAAGATGGCGTCCTGGCATATTGAAGAGGGCCTAAGTGACTGGCCGTATTGTGACAACAAATGGCTTTTGACAGCATTTTGTCACCAGAATACGCTTTGTCAGCTGTCACCTTCTGTTTATGTTTGAGGCAGACAAACTGAATGGGACCGGTTTCCCGGTAAGGGACAGTCTGAGGTGGTTACAGTTCACGACAAAACTTATAAAGATGGATTATCCAGAACTGTCCCCCTGCTTGCTTAGCTAGCTCTTCTTTTTGTTGATGATTTATAGTCATGGGAGTAAATG